>CM028137.1:436335000-437535000 GCA_016271365.2 Neoceratodus forsteri | reverse complement strand
TGTAAACAGAGATGTTAAGCAACGTATTACAGGCCAGTATGCCAGCCCATGGCAAAGATATCTATATGGCAAGCATTACTAAAAACATGAGTTGTGCTACAGAAAGCAGTGCATTTACCAAGAACTTGCCAAAAGTTGATAATATAAATAAAAAAAATGAATCACCCTGTTAAACTTAGATGAAGAATTGAATAGACCAAACTGCTGTATGGCATATAAGTCTGTCTTGGTGCAGGTTAGATATAAACTTTATCTAAATCCATTTAGACCCATTTAAATCCTTCCTGCCGACTCTTGGGTAATGAAATCACAGTAAACTGATAACCTTAACCAACATTAACCTTAGCTGTCCTATGCAGTGCAGCTTCAGGAAGTGTCATTATACTATATATAGTGTATGGCAGAAAATTATCATGGGTAGAATTCCATCGAAAGCTAGTATTGTTATACCATCGATGTGACGTCATCTTGCTGTTGTATCTTCTTGACTATGTCACATCAATGGTACAACAGCAATGAACGCGCATGCACATGTGCGTTTGTAAAGCACTGCACTTGGGGTCAACCATAACAGTGAGTCCGGGACCTGGGAGTGAGGAAGATTGACTGGAGTAACAGAAATGAAAACAATATTTAGTCTGTTTTTTTTTCCGGGGCTCCATTTAGTCTGTGTGATCGGGAGACCAGGACAGAGAGTGACTCCTTCTTTGGGGGGGATTAAAACATAAGCACTTTTTTTGTTGTTGGAGACAAGGAACTAAAAAGTAAAATCCTCCTGAAAGGGAATTCACCTTGTACTGTGCCCATACATTATATAAGACAATGGATGAGCATCAGGTAACAACAAGGCTAAATTCACTTCTCGAGTTTGCCATTACAATGGTAAACCTCTCAAGCTTTACTCTCGAGGTTTACTTCATTGTCATGGCAACCTCTCGAAGTGAATACAGCCTTGTTGTTACCTGATGCCCATCCATTATCCTCTATATGCCCAGCTCCAGTCATCTGCAGCTTTTACTTGGCAATGGATATTGATCACCACTCTGGAGCCATTTTCATTGATCTATCTAATGTATTTGACCTATTGGGCCACAAATTACTGTCCCTCAAACTCTCCAGCATTGCTCTTCGCTACTCAGCTGTCACATGTGTTGATGACTACCTTAGTGGTCATACCCAACTGGTGTCTCTGAATGATACAAACCCAGACCTGGCACCCATTAACTTAGGGGTACATCAGGGCTCCATACTCGCCTCATTTTATTTTTATTCTTTGTCAGTGGTCTCCCAAGGCGTAGTGAGACATGTCATTTACATAACATATGTATGCTGATGACCATGCAGTGCCCCAACCATGTATAGGGTGATAGCAGTTTTCCAGATGAACTTTGATAGGGTCATCTGTTAATTTATCAATAATTGGCTTGGAATTGATGCAAGAAAAGTCAAGGCTATGATATTTGTTACTAGAGATGTGCAAAATTAGGAAATTTCATTACTTGAAATATTTTGCAAAATTTGTACATTTCCCAAAATATTTTGTTGGTGAGAAATGTGAAATTCTACAATGAGAGAGAGCGGCTCCAAATTTATGGTTGTGCCAGTGTATGAGAACAACTGAACAACAAGAAAAACATGGCACCAACCACTTCCAAAATATTTCTGTATTTGTGTGACTCATGTGTCCCTGAAGGGGCGCTGTTTTTGGCGCAAAACCGGTCGGACGTTTTCTTTGTTTAGGGAGCTGTTATATCCTTGCATGGCGTTACTGCATTGTGATACGAATTTTTTTCACACAAATACAGAAATATTTTGGAAGTGGTTGGTGCCATGTTTTTCTTGTTGTTCAAATGTGAAATTCTGACAGTAAAATGGGAAATTTTGCAAAATGTTGCTATTTTGGGGCAAAATTGTGCATTTCATGGCAAAATTCCATGTTCTGCAGTTAAAATTTCACAACTTTGCACCTAGTGAAACATTTGGCAGAATGGTAGAATTTCACAAAATGTTTCGCACGGCAAAATTTCCGGTTTCATAGCAATTTCGCTGGCACCATTTCATTTCACAACATCTCTATTTGAGACCCAAAGCTTGCAAAACTTTCTATCACCCCTTCCATGCTGAAGTCTCTAGATGGTGATAACATAGAATAAACTAATGCTTTAAAATATTGAGTAGTGTGGCTAGATTCTTCACATATGTATTGTAGTCACAGTTACCATTTCCTTGCAAATGTTGGGCCTAAGTTTGGATTTCTCTACTGCTCCAAATACTGCTGAAGTGTGTGTGTGTGGAAATGAATGATCTCTCACTTCCATTTAACTGTCATTGATTGCAGATACATCACATATCAAACAGCATGCAAATCTAGACTACTCATACAAGGTATTTTTTTTCAATGACTGCTGTATGTACAGCTCAACAGATTAAGAATGACAGGCATGATTACTTTTGGTTTTCCTTGTTTTTTACATACAAGAGACAGTGCTGAATTATATTGGTGTTCAGTGTCAGGTTTTTTCTTATCTAATCATGAGACTTAGCCTCTTTGGACACAGACTAGCAAGAATAGGAAAGGCCATCACTGTGTTTTGCTTAATTGCTATGTGTTTTCAATCATTATGTGTAGCCATCACTCAGAGCATCATGCCAGTACTGTAACAAGATGACTAGACCAGAAGGAACCTGACACTGGGCAACACATTACCTGACTACTTATCTTACACTCATGAACAGTACCTAGTTACTCCATTCATATAGTGATCATTATGTTGTCTACTTTATAAGGGAGACACAGTGTATCCATGGCCTACAAAAATATATTAAATAGAAATTTTGTAAAAACTTTGATTTTCTCAGCTTTATGCTTAATATTTTACCCATCCCCTGGAGAAAGCTAAGCACATACCTGAGCTGGATGACACCTTGTCCTTTTTGACCCAAAATGTCTAGAGATTTGTAATTTGCAACAAGCATGCCCCACTCTGGTTCCACATGGTGGGGCTCCACTCTACACCCAGTGTATCCACAAACTTGCAATGGCTTTGAAAGAAAAGGAGAGCATGGAGTAATGCCCAGTGATCCAACAGTAAATATTACTTGAAGCTCTGCATCTATGGGGAAACCTGAAAACAGATATGTGAGCCTAGTCAGGGTGGCAAAGAAATACTTTACCTCTAGTACCTGAATCAATAATTCCAGAAACCCCACACATTTTGGAAGACATAAACAGGTTAAAGAACCCTGAAGTATGCACCATTCCCAACAGCATCTCCTTTGGAATATCTGCCTGCCTTTTTCCACAATAGCGCCAGTCACTTAAAGGCCCATTTTACCAGCTCTGCTAACACATTTGATATGTAGTTGACATAAATGTTAAACACATACTACCTATAGACTAGAATATCCATACTAACTTGCCAGCTTCTACTCAAGAGGCACCCCTAGCAGACAGTGAACCAACATTTTAATTCTCTAAAATGCAAACCACAATGTTTACAGCCATGTTAGTCATTGGAACACTGAATTTATTGAATACTGTGAAACCTTTTATTGGACCAACAAAAACAATGTACATACATTGGAGTCAGTCTAGATGCAGCATAGTACCTTGCAGTACTGTTGCAATACGAGGCAGAGAACAGTGCAATTCAATAGCAAAACAATTTGTCATGAAGGAATTTGTGAGATGTCTTTTACTGCACTGCATCCTAGTGATTCTGGTATAGATATTACATTAAAAAAGCTCTCAGTTCCTCACAGGTCCCATCAGACGTAACAGTAGTCTGCTATTCAATCTGTATAATCCAGACTGCTAACACACTTGAAGAAGTGACCTGTGTGGCCTTTTAGGATAGTCTATGTCAACATATATGTACAGTTTCTTGCTTGGTCCAATAACAGGTATCACAATATGCAAAGGTTCTATTTTCTAAATTAGAACCCTCAAACATACTAGACCAGGACACCTAAGTGGTCCAGTGGCACAGAAATGACTCAACTTGCCATGCCAGGAGGCAGGCCAGACAACAGCAGCTTCCACTCGGTGGTACACATCAGACAAAAGGAAAGGTGTCAGGCAGCCATCACTACAGCAAGTTCTGTTGTGGACTAGAGAAGCTTGTTTCTTGCACTGGAAATAGCTGCATGCATCCAAGGCCATCAACAGGCTTTACTCATGTCAGGGAAGGAGAAAAGATGGGAGAAAAAGAGGAATAACATTCCCCTTGCCATCTATATGATGAACAAGGTTCCTTCCCCCCTGGGTCCAAGCACCTCTTGCACTGAGTCATGTCCACCTGTTGGACAGCCTCAGGGAAGATGGCCTTCCCAAAGCCCTTTCCCACTGAGATGAAGCTGTGGGAGCTGTCAGATGGAGGCTGGACCCAAGGGTCTGGGGAGCACCAGGCCTCAACCATGTATATCCCTGGGACCAGGGTATATCTCTGATGATATGGCCAAGAGAAAAAAAAGACTTTATATATAAAAAAAGAAGTACTGCACCAACTCCTTTACTTAAAAGAAGGGCAAGACAATAGCTTTAATGGATTGGATCCCAAACTTCTAAAACTTGCTACCCTTGAAATTTTCCTAACCCTGGCTTACCTATTTACCTGTTCCTTAGAGGTGCCCCTCATTCCTTGTGCTTAAAAAACAGACAGTGTGGTGCTCCTCCATAAAAGTGGTAACTTGGAAAATCTAAACAACTTTAGACTACTCTCTCTCCTGCTGGTGGTCTCTAAAGTGCTTCAGCATGGACTACATTGCCAAACTGATACATTTCTGAACAAGTCTTTACAGCTTGATGAATATTGGTCAGAATTTAGAATGGTTACATTACAGTCTGTGCTGTAAATAGGGTTATTGCCAAAATTGCCTTTACCATAGATGGAGGTAACTACATGGGTGCTGTCTTCATTGACAAATTGAGGGCCTTCAATATGGTGGATTACAGTTTTAGTGATTAGACTACATAAGTTGCACATGAGTCTAGAAGTCACCAATTGGTTCTTCAGGTACTTAACTAGACACAAATGGTGAGCAGGCTGTCCTCCCAAATACCCAACTCCATCATCTCTCTTCACGGCTATACTGTCTTCAGGGAAGATAGGCTAGGTGAAAGGGGTGGGGGTGTACCATATATCTGGTAGACTCCCTGATAGGGCTTGCTCTCCCCGACTCAATACCCCACACCACTGCCCAAGCACTTGCCATTAAAATTGCTATTGGTAGTAAGGGTTAGTCACTCACTATATTATCCACCTGTAGCTCACGTCGTAACACTAAGTTGAGATTTGATGCTATTCTTGATTTCATCTCGAAGCTGCCAAATCAGGCTGTGGCGAGCCTATTAGGGGACTTTAACATAAATTGGCTGGCTCCTGACTTGGCCCCCTTCAGAGATGCAGCTGCTGCTCTGAACCTCTCCCAGGTTGTCTCCTCTCCCAAAAGGATCAATTACAGAACAGGTTCCAGCACTCTTATAGATCTCATACTCACCAACTGCCCAGAGAGACTATCAAATATTGTGGTTCTACCTGACTCTCTGAGTGACTACTCACCCACTCTTTGCCATTGGTCTAATCACTGTGTTAAAACCCTTGCCAAAACATCCTATAGGCACATCCTAAAAAAGGTATGCTTGGGAAGTTCCAGGACTACCTCCGTACCCGTGACTGGTCCCCGTTAGACTCTGCCACAAATAACGACAGTGCTCTAGCATACTTCTTCTCCACCTTCAATGCTGCCTGTGACACCTTTGCCTTCTACTCCAAATGTAAAAATAAAAAATTGGAGTAACCCTTGGATCTCACCCTCTCTTCTAAAACTTATGACAGCCTGGGACAATCTCAGGCTAAAGGCCCTTGCTACTGGTCTCCAGGTTGACAGGCAAAAGTATTGGACAGCCAGGAACATCTGCATGAATGCAACTCTCTTTGCCAAGGCTGAACACTATAAAGCAAGCCTTGCCTCCTCCTGGGGTAACGGGATGGATTTCTGGGCTAACATTAAAGAATGCAACTGGCAAGACAGCACTACCACCCCTTTTTAATATCATTGGAATCATCACCCAAGACACTCAGTAGATTACTACTACTTTTAACACAGCGTTTACTGACCTTAGTGGAGTACTCCCTTTGGACTTCTTCTTCAAGGCCCCTGGTCATTCACAATCCTCCACTCCTACTAACACCCCTTTCCCTTTCTGTTTCAGGATGATCTCCACTAGAGAAGCTAAACCATACCTCACGCTGGTCTTTGGCAAGTCTAGGTTTAGTGGCTACTCCCTAGATCTGAAATTACTACAACTTGCCCTTGATGCTGTCCTTCTCCCACTCTTTAAGATTCTAAATATTTCACTCTATTTGAGCCAGTTCCCCTCTCAGTGGAAATCTGCAGTTGTTAACCCGATCCACAAGATTGGCAACAGAACTTCCCACAGCAACTACCACTCCATCTCTATGCTTCCCCCATCTTTAAAGCCCTCAAATGAAACAATCAGATCAATTATCTGACTATCTGACAAAATACAATTTCCAGTGTCACCAACAACATGGCTTTCAGAAGAACCACAGCACTACCACTGCCCTCCTGGAGTTTACTAGCTACGCCCACAAAGCCCTGGACTGTAGAGTCTGCGTACATTGGCCTTACAAAAGCATTTGATGGATAATCATGGGCTCTTCATCACATCTCTCCACACTCTTGGGCACTCACACGAGACCACCTCATGGTTTGCCAATTACAGTACCTCAGTAACCACTCCCAGAGAGTAAAAATCTTTGAAACTCTCTCCGCTAGTCGGCTAGTTCATTCTGGGGTCCCAAAGAGATCCATAATTGGACTGCTTCTTTTCAGCCTTTCCCTTAATACCCTTCCTCTAGCCTGCTCAAGAAACGTGCTCCTTTATGCAGATGATGCAGTCATTTTCACAAGTCATCTAGACCCAGTCCAATTAGAACATAGTGTTCAAATGAACTTTGCTGAATTAGATTCCTGGTTCTCCCAAAGCAAACTTGTCATAAATTACAAAAAGACCAAAACCATGTTGTTTTCCAACCCCAGAACAAACATAAAGATGTATCTGTAACAATCCTCAATAATCAACACCAACCCTTAGAGCAAGTAAACAGCTTCAAATACCTTGATATTACACTAGACTCCTACCACAATCATGTCAAACTAGTTTGCAAACAGTGAATTCCAGAATTGGCCTCTTGTACAGACACAGAAACTGTATGACAAATGATACCCTCTGCCTAGCTGTCACAAGCTCAGTCCTCTCCATAGTTAACTATGGTATTGTCATCTATGGCTTCGCATCCAACACAATTCTAAACAGAATCATGATCTCCCTCAACAAAGCCTGTTGCCTGGTACTTGGTACACAAAGGCTCACCCACACTTGTGACCTATATAAACAAGTGAACTGGTTAAATTTCAAGAGTCGGTTTACCTACCAAACATGATTGTTGGCAAAAAAGGTAACCTCTAGTTGGTCTCCTCCATCAGCCTTGAAACTTCTGGTCCCTGCCCTGACCTCAGAGTTACTCGAAGCTCCACTAAGGTGTATTTCCTTATACCTTTGTGCAGAACCACTCTAGGCCAGCTTTCCTTCATGTATAGGGCTCCTGCTTGGTTAAATGGTTTGCCTCAAGATGTTCTTTCCACTGACAAGCTTGGCCCTTTAAAAAGTTAAACTCCGGCAGCATCTCCTCTCATTAAACTGCTGTGACTGTTCCTAACCCTTTCCTTTTTACCTGCTGACCCTCACTGCCTGCTGTCACTCTCTGTTATCTCTCTCCTGACCTCTGTGGTCTATCACATGACCTTCTAGTATCCTTCCCCCCTTCTCACTCCTACCCCTTACTCCCTGGCCTTCTCCTTCCTTTCCCTCTCCTTTGACCTTTTCCTTAACTCTAGTAATTTCCCTCAATGCCTTTCTGGCCCTGTTTGCCTCTTAAGGCTCTGGGACAATGTCCCTTGGACTGCCAACTCTACTCATAGCAATGTTTTGCCTGGGCCTTTCCCCCACCGTGTCCCTAGGCCTCCCTGCTGTGTCCCATTCTCTCCCTTTCTCCCTCAGCACTGGCTTTTCCCTTGTCTTGTCTATTATATAAATATCCTCTCCCTTATTTTCTCAATTGTTCTAACCACTTTGTACCCATTATTCTTTATATTTCTTTTTTCCTTCTACTTAGTAGTTAGCATACCATTCCTGATTGTTCTAATGTACTATTTTTTATAGTAAATTGCATTGCGCTTTTTGTTAGCATACTGCTCCTGATGCATCATAATGTACTGTTTTCTATTGTTCCTTATGTACTGTTTTCTATTGTAAATGACATTTGCTCTGTCTGTACTTACTTGCACTGTTTGACATGCAGCCTTTGTAAAAGAGTCTCTGACTCAAAGGATTGTAATTCCAAAACTTCAGTAAATAAATAAATGGTGTTGAGAGCAGACCACTCAGGTATTAAAAGTATCCAAGAAGTCTCAGTACATGAACCATTACTTTTTTCACTCTGTATAATATTTTGCAAAAGAGATGTGGACTAACAACCGTACAATGGTGATGCGGTGCTCTATGCCTTGGAACCAAATATCCCTGTAGTACATAACGTACTTCAGAGGGAGTTCCATGAGCTGCAGTCCTATCTCTATGAATCAAAACTGTAATGTAATGTGGTCAGACAAATTCCATGGCATTAGGCTCTGCCCCCTTATCATAAAGCCCTGCCAGCTCAGACCCCAGGTGATTACTACAGCAGGTGGGACCCCCTAGAAGTTGTTTGTAAATACAAATTTCTGGGTTTCCAGGTTACCCAAGTAATCACAGGGGACACCCACACTGGCCAAAATGTTAGTCTGGTTATAAATATTAGTTTTCTGTTTAAAAGCAAATCCATATTGCCCCAGAACTGAAGTGAAAAAAAAGCCAGAAGATGACCTTCCCCTCTTTTGAATAAGTGGGTATCTTTCTATGTGGTACCTCCAGCATCATCCTGGTCAAACCAGACGTGGTATACAGTTCAACCATCTGGCCAGAGTGGTCCTCGACTGCTCATAAGATACTCACAACTGTAAACTCTACAATGGAGAAAACTTTCGGTCTCTGAAAGACAGTGAGAAACAGCACTTTATCCTGTTCTCAGTGAAGTGCATAAAAATGAAAAGGTTTCCAATTATCTCTCTACAATGCGTGCTCATAAAATCTGTTCAAGAGCCTTCTACTCTGCTGGCTCAATCAAACTGACAATTCTCCACATTATCATGGTCTGTATGTTCGATGCCTTCAGTTACAGATGCCCAACTATGTGAAACTCACTACTGCATTTCCAACACACAGTCAACAGTTCCTTACTCTCCTGCACAAAACAATGGACTGGTTTTATTCAGTATCATCTAGGCAGAGACCATGTTGCTGCCAGTCAAGTGGTGTGATGGAGGTTAATATCTCATGCCATACATTGTTATGTATACTTCACTAAATGTTATGTATCATTCACTAAAAATACCACCAACAGCTTAATCTGGTTCAAGGTCAGTTGGCATTCATCTGTATCCACCACCCCTGGATCATGCCTGAAAATAGGCAGGATTTGTTTAGTGCACTTACCCGGTCAACAAAAAATAAATAAATAAATAAATACAGTCTGCACCTGCTATTAGTATTGTGCTCTAAACTACTGTATGCAACGCTTTTGTACTTCATATGTGTAGATACTGCATCACAGTCTGTGCCAGCAACATGTATGTCTACCACCTGAAGTCTGCCTTGAAATGACACCATTGTAAATGAGAACTGCAGAATGGTATTCATTCTGAATAAAACTGCACTGAATTGAATCTGCCACTTTCCATGATAAAATCACTATTATTAAGAGTGATTTTTGTAGAAGGCCTTTTTCCTTTTCTACTCCAGATTTGGAACGATATTCCTTCCATCCTCCAGACTGCTCCTTGCCTTCAAATGTTTAATGCTCCCTTCCTAGAAGAGGATTCAGCATTTACCTACTGCACTGCAAATCCTTTAAACTCCTCAACAAGGCTATGATAATGATCACACGGTGATCTTCTAATATTTTGTTAGACATGTTTGCCTGGCTTGGTTAGCCTGCTGAAATTCTTTATGTCATATTTATCCTTGAACTATATAGTCTTTGTCATATTTAGTGTAGATTTATTGTACACAGTGTGTCTGGTAATGGAGCTAAGCTGCTCTGCTGCCTACTGTTTTCCTATCTGTTGCCTCCTTGAAAATAAGATGCAACATGTTATCTGGCCACCCTGGTTGGAAACATTTCAGATAAATAAATTAACTGTTTAAGGTGGCATTTGCAGTTACAATTTTATAAGATCAATTACACTCAGCTAGAACAGTAAATTGCAACTGGAGAAAGAAGTCACTTCCTCACAGGTCACAGATAACATGCAAAAAATCAAATAATAGAGGTCCTTAACATAATGTGTATGCCCAATATTCAAAATATGTCCTAATTTAGGTCTCAGATAGGTCACCACCAAAAGATCTGACAGAAGTCTAAATTTTAATCTGAGGGGAAGAAATAAATGGTATCAAAGTAACGTCCCAACAGAACACTCAGCATACCAATCATCAGAAAAAAAAAACTTAGCTGAAATAATCTATAGTTTTGCAATGACTGACATTCTAAATATGGTAGGTATCTATAGTATACCTCCATGTCCAAACTGTAGAGCTAGAAAAGGAGTCATGCCGATCTGAAATTTAATGTATGCACTTTAGCAAATGTCATGAGCTGGTCCAGTTCCAAAAGATATATATTTTAATCCTTGGAAGATAAATAAATTCTTCCATGCATAAAACAAATGAAGGTGGTCTCCAATTTAACCATTTTAGATATAAAAAGTAGGACCCCCTTGCACCAGCCCTTGGTAGCTTTAGATATATTTAGGACTGAGAAACATTCTCAGCTTGAATGTCTACAAACATCTTTCTCCATATAGCAGCAAGAATAGGACATTTATATGGAGTAAAAATATATGTAACATGAAATATGTTTTTCTTTTACAGTATTCTCCCCCATTCTTTCTTTTGATTCTCACCCAAACAAGTAGTAGGAGTTACACTTCTGTGGACAAAGATTGTACAGATTGATTGTGAGTTCATACAGGCACAAAATAAAATCTGAACAACATTGAGAAACTGTTTTCTTTTTTGTTATTCTGTTTATCTACTGATTACTGGCTTTCCCCTTTATGCCAGCCACACATGCCCCATCACCCCTACTTTTCTAGGTCTTACTCCACCTGTGTCTTTCTCCTGGGCTTTCACCCCTGGTGGGGGCAGCAGGGTTCTCCAACCCCCGCTGCCTAATGAATCCAGTTTCATGGTGATCCCTGGTCATCGGGTGCAGGGCCTGTGGGTGGTTGGAAGTCACCCTGCTGACCAGTGAGTTTTCTTGTTTTTCTTCCCTCCCCAACAGTGTGGCAGAGTATGCATGCAGTGGTGTCAGTGACTGCACCACAAACACTTCCACACATGTCACATTGGATGTCTGTTGCTCCACTGCTGCTCCCCGATGCCACTGCATTTGCCACCCCCCCATCACAGCTAGGGGCCTGCCTCCACCCCACCCCAGAAGAGGAGAGCAGATATTCAAGCCTCCTCTCCTCAGCTGACCCTTTGACATCCAGAGTTCACTCCTGAGCTCAGGTCATCACCCCACAACTGGTAGTGCAACTGCTGTGGTGTTGAGCAGGCCTGAGAAACTGGGTTCTAATGGTTTCACCTCTAAAACTAAAATGTTTTCAATAACTTAATTATTATTTTACCATTTATCATTTAACCACAGAAAAAGTACATTCATTAATTGATATACCTTTAGTTATTCTCTATGTTTTCAAAAGCCATCTAAAGTAGAGAATTTATGAGTAGTGCCCATCATAAATTGAAAGCACATGAAAGTCTCTTTTAAATGAAATCTTGGGCGTATTTGTAAAACATAAAAGGGTGCACATAGCACCACAGAACACTCAGGGTCAATGAAAACTGGCAACATTTATTACCATTTATTACCATGCTGTCATATGGATGCTCAACACCCTGACTTAGTGCCAATCACTTGCATTATGTAGAGGTGTTGCAGGTCCAAATGACAGAACAGTAATAAATATTTACATTTCACACTGAACCTGAGAGTTCTGTGGTGTTGTGTGCATCCCTTTTTTGTTTGTTTTTCAGAGTTTTCTAGTGTTGAGGGTAGCACCTTTGTTAGCAGAGGTGTTCATGGAGTTTTCTGTTCTTGTTGGGATTATTTGTATCTGGCAGCTGTCCAAAGATATTGATGTCCATGGATGCCGTATTTTAATAATATATTACCACCACTTTTAGAACCCTGCAATATTGCATATGATGAGGTTGAAGCCGTAACTAACTAAATTGTAGTTAATGCATTTCCTATAACAATATGTGTTTTTGCTGATTAAACAATTCTTATTTATCGAAGCACATTATTAGGGATAATTTATTTAGTCATTCAGGGCCTTGATCTGCACAAGAAAGGAATTGTGTTGAAACACAGATTAACTGCTCAGCTTTACATTCAGAAATGTTTGTAGTTGACAGTTACAGTGTTTCCTTTACAGTCAAAAACAAAGTGATAGACATTAAACAGTATTATTTACCTTAAAGTAAAACAGTATTGTAATATTAGATTACATATCCCAATCGTTTTGAGATCATGAGAAGGCACATGTTTTGCTCAATGGCATGTTTTCCTAATATTCAGTATATAAAATGGCATGTTCCTATAATCAACATAAACATTTGTCTTACAAGTGGACTGGGATATGTTCTCATATTGTTTTCACAGCAACCATCATTAAAAGTTACAATTTTAATATGAGCCAAGCACTGCAAGACTATTACATACAACAAAGAGAATAATGGCAATGTCACATATGCTTAGAGTGAGATGTTATGCAGCTAACTTAAAAGAAAATGCTGTAGTGCAGCCGTTTTTGCTGTGTACACTCTGTATATTGCAGCTTTCTGAAACTTAGTAAGAAGAGTTCAGATTAAATACTTCTAAATGAGTTGGCATAAATCTGCTTGTTTTTGTTTTTTGTTCTTTTTTCTAGTTAAATATAGTTTGTATATTCCACATCAGTATAACAATACCTCACTGAAATAGGGAACTGTATTTTTCAAAAACTCATCCATTATGGATTAGATAAGAAATCAACTCAGCAGCAGACAAATATCCTGAAGGTAAAGCAGTTACTCAAAATACAAGAGGCATCTCCTGCATGACTGCAATAGCTCTGTTGTGCCTATGGCATAGCAGAGCTAAAAATACTTTTTGTCAGAAATGGTTCTATTGTTATCCTGTCCTCGTTGCATTATATGGTTTATTGTAATATTTTCTTGGCAAGCATTGTGGAAGAAAAGACTTCAGGCTTCAGTAAGCCATCATTTTCATACAGAAAGACCTCCATTATTTAATCACATATCAAATCTGTCTGACGAGCTGTTTCAAACTAGAAACTAGCAGTCATTTCCATATTAAAAGCTTTGCTCCATTGATTTTAGAGCTGGGCAGATTTCAAGTTATCTGGCCATTTAATAACTTCCAGCACTGTCTTTCTACTCCATTCCTTAAAACTAAAAAAAAAAACATATACTGTAATAAAACTAGACAGAAAGCAGGTTTTAGAATTATTAGCACAGCTTGAAAAGTCATGATCAAGACTGAACACTTGAATAGAGAATGGTGTGTTATAAACATTTTACATGTTAAGATGAATGGGCATATTTATTTGCCATATTTTTATTTAGAGAAGCTGCACAGTTAAAAGGTTGGAGCACCAAGCTGTGAACTGGGGGTCCCAGAAGAGACCAGATTTTCAACCCACCAATCACCACTTGCATATTCTGTGAACCTCAGCAAGTCACTTAAGTGCTTTATGCTCCCAGGTGACACCCTGAAATAAGATTCAGCTGTGTGAGTCTTTCCTAGACAAAAATTCCTAAATATAAAAAATATATATATTTTTGTGATAAATAGTGTACATGCAGGCTAAAAGAAAACATATTTGGTATTAAAAATCTACAGTAATAGGCATATAGTAGTTTATAAGTAGATTGGTTCTGTGCTGCATCTGCCATTGTGTGAAAGCATAATGACTTTTTTTTACAATATCTTCTGTTTTGCATGTCATGTCTATAACAAATAGTACCAGCAGGTGAGCTGTTCTGATAAACATGTGGGTTCCCTTTCATAAAGTTTGGGGACTGCATCACAAAATGGGAGGACACATAACACCCAGGTGCACCACCACCACCATCCCACCTACACAAAGGATGTTGTTTGTCAAAGGATTACATTGTAAATTGCTAGGCTGGTTGTTAAAGGTTGCAAATGAAAGATATTATAATCATTCACCATTAAGCACATGCCTATCCCCACTTTCCTCAACTCTTATGGCAACTCAAAAATCCTCCAAAAGCATGCACCACTATTGCATGCTAGCCAAACAGTAGAAAAAACATATGGGAAAATATTTTAGAGGCAATACTGGATCACTAACTACTGTATCCTTCGTGTATATTTAGGACCCACAGGGCAGCTACTTTGGAAGGTACAGTGCCTGGTGAGGATTTACATTCTGTATTGTGGACAGGAAGATGTGGAGAAGTTGGATGTTATAGGGTTTAGTGAAAGGGGGTTAGACAATTAAATTTGGGACTGTACAAATCTAGTTGTAAATATATCTATATGGGCAGCATAATCCAGATATTAAAAAAATACCCATGTAAGTGGAAGTGTGGTAGGTTCTACAGTACAAGGGAGACAGGATGTGGAGGGGAAAGATTTTCTTGTTTGGGGGACATGATCAACAAAATATTTGCTAACATGTTATATTGGACATTCTCTTGTTGGTGAATTCAGCAGCATGTTGCAACACTTTGGAAAGAGATTAGTCAGATGTTCTCTAATATTTTTGTTGATTTCCCCTTTAGATACAATGGGATGCACATTCAATGGGATCTGAGAGGATGCTGGACTACTGGCTCACTTACCAAGGTATAATTCTGAAATTCATTAAATTTACTGACAGAAAATTCCAATGTTTTGTGAAGTATACCTCACGCTGTGCATAATACAAACACTTAAATATACCTAGCATATATAGGTGCTGCAGTTAACCATAACCTATTATGAAATTTTGATTTTGTGCATATTTACTGATTACATCACAAGAATGCTCTGAATTTGCTCAATAATACTTTACCCAATATTTCACAGTAAAACAAAATGTTTGTGAAATATATAGAACCATTGCATTCATAATGTAATATTTATTCCATGCACTAGAACCCCTATAATGAGTTATGTACAGAGTCAAAGTAGAGATGAGATATCTGTAAATGAACTGTTTTTTGTATCTTTAATGTCTCTGTTTGTTGTCTCTGTTGTTGAAAAGAGCCAAAAACAAAATACTTTTAATTACAGTGGTTATATGGAATGTTCTCCCTAGTTTGGCCTTTAAGTATTATTGAATAATCACCTGTATGCTCCACTCATTTATTTACATAGTTTTAATAACCACATTCAAGACTAACTTAAATCTTTATTTTAAAATTTTTATTCAAAGTTTGATAACCCGGAAGCTCTGAAGACATCATACAGGGGTATGTCCATTTTCATGGGGGACCCAGAGAATCTGCCAAAGATCTGCAGTATAAAAAATAAATTGTCAGAACATTGGAGTTGTTTATGTTTTTACTGTTATTATCTACACTATAAAAATGTATTACTTCACCATCTTTATACAATAATTTTCTTTCCATGTTGGCTGATTTGAGTGCTGTATTACATGTTTACAGTTAAATGTACAGGCCCACTCATTGCTCTGATGAAACAACGTGACAATCTCTGGCACATAGCTAGAGAGAGACAGTCAGGCAAACTGACATCACTGCCTACAAAATGGCTAGGAATAAATGCACCAGGCTAGTAAGACATGCCAAAGCTTCATACTATAAAGGGCAACTGAAGAAAACCTGGGGTAATTGCAGTGAGTTTTGGAAAAACATTAGGTTACTCTCAGGTAAAGAATCCAGAGCTCCACCTAATCTAATAGTCACCTCATCTGGCCCACTACAGCAACCTTTAGACATGGTTAATGCCTTTGACAAGGCCTTCACCGCCCACAGCTCTGTTCTCCACCCTGAATTTCTCCAGTCCTCACATGCAGTGGATCCCATCAATCCAAACCCATCACTCTCCCTTAGAAATGGTCAACTACCTTTCTACTTCAGGCAAATCACAAGGTCACAGGCCTCTCAATATGTTAAATGGATTCTAAACAAAACCAGGATCGGCAGTGATTCACTAGACATGAAACTACTAGCGATCGCCTGTAAGAACTTGCCTCTCCACTAACCAAACTATTCAACATCTCCTTGCAAACTGGAATCTTTCCAGACAGGTGGAAGACTGCCCTGGTCACCCCTGTACTTAAGAGCGGGGACAGAACTAATATGGGGTACTATCACCCTATCTCAATACTACCCCCTCTCTCAAAAGCATTGTAAAGGGTTGTCTCTGATCAGCTCACTGAATATCTAAACAAGTACAATCTGCTATGCCCACAGCAGCAGCATGGTTTTCACTACAAACACAGCACCATCACCGCCCTGATTGATATTACCTCCCACTTCTACAAAGCCCTTGATTCAGGAAAAACAGTGAGGTCCATATTTATAGACCTCACCAAAGCCTTTGACACTGTTAACCACCAAATCCTGCTAAGACACCTGTGGACCCTGGGTTTGTCAGTAGATACAATCTCCTGGTTCATCAGCTACCCATCACACAGGATGCAGTGTGTCAGGATAGGGGGAGTAACCTCCGAGCCGAGTATGGTAAGCTTGGGGGTCCCTCAGGGCTCTATCCTAGGTCCACTTCTCTTCAGTCTCTTCAAAAATTCCCTTCCCAAAGCTTGCCCTGCTAAATGCTGCTGTATGCAGATGATGCAGTGATCTCAGTGCCTGGCAGCAACGTATGTGAAATCTCAAAAAACCTACAGAGTAGCTTCAACATGCTTGAGGTGTGGTTCTCACAAAACTGACTCCTTCTGAATTATAAAAAAACTAAAACTATGCACCTAACCTTGCCACATTCCAAAAGGAATGTTAAACCCTTGACTATCTATAGCCAAAAAGTGGATAGCATTGAACAAGTCTCCACCTTCAAATATCTCAGAGTACGTATTGATGATACACTCTCCTTTGTGTACCATATCGACCACGTAGTCAAAACTGGTAATATTAAGCTAGGTATCCTCTATAGGCATAGGCAAGCCATGATTCATGAGGCTCTTAACCTAGTTACTCAAAGCTCTATACTGTCTATCATAGACTATGCGCTAATCGTTTACAGTGCTGCCACTGACTCAGCCTTAAAAAGAATCAAATTACTAGCGAACAAGGCCTACCACATGGTCTTTGGTGCCAACAAGTGTCCCATACTTGCAACCTTTACTCCTCTACAGGTTGGCTACCACTACACTGCAGGGCAATGTATCAGGGTTGCCTTATGGGCAAAAAAACCCTACTAGGTCTCATTCCTGACTCTGCTGTCACTTTGTTCAAGGGAAACCCCTCCTCTAAGGTCACAAGAGGAAGGGCTAAGGGAGTGCTCCATGTCCCCTTTAAAAGAACGTGTCTTGCTCAGCGGTCACTCTCCTACCATGGCCCCACTTGGTTTAATGAACTTCCTACTACCACTGTGGAGCACATAAAAATTGTCCCCTTTAAAAGAGACCTACAAACCCCTCTAGCCCAAAATAACCAATGTGACTGCAACTAATAAACACAGATGGCTATCACCATCATGAGTTATTCCCCCATCCCTCCACCACTTCCCTTTTGCTCCTGCCCCCCTCCTGACAAAGCACCTGGGTGGCTGTACCCCCACTCCTGCTCCACTCCTCCCCCCCTCTTTTCTACCAGTGACAAACCCCTTCAGACTACTCTTCACCTAACTTCAGATTACTCCCTTGATGCCTTTTCGAGGACTGAACAATATAGTGATCCATATGTCAGAATGCACTTCTAGTACCTGCTACAATATAGTCAGTGTAATAGCCTACTCACCTACTTGTACAGTCAGTCAATATTCTGTCTTCCTGCAAGGTTCATCAAACTACCCTGTAATTTTGTCTCTCGTCCTATTGTTATGGAACCTTTGTAATTCTTTGCTGTCATCTACTTGACATGGAACCTTTGTATAAGAGGCTCAAACATATTAATCTGCAACGGAAATAAATAAATAAATAAAATGTTTCATTGTAGAGTGAAATTTTATTCAGTGTTGGAGGCTGCACCTTAGAAAGGAGATAGACACAGTGGAGAAAGTCCAGAGGAGGGCAATAAAAGGGTGCAAGGGTTGCACAAGAAGCCCAGTGATGAGAGACTGAGCAATCTCAACATGTACACCCTGGAAGAGAAGAGAAGAGAGCAAGGGACAACACCAGAGAGACCTGCAAGTACCTCACAGGGGTGAACAGGGTGCTGGAAGGGAGTTGCTTTTAAATGAGAAAGAGCACCATGATGAGGGAGCATGCAATGGAGCTGAAGGGTGGAGGGGGGTTACAAGGGATTTGAAGAAGTACTATTTCACTGAGAGGGTGGTAGATGCCTGGAACAGACTGCCAGCAGAAGTGGTAGAGGCAAAAACAGTGGGGGCTTCAAGCATGCTTGGGACAGACATAGGGTTATATTAGTAGATAAGCGACTGCTGATGGAGTTCAGCAAGGGTCTGCAGTTACAGATTAGGCAGAGAACACCTGGACAGACTGGGTGGACCAAGCAGTCATTGTCTGCCAACAAATTCTATGTTTCTAATATTGAATATAGAGATTACAACAATGTAAATAAATTGGCAGAAACTACAGGTGATTAATGAATGATACTTAAATGTTAAAATACAAAGAACATTCAAATTACCAATGTAATAAAATATATATATATATATATATATATATATATATATATATATATATATATATATACTGTATATATTTTGTTTTCAGATTTTCCCAAATACCCAATACATATCAGACACAAAAAACACAGAGATATTAAAGATACAAAACATTTATGTACAGGTATCTTACCTTTATTTTGTATCTGAACCTATTTGGTTATAGGTATTCTAATTAGGCATGGGTGGGTAGTGAAATACCCTACCCGAGATACTACCTATGGGTACCTCTAAACTACCCTAAATTACCCTAATAATACCCTGATGAAAAATGGGTAGTTGGGTACAGTCAGGTACTACCCTAATCATTCTTCTACACCGATCGTAACAAAATGTGAAAAGCTTTGTTTTTGACTAACCAAAACTTAGAAAACTACTCACACAGGGCTGTCATGTATCAGGTTATGTAGGCACAGCTGCTCTGAGTAAGCCTGACACTGTTTTCAAAATACAGCCTTTAGTATTATGACTGTATAAGGCTTTCTACTATAGGGCCACTGTGATATGCCCTGACTTTATTAATGTGACATTGCTAGCCTGAATGTCTGCAGTAGTTAATGAAACAGAGAGCCTTTTAAGGTTAAATAAGTCATTTGTCTATCATGCCACTGTGTGAGATAGGCAGGTAGGAGAGCTGCAACTCCTCTGAGTGAGTGATCTTTCCAGCAATTATACCCAGCCTAACAGTGGACCTAAGATGATTGCCTTTTACATCCGTAAAAAGCTATCTGTTTCACTAACTGCTGAGTAGAGTAGAGCTGGCTATACCAAACTGATGAATGTCAGTGCATCTAACAGTGGCCCTAAAATGAATGCCTTAGATAGCAGTAGACAGTTTCACTAAGTGCTACAGAGATGCAGTCTGACTGGCTATGTAACATTAATACATTTGGCCCTAAGACAAATGGTTCTGCTTGCAGTTAATGCACACACTGCATTAAGTAACAAAAGAATAAATAAAGGAAAAACAAAGCCCTCTTCCTGATTTGTTGGGGGGTGGGTACTTTGAATTTGAACAAATCCTCAAAGAGAAATATCATTAAATATGTTTTTTTTTTCCATTTCTCCCAGTCTTGAAAAATGCTGGACCATACCCACTGGCTCATAAAAAACTGATGCTGTACAGTGCAGTCAGAAATTATAATAAGCATGTGTGGGTGACTGCCTGGGGTGACTGCTTTACTCAGCTCAAACTTGCTATGCTAGTATGCTGTGCTGCTTGGAAAGTGAAAAGTGGCTACGGATTCAGACAGATCCCTTTTGTGATAGACTAGGTAACAAGCAGGAATACAAATACTAGTCAAGCTCCACTAACAGTTACAGAGCCCAACTGAACCTGCTTGAATTCCTTATTTTTTATTTATTTATTTATTTTTGTATTATTTTCACCTTCCCAATGACCCCTTCCCCCATGTGGCATGGTGCGGTTGACTGCACATCTCTAGTCTGTACAAATCCCTCCTGTAGGCAGCTGTGAGTGACCTTGCTAAACATTTCTTCAGCAACCCACTTCCCTTCTGTTTGACTTTCCTTTTTATTTCTGACTCCTGAACTGGACCGTGGTATAAGAACTGTTGCTGGAGTTGGGACACTGCTGGCAGCATGTCCTTCAGACTCCTGGACCTGTCCTGCATAATGTATGATTTATGAGTGGTCCTGCTGCACTCGATCACTGTGAAGTGACTGGAGGCAAGCAATGTGAAAGCCACAAATTAAAGTTAACAAGAAGTTCTCTTTTTTCTGCAATCTGCACTGGTGTGGTAATTGGGTCGGAATGATTTTGATGGCCCCATGTTACACAAACTGCCTAGCTGTACAGTCTTCACTCTATCTCTCTTTGTGGCATTTACACACCCCAGCTCATCCTTTATACTCTACAGATGTGCAATATGATTGCAGGATCATGGTGGTGACCTGATGGGCACTGTGTATGCCGAGCTGTAGGGAGATGGTTAAGCTGGTCAGCTGACAGTTTCAGGTAAGTCAAATGATCTGGAGGGAGGCAGCATAGTTTGCAACACCAGCAAGAGAGTAAGTACCTGACTCATTACCCGCTGAACTACTGACCCAAATATATTGCTATCATGCCAAGTAGGAGAATACTTTACCTGAACTACTCTACCTGGCTAAAAATAGCCTGTACCCACACTACCCTATCTGGGTGCCCATTGCGTATCCCATCCCTAGTTCTAATGCAAAATAATACAGTACATATAGCGTTATGACAGCAATGGTTCTATATGATTCAATATTTTTTTATTTCAAAATATTGAGTAAGATATTAGTAAATATATTCTGAGTATTCATTTGTTTTATTCAGTAAATATGCATAAAATCTCAGTCTCACAATCTTATCTCATAATATATGCTATGGCTTTGTACATCGTCTATATAGATATTTTGTAACTGTTTTCATTATGTACACTAGATGGTACAGTATCCCTAAAGAAGTGAGGAATACCTCATGAAACATTGGAATTTTCTAACTGACAGTAAAATTAATTAATTACAGATATATTTTTTGGTTTTTAAGTCATTATTCCAGCATCCTTGCCTGACTTAATCACTGTTGTTAGAACAAGCTCCAACCTGTGTCTGTTACATTTTCAGATACTGGGGACCACCCTGGCTGATCTAACATACCTTCAGTAACCCTGAGAGAGACAAACTCCTGCATCTCCTGACTGTGCCAAAACTGGGGAGACCAGTTTTTAAAAGATCGCATATTTTTGTGACAGCTTCTGCTATTTGTGGTAGCTTTCATCACAAAAAGTGATGCATGTTTCAGATAGAGATGCAGCAAATTTAAACTATTTCAACTATGCTGGAACATGTGGTGCAAAGTCAAAAAAATCACTGTGTGTGCAGCTGGGCAAGGTTTCCTTACTTCACCTGACTTTGCTCAACAATGTTCTTTTGAAAACATAGTTTTAAAAGAAAAACTCACCCTTACTCATTGAGCCAAGGAGTTTTGACACATGACCTCCCACCACCCTAACCATTTTAACATGTTTTCCCACCACACATACCTCCAGCACCCACCACTCCCTCCCTCCAGCAGTCCCAACTAAGGATAATCAATTTCAAGTAGGAGTCATTGGTGCTGTTAACATAGCACTTCTCCCCACCCACATGCACATTAACACATCACTGTCCTCCCCCCACACTGTTTTTTTTTTTGAAATAGTGATCAAGCACAATCATCTTACCACCATCTAGCACTCAACCTCTGCCCTCCATCCCAGGGCCCTAAAATATATGGATATTTTGTTTATTTATTTCATTTTTGATAACCGGGTGGGTGTGCTAGACACAAGCTGTGACTATTTTCAGACACGACCTGGGAGGTTACAAAGTTACAGTGTTACATCAAAGAAATACAGTTTCAGATTAGGAGCATCGACACAGTACAGTAAATGCGATGGTATAGCAAGGTAAGCTATACAAATTAACATTTACAGTACATTTGGTCATAGATAAAATTAACATCACAAAAATTGTGCAGCAGGATTTAAAAAACAAATGGTAATACAAAGCAATAGGCAGACATAGTAATTAAGGAAAGTGCTATAACAGTTGTCAGCAGAGGGCCATGTTATACAGCCTATATACATGAGCCACCACTGATTCAGTGCCAACTGGGCAAAAACAGAACTAAAAGGCATAAGAATTGGTTTACAGGTAGCATCATAAGTACTGTGAGTAAACCCAGTGGCAGTAGCAGAGTAAAGGGAAGGAGATAGGCATAAGTAGGGAGGGGAGGCTATAATTCAAGGGGAAAGGGAGGCAGGGGTTTAGAGGAGGATGTGAGTGATAGGGTTATAGCTTGAGAAGATTAGGGAGGTTTAAAGCAGGTGCATCATTCAGGGTTGATGAGGAAGCTGCATAGTTTGTGTTTGAAGATGGTATGTGTAGGTGCAATATGAGCTTCCATGGGTATGGAGTTCCAGGGCTTATGGGCTGCATGAAAGAAAGCAGTGCTACCCTTTGTGGTTTTGCACCTGGGCATGTGTAGTAGGGCTAGGTCAGTAGAATGTAGGCCATGGGTGGAGAAGTGAGACATTAGAAGGGTGTTTAGTGATATTGAGGTGTTAGATTTGATTATGTTGTCAACCAGGGAGCAGAGGGATAGGAGCTGATGGGTGGTGGAGGAGGAAGGCCATTTGAGGTCAGCATAGAGTTGACAGTGGTGTTTTAACAGCAGGGAAGCAGAGGCATATTGGCAGATGTTGTTGTAGGAGGTGCCCTATTTGTGAAGCAAGGCTTTAGAGGTATTGATGTAAGTGACGGAACCATAGGGAAGTGATGGTAATAGAATACCATGTGCAATGGCCCGTCTAGCAGAGGAAGTGAGCGCATTACTTGTTTTGTAGGTAACCCCAATTTTGCTGTTTACTGCCTTGCAGGTGGCCTAGATGTGTTGGTCAAAGTCTAATGTTTCATTGAGTAGTCCCCCAAGGTATTTAAATGCACTCACAGTGTCCAAGAGGAAGCCATCAGGACAAGGAATCTTAAGCTGACCATGACAAGTTTTCAGTTTGGCAGCTGATCCAAAGAGCATGGCTTGTGTATTGGAGACATTGAGAAGAAATTTGTTGTTAGTGAGCCAGGACTGGAAATGAAGAAAAGCAGAAGATAGTTTCAGGTTTATATCCTGTATAGATCTGGAGTTATAACACAGGACAAGATCATCTGCATAGATGAAGGTCAAGCAAGAGGGGATGTTATGCGCAATCTGGTTTATGAAAATAGAAAAGAGGCCCCAGTATTGACCCATGGGGGGTGCCGGGTTTAACAGTGGATTCATCAGACATTGCAGAGCTAAATTTAACAACTTGATACCATTTGGATAGATAACTATTTATCCAGATAACAGAGCTTTGTGAGAGGCCAAGGGATGTAAGATTGGTCAGCTGAAGGGGGTGGTCAACTAGAACAAAAGCTTCTGTGAGGTCAACAATTATGGCCCAGTTAGGAGGCTAGAGTGCATAGCTGCGAAGTATGTCATTTGTGAGCTGGAGCAGGGCAGTGGAGGTGCTATGCCCTTTACAGAAACCATGCTGATATGGTGAGAGCAAGTTGTAGTTGGAAAGGAATTCAGTCATTTGGGTGGCTACAATCTTTTCAAGGATCTTGCTCAGTACTGATAGAATGGCAATGAGACAGTAGTTGGAGATGTCCTTTTTATCCCCTTTCTTGTAAATTGTGGTGACTCTGGTGATTTTCCAGATGCTTGGGACATGCCCATGGCAAAGAGACAGGGTGAAAATTCTGACTAGTGGTGCCACAGTGAAGGGGGCCACCAGTTTAAGCAGTTTTGGCTCAAGGCCATCAGACCTGACTCCTGTGTAGTCTGAGATGATGCCTAAATGCTTGATGACGTCAAGTCTGGAGATGGCTTTAAAGTGGAAATGGGGATGTTTGAAAGAGTGATTCTCAGTTTCATGGCTGTTCATGGGTGGTGATGGCAGGAAAACTGCCGTGTATTTGAAGAGGTCGGAGACATGAATGTTAAAAGCATTAGCAATAGTAGATGGGTTGTTACAGTGGGTACCATTCAGGACCATGTTATTATCCATGTGATGTTGTTTAGAACCCAGAAATGTTTTGATGTGAGCCCAGAACTTTCTAGAGTCTCTAGATGCATCCCAGAGGAGTCCTTTACAATAGGAGCTTTTGGCTAGCCTGATTTGCTTTGTGCAGGTGTTTTGTAGGGCTCTGTAGTTATTAAAGTCAGACATGATGCCTGACTTTTTAAAGCTTCTCCAGCTTTTGTTCCTGGTTCGAAGGGAGACCAGAAGATCTTTGTGAAGCCATCTGGTTTGTTTTGCTTGGACACTCCGTGAGGTGAGAGGAAGGTGTTTAACTTGTAGGGTCATACGTTTTTCAATAAAGAAGTCGAGGTCTGCTTGAGTGTCAAGGGTTTGATAAAAGTAGGTCCAATCAATAGAAGAGATCTCACTAAGGAAGATAGCATGATCTAGTTTTGCATAGTCATGGAAGGTAATTACCCATGGTGGAGGGGAGGGAGTTGCAGAGGGACTCCAAATGCACAGGATCAGAGAGTGGTCAGAGATAGCATCAGGCAGAGAACCTGCAGCTGTGATCCTGTCAATGTGATTAGATAGTATCCAGTCAATAAGCGTACTAGACACAAAGGTGGATGTCACTCTAGTTGGATCAGAGATGATTTAGTGAAGATTAAAATATTGGACCAGGGAGAGATGAGCATTATATGTGAGCCCCATCCAGTTCAGGTTCATATCCCCAAGAATGAGCAGATCATTGTGGCCAGATATGGAGACAGAGAGCTCAGGTAGCTCAGTGAGACCTGAGGTGCCACTACGGGGTGGCTTGTAGGCACATACTATGTGCAGCTTTTTTGGAGCCAAGTAGGAGGACAGTGTGGAGAGATTCACATGAATGTTCTGAGGGAGTTGGGGCTACGGAGAGATTAAAATGGTTCCTACAATAGATTGCCACTCCCCCATCCTGTTTACAGGATGCTCTGTCCTTCCTAATAAGGCTGTATTGTTTAGTGTGACATTGAGGTGTATGATTCATAGCCCTTTTTGATTGGACCAATTCCTTATTTCACCTCCAGGTGGTGACAGAGGGTCTGGATTTTATTTATTAATTTATGTATTTATTTATTTGAAATCTTGGAATTACAACCTTTGAGTCAGAGACTTATTTCCAAAGGCTCCATGTCAATGCAAAATACAGACATAGGTAAATACAATAGACAGTACAATACAATATACAATACCAGGGCAGTTTGATGGCAAGGTTACAGCATGAAACAGTATACTGAGATGTCTAACACAAAGTTGAGGCTGTAGGCTATGGGCAACACAGTAAACAGCATGTTACAGGGTACAGTGCCAGGGCACTTTGACTTCTGGTTACAGCATGACCATTTTACAAGGATGTCCTGACCAGTTTACAAGGATGTCTAATACATTGTTGTGGCTGTTGACAGTGCCTAGGATAAATCTAACAGTAAGAGGTGAATTTGTGGCCAGAAAGTGAATTTGGGGACAGTGCACATGCCTACTTTGCTTGGCTAGAGCTGAGTAAACTAGGTAAGTTAGGGGAGGCAGGATAGTGCAAGTTTTAGAGCAGTCTGTTGGGAGACTTCGTCAGAGTGCCTGAGTAAGAATTGCAGGCCATTGACTGTGAAAGAGGTCGTGTGGCCATTTTGAGTGGCTGGTGAAGGCACTGGTGGTGGACTTAGAGTGTGCAGGTGCAGGTGTGGGTGGCAAGGAGGTGGGTCTTGAGTTCCTTTTTAAAAGGACCAAGTTTTTGATGGTTAGAGACCGATGGTGGAAGGGCGTTGAAGTAGGAGGGAGCCCTGACCAGAAAAGACCTCTGGGCAAGTGTGGTTCTGACTCTGGGAATGGCCAGTGCAGCTTTGGTCAGGCTGCATGGGTACACTGTGGGGAAAGAGGAGATTAGGGAGGCAGATAGGCCTGGGGGGGGTCAAGCCAAGGAGGGATTTTTTTGGTCAAGAGGCAGGACTGGGAGTGGACCTTTTCATCAAAGTTCAGGATCTGGGCAATGGAATAGAGTGTGCATGTGTGTGTCATGCGGTCTGCAGCAGTTAAGAGCCTGCAAGCTTTGTTAATGACCACTTTTATTTTACTGATAGCTGTTGCATCTGCGGCAGCATAGACCAGCAACCCACAGTCAATAAGAAACATTACTAAGGAGGTTATGTCTAGTCTCAGGGCTTCTGGCATAAGGCAGTCCTTATGGCAATAAAGGAGACCAATGCGTGCATTGGTAGCAGATGTGAGGGTGTTGATGTGTGCGTGGAAGGAGAGGGCAGAGTCAAAGGTAACCCCTAGATTTTTATAGGATGAGAACTGCTCCATGGTGTAGAGTGACTGTGTTTGAATATGCAGTTGGGCATTTTTTTATTTGCTTTGGTGATGTGCGAAAAGCAGGGTCTTGTTTTTTTCAGGTTCATGACTAGTCTATGCTTGGCAAACCAGAGTTCAGCTTGGCTGAATGTGTTCTGGAGTGAGGCCTAAAGGTCGGTTGGGTTGGTGTGGGAGGCACAGATGATGGCATCGTCTGCATAGAGGAAGATCTTTTTGGGGCAGGTGGTGAGAATTGCGTTCAAAAATATGCTGAAAAGCAGGGGCCTTAGAATGGATCACTGTGGGACTCCCAAGTGGATGGGACGCGAGCAGGCGACTGTGTTATTTATCTGCACACACTGGGACCTAGAAGACAGGTAACTAGTAAACCAGTCCAAGGGCCCTTGTGAGAACCGCATTAAGAGGAGGGAGTTTAGTAGGAGGGGGATGCTTCTTTTTTCCTTTTATACTTTCTATTTATACTCCTTCCCTCCCATGGCACTCCCCTCTCTTCAGGAAACACCTATGGCCATTCTAGTCCCCACCTCCTACCTGTATCCCATGGCAGTCTGTCCTCCACATAGCCTTTGCTTACCCCCCCCCCCGGCAGGGACGAGGTGGGGAGGCAAGCACCCCGAATTCCTTGTCTCATCAGGATGCCGGTCACCAAGACAGGTAGGGGTGTTGGGGATCAGGGCCTGGTGCTCCATCTATGCAGGAATGCCGTGGGGTATTTCCTATGTTCCTTAGTAGTGGCCTCAGCCCTGACATCAAGGCATATCCACCAACATCTGCCACTTCCCAACCCCTTGTGTGCTCCTGTCTGCTATGCCTCCGCTTCCACCAGAAGCCAGTCAGGCACCAAGCAAGTGTCCCCCCTCCCTCCCAGGAGAGGAGAGCTGTCCTCGGACGCTTAATCCTCTCCTTCCCCTACCCGACCCCTGATGTCCCGGGCTCATTCCTGAACCCGGGTTGCTGGCGGAGGGGGGATGTTTCTATGTCCCCCGATAGTAATAGGGCAAGGAGCATCAAGTACCAGAGCTTGTGGTGTATAAACGAGTGGGTCAGGTGAGATTTGTTTTTTATTTGTTTGGCTGTAATTAACAAGGCATGGTACAGCGTGAACCTCAGGAGGATCATAGGGGTAAGATCAGCATGGTTGTGAGAGGCAGTAATCATGTTGGAGAAAGTAAAATAATTTAAAATCAAAGCTGATTTTGGTATGGATATAGGACAAAAACTGACAGAGAATTGTTGTAGGATGAGTATTGTTAGCACAGTGATCAAAAGGGATCTCATCAGTTTGGATATGCTATTAAAAAGTAGGAAGGAATACATAGGAAAAGGAGAACTATCATCATCTGTAACAGCAGGGAGAGAAGGGTTAAAGAACGGTGTAGCTTGGATAGAGGAGGTGGGGTTTGTAGTGCAGGAGGAGTATTTAACAAGGAGCTGAGGTGGGGGGGGGGTTGGCCACTGGTAGATACCTGCAAGTTAGAAAATTGTTCTGCTCTGTTCAGTGTTCTGTCTGCAACTGAAGGAATAAACACTGATGCCTCATTAATAGTAGCATCTGATTGGCCAGTGCTGGGAGGGGTGACACAAATTAGAATGGCATGGGTGTACAGAGGAGTACTGGAACTTGTTGTAAAAGTGAGTAAGGTGGGCTTTTTTAATATTGTATTTTTAAAATGTTTGCATTCAGTTATACAACCATGAGGCTGTCCCACCGATTCAGGGGTAGTGTCTCCACTTGCGGTGCTGCCGACCCATGTTCAGAAATGAGCATGGTGTGGCTGAGGGTCAATTGGGGGGGGAGATAAGGAGTAGGATAAGCATCCCATGGACTGCTCTCCTCCTCTGGGAAGGGGGACTGTGGCTTCCTGGCATAAGAGTGACACCCAGTATAGGCTAGGTGTACACCAGTCAGGACAACATGTAAGCTGGGAAGAGGCACTGGAAAACATCTACAGGATGTGTGTAGGAGCACGTACATCCTGTGTTATCATCGCACGTCTATGTCACCCGGGGGAACCTATGTTAAAATAATGGGGCTGGCAGCACTGTGATGCCCCTGAACCTCTACCTGAATGATGCCCCAGGTGTAAGCCCTTAGCTGGGGCCCTCAGATGGATCTTGGTCTCTCCCTTTGGGAAGCCCCACTGTAGGGGCAAGCTGTGGATCTCCCAGTTTAGGCAGCCTGGGGGGAGATGATGGCTGGATGGTCCAGGTGCTGGAAAGGGAGTATATCCTCACATGAGCACTAGAGGCATCAAGAAAGCAAAAAAAAAGTTATACAGCCATTCATTAGAGATAAAAAATATGTACATAAAAACAGAAAATATAATGTAACCCTCCCACACCAGCCCCCTTGTTCAACTAGCAGGGCTGCTCCTCTCACACGTGGCACCAATGAGAGGGAGGGGGGTTGTCACTACAGTTCAGTTTACCAGTACATCTGAGTCTGCCATCCTCAGACAGGCAAACCAAGTGTGGCAACTACCTGACTCACACCTGGGGGGACCATTTTCCACCGCCATCAAACTGGGTCCCTGGGAGAAAACGCTTGCTCATAATTATGCTAGATTTGTACTTCTGGGTAGGGGTATCCAAGTAAATCCAAACACAGTGGAAGCAAAAACAGTACTGTCCAAACCAGGTTGAGATTCTAGAGTGTGGCTTTTATTCACATACACAGAGAATAATCACAAAGCAAAGATGAACCCCCCACAGGGCTACTCCCACTGGTAATGCAGATTACTAAGGTACAGAGCACACACAGTGAACCCTCAGGTTCTGAATGAAACAGTGAACACTCTCTGGTTCTGAATTACACAGCAAACTCTCTGGTTCTGAATGGAGATTGGCACACATGGCCAGATCTGGTACGCTTCCCTTGACTAGGCACTCTTGGCCAGTACTAGGAAACTTTCCCATATTTCATGAGGGATTACTGGTGGCACCCTCAACCACCAAAGAGCACATACAGGCTCACATAAAATCCAAAACCCATGTCTGGGTAAACTATTTTCTTCAGGCACTGGCCAAATGCACTGAGAGAAAATACAGGTGCCCAAACTGAACCCGGAGAGGTAAACATGATTACTGCAGATTGGGGGGGACCTTCCACCTTTTGCTTCCAAATTTATACTCGACCATTCATCTGGTTAATAACACCCTCACTGAAAACTTGTAGATGCTATCTTGAAATGTCTTTCACATTTAACATACTACTTTACACACCTCTGAGGTGTCATGAAGTTAAAAGTTCTGTAATTGGTGAAGTCTCTTCACTAGACCCCAATTTCAGCAGGTACTTTTAAATCAGACATGAACTAAAAGTTCTGTACTTGGCAAGTCTCTCTCTGGACCCCATAGTAGGCAGACACTTTTAAACAGAAAACAGTCTAGGTGACGGAGTCCCTTTGTCAGATAAAACTCACCACAGGAATGCAGGTGACCCAGGACTTTTCCACACAAAAGTCTTGGGTACTCACAGAACAGATGAATCTCAGGCAGCTTCAACACAGTTCAGGATGGAGCAAGGGATTGCCCCTGAATCCTGGAGTCCCCCCATCCCTCCTGGGGTAGGGCACTGGAAAACCCTCTTAGAATGGTTTCTACCACTTCGCTCTCTGTCTTTCATGTTCTTCTTCTAGGGTGAGAACAAATTACAGAGGTAGCTCTCTGTCAAAGCTAAAAACTGAGGAGCTGCTTACTGCAGCCTCCTCTTGGCACTCCACTCTATAGACTAATCAACTCTAACTCAATATTCTATCTCTCTCTCTCTCCCTCCCTTAGCTAGCATTACAATGTGTCTTATGCTGCTGTGACAATTCTAAAGGGACATCATCACTCCAGCTCAGCTGAGACTGAAAACAGAGTGTGACACTGTGAAATCCATATAACTGTCATTTCCCAAGCTGCCTCTTCCTGCCTGCCACTAATTCTAAGTGGGATTTTAGTAACCCCTGTGAACAAGGGGGTTACACCCACTCTCAGCCAGGAAAATGATTGTTCCCAGTCATTACCAACCCAGTGCCAGGTCTTCCTACCCTATGTGTTGACTATGGAGAGGTAGTGCTAACTTCTCCCTTTCAAGTGCCAGGCACAGGCAGACAACACTAAGGGTTCAGAGGCCATTGGCTGATGAATCAGCCCCTACTCTATGATCTTACTACAGTAACCAGTGACCCTGGAAGAACTGTCCAGAGCACAGCCCTAATAGACCAGCACTGTGGCCCCTACTGCAGGTCAAGACCACAGCCTGTCTATTCCTCTAGCCCTCTAGGAAAATCCTATCTAACCAAAACAATTATACCCAAAACACAGGGGGACCTCCCCCCATCTCTGGACACCTGCAAACCAAACACGGAGATAACGCTATACACAAGCATTACACTCCCACACTCCTCCATGACTACACCTGTGGATGGAAAAAGGTTAACAAATGTTAACAACTACACAATACTTTAAAAACACTTTAAAGCACAGAGCAGAGGAACTCCGATGAGTCCCTCCAATCCTCTTCTTGTCTTCTTTCTTCATCAGGTTCCCCCCGAAAGAGAAAAGACAAAAACACACCCCAAATCTGCAAACACAGTACACAACCATAACCCTTACCATCACAACACTGGAGAATCCCCAAAAATATTTTTTATAGAAAAGTACAAAACAGTAGAAAATATCAACATTATGTACAATACACCTTTTGGGGATGGAATGCCTTAAATGTCCCAACTAGTGATAAATAGTCCCCGCAGGCAAGGTTCATGAAAGAGTCCCTCCAGGGCTGGAGCCTGGTGAAGCACAGTTCTTAACGTACTGCAAATCCCAAAGTGGAGAGTCTTTGTGCACAGTGCAACAGTCTGTAGTCTGCCAGGTGTAGGATGTGTACTGCAATGTCAAAAAAGTAAGAAAAGTCTGGACTTACCAGTCCCTGGAAGAATGAAAAAATGGAATAGCACCTGGATCTCCATCTGAAGACTCTCCCTGATAGCATTTTTCAGATACAGCTGAGCGTAAATCTTCCGGAAACAACAGGATGGATGTCTGGAAACTGCTGGGATGATGTAATCTCTGGCTGACATCATCTAGGAGATGGAACCTTAGAACAGGAAAGGAACAGCTGGACTGATGTCATCCAAAATCCCAGGTGATGAATCAGGAAACAGTTGGGATGATGTAATCTCAGACTGATGTCACCTGGAAGGCCAGGCAATGGAATTGGAAGGCACACTGCAAGGCTGACGAATATGGATGCACCTTTGGATCCTGGAACACCAGACTGGCAGAACAACATGGGTATGGCAATGGCTGGATGGCAGCACTAGCTACCACTGCTCTGCTTCCCACTTGATAGGCACTGGTACATTCACAGTACGATGATAACACTGAGGGTAGTACCACAATGGGTCAGGTGCAAGAATCATGACCCCATCTGAGTGCTCATAATTCACATTATGGAAAGACTTGTTTTCCTGTTCATACACAAAACGTACAGTGTCTATGAACAGTATCCTGCCCAAATTCCAAAACTTGAGTTTGTCTCGAATCACTTTGTCTCTGACATATCGAGTTGCACCTGGATACAGGTTTTTGGTTGCCTCTTCCACTAGCCAGGCTCTTCTGTTTTTCTTAATCTCCTCCCAGACTTTCTGAGGAAAAGTAGGAAAGGACATTCCATAGATCTCATCTGCCTGACTATGAACCAGTCTTTCCTCCTTACTACTCTTCATCAGTCTGCAGCCCATGGCCTGGCTTGGGGGTGGCCAGTCCTGGTTCTGTCAGTGTCGCATACTTAAAGCTATGTAGAACTGGTTTTTGACCCCCTCCATCTGGGAGCAGTGCTGTAGATTCACCAACTTCCTCTTCTGGTTCTTCTGATTCAAGAGCCTGAGGCTGTGGACTAGAACCCTCATTGTAAAGATACATAACTCCCTCCTCCTCCTCTTCCTTACTTAGGACCTGGGCCCAGGAGTGAGCATTCATCCTCACTCCTGAGACAGTCCACTCTTCACTTGGTGCAGAAGTAGACACCTCCCAATCTAAGATTTCTCGAATCTCATCTTCCCCAATGAGGCTAGGACTAGGACTCTCTCTCCATGGATCCACTGATTCTACCTCTGCACTGTCCATCTGCGACACAGGCATGGAGGCATTATGAGGATTCTGCTCTGCCAGTACATCTACACCCTCTTCCTTTGTGCCACACTCTGCTGGGCCTTCCCCAACATGTTCATACTGTTGCTGTGTGCTGCTACTTGCAGGATCATTAAGCTTTGTCCACGTGGGGGCCAAACGAATCATAGGTGCACTAGTTAGACCTTGCTTCTTTAAGCACTCGGAACAGTGAGGAATCATGAAAATGTCCTTTCCAGCTTTGAGGCACATTATACATGCTCTCACAGGGTATCTGGGAATCTCAACATGAGGAGGCAGATGTCCACTGCAGAAACATTTCTCTATTTCTTTCAACTTGGTAACCTCTTCAACTATCATAGCTCAGGCAAGATCCAGGTAGTGGGTTGGTCCCGAAGCCATGACTGTAGAGCAACATACAAAAGTTCACTGTTATTACTGAGTTCACTCTACTTGGAACAGTCTCACAAAATGGCTCCCTGCTGCTGTGTTTACATCACTACCCCACCCTGTAATGGCAGCGGCAGCACTCCTGGTGCATCAACATTCTGCATCTGACTCAAGTCACTGCACATCTGATTTACTGCATACTGATACATTTTACTCAAACTGCACAGACTGCACTGCTTTTCTTCCTCAGCACATCTATATGATTTTCTAGGACTTTACCATTAGCTTTCAACCAGTTTTACTTGCTTAAAGTCACTAAAACCACAGTATTTCTTTAACAGGATTGCCTGTTTGTTGCAGCCTCTCGTACAACTCACATTCTTTCTGTTTACTCAGAAAATTACACTGTTGCTGAATCCATAATACATGCTCACAGTCTAATGCTCAGAATTCGTGCTTGGGTTTGGTTACTTTACACAGTCCTTTTTTGCAAAAACAATCACACTGTTTACACACAGATCCAGCTGGCTTTAGCAAAATCACACACAGTTTGAGCTCAGTGTTGCTGAATGGTACTCACTGAATCAGTAGCTGGAATTTTGATGGAAATTATCGGCCTACAGCCAATCCTGGAAGGCCTCTGGGTTGACTGATGGTCTTGCTGACTGTCCCGATGAACACCACATTTTCTCCCCAGTCGATTGGAATATGGGTTGAGCCTAATTTAGCACAGAAAAGTCTGTTATTTTAACTTTTAAAATGTTTGCAGTCACTGCGATGATCCTCCTGGCTAACCAGCTTGCACACCACTTGCTCTCTCCCTCTCAAACACTGGGCAGCACTCTGAAGCTGGCTTGGGGGTGGGACTGATTGCAGTCTCTCCAATCACTCTACACCATGCAAATAAGCCTCTCTCTCTTCTCGTGCTCAGCTCTTCTCTTCCACGGCAATCGTTGAGCAGGCAAAATTTAAACTACAAAACAACTTTTTTTCTTTTCAACTGTAACTCCATGGTGGGAGCACCATTTTAAATCATTTTTCAAGGCAAATTGTCTAGCAGCTCCCCCAGTTCACACAGCAAGCATTTGAAACTTTCAGGGCACAAATGTCTTTTTGTTTCCCACAGTTCACAATACTTTTTCCTTTCACAACTTGAAAATTAAAGCTGGCAATGATGCAGAACAAGAGGCACACACAATCTGGCTTTACAGATCCGTGATAAATGTTGGCACAATCACAGCAGCACATGAACAGCAGACACACAGTGGCACATATGGATGGCACTTCTCTGAGCACACTCCTATAGAGCAAAGCTTCCAATTTTGGGCTACCAACTGCCAAACAGACAAAACACTAACCACAACCTGAGCAAACATCTCTTGTTTTCTCCCAAATTCAAACAAATCCACAGCGGTGCCTCCATTTTGTAATCCACCCCCACCGGCCCCCCTTGTTCAACTAGCAGGGCTGCTCCTCTCACACATGGTGCCAATGAGAGGGATGAGGGTTGTCACTACAGTTCAGTTTACCAGTACATCTGAGCCTGCCATCCTCAGACAAGCAAACCAAGTGTGGCAACTACCTGACTTACAACAGGGGGCCCATTTTCCATGGCCATCAACCTGGGTCCCTGGGAGAAAACATTTGCTCACAATTATGCTAGGTTTGTACTTCTGGTTAGGGCCACCCAAGTAAATCCAGACACAGTGAAAGCAAAAACAGTACTGTCTAAACCAGGTTGGGATTCTAGAGTGTGGCTTTTATTCACATACACAGAGAATAATAACAAAGCAAAGATGGACCCCCACAGGGCTACTCCCTCTGGTAATGCAGATTACTAAGGTACAGAGCACACAAGGCAAACCCTAAGGTTCTGAATGGAACAGCAAACATTCTCTGGTTCTGAATTACACAGCGAGCTCTCTGGTTCTGAATTACACAGCAAAATCTCTGGTTCTGAATGGAGATTGGTACACATGGCCAGATCTGGTACACTTCCCTTGACTAGGCACTCTCGGCCAGTACTAGGAGACTTTCCTATATTTCATGAGGAATTACTGGTGGCACCCTCGACCACCAAAGAGCACATACAGACTCACATAAAATCCAAATCCCATGTCTGGGTAAACTATTTTCTTCAGGCACTGGTCAAATGCAGTGCGAGAAAACACAGGTGCCCAAAATGAACCTGGAGAGGTAAACATGGTTACTCCAGCTGGTGGGGGGTCCTCCCACCTTTTGCTTCCAAATGTATACTCGACCATTCATATGGTTAATAACACCCTCACAAAAACTTCTAGATGCTATCTTAAAATGTCTTTCACATTTAACATATTACTTTACACATCTCTGAGGTGTCATGAAGTTAGAAGTTCTGTAATTGGCAATGTCTCTTCACTAGACTCCAACTTTAGTAGGCACTTTTAAATCAGACACAAACTAAAAGTTCTGTACTTGGCAAAACTCTCTCTCTGGATCCCATAGTAGGCAGGCACCTTTAAACAGACACAAACTAAAAGCTCTTTACTTGCCAAGTCTCTCTCTGGACCCCATAGTAGACAGACACTTTTAAACAGAAAACAGTCTAGGTGACAGAGTCCCTTTGTCAGAGAAAACTCACCACAGGAATGCAGGTGCCCCAGGGCTTTTCCACACAAAAGTCTTGGGTACTCACAGAGCAGATGAATCTCAGGCAGCTTCAACACAGTCCAGGCTGGAGCAGGGGATTGCCCCTGAATCCTCAAATCCCCCCCCCATCCCTCCTGGGATGGGGGCACTGGAAAACCCTCTTGGAACAGTTTCTACCACTTCACTGTCTGTCTATCTTCTATGTTCTTCTTCCAGGGTAAGAACAAACTAGCCAAACTACAGAGGTAGCTCTCTGTCACAGCTAAAAACTGAGGAGCTGCCTACTGCAGCCTTCACCTGGCACTCCACTCTACAGACTAATCAATTCCAACTCAACATTCTAGCTCTCTCTCCCTCAGCTAGCATTCCAATGTGGCCTATGCTGCTGTGACAGTTCTAAAGTGATATCATCACTCTAGCTCAGCTGAGACTGAAAACATACTGTGACACTGTGAAATCCATTTAACTGGCATTTCACAATCTGTCTCTCCCTACAAGCTGCCTCTCCCAGCCTGCCACTAATTCTAAGTGGGATTCTAGTAACCCCTGTGAACAAGAGGGTTACAGTAACATAAAAAAAACAGTTAATTCAACAGGTAACATATAATATTTGTTATACATTTTAGAGTCAACCAGGAAGTACCTTCTATTCATTTTTCCAGTCCCTTTCAATGGGTTCTCTGTCTTTATGACCCCTCATAATGTATTACCGTGGAATAGGCATTCTTCCTCCACTTGCACTGAGTCAAAGTATTTCTCCCATACCTTCTCAAGTCACTCTTTCCTTCCCTGCCCTTAAACACATACTGTAGGTATGGTGTTCCAAAGGAAGGAATTTCAGAACTTGTTCTTTCTACTGATTACCAGCGTGTGTGATTTTGCATCCCCACGTTTTAAATGTAGTGCGGAGCCATTATCTATATTATCTTTTGTTTTTGAACACACATCACTTTAAAATATGTTTCATATTTGTACAATAAGGTAGTATGCAGCAGACAATGCTTCTTGATGTTATTTGACAAGAACTGTACAAAGGCATCTGAAAATACGGATGGCTACCTGGTCTACGCCGTATTAAAAGGAGAGCTTCTTTTATTATCTCAGTTTTTTTTTAAATAGGTGAAGCAGACTCAAAACTGGGAAGAATGGGTATTTTACAAGTCAGGAGCTAAAGGGCAATCAAAGACTGAATAAAATGTACAGTACAGGTCAAATATTTCCCTGCTATCACAGACTGCTGCTTTAAGATCACTGACAATAAAGAAATGTGGCTATATGCCACTGTACATTGGCTCTTTCCCAGGCTCAGGTATAAAACAAATTGTTACCAGATCACATGAGAGTTATTCTTTTCAGAGTCATTGTATTTTTTTTAACAGAAAATTGGTTTACGTTAGTTTTTGACGGTGAAGTGCTACTTTGCATGGAAAAACTATGCATAGCAACAGTTTGCTGACACTTTCACAAAGTATTTCACAAAGTGAACTTCCCTGACTTTTTACATTTATAGAGTGAGAACTATAGTACATATGTAACATTTGGATACATATTGCTGCAAATCATCTCCAATGTGTAGAACATTGTTGTAGAATGTCCATTTGAAATTTCTGTCAGCTTATTAACATTTTTGGGATTAAATTAATAATTACATGAAATATTCTAAAGATATCAGAAAATATAATGTAAAAAATACAATAAAAATAAATTATGATATGGATTAATCAATGAATCAATTAACCTACCCCAGAAAAAAATGTCCTTGGCAAAATAACAAGTGATTGTTATGAGTATTTGAGACAAAACTCATTAAATAGTCTTTTGTCAAAGGATTTTAACATGATGGGCCCAATTCTCAAAATCTGGCATGGGCCACTGCAAAGGCAGCTTGTGCCAATTGCCAGTATGCTAGAAACACTGGGCCCAATTCTCTATTGGGTAGGCAACTTTCGCTGTGCCCCAAACAGAGGGTGCATCTGGACAGGTTGCTGCAAGCTGCAGGTGGCCATACAGCAATGTATATAAATGTTCCCTGGTGGTTGAGGCCCCTCCACCCAATCCCCATAACATAAATATATTCCCTTGTGGTTTAGCGGACCCCCCACCCTATCTCTCTATCATTTAAATATTCCCTGGTGGTTTACTGGTCTGCCTGAAGCCCTGATTCCCTGTTATGTCATACGAAAACTTCCCTGGTGGTTTAGTAGAATCCCACTCCCCACCCTGGCAGGAACTGCCCCACCACCCTGCTCCCCATCCCAAAGCTGAGCCAGCAACTGGCACTTCCCATCACTCACCACCACAGCCAGTCACTGACTGAGCTCTCAGTGAGCATGTGATGTATACAGTACGTGCTCAGTGTTTGACAGCCCACAGATCTGTCACTCAATGAGCATGTACTGAATACAGTATGCACACATTGAGTGCTCAGTCAGTAGCTGGCAGTAGTGGTGAGCAATGGGCTCTGCTAATCACCAGCTTGGTCTTGTGATGGGGGAGCAGGATGGTGGGGTACTGCCTGTTGAGGTGGGGGGGGTTGGGGTCTTCTAGGCAACCAGTGAAGTTATCATATAACAACGAGGGATCTTGACTTGGGGTGGTCTGCTAGACCACCAAGGATGGTTTACTTATTCACAACAGGGGATCTGGGCTGAGGCAGTTCACTAGACTACCAGGGAATATTTAAATGATATGGAGATCAGGTGGGTGGGTCTGCTAGACTACCGGTGAATATTGAAATGATATAGGGATCAGGTGGGGAGTACACTAGACCGTCAGTGATGTTTAATTCTACATAACATGGTATCAGGGCTTGGGGGGGTCTGCTCAACTTATTTTAAGAAAAGGAGGATCAGGGCTGGGGAGGGGAAACCATGGCACGTTGCCACAAAGTGATCAGCTCTCCCAGAGGGCATATTGGTCTAAGCTGTGAACTGTCTAGTATACCTCAAGTTATCCAGTTAAAGCATCTCCTGCATCAGCACATCTTAAAGGAAAATGAGTGTAACTGATTTAATTAATCTTGTGACCTGCACCTCATTCGGCACCCTGCATTCTCCAACCTCCTCGACAAGGCCCCTGGCTATATGTTTTCTCCCCTGCTCAATCACCTCTGCCACCCTCTCCCCCTTCTTTTCATGTCCTGACCCTCCCACTCTGTCCTACTAACCCTCCCATTATGCCCCTGACTCTTTTCTGCACCTTTCTTCCTCCTCCCTCCCTCCCCCCAACACCTCACCATCCCCTTCCTCCTGTTGACCCTCTCCTCTTGTGTCTGCCCCTCTACCTGTCTATCCCTTCCTGCCTCACTCAATATGCTTGACAATTGCTACCCGGCTGCATCTCTCCCCCCACCCCGTTCCCTGTCCTGCTGCTACTTTTCATCTTCATACCTCCCTCCCTTACTATTTCTAATTAGGATTAATCACCCATATTTCACCATAGTGTCCTCAGAGTGCCAACTATGTATCTACTTGCAATCACCTATTTTTTTTACTATGTATTGTGCTGTTACTACTGTTCTCTGTATTTGATATTATCTGTACATGATACTGTGCTTTATCCTTTGTCTGTCTTGTAACCCCCCCCCCCAAATATTGATGTGGAATCTTTGTAATTGAGCTGTATTTTGCTCAAAGGTATTCTCTAATCCTAGATAGAAAATAAATAAAATAAAATATATCTAAGCACCCTTAGACCAGCCCTGGTTGGTATAATGGTACTTAGAAATTTGCCCTCTGAGAGATTTTTGAGAATCTCAATTTAGGGGATTTGGCAGCCTGCATCTCCTGCAAGCACCTAGCGCCATACTGCAACCCATTTTAGTGGTGCATGGGAGTTGCAAGTTATTTCTGGTGCACGCAGCCTGTGGTTGATTCAGGCTGCCTTTGAGAATATCTCCTGGTGCATCTTTCGGTGCAAAGGTCACCTTGCACCAATCTTGGTGGTGCTAGCCCCTTGCGCCATGCCAGGAGTTTTAAGATTTGATCCCCATAAGTCTTAGATTAGAGATTTGAAGCAATGTCATTTTCATGGTGCTACGATGCTGGTTAGACAAATATTTTGTCAACTAACATTATAGTGACGGATTTATCTTGACAGCAATTTGAGGTTGACATAAATCCATTGGAGAAACAGTTGGTGTTCATTGGGGGGCTTCACTCCCCCAACCCCTCCAAGCTCTGCCCCCCACACCCCCGGACTTAGGGATAATCAGCTCTGAGTCAGAGTTGATTTGGTGAGGGGGTGCAGGACCAGGTGAAAAAGTGCTGGGTCCTGGGTGGACTTTACAGTGAATTGTCGATGTTGTCATCTTTGCTGTAAAAGTTTCGCTCTACAGAGGCATACCACTTTCATCATTTATCATAAGAACAGGCAGATTTGCAGAAGGCAACTTTTCAAAACTGTAAAATCTCTGATGACCATTCCATAACAGCTGAATGAGAGTCTTCTACTGATTTTTTTGTTTACCCTGGCAAAATGAAGTTCATCAACTTATGAACACTGATGAACAGTCATGAATTTTTCATCAACAGAAAGTTCATGAACCTGCAAAACATTTAAAGGACCATGAAGAACCAAGATAAAAACAAATTTGCGTGACTAATTTGTACATCACAATCCACTGTTTTGCACAATAGTAGATATAAGACATTAAAAACTCTGAAACATTTTAGTTTATTAGTGGAAAATGTATGTTCTACAAGGGAATTAACCATTTAATCACCCAAAAGGATTAACATTTCAGCTCACCACATTTTAAAAGAATGTCACAATCCTCTAATAGAAATAGCAATTTTGCCTTTCTATACACACTGGCCTGGATATTCAAAAGGGTTGCACATGGCACAACAGGGATGCACTATGTGCAACCCAGCAATGCTCCCCAGCGTGATATTCAAAGGGCAAGTTGTGATGCATAACAAATGATGTGCCGGGGCTCATCGTTAATGTATTTGGTGCAAATGCAGGGGGCGTGCACATGCATATGCGGCACATTCCGATATTCAGCTCAGGATGTGCGGTGCATATGCTGGCACAACTCCACCTTGTGCTGCTGGGGGGGTGCAAAGATGTGCCTGATAAAACCAGGAACAAATCCTGGCCATCCACAGGCAAGCTGCCACATTGCAGGGCGCAACATAGAGCTGCCAGCCATGGGTGTCCACCCATCCACCCAGAATACTGTCCACAAGCCCCCTGCCCTGTGAGATTTGTGCCCCCCCACCCCATTGCGGGCATATGTATTAAGATCTTCCCTGGTGGTCCAGTGGAATCCCCACCCCCATCACCCGATCACAGGCATAAGTAAAAATAGACTCCCTGGTGGTCGAGTGGAACCCCCTCCATTGCCCAATTGTGGGCAGAAATAGCAATAGAAATCGTGGTGGTCCAGTGGTACCCACATCCCCACCCACCCACTGAGGTCCTCCGCCACCCAGCACCCCCCTGTCATTGGTGGGTGGCAGCACCCTGCTCGTATGCCACCCAGCCACCTGCCAAATGACAGTGCACAGCAAGGGCTGTATGCCTATTGGTCCACTGCATGGACCTAAGGGCATGCAGATCATACTGTACTACACAGGCCCAATATGTGAATGAACTCAGCAGGCACAGTGGCTCGGGGGCAAGCCAGTGGCTGCGTTTCTTCCCAGGGGTGGGGCTTTAACATTTAAAAGCCCACAATGCTCCTTCTCTGCTAGATCTGCTCAGCACCTCCATAGCTGAAAAGCATAGACTGTTGCCACATACTGGGGCCAGAGACAGTATTCAGTGCCACATGTGATGATATTTTGCCACACAGAACAAATTTTCATTCAGTGCTAAGCAGACATGGGGGCTCAGGTGTGAGCCAGCAGCTGAGTTTCCTCCCAAGGGGTGGGGCTTTAGCATGTAAAAGTCTTCCCTGCTCCAGAGTGTGAGTATGTAGCACAAGCGTGAGTAGTGCAAGCACCACTTGGTGACAGAAATCAAACAGATCCAACAAATTCAGGTCTGATTACAAATCAATGTTTTGACTAAATGTTGTTTTAACTAATAATATAGATACTTTAATAGTGGTTTGAGGTTTTGGACAGGAATTTGTGAGTGTGTGTTTTATAAAAATTTGACTACTGCCAATATTTTAGCACTGTTTTAGTAGAAAATCTAAGGTAAAAATGAGGTTGCTTTATAGACTATTTATTTATTTGATTGCAGCTAGTGCACTTTATGGAAAGATTTCAAATTTAAATTAGACAGAAGCCCCAACTGTTTTGGCATTAGAAATTAGGCTCTCCCTTTATTCTGGGAGAGTATTTATTTGTACAGAACCATAGGCTTAATCAGGGTTTGTCAACCTTTTTTGGTCTGGGGCCTCTTTGCCAAGTGTCAGCCAGGTCAGGGACCCCCTACTAATCAGCTGCTGCTGGCTGCTGATTTCATACATCACTGTGCATTTTGTACTACCATTATACATACTTGTAGGAGCAGAAAAAGTACTTAATAGTGGTGCAATAGTGGTGCAAATTAACATTGAAAAAATTGTACTAGCTGATCTGCTGCAAGTCACTGATCTACCCTAGCTGGAGGGGGTGGGCAGTCATACCTCTCAACTGTCCCTGATTTTCTGGGACGTCACTGTTTTTGCCTCAAAATATTCTTCTGTCCCTGATTTATGGGGCAAGAGGTTGAGAGGCATGGGGCAGAGATCCACAAAACATTCTGCTAGCTGCATTGCATGCACAATGAAAATTGGCAGCTTTAAGTGTCAGAAAAGCACAGTTTTCCTTTCATTTCAATATGCACGTGGTCTTACCGGGCATGTATCTTGGGACAGCAGTCTCTGTCTCCATATCCTTCTTCACTGAAATGGGTGGGCTCAAACAATCAGTGAGGAGTAGTGGAAGATTACATAAAAATACCTGCGAGTGGAAGGAGGGAGAGCAGTCTCCGTATCCTCTTTCAATGAAGTGGGCAGGCTCAAGAAATCGGTGAGGGATACCGAGGGTACTTTTTTTAAACCGTGAAGACATTCACATTAACAACAAAACAAGCTTGTGTGCTTTCCATTTTGTGGGACCAGTGTGATAAGCACGGCACTTACCACTAACAGATCACTCATTTCAGACAAAATTAAAGCATAGCCATTAGCACCTGACTTGCAAACAGTGGTGTTAATGGCTATGTATTCCCATTATTGTTAAGCTGACAGTAGTGTTAGTGAATGTAAAAACACCTGGAGTAGCATGGCCATAACGAGTGCTGCTTTCAATTTAATGAAATTGTGGTCAGAAGGAAACTTTACTATAAAGAAATTTTACCTCAGCTGGGATTTCCCCGGGTGATCTATGGACCCCCTGTGAGCCACAGACCCCCTGTTGAAAACCCATGGGTTAAATGTACAAGCAGTAATTCATTTGCAAAAATTCAATTTCAGTTTAACAAGAACCTACACCTAAATAACATTGTATGCCTGGGCCCTCATAAAATAGAAACTGTTTAGTTATTTCATTACTTTTAGGGGGTACTGCTTAGTTATATCATTGCTTTAAGGGGGAGCTATAGAAACAAGCCCAGGTCCTAAAGTTAAGAGTGAATTAAACATTGTACATGACAATGCAAGAAACTTAAAGGATGCCTAAACCATCTTTTTTACATGTTTTGTTTTTTAGAAAATGACTCCATAATCTTGTCAAGGAGAGGCTGTTGTTTACATATAAACTGAAACTTCATTTATTAAAGGAGGATAAATGCAGTTTCATGGCATTTGAAAATTGTAAACACAGCCTCTCTTGATTCAAAAATCCTGCTCTAAGAATTCTAAAATGTCTGCCTTGATAATGTCATTGAAGAAAGTGATGCCCAGCTGTGCAGAATGTTCAATTATTTTTCATTTTTTGCAACAATCAAATGTAAATAGCTTTAAACTGAAAAAATGATAGCATGGTACTTTGAGCACGAAAGTTTTTCAGCACAAACATATCTACAAAATGACCAGTGTTTCATTTATATGGGCCTTTTAGTTTTTTCATAATTATCAAAAAACAGTAGAAAGTTCAATTATTTTTCACTTTCTGCAACAAACAAATGCAAATAGCTTCAAATTGAAAAATGATGGCATGGTACTTTGAGCACAAAAGTTGTTCAGCACAAAAATATCTATCAAATAAGTGGTGTTTCATTTATTTTTACCATTTAGATGTTTTATAATCAGCAAAAAATGGCAGGAAATTCAATAGTTTTTCACTTTTATTGAAGGTATGGAATAAATGGAATAAGCTAATTCCCTACTGAAAATATTGTTCATTTTTTTTGTTCTCATTCCCTCCTCCAATTTTGCAATCTTCTTTTCAATAGCTCCCACTTGTCTTCCAAATGGGGGACAGGGTGCAAAACTGTTGTACGCTTAATGATTCCATTTCTATTTTCCCCTCCTCTGTCAATGCTTCCTCGCTGTGACAGGTTGAGCCACTGATTCATGTATTCCCATTATATATTATAAGGCAAAGTCATCTAGGGCATGCTGCATTTCTCATGCAGCCACCCATTGACATTTCCTTGTCTTCCTTGAATTTAGTCAGTCCACATGAAAATTGCCTTTGCTATATTACCCAGAGCTACAGCTTGCTCTGATGCTATTTCCCATTTTTTTGTTTTCATTTTGTATCATTTAGCTGTGTGCCATTTAAGTTGGAATGTTACTGCTTTTTTCAGTCAAAGAAGTCAGTAGCATGGTCCTCCTCCGAGCAGCCACCTGCTTACTCTCCCACATCCTTAGCATATGCTTCAATGACAGCATAGGTGCCTTTGGCACCTGAGTGAAGACATCCACACTTCTCAGGTGGTTGATGGCACAAAGCTGCACCTCATGCCTCAGAACCCACCTCACAACCCACCTGGGGCCTGTAGTAATTTAGCATTACCACACACCCTGTTGTGTGTTACTGCTTTCTTACAATTTATAATGTGACCCTATGGTAATTTTATTTTGTACTTCACAGGTGGTTGAAGAAACTTGGTAGTGCCTTGTGCCTCACAACCCACATGGAGCATGCAGTGATTTAGCCTTGCTACGTGCCCTGATATGTGGTACTGATCTCTTAAAATGTATAATGTAATCTTATTCAAATTATATACTGCACTTCTCAGGTGGTTGAAGGCACACAGCTGTGCCTCATGCCTTCTAAACCACCTGGGACATGCAGCAATGTAGGTTTGCCACACACCCTGATATTTTGTATTGCTTACTTTCAATTTATAATGTGATCCAATGGGAATCATACATAACACTTCCAAGGAAGTTGAAGGCACTTGACTGCACCTCATGCCTCACATCTCACATGAGACGTACAGCAATTTAGCATTGTCACACACCCTGTCATGTGTTATTGCTTACTTACAATTTACAATGTGATCTTATGGGAATCATATACTGCACTTCACAGGCCTCATGCCTCACAATCCACCTTAGGGGTGCAGTAATTTAGCACTGCCACACACCCTGCCATGTGTTATTACTTACTTACAATTTACAGTGTGACCTTATGGGAATTTTTTACTGCACTTCTCAGGTGGTGTGCAAGTGTACATGAGTATCCAAGGCTAAAGAAGTGCTGGACCATGATGGTGGATGTCTTTTATGTCATTTGTAAAGAGTTGTATGTTGTTTGTCTTACCTGATGATGGATGATTATGGTTGCTTTTGTCTTGTTCCCTTTGACTGCGGGGAATCCAGAGTTAGTGTTGAAAACCCTAATATCACATTTCCATACTTTTGTCACTTTAATATCAACACAAACTGATGTATTAATGCATTTTTTTTGCAAAGAATATATAAGGGATGTGCTACCCCTACTGGAAACATTGTTAATATTTTTGTTTGAGAGTAGATTGACCTGAAGACATCATGAATGGCGAAGCCATGAGTAATGTCATCAGGACAATCGAAACAAGAAAAAAAATATCAACAATATTTCCAGGAGGGAGGTAGCATATTCCATCTATGCCGTACCTCCAAAAAAGTGAACAAAATTTGAATTTGCAGCCATATGTTTCAGATTGTAAAAATTCAGAAAGGTATTTATAAATGAAATACCACTCATTTGATAGATATGTTTGTGCTGAACAACTTTTGTGCTCAAAGTACCATGCTATCATTTTTTGGTTTAAAGCTATTTGCATTTGTTTGTTTTTTGCTAATTATAAAAAAAATAAAAAAATAAACGCACATATACTGTAAATGAAACACTACTCATTTTGAACATATTTTTTGTGCTGAGCAACTTTTGGGCTTATAGTACCATGGTCTAATTTTTCAGTTTAAAGCTATTTGCATTTGTTTGTTGCAAAAAGTGAAAAATAATTGAACTTTCTGCTGCTTTTTGCCAATTAGAAAAAACTAAAAGGCACATATAAATGAAACACTTCTCATTTTGTGGATATTTTTGTGCTGAACAAATGTCATGCTCACAGCACTATGCTCTCATTTTTGGTTTTAATAATATTTGCATTTGTTTGTTGAAAAAGTGAAAAATAACTGAATTTTCTGTTGCCTGTTTTTAATCATTTTTAAAAGTGAACAGTATCTATAAATGAAGCACCAATCATTTTGTAGATATTTTTGTGCTGAACAACCTTTGTGCTTACAGTACCATGCTATCATTTTCCATTTTAAAGTTATTCACATTTGAATACCATTAGCACAGCTAGAATATATCTGCATAGCTGGACATCACTCTCTTCAATGACATCTTCAAGGCAGCCATTTTGGGATTCTTAGAGCAGGATTTTTGAATCAGGTGAGCCTGTGTTCGCAATTTTCAAATGCCATGAAACTGTGTTATCCTCCTTTAATAAATACAGTTTCTGTATAAATGTAAACAACAGCCTCTTCTTTGCAAGCCTATGGAGTCATTTTTTTAAGAACAAAATGAGTAAAAAAGATGGTTTAGGTATCCTTTTAAAAATAAAATTGACTTGTTTAGAACATGGATAGATGCATAATCCCCAGACACAGTGGCCTTAACTGAGACCTGGCTAGATAAGAATGTAGAAACTAAAGAAGTTGAACTTGAGGGGTTTTATATTCATTGATTAGACAGGGTTGGTTGGAAGAGTGGGAGAGTCCTGTTATTTATGAAAGGAGGTTTAGGACAAATAAAGACTTTATATTCAGGAAAAATTGAGTTAATAGATTATCTACTAGTAAATATACAAAATCTGGCAGTAACTTTAGGTGTCATTTATGCACCTCCTCAAACTAAAATAGGTAAATTTGAAAACTTGGCACAAATTATACAAAAGTTCTGTTATGGGTTGTGATCTAATATTGACCGGTGACTTCAGTGCAGCTTGGGGTAAACCACGAGGGCAGGCATTGGAAAATAGCTTTAAAACATTGGATGTTACCCAAAGTAATATTTTCATCTTCTAGGAAAACCATTCAGTTTAGCCCAGGAATATATTAGATTTAATACTTATAGCAGCAAAAATCAGGGCTACAAATGTAAAAGTAAATCAAAAGATCCTGGGTGACCACAGCTGAATAAGCTGTGTACTTGAATTATTAGATAAAAAATGGAACTGCCTGGCAACTACCCCAATAAAAATAAAATGTAGGAATTTAAAAAATTATAATAAGGAAATCTTTCTAGTCAAAAGGACAGATTGGCCCAGATATTCAAACTACGCTAGGCTGTGGTGCAAGCCTGGGCACAGTGCAACTTGACTGCGCAGGGGTGTTGACTGGGTGATATTCAATGGAGCTGCACCATGACAGAGCATTGCTGAACATCACACCCTGGCCACCCACAGTGCGCATGGCGCAGTGGCACTGTGCCAGCGCAAGTGGCCAGAGTGGAGCAGGGGGATGCACTAGTGCAAGATCCATTGCGCTATGTGCAGCAACCACGATATTCAAAAGTGCACATGCAAATGGGGCCATAATGTATGCAAGGTGCAAATGGGGCCATTTGCATGTCATTATCCCCGCATTTGCCTGCAGGTGCACTGATCCCTGGCCCCTTGCACCTGGCGCCCTGCTAGGCAGCAGCAGTCGGGGACTCATGCCCCCTGCAGTGCGGCAATATGCCCCACAGCCTGATTGCAGGCTTCATTAAATTTAGAATAGTGTCCTATATCCCTGATGGTCCAGTGGACCACTGTCAGCCTGATCGCAGGCACGTGTAAAATGAATAGATTCCAATATCCCTGGTGGTCCAGTGGACCGCTGTCAGCCCGATCGTGGGCATGTGTAAAATAAATAGATTCCAATATCCTGGTGGTCCAGTGGACCACTCTCAGCCCGATCGCTGGCATTTGTATAAAAAATGTATGTCCACTATCACTGGTGGTCCAGCGAACCTCCCTCCCCACCTGCCCACTGATCCCACCACCCCACTCCCCCCCAGCCAACAGTGGGTGGCAGCACCCCACCCACCTGCCACCCCGCTGCCTGCTGACTGACACCATAGGTAGGGCTGTATGCCCATTGGTCCTAGGTGAGCCATGCTCAGCAGCAGTCTGAAGATATTCCAGATATGTGAATGGATCCATTCACATATCTGGAATGTGTCATGGCACGGGCTGCATGCCTATTGGCTCATGCTGTGGACCAATGGGTGTACAGCCCACCTCTGGTGTCAGTCGGTGGGCAGCGGGGCGGCAGACAGGTGGGGTGCTGCCGCCCACCGCTGACCGGGGGGAGCGGGGTGGTGGGGATCAGTGGGCGGGAGGAGAGGGGGTCTGCTGGACCACCAGGGATAGTGGACATACATTTTTTATACAAATGCCCATGATCAGGCTGAGACAGGTCCACTTGACCACCAGGGATATTGGAATCTATTCATTTTACACATGCCCATGATCGGTCTGACAGTGGTCCACTGGACCACCAGGGATATAGGAGTTCTTTATTTTACACATGCCCACGATCAGGCTAAGAATGGTCCACTGGACCACCAGGGATATTGGAATCTATTCATTTTACACATGCCCCTGATCAGGCTGAGAGCGATCCACTGGACCACCAGGGATATAGGAGTTCTTTATTTTTACACATGTCCATGATCGGGCATGGTGGGGTGCCGCCAGGTGCAGCCGGGGCTCGGGTGACCACCCACAGGTGGCAGCTGCCGTATTGTGCCTTGCAATATGGCAGCTCACCTGTGGATGGCCAGCCATTGTTCCTTTTTTTTTGGATCAACTTTGTGTGGCACAAGTAGAGGTTGCGCATGCATGGACTCAGCACATCCTGGGCTGAATATCGAGATGTGCAGAGTATGCATGGGCACACCCCCCCACCTGCACTGCATACATTACTGATGCGCTCCGGCGCATCGGGATTTGTGTCAGGCATAATTTCCATTTGAATATCTCACCGGGGTGCATCAGTGGGATGCGCATGGTGCAACTCTGTTGTGCCATGCACAACCCTTTTCTGGGCCATTGTTTTTAATGCCATAACTTATTTATTTATTAATTTTATTTATTTCCTTTTGTTAACCAGGTAAGCACACTAGACATCCAAGTGCCTATTTTCAGGTGCGACCCGGGAGAGTTACAGAGTAAATGGGAAGCATAATACAGAGTCGAGGTAACATACAGGAACCACAGGCTCTGACAAGTCGGTGGTACAGCTTATGTACAACAGGCTCAAAAATGATCAGGTAAGCAGTCTAGCAACAAGTTATATAACAGCATTGGGAGGTAGAATAATATCAAGTCACAGCTCGAAATAACATCAGACAACAACAAGAAAGAAATTAACATCAAAATTGTTGAACGTACATGTATGTAACTTGATCTTGCTATTCAAGGAATTTTCATATTGATTTGGGGAAATCTATAATGCATTATCTCCTTTTAAAACTTATATGCAAAGAAAGCATCATGTACCTTGGATAACCGAAAAATGAAAGAAGCAGATACACATTAAAAATAGGCTTTGGAAACTAGCTGGAAAATCATTAAATCCAATACACTGGGAAAATTATAAGAAAGCCAGAAATGCCTTAAAGTTACAAATAAGGAAAGCCAAACAAATGTTTTATGAAACCAAGTCCACTGAGACTACTGATATGAGAAAATACTGGTCGCTGATTAAATAATTTGATACCCCAGTAGCCCATGGGACACCTATTCAGATGTTTAGAAATGGAATTCCCCAACCCCCTAAACAGTCAGCAAATATTTTGAATGAATATTTTGCAACACTTACTGATACAGAAATTCCAACCCCTGTACTAAATAATGCAAATTTAAGTTGCAAGAATTTAGGTATACCAAATTTTAGATTCAGATGTATCACCTGTAAACAAGTTAAAGATGCAATAAAAAAGCTTAAACAGAAAGAAAAAAAAAATTTGGTTTAGATCAACTAGAAAATCGTTTTCTTACAGATTCAGTCCAAGTGACTGCCCAGTTCTAACTAAACTTTATAATTGGAGTTAGATGGACAGCATTTTTCAACTTATTTGGCAAAATGCAAATGTCATTCCAGTCCACAAGGGTGGTGAAACCACAGAACCTGCAAAGTATATACCTATTTCTCTATTTTCTGTAGTTTCCAAAGTATTTGAAAGACTGGTGCAGGTACAGCTAAGTGATTACCTGGAGAAGTACTGCTTGCTGTCTATGTACCAGTCAGGATTTTGCAGAGGTTATTCCATGAGCACCACACTCACTGATATGGTGGACATTATAGCTTTTAAACTAGAGGGAGGCCTCTCGGTGGGTGGGATGTTTGTGCACTTATCAAAGGCTTTTGATGCTGTTGCCTATGGGCTACTGGGAGAGCGATTAGCTGAGATCAGATTGACTAAGGAGATGTGGCTGGTTTGCTTCTTATTTAAAAGATAGAACTCAACAGGTGTTTGTAGATGGTCAGCTATCTGACAAGGCTTAGTTCAAAGAGAAATGCCACAGGGCTCCATTTTGGGGCAGACACTGTTCTTAATTCATATAAATCATTTAGCTGACATTGCAAACTATTCAAATATATGCCTATATGCTGTCAACACCTTGCTGGTTGCTAGTGGTAAAGCCCCTGAGATCTTGGAAGCAAATCTACAAGCTGACTTTGCAAGACTGTGTTCGTGGTTGTCCAATTTAGGACTGATATTAAATGGTAGGAAAACAAAAAATAATGTTATTTCATAAAAGTAGTAAATAGATAGGCAAAAATAAACGTGAGGTAACAATAAAAACAACCAAACATGAAACCTTAGTCCAGGTGTCAGAATATAGATACCTGGGTATGTGAATTGATGAATGTCTAAAATCTGATTATTATATATATGACACAATATCAAAAATAAATAAAAGGCTGGGGGCATTTAGGCAGACTAGTTTTTGCATAAACAAACATATGAGATCTACGACAGTAAACCTACTTCTTCTACCAGTCCTTTAATATGGGAACCATGTATATGGCCTTGCATCAAAAGGAATGTTAGCCAAAATTGATACTATTTATAATTGTATGGCAAGATTCATGTTGAGAAAGAACCGGAGAACTCATCATTGTGACCTCAATGAGGAACTTGGATGGCTTTTACAGGAAAATAAAAGAAAGATATCATGGGCTACACAAATCCATAAAGTATTGCACTTGAGTAAGTCTACGTACTTATATGACAAATTAGAAATACATAGATACATTTATTTATTTATTTATTAAATTTTTGGTGACCGGGTAGGCCCACTGAGCCCTGAAGGTCCCTTTTTCAGGGGCGACCCAGTACATAGACAGTGGTGGCAGATAAGGGCCTATGGCCCACCCAGTCTGCCCATTTGAGCTTGTAAGTTCAGTTTATGTTTTCCTAGAAGTCTGTTGCCGCTTACCCCTAACCTCCAGAATTCCTTTATGTCTATCCCATGCATTCTTAAATCCCGTTATTGTTTCAGCCCCCACCACTTCCTCTGGCAGGGTGTTCCACTTGTCCACCACCCGTTCTGTGAAGAAATTCTTCCTAATGTTTCCTCTGAATCGTCCTCTCTCCAACTTCATCCCATGCCCTCTAGTCCTGGAACATCTTTTTTGCTTATAAATAGTGCATTCCTGTACCTTGTTCCTCCCTATAAGATACTTGTATGTCTCTATCATATCCCCTCTCTCCCTCCTCTCCTCCAGGGAGTACATATTCAGTTCCTTCAACCTGTCCTCATAGGACTTGTGATGCAATCCATGTACCATCCTAGTTGCCCTCCTCTGAACCTTCTCTACCCTGTCTATGTCCTTATGTAGGTAAGGTCTCCAGAACTGTACACTGTACTCCAGGTGGGGCCTCACTAGTGTCTTGTATAGTGGAATTATGACCTCCCTTTTCCTGCTGGTGATGCCTCAGCCTATGCATCCCAGCATCCTATTTGCTTTACCTGCTGCCTTGTCACACTGTTTCCCTACCTTGAGGTCATCAGAGATTATAACCCGAAGATCCCTTTCCTGCTTAGTGCATGCTATATCCTCACCCCCTAACTGATATATTGTGCCAGGGTTTTTGTGCCCCATATGCATTATCTTGCACTTTTCTGCATTTATTTCAACTGCCAAACCCCTGACCATTCTTCAAGTTTCTGCAGGTCCCTTTTCATTCTGTCTACACCCTCTGGTGTGTCTACTCTGTTATAGAGCTTTGTGTCATCAGCAAACACTGAAATTCTGCCTTCTAGGTCCTGCACAATGTCACTGATGAAGATGTTGAATAGGACCGGTCCCAGCACTGATCCCTGTGGTACCCCACTGGTCACTCTTCCCTCTGTGCAGTGACAACCATTTACCACCACCCTCTGTGTCCTGCCACCCAGCCAGTTACCTACCCACCACACTACTGTCCTGCCCACACCCTTATTCCCCAGTTTGTGTAATAGTTTTCTATGTGGCACAGTGTCAAAGGCCTTGCTGAAGTCTAGATAGGCCATGTCCACTGCCCTCCCCTGATCCACCTCCCTAGTCACCCAGTCAAAAAATTCAATGAGGTTGGTCTGACATGACCTCCCCCTGGTGAAACCATGCTGCCTTGGGTCCTGTAGTCCACTGACAACCAGATGTTCCACCAATCTCTCCTTCAGTAGTGCTTCCATGAAAGAAAGACAGGTCAACATACCTTAAGAAATATAAATCTAAGAAACTTCACATTTCCAAAGTTCATAAATAAGTACAGTAACATGAGATTTACGTTGATCACAATTACATTACTGTATCTATCTCATTGCCCCCAGCACCTGCGACTGCCTCATCTAGCCATCCCTCCTGTCTATTCTGCAACCTTTGCCTCAGCTCTTCCACCTAGCACTTAACTCCTTCTCCCTTATCTCTCCTCCTCCCTTCCCTTCCCTCTTCCCTCTCTCTACCCAACCCTGCCACCTGCACTTCTCTTTGTGATGCGACAATTCCCCTGGCAGCTCTCACCTCCCACTGTCCTACTCATGTCTTGCAACATTATTTGTATACCTTCATATGCCCTTACCCTGTCTCCTCCAAAATGTATGTATTTATTCTCTTGGAACTGATTGTAACCTATTTACCCTGCCTATTCTGCCTTGCTTGTTGGATTTTGTTGTACTGTCTTCGAATTGACATGGAATCTTTGTAGAAGAGCCTTGACTAAAAGGTACTTGTAATCCTAGATTCAAATAAATAAAAAAAAGTTATGGAATTCTATAATATATATAACAAATAAAATATACAAAGATACAACATTGTTCTAACAGATCTAAAACAGGAACCAAGTACACGTTGTAAGTGGAATGCTTGAATTAATCCAGCTGATTGAAATATTTTTATTGTTTGTCATTGTATGCATTGTGTTCCATTTTCTGATGGTAAATAAATTCATATGAAATGTATTATTTTTTAATGGATATTTGTTTTTCATTGTTAATGTCTTTGATAACTTTAATGTAACAAATCACTCATAGGACCATCTTGCAAATAGGACGTTGGTCCTAATGATGTGAAATTCCATCTATTACCTGTCTAAAAATAAAGATTTTTACTATATTTTCAACTGGGCAGTAATGCTCTCCTTGGCAGTGAAAGACAAGGGGCCCCAGTTTGGCAAAATGCAAATAATGCAGTCAGATAGTGCAACTGGCGTTGATGAGGTATATCCAGCACAGTACATCCAGACAGTAAGATAACACAATGGATATACCAGTCACTTCAATCTGGAGACAGAAAGAGAAAGAGTAGGAACTGCTGGCATTCCCCTCCTTTTACCCATTCTTTCTCCACCCCTCCCCAGACAGCCACCACCCTGCAGGGGTTCCCATGGTTCCCCCTCCTAAAGTGGTGCCAGGGCTGCTCCTCACTCCAGAGGAGGATCCCTCCTAATCCTAGGTTGGGGGAGGCCCAAGACAAACTGCCAGCTGCTGCAGTACTTTTGCTGCTTCTGTGACATGACTGACCATACCAGTCACAAGGCACAACAGAGGCAGCATGCAAAATCCCTAAGACAACACCATGCTCAAGTCTGAAAATAACACAGTATGCAGCAGGCCCACAGCACACACTACTGCTGTATAGAGTGCAGCACAAGCTTGGCTGAAAACATAGTATACATCAGGCCCACAGAACCACAGAGCACAGTGGAAACATAGCTGACAACAGAGAGTACAGCAGACTCACAGCACAGCAGCACAGATAAAGCACAAGCATGGCTAATAACACAGTACAGAGTAGGCCCACAGTGCACAGCACCATAGAGTGCAGCACAGGCATGACTGATAACGCAGTGCACAGCAGGGCCACAACACACAGCAATACAGAATGTAGTGTAAGCATGACTAATAACACAGTATGCAGCAACAAAGCATGTTGCATACACTGAACTGCATATCAGGGTAATATGGATAGCCATGGACAAGATGTAGTAACACAAACCAATGACAGAGAATGAAGGTTATTGCAGACATGACACCCCTGCATGTGCATGCCACACAGTGAGGTAGCAAACAATGTAGAAGGATAGCAGAACCCTGCAGGGAAAGTCCTGACTAAAGAAAGCAGCCAATGGGGCAGAGCGGTGACAATGACATAAAACATAGAAAAATAAGCAGCTTTATAAACAATGAACAAAAATGGCATGACTTGCAGATAAACCCACAGTACAAACATGACAGTAAACTGTTGGCAAAGAAAAGCCCAACCTGCAAGTCAGACCTTTCACACCTGTATAACAGAATGCTACAACACAACAAGAATCTTCAAAAGTCCATAGATGCCAGTCAAATGGTTCTGGCCCTCTTGTGCTTCATCTGGGGCACCATAATGGTTGCTTGCCTGTGGATCAGTCAAAGCTATGACAACAACCAACAAATCATCCTGCTCCTGACAGACCTCTGCCCTGATGGTCTCTTGCTCTCTTTGAGCCTCTGTCCTGATAGTCCTGAGCAGCAGGACCTCTTCCTCAGTAACTGCTGGAAGGACTCCCCTAAAAGACTATCCCCTAATTGCATGGGCTTTTGTACACCACCTAGTGAACAAAAAGCAACATATTCCCAAGATGCATGCATGAACTACAACCCATCACATACATAGCCCCCCCCAACTGTGAGGGAATGCATGTACAGCATGGTTTACAATGCCGAAAAAGGTGCATATGTGTGTGTGTGTGTGTGTAGATACATAGTGTGAATGTGGAGATATCAGTGGCATGAATATTTTATTTAGTTTTATTTAGTTTTTGGTAACCGGGTAGGTGCACTAGCCATGACAATGACTATTTTCAGGCACGACCCGGGAGGGTACAAAACAGAACATTTACAATAATAGGTTACAATATACAGTACAGGATCACAACTAGTCAAGGTAAGAAGCTACAGAGCAGGCTAGTGAAATAACATTACAGACAACAGTGGAATAATATTACAAGAGACGAAACAAAATTGAGGTAAAGAGAGTTAGCATAACATTCTACAAAATACAATATTGGTTTGGTCTTAAGTGCTAAAATATCATAGATAACTAGGCAAGGTTATGCCTAGGAGGCAGAAACATTTTTAGGGTTAAGATATAGGATGATGTAGAGGTGTAAAGTAAAGGAGGGAAGTGAGGATTAGAGAGATGGGGCAGGGTAGGACAGGAAATGATAGGGACATATAGATAGATTTAAGTGCAAAGGCAGTGAGAAAAGTAATAAAACAGGAGGATGGAAGAAGAGAAATTAATCATCAGTAGAGGCCAATGATAAGAAATGGTAAGAAGTATAGGGAGAGGATAAGGGGGCTAGGGTGGTTTGAAGCAGGTGCAGCAGGAGGAGTCAACAAGATGGAGTCTAAGCAGTTTCTTAAGAGAGGCATGGGTTGATGATAGTCGAGTGTTTAGAGGGAGGGAGTTCCAGAAATGGAGGGCCCAGCAGGCAAAAGCACTAGCACCTGTGGACGTTCTGTATCTGGGAATGTGAACAGGGGCATTGTTTGCTGAATGAAGACCATAGCAGGAAGAATGGTTAATAAATAATTCAGCCAGAGGTTTGGGAATTTGGTTTCTGATAATGTATCTATGAGAGATCCATAAGCATGAGACCTGGCTGCTGAAGGGAAGGGGGGCCATCCAAGGTCAGAGTAGAGGAGACAGTGGTGTTTCAGCCTAGGTGAGGAGGAAGCATAGCGACAGATGTTGTCATAAGTTACATCCCATTTTAGGAAGCTAGATTTACAGGCAGAGGCATAGGCAGCTACACCATGGGAGAGACATGGTAGGAGTATTCCACGAGCTATTGCAAGCCTAGCAGATGGTGTGAGCACATTGCTAGTCCGGTAAGCATTACCAAGTTTCATATTAACTGGCTTGCAAGTTTGCTAAACATGGAGATCGAAACTGAGTGTCGGGTCAAGGGTGATTCTGAGATATTTAAATGAGTTTACTACCCCAACAGATGAGCCATTAGCAGTGAAAACTTTGAAATTGTCTTGGGAAGGTTTGAGTTTAGTGGTGGACCCAAATAACATGGCCTGGGTCTTACCTTCATTCAGGATAAGCTTATTAGTTATCAGCCAGTGTTGAACGATTTGGTGGTCTTGGGAGAGTTGTGAATTGATGTCAGTTACTTTCTTTGCGCTGGTGTACAGGACAATATCATCAGCGTAAAGCAGTGAGGTAGAGTAAGTGAGATTAGAGGTGATATTGTTTATGAATATAGAGAAGAGCAGGGGGCCTAAGATGGACCCTTGCAGCACTCCAATAGTAATGGTAGCTTTGTCTGAAAAAGCAGAGTTAAATTTCACTGTCTGAGTCCGGTCGGCTAGGTAGCTTCCAAACCACTTGACAGCATTTGGAGAAAAAGCTAGAGACTTTAGAGTTTGTAGGAGGATGGGGTGGTCAACTAAGCCAAACGTTTGGTCATGTCAATGAATAAGGCACCAATGAGGAGGCCAAGTATATAGCTTATGGTATTGGATATAAACTTGGAAACTGTGCCGTGGATTTGTACTATGACCTTTTGGAAACCATGCTGGGCATGTTGTTAAAAGGTCAAAATTCTGGAGGAAGTCTGTGGCTTGAGTGGCAACGAGTTTCTCCAGAATTTTACTAAGGACAGACAGGATGGCAATTGGCCTATAGTTAGATGGGTCTTTACGGTCACCTTTTTTGAAGACAGGGGTGATCCTAGCTGCTTTCCAAATTTCTGGAACATTGCTGTGGCAGAGTGAGAGAGTGAAAATCTTGACTAGGGGAGCAGCTATGTAGGGTGCCGCAAGTTTGAGGAGCTTAGGTTCAAGGTCATCAGACCCAGTTGCAGTGTAATCTGATATGTTCTTGAGCAGTCTTAAGACATCACTGTAGGAGACTGACTTGAAAAAGAATTTGGGTACTGTGACATTGGTAGGGGAGGAGGAGAAGGTTGATTGGAATGGGAAGGAAGAATGTATTTGGTTAGGTCAGAGAACTGGGTGTTAAAGAAGTTAGCGACAGTAAGGGGGTTGTTACAGTGTATGCCATTTAGTAGCATGTCATCTGGGGTAGAGGCTTGGTTTGCACCCAGGAAGGATTTAATATGTGACCAGAACTTTTTTGAGTCACCATAAGAGTTTGTTAATAGCTCCTTACAATAGGAACTTTTGGCATTTTTAATATCCTTCTTTCTGGAATTTCGTAAAGTCCTATAAGTATTTAGGTCAGCAGGCAACCCAGAGTTTCTATAAAGGAGCCAGCTTTTGTTCCACTGCCGGAGTTTGGAGAGTTGGCCAGATTTAAGCCAGCCTGTCTGACGATTCTTTACCCTGCGGGTTACAAGGGGGCAGTGTTTGTCCTGTAGAACAAGAAAGTGGGTGAGGAAGAAGTTTAGAGCTGTCTGGACATCACTAGATGTGTAAAGAGGGGTCCAGTCTATGGTGCTGATATCAGTTAGGAAAGCCCATGGGTTAAGGTGAGAGTAGTTATGGATGGTTATATAACGTACGCTGGATGAGGGTGACCAACTCTTACCCCAATATTCAGAAAGTAGGGGATTGGTCTGTGATTGAGTCCACTAGGACTCCTGATGAGATTATATTTTCAGGGCGATTAGACATTGTCCAGTCTAGCAGAGTATTGGAGTTTGAATGCAGGTAATTTCTGATGGAAACATAGATCAGCTGGTGTAGGTTGAAACTCTGAATCCTGTTGAGTGATAGTGGTTGTGATTTACCCAACCAATTTATGTTTAGGTCCCCCAGTATTAGTACCTCATGTCTCCCCGATAGGAGAGATGTTTGTTCCAGTAATTCATCCAGACCAGATTGGCCACCTATGGGGGATGGGGTTATAGGTACAAACAATGTGTAATTTTTTAGAACCAAGTGAAAGGAGAGCATGTAGTGCTTTGCACTGTGTTAGTGGAGATGAGTAGAAAACAGAGAGATTGAGGTGGCCTTTGAAGTACAGAGCTGTACCACCTCCTCTTTTTGGGGCAGGTCTATCTGGTCTCACCATTTTGTAAGATGGGAGGGAGCATTGTGAGTCAGGGGTTGATGGCTTGAGCCAGGTTTCAGTGAGGCAGATGATGTCAGGATCATAGAGAGCAACCCATGACTCCAGTTGGGCAAAGTTACTCATAAGGCTTCTAATGTTATGGTGCACCACAGAGAGACCTTTTGTGTTGGAAAGTGGGGTAGGTGTGTTCAAAACAGGCCCAGGGTTAGAGTGAACCTCACCTGAAAGCAGTAGAGCTAGTAGGAAGAGGTACCATAGTTTGCATGGCTGGAGGGGGTTTGGAGTACTGTTGGGCAGATGACAGTGTTTTAGGGCATAGGCAACTAAGTTAATCCAGGTCTTATTAAATAGCATTGGGGTTGGGTCACACGTTAGTGGAGGCATCAGAAGAAGGTTAGAGAAAATGAAATCATAGGGCTGGAAATCAGGGCTAATCAGGGGGGCTCTGGGTAGAGTAAGCGTACTAAGGTGGACTGATACAAGCATGGTCACTAAGATGGACAGTAGCAGGAAGAGTTTCATGTTGGACTGGATAGGGGAGGCTCTATGCCAGTGTGGGTATGAAACCAGACAGCCACAAAGCAGAGAAAGGAAATACAATAATCAAACCAACAGCTACAGTCATGTGTATTTGCTAATGCAACTAATTACCCCAAGTGGAATTGGTGAAGGAATGTCATAAAATACTAGACTGATTTGGTGAAAAAGAAATGTAAGAAGCAGAACGTTAATCAGTACTGCAGCAGTGATCAGAAAATTTGTTTTACAAGATATGTCTGTTAGGGCAAGGGAAAAGTGGTGACCCAAGAATGAACTAGGGGCTAGCAGCACAGAGAAAGGGAGATGGCTGCTATTTCCAGGTAGAGGAGAGAGTACACTGAGATATTGGAGTATCTAGGTCAGTTGCAGAGTAATATGAGAGATTGAAGGGAGACAGGGACTCAGGGAAGCCAATCAAACATGAGAGCAACTGAAGTGGGTGGAGTAAAAGTGTATTTAATGGTGGCCTGGGACGGGGTGAGGGGGGGAAGAAAACCCAACAGTACAGATGGCAGACTAAGCCATCTGCAAACGACAATGTTAAGAGATAGGAAAATGGCACCCCAATTGGAGACTGTTTGCAGGGCAAGCAGACCAATCAGGGCTTGCCTGAGATTCGCAGCACCAATCTGAAAGAGCCAAAGCTGGAGCAGTCGTACCTTCAAGCAGAGTCCGGGGAAGGGAACCAGGCAGGAGTCTAAGGCTTGCAGTGGCAGGGCAGTCGATGGCCGTAGAGCTGACCGAGTGCCGTCGTTCAGGAGAATCCAGAGCACTGCTCAGGTGCTATCCCTGGAGAGAGAGAGAGAGAAAGGAGAGACAAGATAAATATATACTAGCGGCATAAAAGGGCAGTCATTTGGCACCAGTTTCTAAGCTGGGGGTAGGGGTGAGAGATGGCCGACAGGCAGTAGGGGTTGGGGGGAAGAAATAGTTTAGCAGCCTCAGAAGGAGGAAATGGCAGGAAGGGGTTAGACAGAGACAAAAGGCTAGGGAGAGGAGGTGGTTACAGAGCTAAGGTGAGAGTTTACTATGGGGGGGGGGGCCAGGTTTCACGTCACAGGGAAAAGGTAGAGATTCAGAGTTAAAATAAAAGTTAAAAAAGAAAGATAGGAGAGGGGGGATTGGGATATCAGCAGGGGCACAGTGTCAGCACACAGTAGAGAAGTAAAGAAAAGAAAGGAGAAAAAGCTGGAAATGTAGAAGCGGGCCACAAATCAGTAACACTTTAAAAGTACACAGAGATAATTACTTCTAAACAGTGACATTAACTTTAAATCCACTAGCACTTTTACTTTTAGAAGCAGGCTGACCAGGCAAGCCAACTAAAATGGGATACAACTACAGTAATAACAGCATCTTTCAGCGCTGATTTTAAACAAAACCCAACAGTACAGATGGCAGACTAAGCCATCTGCAAACGACAATGTTAAGAGATAGGAAAAAAGCGCCCATATCGGAGACTGTTTGCAGGCCAAGCGGACCAATCAGGGCTCACCTGGGATTTGCCTCACCGATCAGAAAGTGCCAAAGCCGGAGTGGTCGTACCTTCAAGCAGAGTCTGGGGAAGGGAACAAGGCAGGTGGCTGAGGCTTGCAGTGGCAGGGCAGTTGACGGCAGTAGAGCTGGCCGAGTGCCGCCGTCAAGGAGAATCTTGAGCACCACTCAGGCACTATCCCTTCAAGCAGAGTCTGAGGAAGGGAACCAAGCAGGTGGCTGAGGCTTGCAGCGGCAGGGCGGTAGATGGCCGTAGAGCTGGCCGAGTGCCACTGTCCAGGAGAATCCGGAGTGCTGCTCAGGTGCTATCCGTTCAAGCAGAGTCCGGGGAAGGAAACCAGGCAGGTGGCAGAGGCTTGCAGCAAATTGGCAGTCGATGGCCATAGAGCTGGCCAAGTGCCACTGTCCAGGAGAATCCGGAATGCCACTCAGGTGCTATCCGTTAAGGCAGAGTCCGGGGAAGGGAACCAGGCAGGCAGCTGAGGCTTGCAGCGGCATGGCGGTCCATGGCAGTAGAGCTGGATGAGTGCCATCGTCTAGGAGAATCCGGAGTGCCACTCAGGCACTATCCCTTCAAGCAGAGTCCAAGGAAGGAAACCAGGTGGGTGGCTGAGGATTGCAGCTGCCGGGCAGTCGACCCCCATAGAGCTGGATGAGTGCTGTCATTCAGGAGAATCAGGAGCACCACTCAGGCGCTATCCCTTCAAGCAGAGTCCGGGGAAGGGAATAAGGCGGGCAGCTGAGGCTTGCAGCGGAGGACGGTCGACCGCTGTAGAGCTGGCCAAGTGCCACCATTCAGGAGAATCTGGAGCGCCACTCAGGTGCTATACCCTCAAGCAGAGTCCGGGGAAGGGAACCAGGTGGGCAGCAGAGGTTTGCAGTGGCAGAGTGGTCGACAGCCATAGAGCTAGCCGAGTGCAGCCATTCAGGAGTATCCGGAGTGCCGCTCAGGTGCTATCCCTTCAAGCAGAGTCCGTGGAAGGGAACCAGGCAGGAGGCTGAGGCTTGCAGCGGCAGGGCGGTAGATGGCCGTAGAGCTGGCCAAGTGCCACTGTCCAGGAGAATCCGGAGTGCTGCTCAGGTGCTATCCGTTCAAGCAGAGTCCGGGGAAGGGAACCAGGCAGGCGGCAGAGGCTTGCAGCAAATTGGCAGTCGATGGCCATAGAGCTGGCCAAGTGCCACTGTCCAGGAGAATCCGGAATGCAACTCAGGTGCTATCCTTTCAGGCAGAGTCCGGGGAAGGGAACCAGACAGGCAGCTGAGGCTTGCAGCGGCATGGCGGTCCATGGCAGTAGAGCTGGATGAGTGCCATCGTCCAGGAGAATCCGGAGTGCCACTCAGGCACTATCCCTTCAAGCAGAGTCCAAGGAAGTAAACCAGGTGGGTGGCTGAGGATTGCAGCTGCCGGGCAGTCGACCCCCATAGAGCTGGATGAGTGCCATCATTCAGGAGAATCAGGAGCACCACTCAGGTGCTATCCCTTCAAGCAGAGTCCAGGGAAGGGAATAAGGCGGGCAGCTGAGGCTTGCAGCGGAGGACAGTCGACCGCTGTAGAGTTGGCCAAATGCCACCATTCAGGAGAATCTGGAGTGCCACTCAGGTGCTATACCCTCAAGCAGAGTCCGGGGAAGGGAACCAGGTGGGCGGCAGAGGTTTGCAGTGGCAGAGTGGTCGACAGCCATAGAGCTAGCCGAGTGCAGCCATTCAGGAGTATCCGAAGTGCCGCTCAGGTGCTATCCCTATAAGCAGAGTCCGTGGAAGGGAACCAGGCAGGAGGCTGAGGCTTGCAGTGGCAGGGCGGACGACGGCCATAGAGCTGGCCAAGTGCCGGCATCCAGGAGAATCCGAAGCGCCGCTCAGGTGCTATCCCTTCAAGCAGAGTCCAGGGAAGGAAACCAGGTGAGAGGCTGAGGCTTGCAGCAGCAGGGTGGTTGACGGCTGTAGAGCTGGCTGAGTGCTGCCATCCAGGAGAATCTGGAGTGCCACTCAAGTGCTGTCCCTTCAAGCAGAGTCTGGGGAAGGTAACCAGGTAGACGGCTGAGGCTTGCAGCAGCAGGTCGGTCGACGGCCGTACAGCTGGCCAAGTGCCACTGTCCAGGAGAATCCAGAGTGCTGCTCAGGTGCTAGCCCTTCAAGCAGAGTCTGGGGAAGGGAACTAGGCGGGTGGCTGAGGCTTGCAGCTGCAGGGTGGTTGACCTCCATAGAGCTGGATGAGTGCTGCCGTTCAGGAGAATTCGGAGCACCACTTTGGTGCTATCCCTCCAAGCAGAGTGCGGGGAAGGGAACAAGGTGGGCAGCTGAGGCTTGCAGCGGCAGGATGGTCGACTGCAGTAGAGCTGGCCAAGTGCCACCATCAAGGAGAATCTGGAGCACCGCTCAGGCGCTGTCTCCTCAAGCAGAGTCCGGGGAAGGGAACCAGGTGGGCGGCAGAGGCTTGCAGTGGCAGGGTGGTCGACAGCCGAAGAGCTAGCCGAGTGCTGCCATCCAGGAGTATCCAGAGTGCCGCTCAGGCGCTATTCCTTCAAGTAGAGTCCGGGGAAGGGAACTAGGCAGGCAGCTGAGGCTTGCAGCGGCAGGGTGGTCAACGGCCGTATAGCTGGCCGAGTGCCACCATCCAGGAGAATCCAGAGCACTGCTCAAGTGCTATCCCTTCAAGCAGAGTCCAGGTTAGGAAACCAGGTGGGTGGCTGAGGCTTGCAGCAGCGGGGCAGTCGACGGCTGTAGAGCTGGCTGAGTGCCGCCATCCAGGAGAATCAGGAGCACCGCTCAGGCGCTATCCCTTCAAGCAGATTCTGGGGAAGGGTACCTGGCGGGCGGCTGAGGCTTGCAGCTGCAGGGCGGTCGACAGCCGTAGAGCTGGCCGAGTGCTGCCGTCCCGGAGAATCCGGACAACCTCTCAGGCGCCATGCCTGCCCTGTGGCAGTGTACAGGCATCCAGGCCTGAGCCTAGGCAGGGTGACCAAAGATAAACACCAAGGCTCACCAGCTACAAATTATCATGGAGCACATCTGGCAAATGTGAAGTACATGTAGCGCACAAAGCAATGCATATGAGAAATGCACACAGGTTTGACTGTGTACCTATAAGCAATTGCATGTGATCAAGCACCACAAGTGACACCCATAAGACATGCACATACAATGTGCAACAGTCACAATGCAAAAACACACACACAGACGCGTGCATACACACACAACTGGGAATTGCACAATGACCATGAATGACTGCACTGCCATGGTTCAGACTGTTGCTTGGTACAACATGTGTCAACACCTGAAATACAGCAGCCACTAGCCACTGTACGAACACCATGAGACATAGTACCACCCAGGACAGAAATATCACTTGTGTACAGTACAAGTGAAGGTGTGACCATACAATACAGCAGTGGCAGCATAAACTACCTGTACACAAACATATAACTACATACACAACTGTACCTCAAATATTGGAGGAGACTGATAGCACATACACTGCACACTGAAAGCACACAGTATTTGCTGTCCAAACACATGGAACACAAAAGCAATGTGTGTGATGACACTGTGCACGCCCTGCTATCCTTGTGAATATTTGTATAACTTAATAAATGATACATTTTCTGTATATCTCTGGAACTAAGTGCTTTTTATACTGTAAACTTTGTACTGTTTGAATTGTGTCAATACCTGCAATAGGACCTTATTGGAAATGAGCTCTGCTCAATGGATTGATCCTGATTCATTGACTAAAAAAAATGATTTACTACTACTACTACTACATGTAGCACAGCTGCTGATGTACACAAACAATAACCCCTGATACTTCATGTGGCACATAACTGTGAATACAGTACAATAGTAGGCTGGCAGTACAGCCTACAGGTTAGAGTAATGAGCTGTTAATGAGCCTGCTGCATGTAGCAGACTCAGGTTTGATTCCCACAACCTCCACTTGCATACTGTGTAACCCCTGAACAAGTCACTTAACCACCCGAATGCTCCTGGATGGCTCTTGAAAACAGGCACTTGTGCCTAGTGTGTTTTACTCTGTTAACAAAGGCTAAAATAAATAAATAAAATAAACACACTTGTTGCAGGGCGCCACAACTGGCCAAATGTTCTGTACTGCCCTAGAGGACAGAGTAGCAGTGGATACCTGAAAAGTCCAAAACACACAGGGCAGTGTGAAGGGTGTGCACGTGTGTGAACACTGCAAACCATTCTACATGGATGCCAGTGTCTGGGAAACAGTCGTAGCACCACCATGCAAAGTCAATGGACAGTGCATAGGTAAAGGGTATACAGTAAGGTACGTGCTAAGGCCCACAAATATCCATAGCCACAGTATATTGTCCAGCAAGTGTGTATCATGTAACACATACAGTAATGTAGAAATACTGTCTCAAATGACACAGTAAAAGTAGCACAGTGATAACTGAAACATAGTCTAGCATACAACAGACAGGACTCAATTTTCAAGTGTTTCGGTCGCTGCAACAAAGTTGCAACCAAAGGTTTGATGCAATTGGCGATTTGCTTCAAACTGTGTCGCAAGTGCAATTTTGAAAGGAAGTTTGCCGCAGCCCTCATGCTGCAAGTCCATTGCAGTGCTACAGCAAAATTAAACCAGCTCCCCCCTGATCTAACTGTGCTTAGAAAATTTACTTTTTATTTCCTGGCATCTGACTGGCTTGTACCCCTGGCAGGGGGGTACATTAACTTTTAATAGATGCCCAGGAAATAAAAAGTACCAGCCCCAGTGCCCCTTTACCCACTCAAATATCCCTGTTTCCACCCTGTTTCCTCAGTGGCTGAAAACACCCAGTCCACTCTGAAATTACCGGCATTTTTTCCACTCGCTTGAGAAATTCTGGCCCTCCCAATATCAGCTACTTAACCATTTAGCACACAACCTCATCTGGACTCATGTCTAAGTACACTTCTTTTTTTTTTTTTGTTTAATTTTATTACAATACCTCCAAATTCGCTCTCCAATGAAGCACCTGCCATTTTTCACAGTCAGTTAGCGAGGCCCCCCCCATCAAATCCTACACACAACCCCACCCTGTCCACAAAATCTAGCCTTCTTTATCAAAAACATTTTCAGTCAATAAAAAAAAGCCAAGTTAGAAGCGCTAGTCTTATGCAGTTCCCTTCATTCCCCTGTTCATTACGCGAGAGAATGATTCCTGCTTTGCCGCCTGCACCCTAACACTGTGATGCCTACCAATGGCAACTCCCACAGTGAGTGCTCCTGAAATAAAAAACAAATACCACCAACAGGATCACATGCAGAAAACACATGGACACCCTCCATAATGAGACACTGCCAGTATTGTCACAGTTCTCCTAAACTGGTGAAAAAAAAACGTTTCTTTCCTTTTAAATGTGTACCGCTTGCAGTGGTGTGCTCAGTGCTACTCGCAAATTTAGCACTACGTAAAACTCTGTCCCTGGCTCACCAGGACTCCACTCCAATTCCAGGAAAACATTTGCACATATGGTTGTTTTTAAAACAAAAAGCAACTTCTCTTAAATGATTTCAGAGATGACATTACCAATAACTTCTGCAGTGCATTTCTCTGATCAGGTTCTTACCGCCAGTCAACAGTGTCCCAAACCAGAAACATGAAATATTCAAAAGTAAGGGTCTCACGAAGCAACAACAACAAAACGAATGCAAGAGAGCTGTTGGGGCGGGGTGGGAGGTGGCTGATGGTTCAAGAGCCAAGGAGGGACATGTACACAGCAGCAAGAAAGCTATAAAACAAGTGTGTAATGCTGCAGTGCCCTCTACTGGTAAGTATTGGTTAGTATACCAGTAGAGGGACTACTTTACTAACAAAGAAACTTTAAGTTAATTTGTAGTCATTTTTTTTTATTATTATTTTAATTCTTAAATGTTACAAAAAAACTCTTTACATTTAGCCCATTTTCTAAGTGCAATAATACCCTTCAGGGTGGGCTGTATTGGGAAATACTGGACCATCTGGGGGCTATAAGGCCATCCGCCTATGGCGTCAGGCTTCATTACGCCGTTGGGCAGTCCAGTGTTTCCCAATACCGCCCACCCTGTTGGGTATTATTGCTTACATCCATGGGGGGACTGATTTTATGGAGCTTGCACCACAGCTTTGGTACAAGCTGCCATAAAATGAGGGCATTGTCGCAACTTGTGTTCCAAGTTAAAAAAGCGGACACAATTTGTGGCAAACCCTTGACAGCAGGTACAGCAAACTTTGAGGGGAAGCAGGGATTGGCTGCAAGCCCTGCATTCCCATTTATAAGTTGGGCCCACAGTCTTCACATCACAACAGCAACCACACTATATAGCTGTCTTCATGGCTTAATGAGCAACTTTAGAATGTATACTGTCATAGCCAATACACAGATGGAATATAGCAGTACCATGAATGCCTCAATTACACTGCCTAGCACACGTCTGTGGCACACATGCATATAGCACCATATGTGTCAGTCTGACTCAGCTAGTAGCACATAAAAGTATGGGTCTGGACATGCTCTGACTTGTATGCCACGTACACATACACATCTACTTGCACAATATCACCCATGACAGGGTGCAATGCTGTACACACCTCATAAACAGCATACATTGGCACATACATGACCACTGTAATGGCCAATATAAAACACATGCTTCACGGACAACTACCATCAAATGTGGCCTCTTTTGCCTCCACCCTTTCACACAGCCATGCCAGACATGATGTCTCTCTCTCTCTCTCAGACAGACATCCTTACAGTGGTGGTTGCACTCTAGACCAGTGGGGGTAACAAGAAGGTACCAGGTAATTCTACAGCCAACTAACTCCCTCACTTCAGGGCAGGTTGACCTTGGGCTCCCATCTATGGGAGGGTGCTCAAAAACAAAAGTGTACCTCCCTTGGACAAGGATGACTAGGTGGAGGAGCTCCTCATCAGAGAATCAGTGCTCCCACTGCCTGCCAACTTTCCTGTTGCTTGAGCTTTATATTATAAAAATACAGGAACAGAATTTGTCAGTAGAAATGGATCCCTTGGCCCACCCAGTCTGCCCAGATGTTCACTTTCAAATCTGTCTTGACAGACCCTCACTGGTCTCTGACAACCATCACTCCTGCCTGCCTAATTTTTAATATACCCCTATGTTAATCTTATGCATTCTCAAAGCCACCAGTGTTTTTGCCTGCACCCTTCCACTGGCAGTTGGTTCCAGGCATCGAGCACCCTTTCAGTAAGAACTATTTCCTCACATCAATATTAAACCACCCCCTCCAGCTTCATGGAATGCCCACTGTACCTGGTATTCTTACTTATTTGAAAGAGACTGCACATTGTTTACCCCTGTGATGTACAGTAGTTGTACATCTCTATTATGTCACCCCTTGCTCTCCTCTCTTCCAGGGTGTACATGTTGAGCTCTCTCAGTCTCTTCTCATAGGGAGTCTTATGCTACCCCTGCACCTATTCAGCTGCCCTTTTCTGAGCTACCTCTATCTACATCTGTTCTGAGGTGCAGTCTGTAAAGCTTGTAAACAGTACTCCAGGTAGGGTCTCACCAATAACTGATACAGTAGCAACACCACCTCCCTTCTCCTGTTGGAGGTACCCTCCCTATGTGCAACATCATCCCATGAGTCCTGCCAGCTGCTTTGTCACACTGCCCTACCTTGAGGACATCGGGTATTAAAATTTCAAGCTACCTTTCCTGTTTAGTGACTGTCAGTACCCCCCCCATCCTATATTCATCTCCTTGGTTATAACACCCTAGGAGCAAACTTTTGCATCTGTAGGCATTGAACCCCAATTACCATGCTCTTGACCATTTGTTGAGTTTCCCAAGATTCCGACTGACCATACCAGTCACAAGACACTACAGGGGCAGCATGCAAAATCCCTCAGAGAGCACCATGCTCAAGTCTGAAAATAACACAGTACCCAGCAGGCCCACAGCACACACTGCTACTATATAGACTGCAGCACAAGCATGGCTAATAACATAGTATACATCAGGCCCACAGAACCACAGAGCACAGTGGAAATATAGCTGACAACAGAGAGCACAGCAGACTCACAGCACAGCAACACAGATAAAGCACAAGCATGGCTAATAACACAGTAAGGAGTAGGCCCACAGTGCACAGCAACACAGAGTGCAGCACAAGCATGACTGATAACACTGTATGCAGTAACAAAGCGTGCTGCATACACTAAACTGCATGTCAGTGTGTATATCGATAGCCATGGACAAGAGGTAGTAGCAGAAACCAATGACAGAGAATGAAGGTTATTGCAGACATGACACCCCTGGATGTGCATGCCACACAGTGCAGTAGCAAACAATGTAGAAGGATAGCAGAACCCTGCAGGGGAAGTTCTGACTAAGAAAAGCAGCCACTGGGGCTACCCGGCGACAACAATAACATAAAACATAGAAAAATAAGCAGCTTTAAAAACAATGAACAAAAGTGGCATGACCTGCAGATAAACCCACAATGCAAACATGACAATAAACTGTTGGCAAAGAAAAGCCCAACCTGCAAATCAGACCTTTCCCACCTGTATAACAGAATGCTACAACACAACAAGAATCCCAAAAAGTCCATAGATGCAAGTCAACTGGCTCTGGCCCTCTTGTGCGTCATCTGGGGCACCATAATGGTTGCTTGCCTGTGAATCAGTCAAAGCTATGGCAACAACCAACACATCATCCTGCTCCTGTTAGACCTCTGCCATAATGGTCTCTTGCTCTCTTTAAGCCTCTGTCCAGACAGTCCTGAGCATCAGGACCTCCTCCTCAGTAACTGCTGGGAGAACTCCCCTGAAAGACCATTCCCTATTGCAAGGGCTTTGGTACACCACCTATTGAACAAAAACAACATATTCCCAAGATGCGTGCATGAGCTACAACCCATCACACACATGCCCCCCCCCAAATGTGCAAGGAATGCACATGCAACATGGTTTACAATGCTGAAAAAGGTGTGTGTGTGCATGTGTAGATACATAGAATGAAAGTGATGATATCAGTGGCATGAATATTGTCATACCTGTCCTGCGGCAGTATACAGGAGCCCAGGCCTGACCCCAGGCAGGATGACCAAAGATAAAGACCAAGGCTCACCAACTACAAATCACCATGGAGTACACCCGGCACATGTGAAGTACATGTAGCACACAAAGCAGTGCATATGAGACATGCACACAGGTTTGACAGTGTACATATATGGAATAGCACGTGAATAAGCACCACAAGTGACACCCATATGACATGCACATGCAATGTACAAGAGTCACAATGCAAAAACACACACGCACACACGCGCGTGCGTGCACACACACACACACACACACACACACACATATGGGAATTGCACAATGACCATGAATGACTACACTGCCATGGTTCAGACTGTTGCTTGGTACAACATGTGTCAACACCTGAAATACAGCAACCACTAGCCACTTTATGAACACCATGAGACATATAGTACCACAATGGACAGAAATGTCAGTTGCATACAGTACAAGTGAAGGTGTGACCATAGAATACAGCAGTGGCAGCATAAACTACCTGTAAACAAGCATATAGCTGCTTACACAGCTGTACCTCAAACACTGGAGGAAACTGACAGCACATCTACTGCACACTGAAAGCACAATATTTGCTGTCAAAACACATGGAATACAAAAGCAATGTGTGTGATGACACTGTGCACTCTCTGCCATTCTTGTGAATATTTAACTATTAATAAATGATGCATGTGTTGTATATCTCTGGAATGAAGTGCTTTTTATACTGTAAACTTTGTACTGTTTGAATTGTGTCAGTACCTGCAATAGGACCTTATTGGAAATGAGCTCTGCTCAGTGGAGTGATCCTGATTCATTGACTGAAAAAAAATGATTTACCACTACTACTTCTGCTTGTAGCACAGCTGCTGATGCACACAAACATTAACCCCTGATACTTCAAGTGGCACATCACTATGAATACAGTACAATAGTGGGCTTGAAGTACAGCCTTCAGGTTAGAGTAATGAGGTGTTAATGAGCCTGCTGCATGTAGCAGACTCAGGTTTGATTCCCAAAACCTCCATTTGCATACTGTGTAACCCCTGAGCATGTCACTTAAGCACCCAAATACTCCTGATTGGCTCTTGAAAATAGGCACTTGTGCCTAGTGTGTTTTACTCTGTTACCAAAGACTAAAAAAAATAAATAAAATACACACACTTGTAGCAGGGTGCCACAACTGGCCAAATGTTCTGTACTGCCCTAGAGGACAGGGTAACAGTGGATACCTGAAAAGTCCAAAACACACAGGACAGTGTGAAGGGTGTGCACAGGTGTGAGCTCTGCAAATCATTCTACATGGATGCCAGTGTCTGGGAAACAGTCGTAGCACCACCATGCAAAGGCAATGAACAGTGCATAGGTAAAGTGCATACAGTAAAGTACGTGCTAAGGCCCCACAACCTTCCACAGCCACAGTATACTGTCCAGCAATAGTGTGTATCATGTAACACATGCAGTAATGTAGAAATACTGCCTCAGATGACAGTAAAAGTAGCACAATGATATCTGAAACATAGTGTTGCATACAACAGACAGGACATGATTTTCAAAAGTGTTGCGGCCGCACCATCGAAGTGGCAACCAAGAGTTTGATGCAATTGGTGACTTGCTTCAAACTGTGCCGCAAGTACAATTTTAAAAGGAAGTTTGCCGCAACCCCTCTGCCGCAAGTCCATTGCAGTGCCATAGCAAAATTAAACCAGCTCCCCCTGGTCTAACTTTGCATCCATGGGGGAATGATTTTAAGGAGCTTGCACCACAGCTTTAGTGCAAGCTGACATAAAATGAGAGTATTATCGCAACTTGAGTCCCAGGTTATAAAAATGGGCTCAATTTGTGGCAATCCCTTGACAGCAGGTGCAGCAAACTTTGAAGGGAGGAAGAGCTTGGATGCAAGCCCTGCATTCCCATTTAAAAACTGGGCCCACAGTCTTCACATCACAACAGCAACCACACTATATAGATGTCTCCATGGCCTAATGAGCAGCTTTAGAATGTATACTGCCATAGCCTATACACAGATGGAATACAGCAGTTCCATGAATGCCTCAATTGCACTGCCTAGCACACGTCTGTGGCACACATGCATATAGCACCATATGTGTCAGTCTGACTCAGCTAGTAGCACAAAAAAGTATGGGTTTGGACATGCATTGACTTGTATGCCATGTACACATACACATCTACTGTACTTGCACAGTATCACCCATGACTGAGTGCAATGCTGTACACACCTCATACGCAGTATATCTTGCTACATACATGACCACTGTAATGGCCAACATAAAACAAATGCTTCACGGACAACTATCATCAAATGTGACCTCTTTTGCCTCCACTCTTTCACACAGCCATGCAGACATGATGTCTCTCTCAGACAGACATCCTTCCAGTGGTGGTTGCACTCTACACCAGTGGGGGTAACAAGAAGGTACCAGGTAATTCTACAGCCAACAAACTCCCTCACTTCAGGGCAGGTTGCCCTTGGGCTCCCATCTATGGGAGGGTGCCCAAAGACAAAAGTGTACCTCCCTTGGACAAGGATGACTAGGTGGAGGAGCTCCTGATCAGAGAAGCAGTGCTCCCACTGCCTGCCAACTTTCCTGTTGCTTGAGCTTTATATTATAAAAATACAGAAACAGAATTTGTCAGAAGAAATGGATCCCTTGGCCCACCCAGTCTGCCCAGATGTTCTCTTTCAAATCTGTCTTGACAGACCCTCACTTTTCTCTGACAACCATCACTCCTGCCTGCCTAATTTTTAATATACCCCTATGTTAATCTTATGCATTCTCAAAGCCACCAGTGTTTTTGCCTGCACCCCTTCCACTGGCAGTTGGTTCCAGGCATCGAGCACCCTTTCAGTAAGAACTATTTCCTCACATCAATATTAAACCACCCCCTCCAGCTTCATGGAATGCCCACTGTACCTGGTATTCTTACTTATTTGAAAGAGACTGCACATTGTTTACCCCTGTGATGTACAGTAGTTGTACATCTCTATTATGTCACCCCTTGCTCTCCTCTCTTCCAGGGTGTACATGTTGAGCTCTCTCAGTCTCTTCTCATAGGGAGTCTTATGCTACCCCTGCACCTATTCAGCTGCCCTTTTCTGAGCTACCTCTATCTACATCTGTTCTGAGGTGCAGTCTGTAAAACTTGTAAACAGTACTCCAGGTAGGGTCTCACAAATAACTGATACAGTAGCAACACCACCTCCCTTCTCCTGTTGGAGGTACCCTCCCTATGTGCAACAGCATCCCATGAGTCCTGCCGGCTGCTTTGTCACACTGCCCTGCCTTGAGGACATCGGGTATTAAAATTTCAAGCTACCTTTCCTGTTTAGTGACTGTCAGTACCCCCCCATTCTATATTCATCTCCTTGGTTATAATACCCTAGGAGCAAACTTTTGCATTTGTAGGCATTAAACCCCAATTACCATGCTCTTGACCATTCATTGAGTTTCCCAAGATTCCGACTGACCATACCAGTCACAAGACACTACAGGGCAGCATGCAAATCCATCAGAGAGCCATGCTCAAGTCTGAAAATAACCCAGTACTCCAGCAGGCCCACAGCACACACTGCTACTATATAGACTGCAGCACAAGCATGGCTAATAACATAGTATACATCAGGCCCACAGAACCACAGAGCACAGTGGAAACATAGCTGACAACAGAGAGCACAGCAGACTCACAGCACAGTAACACAGATAAAGCACAAGCATGGCTAATAACACAGTACGGAGTAGGCCCACAGTGCACAGCACCATAGAGTGCAGCACAAGCATGACTGATAACACTGTATGCAGTAACAAAGCATGCTGCATACACTGAACTGCATGTCAGTGTGTATATGGATAGCCATGGACAAGAGGTAGTAGCAGAAACCAATGACAGAGAATGAAGGTTATTGCAGACATGACACCCCTGGATGTGCATGCCACACAGTACAGTAGCAAACAATGTAGAAGGATTGCAGAACCCTGCAGGGGAAGTTCAGACTAAGAACAGCAGCCACTGGGGCAGCCCGGCAACAACAATAACATAAAACATAGAAAAATAAGCAGCTTTACAAACAATGAACAAAAGTGGTATGACCTGCAGATAAACCCACAATACAAACATGACAGTAAACTGTTGGCAAAGAAAAGCCCAACCTGCAAATCAGACCTTTCCCACCTGTTTAACAGAATGCTACAACACAACAAGAATCCCAAAAAATCCATAGATGCAAGTCAACTGGCTCTGGCCCTCTTGTGCTTCATCTGGGGTACCATAATGGTTGCTTGCCTGTGGATCAGTCAAAGCTATGGCAACAACCAACACATCATCCTGCTCCTGATAGACCTCTGCCATGGTGGTCTCTTGCTCTCTTTAAGCCTCTGTCCTGACAGTCCTGAGCATCAGGACTTCCTCCTCAGTAACTGCTGGGAGGACTCCCCTGAAAGACCATTCCCTATTGCATGGGCTTTTGTACACCACCTATTGAACAAAAACAACATATTCCCAAGATGCGTGCATGAGCTGCAACCCATCACACACATGGCCCCCCCCAAATGTGCAAGGAATGCACATGCAGCATGGTTTACAATGCTGAAAAAGGTGTGTGTGTGCATGTGTAGATACATAGGATGAAAGTGATGATATCAGTGGCGTGAATATTGTCATACCTGTCGTGCGGCAGTATACAGGAGTCCAGGCCTGACCCCAGGCAGGATGACCAAAGATAAAGACCAAGGCACACCAACTACAAATCACCATGGAGTACACCCGGCACATGTGAAGTACATGTAGCACACAAAGCAATGCATATGAGACGTGCACACAGGTTTGACAGTGTACCTATATGGAATAGCATGTGAATAAGCACCACAAGTGACACCCATATGACATGCACATGCAATGTACAAGAGTCACAATGCAAAAACACACACGCACGCGCTGCGTGCGGCACACACACACACACACACACACACACACACACACACACACACACATATGGGAATTGCACAATGACCATGAATGACTACACTGCCATGGTTCAGACTGTTGCTTGGTACAACATGTAACAACACCTGAAATACAGCAGCCACTAGCCACTGTATGAACACCATGAGACATATAGTACCACAATGGACAGAAATGTCAGTTGCATACAGTACAAGTGAAGGTGTGACCATACAATACAGCAGTGGCAGCATAAACTACCTGTACATAAGCATATAGCTGCTTACACAGCTGTACCTCAAACACTGGAGGAGACTAACAGCACATCTACTGCACACTGAAAGCACACTATTTGCTGTCAAAACACATGGAATACAAAAGCAATGTGTGTGATGACACTGTGCACTCCCTGTCATTCTTGTGAATATTTAACTATCAATAAATGATTCATGTGTTGTATATGTCTGGAATGAAGTGCTTTTTATACTGTAAACTTTGTACTGTTTGAATTGTGTCAATACCTGCAATAGGACCTTATTGGAAATGAGCTCTGCTCAATGGAGTGATCCTGATTCATTGACTGAAAAAAAAATGATTTACTACTACTACTTCTACAGGTAGCACAGCTGCTGATGCACACAAACAATAACCCCTGATACTTCATGTGGCACATCACTATGAATACAGTACAATAGTGGGCTGGCAGTACAGCCTGCAGGTTAGAGTAATGAGCTGTTAATGAGCCTGCTGCATGTAGCAGACTCAGGTTTGATTCCCACAACCTCCATTTGCATACTGTGTAATCCCTGAGCATGTCACTTAAGCACTCAAATACTCCTGGATGACTCTTGAAAACAGGCACTTGTGCCTAGTGTGTTTTACTCTGTTACCAAAGACTAAAAAAAATAAATAAAATACACACACTTGTAGCAGGGTGCCACAACTGGCCAAATGTTCTGTACTGCCCTAGAGGACAGGGTAACAGTGGATACCTGAAAAGTCCAAAACACACAGGACAGTGTGACGGGTGTGCACAGGTGTGAGCTCTGCAAACCATTCTACATGGATGCCAGTGTCTGGGAAACAGTCGTAGCACCACCATGCAAAGGCAATGAACAGTGCATAGGTAAAGTGCATACAGTAAGGTACGTGCTAAGGCCCCACAACCTTCCACAGCCACAGTATACTGTCCAGCAACAGTGTATATGATGTAACACATACAGTAATGTTGAAATACTGTCTCAGATGACAGTAAAAGTAGCACAATGATATCTGAAACATAGTGTTGCATACAACAGACAGGACATGATTTTCAAAAGTGTTGCGGTCACACCAACGAAGTGGCAACCAAGAGTTTGATGCAATTGGTGACTTGCTTCAAACTGTGCCGCAAGTGCAATTTTAAAAGGAAGTTTGCCGCAACCCCTCTGCCGCAAGTCCATTGCAGTGCCACAGCAAAATTAAACCATCTCCCCCTGGTCTAACTTTGCATCCATGGGGGAATGATTTTATGGAGCTTGAACCACAGCTTTAGTGCAAGCTGACATAAAATGAGAGTATTATCGCAACTGGAAGTCCCAGGTTATAAAAGTAGGCTCAATTTGTGGCAATCCCTTGACAGCAGGTGCAGCAAACTTTGAAGGGAGGCAGGGCTTGGATGAAAGCCCTGCATTCCCATTTAAAAACTGGGCCCACAGTCTTCACATCACAACAGCAACCACACTATATAGCTGTCTCCATGGCCTAATGAGCAACTTTAGAATGTATACTGCCATAGCCAATACACAGATGGAATACAGCAGTTCCATGAATGCCTCAATTGCACTGCCTAGTACACGTCTGTGGCACACAAGCATATAGCACCATATGTGTCAGTCTGACTCAGCTAGTAGCACAAAAAAAGTATGGGTTTGGACATGCATTGACTTGTATGCCATGTACACATACACATCTACTGTACTTGCACAGTATCACCCATGACTGAGTGCAATGCTGTACACACCTCATACGCAGTATACCTTGCTACATACATGACCACTGTAATGGCCAACATAAAACACATGCTTCACGGACAACTATCATCAAATGTGACCTCTTCTGCCTCCACTCTTTCACACAGCCATGCAGACATGTCTCTCTCAGACAGACATCCTTCCAGTGGTGGTTGCACTCTACACCAGTGGGGGTAACAAGAAGGTGCCAGGTAATTCTACAGCCAACAAACTCCCTCACTTCAGGGCAGGTTGCACTTGGGCTCAAATCTATGGGAGGGTGCCCAAAGACAAAAGTGTACCTCCCTTGGGCAAGGATGACTAGGTGGAGGAGCTCCTCATCAGAGAAGCAGTGCTCCCACTGCCTGCCAACTTTCCTGTTGCTTGAGCTTTATATTATAAAAATACAGAAACAGAATTTGTCAGAAGAAATGGATCCCTTGGCCCACCCAGTCTGCCCAGATGTTCACTTTCAAATCTGTCTTGACAGACCCTCACTGGTCTCTGACAACCATCACTCCTGCCTGCCTAATTTTTAATATACCCCTATGTTAATCTTATGCATTCTCAAAGCTGCCGGTGATTTTGCCTGCACCCCTTCCACTGGCAGTTGGTTCCAGGCATCGAGCACCCTTTCAGTAAGAACTATTTCCTCTCATAAATGTTAAACCACCCCCTCCAGCTTCATGGAATGCCCACTGTACCTGGTATTCTTACTTATTTGAAAGAGACTGCACTTTATTTACCCCTGTGATGTACAGTAGTTGTACATCTCTATTATGTCATCCCTTGCTCTCCTCTCTTCCAAAACGTACATGTTGAGATCTCTCAGTCTCTTCTCATAGTGATTCTTATGCAACCCCTGCACCTATTCAGCTGCCCTTGTCTGAGCTACCTCTATCTACGTCTTTTCTGAGGTGCAGTCTGCAAAACTTGTAAACAGTACTCCAGGTGGGGTCTCACCAATAAGCGATACAATAGCAACACCACCTCCCTTCTCCTGTTGGAGGTACCCTCCCTATGCACAACAGCATCCCATTATTCCTGCCGACTGCTTTGTAACACTGCCCTGCCTTGAGGTCATCAGGTATTATAATTCCAAGGCACCTTTCCTGTTTAGTGACTGTCAGTACCCCCCAACCTATACTCAACTCCTCTATTCTTATGCCCTAGGAGCATAATTTTGCATTTTCAAGCATTGAACCCCAATTACCATGCTCTTGATCATTCGTTGAGTTTTCCAAGATCCCGCTGCCTTCTCTTTTCCTCCTTCTGAATCAACACTTTGGATCCCACCATTAGTCTGCTAAGTTTATTCATCAACCTGCTGTGTGGCACAGTGCTGAAGGCCATGCTAAAGTCCAGATAGGCCATGCCAACTGCATCTCTTGATCTATTTTCCTGGTCACACAGTCAAAGAAATCTCAGACTTTTTTGGTATGACCCCCCACCCCTGTGCACACATGCTGCCTGTGGTCTTTCAGCCCATTGGATTCAAGTTACTCTACCAGTCTTTCTTTTAGTACAATTTCCATTAATTTCCCCATAATTGAAGTAACACTGACTGTCCTGCAGTTGCTAACCTCCTCCCTGCTGTCTCTCCTATGTACATTGACCAAATCAGCTCTTCTCCAGTGCTCTGGAACCACATCTCCTTCCAGTGAGCTGTTGAATGAGGCTGTCAATGGTGCAGCTAGCACCTCCCTGAGTTCTTTCAGAACCCTTTGGTGTATCCTGTTTGATCCCATAGACTTGTCCAACTTCAGAGATACAAGACTCTTAAGGACTTTTTCCTCTGAAAATGGTCTTGAGTTCCTCTCCCCCCATTCCTGCTTCTCCCTGGTTGTCCATCCACCTTCATCCACTGTGAAGACTCAGGAAAACTTCCTCATTCAGGATGTCTTCTTTTTCTTGGTCCTATTTTCTGCGGGCTCCTCCTTCCAGTCGCCTTCTAATTCTCACTATCCCTACCTTTGCTCTCTTCTTCTCACTTATGTATCTGAAGAAAGTTTTATCCTCTTTAGTGGCCTCTTTGGCTATCTTTCCCCTCTGTCTGCACCTATGCTTCCCTCATCACCTTTCCTGTTTCTCTCTGTTTTACTCGGTATACCTCCCTGTCCTTCTCCTCCCTCTGTATTTCCTTATACATTCTAAATGGCATCCTATTTTCCTTTACCACCTTGGTCACTTCCTTAGAGAATCATAACAGTCTCTTTTTCCTTCTGCTTTTACTCACTTCCTTCGCACAGAGGCTGGATGCTTTAATTATGCCCTTACTGCTCCCCACTGTGCCTCTGCCCCTCTCTGACAATCTTCCACTCCACATAGCGTTTTCTGAAGCAGTCTCATATTTCCTTAAAATCCACCCTCCTAAAGTCCTGGAAACTCTTCCTTGTGTGGTTTGACTCTGATTCTGTCTTTCTGTTAAACTAAGCTGTACTGTGATAATTGATTCCCACGGGACTGAAACAGTGAGCCTACAATGCTGTCCCTGTTTGTATGCATGGGTGCAGTAAAGAACAGCCCTATTCCTTGCCAAAGTCACCTTTGGAAGGCTTCATTCTATGTCTGGCAGATTGAAGTTACCATCTATCAGCACCGACCTCTTACTTGATGTTCTGTTGATGGCTTCCCGAAGTACCTTAGCCTCATCTCCATGTGCTGGATGTCTGTACACCACCCCAGTATAGATAGAAACCTCCAGGACTGTCTCCAGAATGGCACACAGCACCTCCAGTGTTTCTTTTTTCTCTCAGTGCTCTGTACCTCCATGGCCTTGATTTTCTCACTCACTTATAATACAGCCACTCCTTCCCTCTTCCCTGCCTTATCTCTCCTGAACAGAGAGTCGCACAGTAAAGCCATGCCCTAGTCTTGATGCTTAGTGCACCATGACTGTGTTATGGCCTCTAAATCAAGGTCAGTCCCCATCATGATGGCTTCCTGGTACAGAATTTTATTTACAAGACTCTCTACATTGGTGCACATGGACCTCCACACCTTACTTCCCTCCTGCCTGCTTTTCTGCATTCCTCTTACTGTCTGTCATGTTAAATGAAATCCCCTTGACCCACTTCTTCTATCTTTATTTTCATTATTTCATGTATCCTTCAACTCTTTATGGTCACCTGAGTTATAGCCCCATTTTCCTCTGTCTTGTTTCCAGCCCTGCATTCTTGCACCCCTGCCCTAAGGAAGTTTACTCACCTCATTTTCTTCCTTAGTGACATTCCATCACCTGGTGGGGGGAGTTTTGCCCCCCCTGGTTTTACTGCCCCACCCTGGGTAGTTTAAATGCTCACGCAAGTAGCATTTAAACCTCCCACCAAGGACTATGGTCCCCTACCTTGAAGGATTCAGGCCATCTCCCTTATAGAAGCCCACATTCTCGCAAGCTGGCCTCCATACCCCAGTGTATCCAATGTCCTCCTCTATGCACCCTGCCTTCAAACAGCTGTTAAGTGCCTTTTTCTGAAGTACCCTTGTTTCTCCTCAGCAATTCACAGGTAACTCCTTGGTAAAAAAAAATACCATGCATTCCACCTGTTGATGCTGCTCCCCTGTTCTCTGCACTATTTTTACCTTGTTCTTTGCCCGGTCATTTGTCTCAAATGGACACGGATTACAATCTTTCTCTCATCTCCTGCTGCAGTAGTGACCCTCTGGATATGATCTCCATTCCTTCAAAGCCAAAGCACCACTCAGGCATACTACCTCCCTATCCATTCCTTCCCACATTCCTATGTTTATTCCCCTGACAAAAGAGTCTCTACCAGCAGCTGCTCCCTCAGCTGGGGCCCTCTTCCTCCTTCCTTGTGGCCTCCCTTCTGAGGATCCCCACTTCCTCCTGTTACATTGCAATGGGTGCCTCCTCTCAACTACCCCATCCCACCAAAACAGAAAAGGGGTTCTAAAGTGCTATAGGCTGAAGAACATGCACCATTCCCACCATCTCCACCCTCCTGGACTCCAAGATCTATCTGTTCTGCCTCTGTAGGCATTCTCTGTGGGAGCAATAGCAGACTTTGTGGACCCTATGTTGGGAAGAAGTCTTTAGTACCCTTGCCACTTCAGATCAGAGTGCCACAACTTCTGCCCCAAACCCAGAGAGTTAAGTAAATATGGAGCAGCACCTCAGTCTCCAGAAGGTGTACCAAAACACTGTTACCCCACAACCGTTGTACTGTATCACCCCAGTAATTTTTCTTGCTTAGCTTAATGATTAACAATGCTCTGCTGTAGTATGTACCCTTCTACCTCCTTCCTAATCCCTTGTACTCCTACTTCTCCCATTTGATTCCCTGAAATTGTTTCTTACTCTACCCTAAATAGAGTGTCTCCTGTTCTCTTTTTTAACCTTCCGACGTGTTTCTATCTTTTTCAGGAAGGCTCCTGTGCTTTACACCATTGCAATATGACTATGAAGTATAGCTGCCCTCTCCCTATTGGATTATCAAAGTATGTAGTAAGCAGATTATATGTAACCTCCTACCTTATCTGGAGTCCTGCCTGCAGAGTCTCCTGTGGGGAATTAACTATCTGTGCAGATGTCCTTAGGGTAGGTGATCAATGCCTGCCTTTGCCACTCACGTGATGGGTCATGAACATGATGGCACACTGGGTGATATACCTCTTATCTTCCTTTACTGCTTCCTGGTGTCACCCAATTGCTTGTCCTCACTAAGCCTCTAGCAGCTCCTTCAGCACAGGACCCCAACTAATTGTCCCTAAATCTTCTGTCTCTTGTTAGAGAGCACTAAGCCTCAAGCAGCACTTCCTACAATGACACACCAGCTTTATGTGTCTTTCTTAATCAACTCCCCCCAAAATTAGTTTCCTGAGCTTGGTTCCCTAAACTACCTGTAACAAATTTAAAGAAAAATCTCAGCTTTCCCTGAAACACTGACTAAAATTATTTTTCCTCCACCTACCCACGTGCAGTGCTACTTTAAGTATGGGAAAACTATAGATATAAATAACAATAGAGATATAGATATAGATTTATTAACTATAGATATAGATACAGAGATAGAGATAGAGATAGAGATAGAGACAGAGACAGAGACAAAGGCAGAAACATAAATAGAGATAAAGATAGAGATGCCTACCTTTAGGTTTAGGTGGGGTGCTTACTTTCCTCTCTGTCATCAGTTCCAGCAAATGACCACCAACTGTCCTTAAATCTGTTATCTCTTGTTAGAAGGCCAAAGCCTCTAGCAGCTCCTCTCCCCAACCACACACCTGATTCACAGGGATTTCTAAACCTACTCACCCCCAAGACTAATTTTCTGAGCTTGGTTCACCACAATACCTGGTGCGAATTTAAAGAAAATTCTCAAATTACACAAAAAAGGGGCAATGGAGGCAGGGGAAGCTACAAGGAGGTCTAAAAACCCCACGCCATCCTGAAAGAAAATTTCTTTGCACCCCTGGAAGAGATTCAGGTACCTGACTCCACAAGGGGGATTCTAGGTAAGTCAGGGAAAATAGAAGTGACAACCTGGTGAACCCAGGAGTTAGAGTAAGATGACTGTAGCTAGAAGCCTAATTGGTTGGGGAATCGATGATCAAGAGAGTAGAGAGGGTGGCTGGTAGGGGGAGGAGGGGTGGGAAATCATCAGGTGCCTTTCTGGGGCATTAACCATCTGGGACCTTGACAGAATAGGGATGATAGTGGAGGGGTAGGGAGCTGTGGGTGCTGGCATTTGGTACCAATGATCTGGTGGACCCGCCTATGGAGCAAGTGAAGTAGAATGTTCATAGACTGAGGGACAGATTGCAGGCACACTCAATCTCCCTGGCCTTTTTCTGAGGTTCTCACTGTGTGGAGTGCTGGGGGAGGTAGAGTAAGGTGGAAGAGAGATACAGGAATTAAATTGGTGCTTAAAAAAATGTCAGGAGAAAGGGTACCACTTTGCAAGGAACTTGGGGGACATCTGGGATAGGAGGATCTTCAAGGGTGATGACCTTCGCCTGACAAGAGAGGGGCCAGCACATTGGGACAGAAGATTGACATCCATATTAGACAGTTAAACTGTATTGCGGGGGAACACTGAAGCTAGTAGAACTATGGTAAAGGGAATGAAGGACAGAAACATAGCTAGTGCTCATCCTGCACTGGAGACTGCTAGTGCTAAGGGGATTAAAAAAAAGGTTAGGTTAAAAAACAAGTACTGGAAGAAGCAAAGGGAGGAATGCTCTTAGGGTCTGCAAGCCAAAGGAAAAATGCAAAAGGTGTATACTCACCCGAAGTTTCTAATTGAAATGTCATCTATTTTGTCTTATCTGATGTCAGTCCTTTTCAATAAGTCCTTGGGAACTGGGGAAGTGCCAGCCAACTGGAGAACAGCAGTTGTTCCCATAATTAAGAAGGGAAATAGGGGGCAGGTTGATAATTACAAATCTATCAGTCTAACGTCCCTTTGCAGCTAAATAATGGAAAGGTTAATCAAGGACAGAACTGAATCTGAGATACTGGCTAAGGGGATTACAGATAAATATCAACACAGATTTACCACTGGCCACTCGTGTACAACAAACCAGATAACATTCTACAATAATGTTAGTTCCAGTTTAGATAGCAACACCCCGTTGATGTTATATTGCTGGATTTCAGTAAAGCTTTTGATACCATCCCCCACTGTGAACTTGTTGGCAAACTTACAAACATGAGCCTGTGCAATGACCTGGTCAGATGAATTAAAAATTGGTTGACTGGCAGAACACAGAGGTTGCGGGTCAAGGGACTCCTTTTTGATTTTGATACAGTCAGTAATGGAGTTCTGCAGGAATCAGTCATTGAACCGACACTATTCATCCTCGTTATAAGTGACATCAACAAAAACTTTACCAACTCACTGTTAAAATTTTCTGATGACACCAAAGTGGGGGGGGATGTGAAGTTAATACACTAACTAAACACCTGACACTGGTGCAGGACTTAAAGCTCATTGAACTATGGACAACTAACAACAAAAATCTAAACCCAGACAAGTGTGTGATGTTACACATCAGCAAAAGGAATCCTTCTTACATATTCACATTAAATAACAAAACCCTAAAATCAATGGATAAAGAATGTTAACTGGGCATCATTATTAACAATAGTATGACATTATCAGATCATTGTAAAAATAAATCTGACACAGCCAACAGAATATTAAATGGTTTAAAAACCTACATTTGTCAATAAAATTGAGTTATGTATCATGCCCCTATACAGAATGTATATCCATCCTCAGTTTAGTTTAGTTAGTTTTTGTTGACCGGGTAAGTGCACTAGACAAATCCTGCCTATTTTCAGGCACGAATTGGGGGAGGGGGATACAGATGAATGCCAACTGACCTTGAACAGCATTAAGCTGTTGGTGGTATTTTTAGTGAATGAGGGAAATTTGACCAGGACACAGGGGAAATTCCCCTACTCGTTGTCAGTAGGGGGAGCTGCTGGCCTTTGTTATGGCCACTGTACAGAAGTCGGTGTATTGTATGGATGTGTGTGAGCCAGGGGAGAGGGCCGCCTCTCCTGGGCTCGAAAACCTAGAGGCTTCCTTGAATTTGCAAGATGGAGACATTTTTTCTGAAGAAGAGATGACTGGTTTTCAAGCTACAGTGTTTTCATCGGAAGGAATTGTCCAAGCTTCTAACTCCGAACATCAGATAAGTACTACTGCTTTACAAAGAGACATTTTGAAACCCTTGTTCCCTCCAGATACTCTTAATAATAACCCTGGCAGTATTACTTTTTCCTCTGTTAAACCTAACGCGATAGGCTCGGGCTCAACTGACAGCTCTGTCAAACATGATGATGCAGCTGCGTCAAACGGCGGTGCCGCCTTAGACTTTGAAAGTTTTTACTGTTAAAATCCCTCAGAGAAAAAGCTTGAAATAGGGGAAGATTTGACTGGCAGTGGAGTCGCTATAAGCAGTGAGTGCCAAAAGCGATCCCCTGTCAGAAAACTGTCCCTGAGGAAATTGTTTCAGAAGTTAAACAGGGCCAGTTCTTGCAGTCAGATTCTTTTTCTCCTCTGGAGCTAAGACCAATTGTCAGTAGGCAGGCTGACAATGAGCAAACAAAGCTCTTCACGATTGGCTCCAGTAGCACTGTGGATAAGGGAACAAGAGTGCAAGGTGGAGTTTGCCATGTATTGCAGGGGGAACCTGTTTTTCAGACTGATGCTTCTAATCAAGCTCAAGCTACTACATTTTCATTTCCAACAAAAAACTAAATCTCCCCGGAAGTTATAAAAAAATAAAACAGCGTCATTGACAGCAGCTAATCGCAATTTAATTGCAGCATCTCGGTTACGAAAACCTGATGATAATTCTAAGGCTGGTCAGAACCCCTCTACTGCGATACTTATTCAGCAAGCCTTTTGTCTCTCCTCTAATGTTACAGTTGATGCTGATATTTGGTCCCCTGAGAAATCCTTACTGGAGTCAGGATAGAAATTGGGCCCCACGGGGATATGGATCCAAGACCCTGACTGGTCTTCAGTCTCTCCCCTTTCCTCAAACCCCATTGAATGGTCTCCTGCTATACTTGGCAATAAGGATATCCCTATCCCTAAACCTTTAGAAAAAAAACTGAACTTATGACAGAATCTTCTCCACCAGAGCCAGAATCAATGGACAATAATCAACCCAGGGAGAAAGACTTTAATGATGATTCAGAGGCTCCCCCACCACCTAAACCTCTCCTTTCTGACCTTTTTTCCCCAAAATGTAAAGAGGCAGCCCCCCAAAGGAACACTGTGTGGATACGATATAAAGGGAGACTAGCTGAAAGGCCTGACCGGGTATATGTAGGGAAACTTCTTTTAAAGGAATCCTTGCAGTTCTCACCTAAAGATGTCTTTGTCTTTATCAACATTTCAGTGGAGGACAATTATGATATTAGCTTTAGATCTTCCTTCTTGTTAGATTTATTTTGGCAAAGATATAATCAACTGAAATTTTCCCCACTGTGGTCTCCCTTTATTGTTACCCCTCTAACACAATCTTTGATTAAATATGCAACTGTGATGTTTAGAAATGAGGGGGTTCATGTTGAGGACATCACTTTTTGGCTTTCCCAGAAGTGTGATGTCTTGAGCGCACCTGAGGCTGTGTTAGATACAGAGTTGTTTTGGACTGGTAGCTGGAAGTACAAGGTGAAATTGAGGCAAACAAATAATTAGGTTGACCATATTCATAATTCTTTTACACTAGGGAGAGATAGGGGTGTGTGCTTTTATGCAGGGCAGCCCCATGCCTGCTATAAGTGTGGGGCTAGGACACATCTCTCAGATTCCTGTGACTCCACTAGAGCTTGGGCATGGTAGTTTTCAGTGTTCTAATTTAGTGAAATTTGATTTTTGTGAAGAATCTAGATATGGGTACAGGGATTGCCCTTGGGCTGTCTCAAACAAAGCATCAGTTATTAGTCCCGAGTTATTGATCCAAAAAGCTCAGGATGAAGCCCTTTCAAAAAATCAGAAGCAAAGGCCTTACCCCACTCCCTCAGAAAATGCAGCAGCTACTGGGAACAAAGATGTTCCGGACTCTGGCCCTCCCCCTAGGTCAGAGGCAGGAGCAGTCCCCCAGACACCTTTAACATTAATGATTTTTCTCCTGTTTGTTACCAGGAAGCTGTACAAACAAAACTTCTCAGTTCTGCTTCAACTGAGAAAAGGGTTACCAGGAGCTCTAAGCCCCCACCCCGTAACTCCCCTGGATCTCTATGGAATCCCCTACTTTCGAAATGGAAAACTCATACGCCATTTTAGACATTGTAGGAGGTGACTCCAGCATGGATACTGGCACTCCTGTTCTTTCCCAATCATCAGAGAGTAAACCCTCTCAAAATTAATTAAAGGAAAAAAAAGAAAAAAAGGAAAAAAAAACCTACGTTTTTATGGCCACTCTAAGTATTGGGTCCTTAAACTGTAGTAGTCTTTTGAATAAATTCAAAAGGGCTGCTCTTTTTCATTTTCCGCACCAGTTTAACCTTGATATTTATTTACTACAAGAAACATGGGTTTACACTTTGGATCAATGTCATTTTTTAACCTCAAAATGGATTTGGGAACCATCTTATTGGTCCTTCGGCCTAGACAGGGCAGATGGTATAGGGATTCTCTTTGGCTCCTTTAATTTTACACTTAGGAAATTGATTGATCTAATACCTGGGAGGCTTTTTACAATTGATGGGATTTGGAAACAAGCTGACTTCTGATTTATAGTAGTTTATGGACTCCAGACAAAAGCAGAAAGGGTTAACCCGTGTAACACCCTCTTACCCTTCCTGGCCACTACTTGCTATGTTATCCTGGGAGGTGACTTTAACCGTGAAATCTCAAGTTTTAGTAGAGGTAAAGCTGGTAAGAAAAAATATTGTGATACGATAGCTTTAGAGAGAGTCATTAACCTTGCAGGGTTAAGGAATGGCAGGAGTTATCAGAATGGGGGGTTGGCTTATACCTTTAGTAAAGGGAATTTGACATCTACTATTGACTACCTTTTTTTTTCAAAAATCTTTCCCATCCTGTCCATAAAACCCTTATTAATGAATTTTCCGATCACTTGCTTATTACAATCTCCTTTGGTGTTTTCCCCATAAGACTATGAACAAAAATAGATGGAAACTTAATACTTCAGTTTTACAGGACCCCAGGGTTGTGAAGGGTATATCCTCTTTATTTTGGGCCCGAACATCTGTTATGGATTTATATGATAACTTATGGGAGTGGTGGGAGGATACTACAAGTGATGTTAGGAAATGTTTTCAAAGTTATGGGAATCAAAGGGTTACAGTTAAATTCTTGCAATATTTAACTTTACAGAAAAAACTTCAGGGGTTGTTTTCCAATGCTAATACTTCTAGAAATGATTTTTCTGCACAGATACATCAAATTAAGTTAGCAATGCGGGAATACCAATATGATAGAGCACAGACATTGCGTTCAGAACTTTTCTTTGGAACCCAAAAAAGCCCAACAGGTGATCCCTTTGAGGCCTTTAAAGAAAAGATTAGCTCCTCAGGTTTGGAGGTTTTACAAAATAAGGAAGGGGAGCTCAAAACTTCCCATATATACTTATTTACTATTATTCAGAATCATATAAGGGAACAGGAGGGTTTGGACGTCCCACATTTAGATATTCAGAGATTTCTTCAGGATCTTAACATCCCCCCTGGTCTGGATCTATATAAATTAGCAGACCCTATTTCAGGACAGGAGATTCTCAAAGTTACATCTTCCTTAAAGTTAGGGGTTTCCCCAGGTTTAGATGGTCTGCTTTATGAAGTTTACAAATATTTCAGTAACATCTTGACTCTTTGTCTTGAAAAAGTTTTTTTTCTTTTCTCCAAAACGTCCACAGCATACCCTTAAAGTTTATGTCTGGATTATTGGTGTATATTTTTAAGGAAGGGGATAAAACCAAATTAAGTACCTGTAACTGGAGACCCATCACTGTTTTAAATTCTGATTTTAAGATATTGTCCCAATTATTAAACAATCGACTTAGAACCGTCTCCAGTGATTTATTATAGCGTCTCCAGTTTTGTGGGATTCCAAACAGGAAAATTCAGTCTGCCCTAATTATTATTAGGGAAATAATTGAATTTTCAAATAGATATCCAGATTGGTGTTGTATTCTGTCCTTAGACCAAACTGAGGCCTTTGATAGGGTGTATCGACCATATTTATTCGCTGTATTAGAAAAGTATAGTATCCCCTATGAATCTATCAAGTGGATTAAGTCAATGTATATTACAGTTATAGTCTACCCCATTATTAAAGGGAAGTTTTCTCTCCCAATTTCAGTTAATTTTGGAGTACGGCAGGGCTGCCCTTTAAGCCCTTTGTTATATGCATTATCTCTTGACCCTTTACTTTGGAGTTTGGACCAAATGGATGCCCTTCCAGGCATCTCTGGGAATTTGTAGGTTGTTCAAGCCTATGCAGATGATATTTGTATTTTTTTGACTTACGTGGTTCAAATTTCTACTGTTTTAGATTGTATTGGTAGATATGAGAAGGTCTCAAATTCTAAAGTTAATATAGGGAAATCAAAAGGCCTTCTTTTAGGGCCTGTAACTCAAGATCAGTTTGAGGTATCTGGTATTATTATTTCCTCTACACCATGCAAGATATTAGGAATAATTTTTGGATCTCAGAATCTCCCATTGGAAAACTGGGAAGTATCCTTGAAAAAGACAGAAATAAAGGTTCAGAGGTGGAAAGGGTGGAGACTGTCAAAAAGAAATAGAATTTTTGTTATTAAGAAATTCATTATTCCAGGGCTATTATATACTGCTATGTTATATCCCCTTCCATTATCCTTAGAAACACACCTGTATGCTTGTTTCTTCTCCATGCTATGGGGTAGTAGGCTTAATCCTATTAAGCAGTGTTATACCTATCTCCCTATTTCTCAGGGTGGATTAGGTATAGTGGATCCTCTAATTTCTTTTATGCCCTATTTCTTTCCCAGAATTTTAGTTTTGATCCCCTCTACCCTGTGGCTGTACAACAATTATGGGAAATAAATAATTTCAAGTTTTTTCTTGAGGCATGGGAGAACCACCCCGGGTCCCAAAGGGTGTCTATATACCATTATTTTTTAAGCCTTGTGCCAGAAATTATTCAAGTGGTCTATTTCTTTCCATTGTGTGAAAGATAACATAGGTACCAGATTATATAATTTTATTCTTGGGGAAATGTATCCATGTGAACCTGAGTTTGTTAATTGTCCTCCTCCTTGTAAAAGTTATGCCATTAAACAACTAAATTACCCTAGGATCCCTTCCCAGATGTGGAAGGTGTTATGGCTCTCAGTTTATGGAAGATTGAACGTTAAAGGGAATGCAAAACATAAGATGATGAGTGAGAGATACTATCCCTATTCCTAATGCTAGGCTATAGAAGAAACCATGGATAATTTTCTTTTCCAATGTTCTTATGCTGCAGGGTTATAGCACTTTTCAAGTGTTAAATTACAGTTTCAGTGGTTGCAAAAACTAGATTATCAGACTTTGATTTTAGGTTTTTTTCTCGCACCGTATTTCCTCCTTTGATTGGGGTACGTTAGTAGTTTTTTGTTGTTGTTTAAAGTATTATTTATGGCAGGCTAGATGCCAGTAGGTGCTACAGCAGAAATTTATGTCATACGAGACCTTTTATGTGTTATTAATGGAAGCTATGAAATCAGTTTATATGAAAGATAAAGGGTTTGGTACTTCAAGGAAAGTATTTAAGTGGTGGAGAGGGTTACAGGTTTTCATTAAATATAAATAAAGGGATTCAGGGGAGATAGTTCATATTCCCAAAATGATGTGGCTTGAATGTATTTTTCACACTGTTCCTTCCCCCCTTTTTTTCTAGTTCTTTATCAAGAGACAACCTTTTGTGTTCTATGAAGCTCTTCTCTGGTCTAAAAAAAAAGGAAATTAAAAGTTTTTTCTGATGTTATTAATTGATGTATTGTTAGATGTTTCAACAAATGATTTTGTCCTTTTTGTCTGATCTTGTATTATGCCCATATGATTATATGTTGATCTTATGTTTCTTTGATGTATTTTCAATAAAAATTCCCCTACTCTTGCAGTAGGGGGACCTCTGTGCGGTACAGGACTTTCATTTCTCATTCGGCTTTGGTGAGAGAAGGTTGACAGCTCATGCTAAGATGGCTCAGGAAGCCTTGGAGCCTCTCGTGCTTTTGCAGGCTGAAGGACATGCTGCAGAGGCAGCTGGGATGCACCCGTTGGGCGGCCAGCAAAACGCTCAAGTCAGTGATCCTTCTGAAACAGTGGAACACAAGCGTATGAGTCTGGAAGAAAAACGCCAGTGTCTGGAGGCAGAATTGCTCAGGGTGAGTGAGCTACTCACAAAAGAAAGCCAAAAGCAGGAAGAGGAAAAAAAACATAAGCACACAGAGAATTTGCTGGGCTACACTGGTGTGAAAGGCCCGATTAAAATTCATGCAACCGAGGAGCGGCCTGGAGTTCAGACAGATGGAGACAGAACACCACCACGTCAGGACTGGAGAAATGCAGTAGAGGACACTTGGTCCCCGTATAAGACCCTGCAGGAGGCAGGGTGGATTCTACTATTGGATGGGCACTGGCAACCGAAAAATACATCGATGTAAGTGATAAGCGGTTTACCTGCACTGATAAGTACTGAACCTGCCAATATTACTGTAAGAGGGAATGGAAAACTGTGGGGGTTCCATTGAGACTGGATCTGCCCTTCAGTCTGACAAAGACAATAGGCAGACCACTGATCAGGTCATAGACCTCAATGATTCTAGCCAGACTTTGGATAAAACTGAAGAAGCAGAGAAGTCTACCTGTGCAAGTCATTTTAGACAACGTGTGGAGTTAGCTAAGAGATGTAATGCAATTCATCTCTAGGTCCCTGAGACCACCCCCCAGGTAGGTTCTATGTTGGGAAGATTTTGTTAAAAAAAAGCATGGGGTTTTCTCCCTCAGAGGTTTATGCTTTGATTCATGCACAAGGGGAGTTCACATTTGATATCAGTTTTTGTACACCAGCCTTACTGGAGACTTTTTGGTGTAGGTACATTAATCTTAAAATCAATCCTCTTTGGTCAGATTTTTTTGTACTTCCCTTAACAAAACAACCATTTTGAGTTATAACTATTCTGTTTATAAATGAAAGTGTTAATATTGTAGATATTGTACACTGGCTGGAGAGACGATGTGATGTTCAGGGGAATCCTACACCCATAATGGATGCGGAGGGTTTTTGGAATGGTGGATGGAAATTTTGTATTAAATTACATCACTCTGACCTAGATTTAATTCATTTGCCAAACTGTTTTTTTATTGGGATGGATAAGAGTTTCCTTTTCTACCCTCGACAGCCTAGAGTGTGCTTTAAATGTGGGTGTATGAAACATATATGCACTTCTTGTGATGTGCTGAAATGTACACACTGTGGGGAATTGGGTCACCCTAGTGCCTGCTACTTTAAGACACCAAAATGCAACCTCTGCAAAGATGTGGGGCACACTTTTGAAACAGACCCCTTTACAGCCAAAAATACAGAAGAGGCAGATTTTGGAGTTCAGGATCATTACATTCGACTGGCAGTGAAACAAAATCAAATTACCCTTGGGGGGACTCTTCCGCTGGCCATCTCAAAAGGTCCTCAGGTTGTGCAAATAAGTCCTGGGAATAGAATGCAACACACACTGACAGAGGATCCTTTAATTTCTAGCCCCATGAACAAGTCTCCTGAAGTGAGAGTGGTAAGTGATACCAGTACCCACCCCCCCCAAACTCCTTGGCAGATGGCATCTGGGGAAGACTTTACTTTGGTAACAGGGAAAAAGGGGAAAGCACCAAGAATAAAGTTGAAGCAGAAAAAGACCAATCCTGTACCAGATAATCTGGTGGAAGATCCAAATCTATACAAGCTTTTAATGGAAGATTCGATGGACATGGAAGATGGGGATGGTTTGGTTCCTGCACCCATGCAGCCTGAGCCTGAGGCTTTGCCAGTAGAGCAAATAAATCCTAAACATCAGGACAGTAAGAGCGGTCAGGTAACGAGAGTCTCAAGTAAAGTAAAATGAAGTTGTTTTTTCTGTGGAATTAGACTTCATGGCTCCTTTTTGTTTCAGCATGGCATCATTGAATGTCAATAGCGTTAAGTCACCTGCAAAGTGTAGGAATACTTTTGCACATTTTATGCATAGCAGTTATGACTGCATTTTCTTGCAGGATGTATGTCTACACTCACCTGTGGAGATCAATGTAACAACGAATGAATGGATTTGGGGAGACTGTTTTTCATCTCAGGGGGAGGACTTATGTTCTGGGGTGGGAATTTGTTTTTTAAATCTCATATACAGGTGTTAAATCACTTAGAACTGTTGGCAGGTAGAGCTTTATTGCTAGACATTAAATGGGAGAACCTGGTTATTCGATTGATAAACCTATATGCCCCTCAAGTTAAGTATGATAGGGTGGCCTTGTTCAAATCCCTCTACTCCTTTTTAAGTACTACTTATCTGGTGATTTTAGGGAGTGATTTCAATGTTTCTTTGTCCTCCCTGAGGTCATCTGATGTGGGGAAAAAGAACTATTATGATGCATGATGTTTAGCTCAATTGATAGATGATATGGACTTAGTAGATGCATTTGGATCATTTTCCGGTAGTGATTGTAGCATATATTATTGTGGATCTTGAGCTTCTAGGATAGATTATGTTTTTTTGTCTCCAACTCCTATGGTACAATCAAAGTCATTACAAGTGGTAGCTACATCTGATCATAGGCTTTTGGAACTTATATTAGGTGATTTGACAGAAGTACGGAGGGGACCTGGGGTGTGGAAACTAAATGTCACTTTATTGGACATTCCCCGGGTAAAGGAGGGGTTTGTTTCTCTGTTACATGCTTGGAAATATGTGTTTTTTCTTTATGAAAATAGTGGTCAATGGGAGGACACTAAACATGAAATTAAAATTTACTTCCAAAAAATAGGATGAATAAATGGAAGACTGCAGCATAATGAGTTGAGAGATATTAGAGAAAAAATAAAATTTTGGTCAAACTTTCGGCAACATTTGGGGACTGAGTATTATAGGCTGATTAAAGATTTGAAAATAGAGTTAGCTTGGCTACAGTTAAAGGTTGTGAAACACATGGAAAAAACCATAAGCATGACATAAAAGGTAAAACAAGGGAAACACTACCTTTTGAATCTGTACGACTCAGAGAGAGTCGAAATATGGCATATTTGACTACCCTAGAGGGTGATCAAGTGAAAGATAATATGGGAATGCTGAATGAGATGCATGCTTATTTTTCTAAATCCTTTACTAGTAGAAACCTTCCGAGGGTTGCTATGTAGAACTGATTGGTTCACAGGGTTCACACAAATATCACTAGAACAACAAAACGTGTTGATAGAACCAATTTCACAGATAGAATTACATTCAGTTATTTGGTCATTCTAAGCAGGGACAACTCCGGAATAAGATGTACTCCGGCATGAGATTTATAAGGACATTTGGGACATTTTAGGAGTCGAGCTAGGAGACGTTTTTAATAACTGTTTATTAGGCAAGAAGCTTCCTGATAGTATGCTCCAAGGGATCTTGCTGTTGATCTTTAAAGGGGGAGACCAGGGTGCTTTAAAAAATTGGAGACTGTTGTCATTACTAAATACTGATTACAAACTCTTGATGAAAATTTTATGTAATTGTCTGCGGACAGTTTTGGATAGTATTATACATCCTTCCCAGTTTAGTGAAGTTCCTAAAAGACAAATACAGGATGCCCTTGTCCTTCTTTGTGAAATCTTGCACACAGGTGACTCAAGAGAATTATTTGCGCATCTTGTTTGTCTAGATCAAACAAAGGCTTTTGACCAGGTAGAGTATGCATGCCTTTGGGAAACTTTGGAATGCTCTGGGCTACCTCCCAGAATCGTAAATTGGCTTAAAACATGCTATAAAGTTAAAAGTCTTTTACCAAATATGAATGGCTGGATAGGAAAAATGTTCTGATACATAGGGGGGTGAGACAGGGCTGCCCCATAAGTCCTTTGCTATATGTTTTGTCCTTAGACCCGTTATTGCATGCTTTAAACTCATCTGATATGATTACTGGTCTCTAGGTTGGATGTGAGGATCGGCAGATAGTGACTGTAGCTTATGCTGATGATTTAGTTTTGGTACTGGCAGACAAATCTTCAGCTATTGGTGCTAAATCTATTTTACAGGAATTTTCAGCTGTTTCTGGATCAGTAATAAACACTGACAAAAGAGGTATTTTGCCGTTAGGATATGATGCGGCTGATGTGGCCCTACTTTGGAATATGCCAGTTGATTTAAGTTATAGAAATATATTGGGTGTTTATTTTGGTGGTGTTGACCCTCAAACATATAATTGGGATTTGAAATTAAGGGCATCCCGAGAAAAAGTGGTGATATGGAATAAGTGGCAAGTGACAAGAGCAAAGCGCATATATTGAATCAAAACATATTTATTACCTCATTTTTTGTTTCTGGCAGCAATTTTTCCTCCTCCGCAGTCTTGGAAACCTCTGTGTATGGCATCTTTTTCCAATGTTTGTGGGGTAGTAGATTAAATCCGATAAAGAGAGGCATAACTTATCTACCTATTAATGAAGGAGGTGTAGGGATGCTGAATCCAATAGTTTTTTTCTATATTACATTTATTTATTATAATTTAGTACCTATTTTGAAGACAATAGTGAAAGTTTGGACCCCATGGGTTGCGTAGGATATTGACCCCTTATTGCACGACTGGGAACACACAACTTTTCTTTCCCTCCAAACAAAGATGGCGAGGTTACCTAAACATTTTACCAGGGTAATTGGAAAACTAAAATTATGGAAAATTGTTAAAAGTTTTCTTTGCTCCTCTTCCCAAAAAGTGCTATAGACAAGGGTGATGGAATCCTTTTTATATTGATTGCATGCTTGAGCAAGAAACATGTTGCTACAGGTTTCTCCAGAAGCAGGTTGTGGAGGCGCAGCACTGTTGTGGCCAATGCCTCTACAGCCTGCAAAGGCTTGCCCCGCTTCCCTCAATGCTGTGGCACACTGCTGCTGACACTAGTTCAGCCAGCATGCCACAACTTTCTAAAAAATCAGCCATTGCAATCAGGGGCTGCCTCGTCATTGCAGCGTTAGCCATCCACTGCAATGAGGGAGCGACCCATCATTGCAGGCCAGGATGTAAAACCCCTGAGATTGTTTGTGAACATGGCAGCGGCTTGCTGCCATGTTCACAAACAATATAACCACCCCACTATGTGTAGCTGCCGACGGGATGCCCAATCCCCGTTGGCTGTAGTGCTCCCCCTGTTTGTGTTGTGGCCAATGGGGGTGCCCACTCCCCGTTGGCATCCTGTGATCCCCCTTTTTTGTTCCTGCTGACGGGTGCCCAGTCCCCATCGGCATAATGATACCCCCCTGCCCATTTGCCGATGGGGGTGCCCAATCCCCCATCTGCTACTGCTGGCCCCGGAGAAGAAAGCCTCTGCTGGCACACTGGGAGCCCACCCCAGTGTGCCAGATGCCCCTGAAAATTAAAAAACGGCCCCGCGATGTCTGGTTGTTTTTTTTTTTATCCCAGGAAAAGAGGAAACCGTCCCTCGCGCCGCCTCTGTCTCCCACCCACAACCCGCACCCACCCACTGCACGCCCTGCCTCCTCACATCCCCCTCACCCCATACTTACCTTAGGAGCTCAGCGCAATGATCTTCGGTGGACTGGGAACACATCTGCAATCTTCAAAGCCGACCGTAAACTGAGGAAATGCCGATAAGCTGTATAATGTAATACATAGGGTTTTTTCAACTTTACTGCATATCTCAGGCATTTTTGGGAATTTCTTCACCAAATTTTCAACATGGGGTTTTTGAGACCCCCTCCACATGAATTCTTGAACTATCATGGCGTTAATCGGCCTGGAAAGGTGATTTCGTGGTCATTGCACGGAATCACCTTTTGGGGCTGATTAACGAAATGACAGTGCCAGTGTTCTTGAGGTGAGCTCTCAAAAAGCCTATGTAGCAAATTTGGTGGAAAAAATCCAAAAAATGACTGTTTTACAAGCGTGCCCTGCGCAGTTGCTATGCACGCTCGTAACTTCGTGAATCTGCAATATTTTCACACCAGATTTTCAACATTGGCATTTTGTCGCACCTCCTTGTGAACAGTATAGCTGTCATTGTTCACATACTGGTGGAAATGTGTTTTCGCACTTACAGTGCAGAATAGCACAGTCACTGTGGGAAATAAGTGTTCGGGACAGATTACAAACATGACAGTGACACTGTTCATGAGTAGAGGTCCTGAAATGGCTATGTTGAAAATATGGTAACGATACTCCATAAAATGACTGTGTTACGAGCGTGCATTGCGCAGTTTGCATGCACGCTAGTAACTTCGCAAATTTATAATATTTTCACTCCAGATAGCCAACATTGCCATTTTCCCACACCTACTTATGAACACTAAAGCTGTCATTTTTCCCCATCCTGGCCGAAATATGTTTTTGCACTTCCGGCGCAGAATAGAGCGGTCGCTGTTGGAAATCACTGTCCCGAACAGATTAAGAAAATGACAGTGATACTGTTCATGAGCAGAGGTCCTAAAATGCCTATGTTGAAAATTTGGTGATAATAGGCCATTGAATGACTGTGTTACAAGTGTGCATTGCACACTTTCCACGCACCCTTGTAATTTCACAGATTTATAATATTGTCACGCCACATTCTCACCGGTGGAATTTTTCCACACCTCCTTATGAGCAGTACAGCTGTCATTTTTCACATCCTGACTGAAATGTGTTTTCACAGTTCTGGCGCAGAATAACATGGTCACTGTGGGAAATCACTGTTTGGGACAGATTAAGAAAATGACAGTGGCACTGTTCATGAGCAGAGGTCCTAAAATGCCTATGTTGAAAGTCGGGTGACGAAACTCCATAACTTGGCTGTGTTACAAGCATGCATTGAACTGTTTCCATGCAACCTTGTAACTTCGCAATTTTGTAATATTTTCATGCCACATTTTCAGCAGTGGCATTTTTCCATACCTGCTTATGAACAGTACAGATGCCATTTTCACATCGTGGCTAAAATGTGTTTTTGCACTCCTGCCACAGAATAGCACAGTCACTGTGGGAAATCACTGTTTGGGACACATTAAGATCGAACCAGTGAGAGAGGGAGACTGAGCGACCTCAACAGAGCTCTGTTGGGACAGCTGTGGATTTGTTTGTGGGCAGAGAAAGGGCACAACATAAGAGCCCAGTACAAAAGGGCAGCCTGCAGCACTGGGAGAAACAGAATGAGAGAGTGAGTGACGGAGGTGGAGTGAGTGAATTCACTGGAGCTCTTTCAGGACTGCTGCAGATTTCTTTGTGGGCAAAAAAAGGCATCAATGCAGGCAGGGGCCCAGTACAAAAGGCCAACCTGCAGCGGTGGGAGAAACAGTATGAGCAAGTGAGACAGGGGAACTGAGTGAGCTCAATGGAGCTCTGTCAGGACTGCTGAGGATTTCTTTGTGGGCAGAAAAAGGTGCCAATGCAGGCAGGAGTCCCGTACAAAAGGGCCGCTTGCAGCACCAGGACAAACAGAATGAGTGTGTGAAACAAGTAGACTGAGCGACCTCAACAGAGCTCTGTTGTGACAGCTGCGGATTTGTTTGTGGGCAGACAAAGGTGCCAGTGCACGCAGGGGCCCAGTACAAATGGGCAGCCTGCACTGGTGGGGAAACCAGAATGAGCAAGTGAGAAAGGGGGCGTGAGCGAGCTTAACAGAGCTCTATTGTAACTGCTGCAAATTTGTTTGTGGGCAGAAGAAGGCGGCAACGCAGGCAGGAGTCCAATAAAAAAGGGCAGCCTGCAGCGCTGGCAGAAATGGAATGAGTGAGTGAGAGAAGGGGAGTGAGCGAGTTAGGTGGAGCTTTGTCGGGACTGCTGCAGATTTCTTTGTGGGCAGACAAAGGTGCCAACAGAGGCAGGAGTCCAGTACAAAAGGGCAGCCTGCAGTGCCAGGACAGACAGAATGAGTGAGTGACACAGGGGGAGTGAGGGACCTCAATGGAGCTCTGTTGTGACTGCTGTGAATTTCTTTGTTGGCAGAAAAGGTGCCAATGCAGGCAGGAGCCCAGTACAAAAGGCTACCCTGCAATGTCAGCAGAAATGGAACGAGTGAGTGAGAAAGGGGGAGTCAGCAGGCTCAATAGACCTGTGTCAGGACTGCTGCAGATTTCTTTGTGGGCAGAAAAAGCCACCAACAGAGGCAGGAGCCCAGTACAAAAGGGCAGCCTGCAGCACCAGGAGAAACAGAATGAACGAGTGAGAGAGGAGGAGTGAGCCACCTCAATGGAGTTCTGTCGGGACAGCTGCAGAATTCTTAGTGGGCAGAACAAGGTGTCAATGCAGGCAGGAGCCCAGTACAAAACAGCAGCCTGCAGCCCTGGATGAAACAGACTGAGCGACTGACAGAGGGCGAGTGAGCGTGCTCAACAGACCAACGCAATCAACATTCGGCATTGACAAATGCTTGTTTTATGAGGCCCCCTGGTTCCAGAGCTTACGTATTGCAGATCAAAACTCAAGTATGAGATTTTTAACTAGCAAATGTATACCTCATTATCTCTGGGATTTTTTATGGTTATGCATGCATGAAAAATTAGGGGTTAGAGGAAATGTAAAACATAAGGAACTTACAGATAGGTTCTTTCCACGTGATGAGACATGTATGGGAATTATTGAGACTTTCCAACATTTTCTACTTGATTGTCCTTATGCTGTTTCCTTTTGGTCAAGTTTTCATGTTAAATGGCCCCGGAATCCCTATCAGGGACAGTCACTGGATATATGGATTGAAGGAGTGTTACCCAGTTCTTGGGTTATTTATGATGCAACTACGATTCGTCTTTTAATGAGCTTCATAAGCTACCAGCTTTGGCAAGCTCGTTGTGGTCTGACTTTAAGACAACAGCTGAAATCAGAGTATCAGGTCTTAGTGAATATACTAATTCAATTCAATTCAACTTTATTTATATAACACCTTTCAAATCCAAGGTGCTGTACAGAAACATTACAAATTAATAAAATCCAAACATTTAAAAGTCAGCCACAATTAACTAGAGTATGCTAAATTAAATAAATATGTTTTCAAAGCTACCTTAAAACTATCGATGGTTGGACATTCTCTCAGCCAATGAGGTAGAGAATTCCACAGGGTTGGTGCTGAAAAAGCAAAGGCACGAGATCCTGATGACTTTAATTGAACCCTGGGAATCTCCAGCAATCCCTCGTTGGTGGAACAGAGAGGACGGAGGGGGCAATAGAGAATCAGGAGATCTTTCAGGTAACCGGGTCCCTGATCATGTAGATCTTTAAAGGTTAGTAAACCAACCTTAAAGGTGATTCGCCACCAAACAGGCAGCCAGTGCAGTTCGCAGAGCACAGGCGTAATATGACTGGTTCTAGAAGTCCCAGTCAAAAGCCTGGCTGCTGCATTCTGCACTAGCTGGAGGTGGTAGATATCAACCCCTGGTAGCCCTAGGTAGAGGGAATTGCAGTAGTCCTGACGAGTAGTGACAAAGGCATGCACCAATGTTGGAAGATCCCCCAGAAAAACCAGATGTTTCACCCGGGCGATATTCCTCAGATGGTAAAAAGAGGATTTGACAACAGCTGACACCTGAGATTTCAGGGTCAGACCATCATCAAAAATAACACCCAGATTCCGCACCTATTCAGAGGTAGAGAGCGGTACACCACCAAATAATAAACCTGATGGTTGTCCAGCTCCCACACCCACCCCCGGATGACCTGGATCCACAACCAATACCTCAGTCTTATCCAGATTGAGTCTCAGCCAGCTCAAACTCATCCAAAGTCTGATCTCCGCAAGGCAGTTGTTAAGTACAGAGAGTGCATCACCCTGACCGGGGAGAAAGGACAGATACAGCTGAGTATCATCTGCATAGCAGTGAAAACCCAGACTATATCGCCTGATGATTTCTCCCAATGGCAGCATATACACTGCAAACAACATGGGAGCTAAAATGGAGCCCTGTGGTACTCCACAATGCAGGGAGTGAGTGCCAGAGGAAAAAATTCCAGTGACAACTCTCTGAGACCTGTCCGTGAATGAAGAACAAAACCATTTGAGGACTGTACCAGACAGCCCACAAAAGACCCGCAGGCGCTCCAATAGCACTCCATGGTCTACAGTGTCAAATGCAGCAGAGAGATCGAGAAGGACCAGAATGGTACATGCCTTTCGATCTCTAGCCATAAGGAGGTCACTCAATACCCTGACAAGGGCAGTCTCTGTACTATGCCTTTTCCTGAAGCCAGACTGAAGAGTATCACATTGTGAGTTATAAGATGATCATCCAATTGCAATGCAACTGCCTTTTCAATAACCTTACCAACAAATGGCAGGTTAGAGATAGGCCGGTAGTTAGTTAGACAATCTGGATCCAAGGAGGATTTTTTAAGGAGTGGTCAAACTACCACCTCCTTAAGGGGGGTCAGGAAAGACCTCCCTCTCCAAAGACTTCCAGACAATGTCCACAAGGATTGGGTAGATAACTTCTACCCATCCTACTAAAAGAGGTGTAGGGCCCGGATCCAAACTACAACTAGTTAGTCGCATTGTTTGGATGATCTTCACAATGTCCCCGAATTCCAGCCAGCGAAAATCTAACCAGACAGATCGAGGACAAGCCACTTCTAGTCGACCACCGCAATCCCCCATAGGAGGGGTCAGACTGATTCTGGACCTGATGCTGGCAACCTTATCCGTAAAAAATGAGCAAACTCCTCGCATCTTAGCTGAGAAAAGGCTTCTCTGGACTGAAGACAGACTGGATTGTACAATCTGTCCATGGTCCGGAAAAGCTGAGCCAGTCGATTTTGTGCAGCAGAAATCTCTCTGGACAGGAATTCTGCCTTCTTACAAGTGATTTCTGATTGATAGCTATCATAATGTGCCATCAACCTAAGCCTGTCAGCATCAAGGCCTGACTTCCACCAGGCTCTCTCCAGCCTTCGGCCAACTCGCCTTAACTCCTTCAAGGAGCCATCAAACCATGGGCTCCTTGGATGGAGGGTGAGAGGCCGAACACGAACAGGAGCAATTTTCTCCAGAGCATCTCCCACAGTCTTATTATAGGCTAATACAAAGTCATCTTGACTCATGCATTCACCCGACAAGCTCGATAGGTCCAGTACTGCCGTTAGGTCATTGGGGTTAACACCCCTTAAAGGGCGGTACCAAACCATCTCCGTAGGGGCAGACCTATTAGGGGGAGCCCTGAGACTGAACCTTATGGTGTAATGGTAAGGCCAACTGACAGGTTCCACCCCTAAATCAGTGATCTCCATACCCAAAAGAAAGACCAGATCCAATGAAGGACCCCCTACATGGGTCGAGGAGGTAACTACCTGTGTCAGGCCCAGCGTATTCATCAGCTGGAGGAGATTTTGACCAAAGTGAGAGAGTTCAACATCGACCCAGGCATTGAAGTCCCCCAGAACTATCAGTCTGGGAAACCTCAACACCAGGTTGACGATGAAGTCTGCTATCTCATGCAAGAATTCTCCACCGTCACCTGGTGGACGGTAGACAAGGAGAATCCCACAGCCTACACCCTCTCCCAGGATATATTCAAAGGATCTGGTGTTTCCCAATGGCACATCCACAAGGACCAGCTCAGACTTAAACATAATGGCCACACCCCCGCCCCTACGATCCAGCCTTGGACGGTGTATCACCGAGAACCCAGCTGGAGTTGCCGAGGCCAATATAGGGCCTGGATTTTCATCCAGCCAGGTCTCGGTGATGCAAGCCAGATCAGTTGATCCAACAAGATCAGCAATAATAGCTGTCTTGTTCTTAATTGATCTGGCATTGCATAACACCACCAAGGTGGGATGAGCTGTCGGGGAAGACCTCGGCGCTGTAGAATTACATCAGAACCCTTGGGTATGGAGACAAGACAAGAGTAACCTCTATCCTGACCCCATTTCACCCCAGGGCATCTCCTGGACCCCAAAACCCCAATCCGCCCTCCCCTTTCCTGTCCCCCACCAGGCCCAGCTCTCCACCTTCACCCACGCTTCCTCAGGATGCCCAACACACGACACCTAAAATAGGTGTCGGATGACAATGGTGGACATTCAAAAGGACGTAATTCCCTGAGCCTGGTGGAGAAATAATGCCCAACCGTCACTACACCTTTCCAACACATTTTAATTAATCAGATCAACTATAAAGAAAACAAAAAATAAAACAAGAATTAAACCTATAAATATCAAAGTTATGAATAAAAAAACACTCTCCACTCTCTCTAACAGAGGGGGAGCAGAATAAAACAAGCAATATTATAAATTTAAAAGGAAAAAATATAAAATAAAACCCCACCCAAAATACACAAATTAAACCCCAACCCAAAAATAACCCCAAATAACAAAAAATATAATAACAAGTTAAGCATCAAATTGTCCAAAAGGACACGATGTCCAATGTCTTCAAATGCTGCTGGATACTAAACCCTGGCTGAAACTAACATAACTGACAGAAAATAAACACAGTCTGTATTATGGAATTCAATGCAGCACCTCTCACGTGCATGCAATCCAACAAATCACCAGTATGTCAAAAATTGAAAAAGATATTGTGTACTCCCCCAATACCACCTCTCACATGGTGGGGGACTATTTATAAATAAATCCACAAATAAATCCATAATTGTTTAAAGAAAAATAATTGTGCTCCGTACTCTCACCACCCCTATATCCAGGAGCAGGGCAAGGGAAAAGCAAGTCAGTTTCTCCAGCAGTATCAAATTAGATCCAGTCATAGAACAGGAATCCAACTTGAATCCAAGCAGGAAGGGTTGGGATGATATTCGACACAGTCCTCTGGCAACAAATCCTCGCAATTCGATCTCAGAAAATCCAAGAAAACTCAAGACAGGCAAATAGCTCCAAGGGAACAGTCACAGGTAGGCAAACAAACCCCTTCTCTAACAGAAGCCAAACGCCCCCCAGCTGGTCGATGACCAGTGGCTACAGATGCCTCAGCAATCAGCTCAGTGGCTGACCCCTAAGGCAGCTTAGAAGAAGCCTCAGTTTCCCCCCAGCTCCCTAGGGAACAAACGAGGCGGCTCCTGCCTGGTCGAGGACCGAAACAGCGGCTGTAGCTCCCTCAGCTCCCGGAGGCACAGATAGATCTTCGCCCAACAGTATTTGCCATAGCAAGCCCTGCTTGAGCCTTCCAATTGAACCAAACTCCTTCCCTTCTTATGACTTCTTCCAACAAAACTCAACAAACAGATCCACAGCTCCACAGGTCCTGATGAGATGGTGAGAGTCAATAAAAATCCAAATCAGGTCAGTCAAGCAAACCTACATCAAAACTCTTAGTTCTTCAGCTGTATTTGTACGATGCTAAAACTAGCATGAACAGTTTGTGTAGTCAGCTTTTAGTTCCAGCGGGTAACGATGTCAAATATTGAGTATCCAGATAGCGTAATAAGTGCAATTAACAAACATATCAGATGATAAAACTGCTAAACTTTAACTTGTTAAATCTTAAAACTTAAAAATTAATTAAAGTCCATAACTCTTAGTAGCCCTCAGTGGCTGACCCAAAGTGGCCGCCATCCTGAATCCAATACTAAAAGATGTAAAAAAAATGGCAGTCATTAGAGAAAGACAGAGTACACCCAGATCTCTATAATCTTTGGTGGAGTAAGATGTCCTGGTTGGATATGGGTTGAGTTGGATTTTCTTTTCCTTTGATATTGGTATGATGAGGCACTATTAGATAAGGATTTGACTTTTCTATTTTTGGTTGGGGGACAATATGCATTATGATTGGTTTTGGCCGTATGGCACAATATTGATTATGCTTTCCTTTTTTTTCTTATGATTTTGAGCCAAACTTTAGAGGGGTCTATAATGTATAATTGTATTAGCCTTCTTCTTTTTGCAGGTTTGATGTGTGTGAATCAACCCTTCAGCTATGTATTTTTCCCTTTTAAACATTTCACCTGCTATTTTAGTGGAGATGAGATGGGGGCAATATACAGTTATTGATTAATTATGTTTTGAACTTCTATGTATGTAATGATTAAGTATGTTTTTGATATCTTTCCTCATGATGTTGTATGAAGTAATACATTTTTTTCCTGTATATTTTGTTTTAAATGGTTCCCCTACTTTTTTAGTGGGGTGGGGAAGGGAGCCCTGTTTATGCACTAATGTTTTGGTTTTGGTGATTATTTTATTTTCAGTCTAATGTATGACCTTAATACTTGTCTGATTTTCTTCAGTTATGTATTTTGTGTGGGAATACACACTGTTTGTATTTGATTGCTTTGTTTGAAGTTTATAATAAAATATTCCCCTACTCTTTTTTGATAAGTGCCATGGGATCTTTAACATCCACCTGAACTTCCACCAATCCAGGCAAATGGGACCTCGGTTTAACGACTCATCCGAAAGACAGCACCTCAGAAGTGCAGCACCCCTCTCATGCTGCACTACAGTGTCAGTACTGGGATATTAACCCAAGTGCCAGATGTGGGAACTGAACCCACAGGCCTCTGATCTCCTGGCCTCAGAGGCGAGTGTGCTATCTACTGAGCCACTGACACTTAGACTTTGGATCTCCTTTTTTGGAGCCATTACTTAAACATGACATTGATCTCTTGGAGAGGGTACAGTGCAGGAACACCAAACTGAGTCTGAAGTTAAGGAATTTAACCTATTCTGAAAGACTAAATAAAACCAGATTGATCAGTCTGGAGGACAGAAGAGATATGGGTGATTTACTCCAACTATACAAAATACTCCAAAGTACTGAACTATCAACACAATGTGGTTTCCTGTTTGCAATCCGCAAAACAAATTTAAGAAGTCATAACAGACAATTAATTGTCTCAAAAGTAAATACCTGCAAAAGAGATAAGTATTTCAAAGTCAGGGCAGCTGAGGCATGGAGCTAACTTCCCAAAGATATAGTTGAAGCTAGCGACTTCACTGTGTTCAAATCAAAGTTATACTAATACCTAAAGTGGACAGTAAAGAGGAACTTATCTTCCTACCAGTGAGTGGGATACATTCACAATGGGCACATGCCTACTTATGTCTACAACAAACCTAGTAAACCTATTAATGAGAATGGGAAAGTATGCTGGTGTAGGATCACAAAACAGTAAAAGAGGATCCAGAGCAAGTTGGACAGGGATCTACCTTAATGCCAGCAATGTAGGTAATAAAATCAGTGAGCTCCAGGAATTGGTGAGAAGCACTGAGGCTGACCTCATAACCATTAAAGAAACTTGGGTCACAGAGAATACTGACTGGAACTTGTCAGTACCAGGTTACAAAAAGTTTAGACATGATTGATGGAAAGGAAATGGAGGGTCATAGCCCTATATGTCAGGGAGGGCATAGAGGCAATGAAGGATGGGCACATCAGAAGCAAAGGGGAAAGAGAGTCACTATGGATTCACCTACGGTGCATCTCAGGCAAGGAAGTAGGAGTGGGGGTGATCTACAGACCACCAGAACAATGTGAAGAGAGAGATAGGGAGCTTGTGGAACTGCTGGCAAGGGGATTAAAGAAGGGGTAAGTAATGGTAGTGGGTGATCTGAACCAGCTGGGTATCAACTGGTACCTTCCAGGTGCACCAGAAGTCAAGCCCTATAGTATACACTACAGGACTATATCCTGGTGCAGCTAATTAAGGAAACCACTTGACAGATGACCATTCTTGATTTGGTGCTCACCAACTCTGGAAGCAAGTGAGGGTATGAAAGCCACTGAGGTTCAGCATACTGTATATAACTCTATTTTGATAGGCTGGTCACTGGAACCAGAATGCCTCTATCAAAAACTGAAGTCCTAGAATTCAGAAGAGCAGTCTTCCACCCAATGAGAGACTTGGTCCATAACAAATTGATCAGGTGGACAGCATCAGCAATGTAGAGGATAGATGTTGGGCAATGAAGGGGACAATTCTTGAAGCAACAAATTCATGCATGAAACTTGCTACAAAATGAAATAAGTACAAGAGACCAATATGGTTCTCAAAAAGGGTCAGAGAAGGAGTGAGGGCAAAGAGAAAGGCTTTCACAGGTATAAGGAAAAGCTGGGGGAGGAGGAATGATGAGAGTAACAAATAAAAACTAGTGAAGCAAAGAGGATGTCAGGGAGTCAAAGGCAGACAGGAAGTAATGCATTGTTTATGGGATCAAGGGTAAGGAAAAATAACAGTGGAAGGAGACAAATAGAGGGTTACAGTACCCAATCAGGGTGCTGAAGTATGAGCAGACTTGATAAACCAATAGGCCTACTCAGCTGGTGTCTAGTATGTTAGCATGTTAAAAGGGAAGCAGTGAAGGGGTATTGTTAGGCTACAAGGTTGGGAGGTACTAGAGGAAGATGAGCAACAAGAAGCAATCTTTACCGACTACTTCTGCTCTGTCTTCACAAAGGAAGACAAAGGGTCCCTGCTGAAAAGTGGCAACAAGGAGGCTCTCAGGGCATTCCTGAGATGAGGCAGCCAGTATTTACCAGAGAAAGGGTCTAGAAGGGGCTTGATTCCCTAAAGGTATATAAATGCCCAGGGCAAAATTGAATGCACCAATGGGTGCTCAAGGAATTGTCTACAGAATTGCCTGAACTACCTAAATAGTGATTCAGTAGCTCAAGTCAGACAGAATAGTTTCGAAAAGACTGATGGGTAGCAGACATAGACCTGCTGTATGCGGGGGGAGGCAAAGGGCAACTGGGGAATTACAGATCTGTCAACTTTATCTCTGTAGTTGGTAAACTGATGGAATCACTAATTAAGAGAATGTTGTGTAATGCCTAAAGAGCAACAGTCTAAAACAGTGTGGCCTTACCCCCCTACTACTCCCTAGGCATTTCTCCTTCCTTTGTCAGCAATACCTTCAGAAGGTACATGGGTCACCCAGCTTTCATCCTGTCTCCTTTTGTCCATCGTAAGCTCTGGCACATCCTCCTCCTTTTTCACTCTCCAAAGAAAAATAGAATGGCATAGTCAAGGACTAAAGAGTAGCAAGAAGAACACATTGAAATGTGAAGCACGAAGTGCTAGTGGAGGCATACTGATCTTCCTGTGGTGAAACTAATATATATTATATGAAGATTTGCATTTAAATGGATTCATATGGAGTATTGTACTGAAACATCAAGTAAATTAACAGGAGAATCAGAAAAACAACAATTTATATGAGGGCCTGGAGAAGTGACGTTTTGGCTATGAAACTGTTGCACAGAATTTTTAGTGTGAATTTAGAAAAATAAAGAAGAGCTGATTTTAAGCTAAATAAGAATACTTTGTATGAGTGGAGTTTATCCTATGTTATGAAATTGTTGTCTCATTGAATGTTGCTATATAGGATGACCCAATTATGTAAGTTATAAGATATAAGAAGGGCAATCTAAACCAATTCTTAGTGGATATAGTACATCCTCCTCCTAGCCCTCCTGCAGTTGGATGATTTGAAATCAAACTCTGGCCCCCTGTCTTGCTACTCACATTCAGATGCTGACTGGATCAGCCTGAAGGGCCTACGCATTGCTCACCTAAATATTAGAAGCTTACTATGCAACTTGGCTGAGCTTGGGGTATGAGTAGCGCAATACAGTCCAGACATTCCTTGTTTATCTGATACCTGGCTCAAGCAATCTACCCCTAATTCTGCCTGCACCTTACCTAACTATAATTTAATCAGGTGTGACAGGTGATCACCTAAAAGAGGCATGTGGGTTGTCATATTCTACAAGTCTCACTTGAATCTCACTGTTTCTGCTACACCAAATCTCTCTTCCAGTGAATCCCGTCACACTACCCTATTTCTCGGTGCAAAGAATCTGCACATAGTTTGTGCCTACAACCCGCCTCGGAGTGGTCTCTCAGGCCTCAAGGAGCTACTAGTCCAGACTTCTCATGTCACTGGGCAAAATTAAGTACTTATCCTTGGTGACATGAACCTCAACTGGCCAGGTAAAACACACAACACTCTTCTCTCCCTAGTTCGAAGTCATAACCTTCACCATCTAATGACAGCCCCTACAAGGGTTACACCCTCCTCTACCTCTAACACTGTGAATGATTGGATACTGACCAAACACATTGACAGAATTATGGCTGCTGGCACCCTTGCTGATGCTATTAGTGACAACTCTTCTACCATTTACTGTTGGAGTCCCTCCCCTGTACCCCCACCACTGCCACAATATATTTCCTTTAGAATCTTCACCAGTCTTGATCGAGCGGATTTCCTACTGGTTAGTTCCTCAGTTGACTGTCCATACTAATATCAAACACAAGATGTGCAGTCTGCCCTTGATTAGTTTTTTTCACAATATGAAGCATTGCAGGACAAACACAATCCTTTTACTAAGCGTCAAGTTAGTGGGAAACAAACCAGATGGCTTCATAAAGAGCTCCTTTTCTAACTCCGGACAAGCGATAAATGTTGGAGGCACTTTAAAAATACTGGTCTACCAGCTGACTACTATGATTATAGGAAGCTGCAGAACATGTGTAAAAGACAAATCAGATTGATGAAAAGCTCTTACTGCAAAGGTCTCCTAGTGGATGCTGCAGGGGACTCAAGAACATTTTGGACCCATGTCAAAACCTTCCTTGGCTCTTCTCAACCACATACAGCTAACAACATGGCCTTAAACGGGGTGCACTGCAATGATCCTGTAACCATTACAAACTCTTTTAACCAACTTTTCTCTGACTTGTCAAAATTCACCTCCTTATTCCCTCCAACCCAGACCTTGAGAGGTAACACACTTATCAACGGTAGGCCTATGAACCCGCCATTTCATTTTAAAGTTATAAATAGGGCTGATGTCTTAAAACTTCTAAACACTATGTTTGATAATACCACTGTTGGGTCAGATTGTCTTGAGCCCAAACTTCTAAAACTTGTTACTCCCTTTATTGCTTTGCCCTTGGCTAGAATATTACTCTGTTCCTCTGCCACAGCCAAATCCCTGACATATGGAAAATCGCCACAGTCACTCCAGTATTTAAAAAGGGTGATAAAAAAAGAAATCTCCAACTATAAGCCCATAGCTATCCTCTCAGTCTTGAGCAAAATCCTTGAAAAACTGGTTGCCTTACAAACTATTGATTCTCACCATGTATGATCTTCTCTCGCATGATCAACACAGATTCCATAAAGGGCATAGCACCATCACTGCCTTACTGAAGTTCACGAATGACGCAATCTGTGCCATAGATTCTGGTCTTCTGACAGGTGCTGTTTTTATTGATCTTACTAAAGTGCGTGATTTTGTAGAGCACCCTCTTCTTTTTGACAATCTTCTCTCCCTGGGCTTCTCACCACAGGTCGTGGGCTGGTTCAAAAACTACTTATCAAACAGAACCCAGGTTGTAAAATTTAACTCAGCCCTACCCAGTCATACCTCCATCAACATAGGTGTCCCTCAGGGCTCTATCTTGGGTCCCTCGCTCTTCTCTATTTTCATAAACCAGATTGCACATGACACCCCTTTCTTTTCATCCCTCCTGTACGTAGATGATCTGGTCTTGTATTCCAGATCGAAATACATATCTGAGATCAATCCAGTCCTGCCTCTGCAGAAAGAATCTTGTTCTTTATGTGGGTAAAATGAAGGTAATGTTATTTGGCCATGCAGCTAAACTTAAAGCCAGTCAGAGTCTTCTAAAAATCTCCTGCCTTGACGGCTCCTTGCTGAAGACGGTAAGTTCCTTTAGATAGCTAAAGATTCTGCTAGATTGATCCCTTGACTTTGATCAACATATTCTAAACACATGTAAATATATGTTAATTCCAAAATTGGGGTGGCATATAAAACTAGTTACACTCCAAGGCAAGCAATTGCCAGAGGCATCCTACTCCTGTCTCTCACCTATGGTGCAGCTACCTATGTTAACGCATCTAAGGCTTCTCTACATAAGTGGGAAACAACTTATAATAATATCTGCCACTATGCCTCAGCATCCCCTCAGCTCAAACACTACTGTCAATTCTACGCTAACCTTAATTTCCCCCTCCCCGTCCACAGGAATCTTGCCCTTGGCTCCATTATGGACAGCATTATGAGATCTAATACCCCTATTTCACTTGCCTCCTTGCTACTCCTCCTGTCATGCTCCAATGGCCTCAGATCAGTTGACCATACATTGCTTCACATATCAAGGTGTAAAGTCACTAAGGGTGCTTGTGCTTTCACTCATACTGTCCCAAAATACTGGAATGCATTCCCCCTTGAACAATGGCTGTCTTCCATTCATGCCTTATTTAAAAAGAAAAAAAAAATGTTCTCTTCTGACCACTGGTGCACAATGCAAATGTTTTAGTCTCCCTGAATAACCTGTTTCAACTACCTGCACTTAATGATTCCCTCCTTCCTACCTATTAACTCTTCTCCATATTAGTTGCACCTCTGGTCAGTATACTCTCTTATTCTACCTCGTCTTCCCCCACCTAGTTTGTTGATTTTCCTTCTTGCTGTATGTTCCTCCAAATCTTATTGGGGACTCTGTGAATGTCCCTGTTTGTAATTGCCTTTAACCACTTTGTAAGAGTTGTGCTACTTGCTTAGTACTGTTGACTTTGGTGATTTTCCTGCAAATGTTACCAATGAATGCCAAACCATACTTCTGCCTCTCTTTTGTGATGGCACTTATCTTGTACAACATGTTTCTTACGTGTGCTGCTAAGCTGTCCTATTTTGTATTTTATTTACCTTGTCTGTTGTGTTATGCTTTACTCAGGTTGTTGAGCATTGTCACTGTTCTGTATTGTTCTGATTTTGTCATGTATTCTGTTCTACTACTCTGTAACTTCCCTGGTTGTGTCTGTAAATAGTCATTCATTTGGCTAGGGCACCTCACCCAGTTAACAGAAACAAACAAATAAATAAATAAATGGTCTACATGATAGTAAACAGTATGTTTTTTGTGGTAGGAATGTCTTGTCAGAGTATACTGATAGTTTTCCTTCACTTGGTAACAGAGTCCAATCCTCTAGCCTTCTTAATATCCATTTTCAGATAATGACCACACTGTTGATTTGCTCTACATTGATTTCAGGATGGCATTCAACACAGTGCTCACAGAACATTTCTGAAGCAGACAGAGGACCTGAGCAAGGCTGGGGACATAGTTAGATGGGTAAGAAATGTTTGAAGGAAATACAGCTGAGGGTTATGGTAAACCTGGTCAAATCAAAAGAGAGGGAAGTCACACATGTGGTGACACAAGGATCTGTCCTTTGTCCTGTTCTTCTCAGTATGTTCATCAGTGACATGTGAAACTGCATCTGTCTTTCTTCACAGATGATATGAAGCTCTGTGGTAGGGTAGATAATAATGAAGGGATCTGAGAGGTGCAGAGGTACCAAAAAAGGCTTAAGAGGTGGTATAAGGTCTAGGCAAGAGAGGGGGGCATATGTTAGAGACCTTCAAGTTCCTGCAAGGAATAAACAAAGTGAACTGCAGGAAACAATTTAGAAAAAGTACAGTCAAGAAGCCAAGACCACGAGGAGAAATCGGTGGATGGAAGGTTGAAGGTTCATACAAGGAAGTTCTAGTTTATGGAGAGCGTGATGGAGCCATGAAACAGTCTGCCAGTGGAGATGGTGGACTCCAAGACCATGATTGGTTTCATCCATAGCTAGAAGTGAGTGAAGAATTTGAAGAGAAAAAAAAGATATACATGTACAGAGGTCAGAAGGTGGCACAATCAAAACTGACTAACTCTATATTGTGCCTGCTAAATTGTAACTAAAGAGCAGGCTTCCTTCCTGACTTTGTGTTCTCCAGCCAGTCCCCTCTGCTCCAGTTGGGAGCAGCTTGCAGAAAGGTGGTGTCACCTGGAAGACAATAAGCAAATGAGCAGCTTTTGAACTGAGCCACGCTGAAGAAGAATGAGTTATCAGCTTTTTGTGACTGGCTCAAATGTGGGACCCAGTTTGGAGTATAGAGCAGAAGGCGGTATCATCAAAATGGACTGACAAACTCTCTCTTGTGCTTGCTAAACTTCAACTACAGAGCTAGCTTCCTTTCTGACTGTATATTCTCCAGCCAGTCCCCTCTGCTCCAATTCAGAGCAGCTTGCTGAATGGAGGCAGCACCAGGGAGGGGATCCTTACTAAATCCCGGCATATGAAATCCTGATATGCGAAATCCCATCACCAGAATCCTGACAAATCTATTGCTAGACTGTTTCTTTGCCCAACTGCTGAAATCCTGAAAATTTACTGATTTGAGTACATTCATACATTAGGGAAAAAGCACCACTATGTATAACTATTAAAGAAACATTTCCAAATGGGAAGCTGGTAAAGTGCCTACAATTAAATGAGGATACCAGTTCTAAGCTAAGCATAGGCAAGCAGGTGAAGTGCCGATAAAGTGCAGAGGTTAGCTCGCTCAGCAGACAGAAGCAAGAGGTGCATGCAAGAGGGAGCATTTAGCCCCAGAGTTGTCTGAAAATTCAGTTCCAGGGAACTAACTCACAAATAGCATTGCACCCATCATCTGCTACAGAAAACAATTATGTACTATAAATGAGTGCTTACCAGAATGACAGAACAATATCCATTATAATAGAGACACCTTTTATAATGTAGTGAAAGTGGAATAAATCAGTATAAATCGGTTTTGGAATTGTAAGCAATAGGGCACTTTCCCTACTTCCACATATGTAGCTTAATATTTCGGCTCAGTAAATTTTCAGCAGTTGGGCACTTTCCTTGCTTCACTGTGCTGAACTTGGAATTTCAGCAATGCACCGAGCTCAGTAAATTTTCAGTAGCTGGGCACTTTCATTGCTTAGGATTTCAGCAATATTTTTTATGCGCATTATTACTTTTTCCATCCAACATAACCATATATTAAAATAATACCGTCGGGATTTCGGCAGTCGGCATTGAAAGTGTCAGGCAATACCTATGTCGGGCATACAATGATGGGATTTAATATGTCAGGATTTAGTACCTAACCCCAGGGGAACTATCAACAACTAAGTGTCTGTTGAACTGAGGCACAGTGTTTCTGAGGTGGAATGAGTGATCTGCTGTTTGTGGCCAGCGTTAGGGGGGCAATTGGGAGTAGAGGGTAGAAGAAGGTACCATCAAAAAAACTAAAGAACTCTGTCTTGTGCCTGCTAAATTGTAACTAAAGAGTGGGCTTCCTTCCTGACTGTCTGTAGTAGTAGTAGTAGCAGTATCTTTATTTCTCAGGTGCCCAATCCCACAGGCCCTGGGCATCTTACATAATCAAAATACAATTAATAAACAAAAGCAAATAGTACAGAAATATTTAAAAAAAAATGCTTAGGATATTGTAGGATATGCTCTAATAAATAGATAGTGGTTTAATCCTCATTTGATTCTTTCAACCAATGGGCTCTCCTGAAGTTCTTGCGGCACCTGATTACAAAGAAGTGGGGCAGCTACAGCAAATGCTCAATCCCCAGATAACTTTAAACACAATCTACTGACCTTCAAGAGGCCTAACTGAAGACTGGAGAGGGCAGCAAGGAGCAAATGGATGCAGAAGGTCTTTTAGGTAGTCTGAACCCAGACCGTGCTGGGCTTTATATGTTAACAAATCCATCTTGAACAAGATGTGCCACCTCACAGGCTGCCAGTGCAACGTCTGCAAAACTAGAGAGATATGTTTGAAGCAAGGAACTCCAGCAATAGATCTGACCACAGTGTTCTGCATCAACTGCAAGTGGCCCATCAAGCCTCCAGATAGCCCAAGATAAAGAGCATTACAATAGTTCAGCCCAGATATCACAATGGGATGCACCAGGGACTCAGGTCATGAGGGCTAAGAAAGGGTATGACCCAGGTGATGTTCCTAAGATATTAGAAACCACTACAGATGGCAGGCTCCTGATGTTCCATAGTCAGCTTGTTATCCATAATGATGTCCAGATTCTTCGCTCTATCTCTGGCTGTAAGCTAAGTATATGCAATGTAAACCAGCCACCTCCCCCCACTCAAATCAGTTACCCCCAAATACCCAAGTCCACCAGTAGCACTTTGGTCTTATTGTGTTTTAACTTGAGCCAGCTGGAGGTCATCCAATCAATGATTGCAGATGGGCAGTCATTTTGTATGCCTATTGCATTTTTATTACCTGGGGCAAACAAAAGGTAGAGCTGAGTACCATCAGCCTAACAAAGAAACTGCAGGCTGTGCCTTCATGTTCTCCAGCCTTTCCCATCTGTTCCAGTTGGGAGTATCTTGTGGAATGATGGCTTTGCCAGAGAGAATCTCCACAAGTGAATGGCTTTAGAACTGAGCTGTGATGCTCATGAGGGAGAACAAGGGATCAGCTCTTTGTAGCTGGCTTAAGAGTGGGGATCATTCAGGGGTAGATGGCAGAAGGAGGTATAATCAAAAAGGACAAAATATCTCTGTCTTTGTGCCTGCTAAATTGTAACTTCAGAGCAGACTTTCTTCCTGGCTTTGAAGCCATTCCCCTCTGCTCCATTCAGGAGCAGCTTGCTGAAATGGGGCACTGCCAGGGAGACTGTCAACAAGTGATCAGCTTTTGAATTGAGCCTCAGTGCTCGAGTGGGATAATGAGTGATCAGTTGTTTCTGGGCAACTTAATTGTGGAGACCACTTGGGAGGAGGGGACAGAAGGAGATACAATCAAAAAGGATTAAAGAACTCTGGCTTAAGTTGTGCCTGCTAAACTACAACTACAGAACAGACAGTAGGTAGGGAAAAATGGGCAGATTGGGTGGGCCAAGTGGTCCTTATCTGCCATCAAAAGTCTATGTCCAGGCTTCCTTCCTGATAGTATATTCTCTAGCCAGTCCTCTCTTCTCCAATCAGATCAACTTGCTGAAAGGGGGTGTCACCTGAGATACTGAAACAAGTGAGTGGCTTTTGAACTGAACCATGGTGCTTGTGAGGGAGAATGAGTGATCAGCTGTTTGTGGCTGGCTCAAGTAAGGAGACCAGTTGGGACTAGAAGGCAGAAGGAGGTACCATCAAAATGAACTGAAGAATCGTGTTTTGTGCCTGCTAAATTGCAACCAGAAATCGGACTTCTTTGCTGACTGTGTGTTCTCCATTCAGTCTCCTCTGCTCCAGTCAGGGGCTTGCTGAATGGTATCAACACCAGGCTACTATATTTTGAGACTTTGGCCTAGTGGTCCTTCACTGTGATCCTTGAACCAAAGGGTGTAGCTTAAGGAGAGCACACTAGGGTGACAGTATGGGGCATCTGTTGGCAGGAGACACTGCATCCCTAGTGTGAAACCCAAAACCACACTATTGCATACTTTAAGCATTGTGATAATTTTTATGTGTTCCTGAAATTTATATGTAACCCCCATGGGGTTAGAGGCTCATATTTGTGCATTTGGATGTGCACCGTTTGGGATTCTGGGAGGCACCTTTCATTCCTGTAAAGAGTTCATAGTTTACCACTTTGGGAGCAGTGCTGGATATAAGAGGAAAGTGCGGGAAAGAAGGGAGAGAGTGAGAGAAGAGGAGTAAGTTGGGCTGGGGATCGAACGGGGGAGCTGCCTGCTTGAGCGGCAGGATCGTTTTCTCTCAGGACAGGAAAATGGCATAGCAGCTGCTGGTATGTGGCTGAAGCCACTCAATTTGGAACTGTCTTCCTGGGGGTGGTGTATCAGAGCAATCCCCACAACAAGGATATAGTCAGGAGATATAGTCAGGAGAGACAAGGCTCCAGAGAGAATGAAGTGGCAGCCAAGATAGTGATGTGTCACCATGAGGTTCCATGGGCCCATCACCCAAGGATAGTGGCATGCTGGTGACTGGGTGTGCACTGGCCTGTGTGGGAAGTAGAATGACCTGACCTGAAGTATGTACAAGTGGGAGGAGGGAGCAGTAGCTCCAAGGTGAGATGCTAAGTGAACCACCCCAATGATTTATTGAGACCCATCAGATAGTGATGCAATGGCCCCGAGATGAGAAGCCAGGCTGAGCTGAGAAGATGGGAGCAAGTGAGTTTTGGGACTGTGGCGAGAGCAATCCCACAGCCCTGTGTATTTTTCTTTGTTACAGGATGAACTGAGCTGCCTGAGGTTTGGTGTCATATGAATCATGCCCTGTGAATGGACATTACGTAAAGGGCCACAATCAACTGTGTGACTTTCATGGTCACGAAAAATGTGGTGCCCCCCTTGTGTTAAAATATGAACTGCTCCATGAAGTGGCTGTGCTTTTATTGAAATAAGTTCATTAAATTTTGGATCCCAACATTCTTTATGCCAGAAAGAGTTGTCTCATTCATTCTGAACTGCTGATGTTGTTTAACCACTGTTTTCCTCCCAGTCCAGCAGTGTTGAGGCAAGTGGGCACCCCCACCTTTCTGTCATGGATTTGGGTGAACACAACCATCTTGGAAAGTGTTCTGCTGTGTGGCCACTCCCTCCCCATGGACATTCAACATTATACCCCTAGACACCTGGGAGAGGGTAGGCATACACATGGGAGTTCAACCGGAATGTGTTTTGGGATGTCTGTGACCCCCTGCACCTCCATATTGGTGCTGGGTGAAGATGTCAGATAAGGTTGAAAGTTTGTCTTGGAACTACTGTACAATTAACATGGTGCTGGGAACTGTGATACTCTGTGCCTTTTCATTGGCTGTGGGGTGCCAGAGAGTCTGCTGGAATGGGATCCTATGCCTGCCCCATGTGAAGTCTATACAAGTGGGTTGGGGCGAGGCTCATAAATTGGACGGTTTGGTTCTGGTGCGGCATAGCCCATGTTTTCTGCTGCCTCGTGCTTGTGTTTTTACCAGAAGGACCATGGTGGAAGTGGGTGATCATTGGAGATGTGGCTACTATAACTGCCATTCCCTTTGCCTTTAGACTGAGTGAGCCAATTTTTGTCAGGATGGCCCAGGAGCCCTCAGTATCAGGTGTCATTGTAGCCCCAGAAATGTTTCTGTGGCTGTGGGAGATGGTGGAAAAGTCAACTGTGCCTGCAGTGTGTGCTCTGTGTTACAGTAAGGGCCCTAGAATTACATTGCTCCCTGTGTGTGATGTGTGTTGAGGTCCCACTTCATCCATTTTGCAGCTAGTTTGTCCATCACCTCCTGTACTTCAGATGACACCAGCATGGGAGGTTGGGAGGACTGAGCTGCTCGTCTGAACCCTACTGGTAGTACCATAGCTGTGTCAATGGCAGTCAAGCAAGAAATTACCCCACCAGTGAGTACAACGTGGGGCTGTGGTCATGGAAGGGGGCAAGCAGCCCTAATCGATGAGTCACCCACCCGGTTGTTAACCCCAGTGAATTTTGGCCTAGCTAGGCAGTGAAGTGAAGCAGCCCAAACTGGGCTATTAGAGACTGTTTTAGCCCCAAAGCCTGAGTCAAAAATTGAACCTGCTGATCTGGTGACCCCTGGTTCATCTTCTAGTGCACCTCCATCTCAGACCCCACCAGAGATCGGAGAGTATCCAGCATGGAAAGCAGGAGCCTGGTGTGGCTGAAGCTCAAGCAGAGAGTGAAGGGGAGGAAGAATGGGACTCTAAGAGAGATGAGCATCCCTTTGCTCCTCACTGGTGATGTCGAACCCAAGGAATCTATGGGGGAGGGTGCCTCCCGTACATGAACCAAAGAGCACTGGGGACTTGCTGAAGAATGCCAGTGGCAATAGTGGGAGTATAATAATGGAGTGTGTCTCCTCCAGTGGCAGGCCCCAAGGATGACCAATCAAAGTTTGCCTGCATGGTCGCAGGCAGAAAGACATGTTAGTTGCAATGTGTGGCAGGAAGCGGCAGGAATTTCCAGAGTATGATTATCCTTACTTACCAGAATGCATTTGGGATATCATAAAAAATAAGAGATCTGATTTGGTGTTCCGTGGCATCCTAGAGAAACTGTACCACAAGCACAGTCTGCATGCCCACAGCCCTACACATTCCCTGTAGGAGGCCCAGAGGATTGCAAAAGGCATCTATGCCCAGAGTGAATTTGAGGGACTTACTTTGTTCAAGAACTATGTGCCTTGTTGCAGCACAATGATGATGGCTATATCAAGCACTGTCAAGGGGCCACTGATTTATTACGCAGCCCTTGCATGAAGCCTTACCCTGATTTCTAATTCAGCAAGGGAAACCATTGCTATGATAAAGCCCCAGAGAGTTATGATGTTTAATGCCCTATATGTCATAGGTGAGATCAATCCTGTTTTATGACTAGTTGCAGTTTAAGCCTAAAATCTGAGACTTTAGGGGGATTGTCTTCACACAGTTTCATAACTATTGTTGTTCTAATCATTGGGTTTAAAGTAATGTGCATGTTGATCATGCTTACGTAAATGAGAGTTAACTATTATTATTATGCATGTATCATTGCTACTGTATGATTCAGTGACTGAAAGACCAAGTGTTTGAATTTTGGTGCCCTGTGTCCCTGTTTTACATAGGGACAGCAGCTGTTCTGGGTTTAAAACAATTTCAGTGGGGAGCACATAAGAAGGGGTCCCTAATTGGTAGCAGGCAGTATTTTGAGTATGAAAGGTTGGTGCAGGCTAGTTTTTGGCCTTAGATGCCTCCATAGGTTATAGGCAATCAGGCAGATCTGGTGAATGGGTAGCCAGGGAGATAGGCTCAGGCATATGGAAGAGCCAAGATAGAAATATTAGTGTCTACTGGTTTCTGTAGTTTCTGCCTTCGTGGTGAGCAGCTTAAAGCTCTCGTGAAGCTTAGTGGAGGGTGAGTGCACATACTTCACTTGCTTGGGCCCCTTGAAGGGTGGTTGATGCCACTTCTAAGGTTGTGAAGAATGGTGAGCGTTTAGCCAGGGGAGAGTTATAACTCCCCCCACCCATGGGGTTAGATGCATCATATTTCTCTATTTGGATGTGCACCATTTGGGATTCTGGGTGGGACCTTTCATCCTTATTAAGGGTTAATAGTTTGCCTCCCAAGGGAGCTGCTGATGTGAGACCACCCTGGGGGCAATGCTGGGTATAACAGGAGAGTGCAGGAAAATGGGGCAGAGTGAAAGGAGGAGAGGAGAGAGTGAGTTGGACGAGGATCGAGAGGGGCAGCTACCTGCTTGAGCGGCGAAATGTATTTCTCTCCAGAAGAGTAAATGCCATAGCAGCTGTTGGGACATATGGCAGCCACTCAATTTGGAAATCCCATCCGAAGGGGGTGGTATGTGTGGGAGCATTTCACACAGCAAGAAGTTGGTTGGAAGAGTCAAGGCTTGATGAACATTGAAGTGGTAGCTGAGATGGGGATAGGTCACCATGAGGATCAGTGCCATTGCCCAAGGATAGTGGCAAGCTGGTGACAGAGTGTGCAGTTGTCTGTGTCGGAAGCAGAATGCCCAACCTGAAGTATGGACCAGTGGGAGGAGGAAGCAGTAGCCCCAAGATGAGAAGCTAGCTGAACCACCCCACTGATTCATTGGGACCCGTGGGATAGTGAACTAGTGGCCCCAAGGTGAGAGGCCAGGCTAAACTGAGAAGATGGGAGTAAGTGAGTTTTGGGACTGTGGGGAGAGAAACACCACAGCACTTTTTGTTTTTTTTTTAAATAGGATGAACTGCGCTGCCTGAGGTTAGGAGTCATTTACATCACACCCAATGAATGGACTTTATGTGAAGGGACTCAATCAATTGTATGACTTCTACAGTCAAGAATAATGTGCCCCCCCCCCCGTGAAAATATGAACTGCTTATTGGAGTGGTTGTTTTTCTATTGAAACAAATTCATTAAATTTGGTACCTGATATTCTTTAAGCCAGAGAGAGTTGTCTTGTCCTTTCTGAACAGCTGATGTTGTTTAACCACTGTTTTTCTCCCAGCCCAATACCATTAGGGCAAGCATGCACCCCTCTTTTCTGTCACAGACTTGGGTGAATTCAGCCATCTTGGAAAGTGTTCTGCTATGTGGCCACCCCTTCCCTATAGACATTCAACATCATACTCCTAGACACCGGGGAGGGCTGGCTTACATATAAACAAGGCCTCGATTGTACTGCAGCACTTTTGGACCTCATTCTGTGGTAGGATTATAATTTGCTGCAGAACTTCTGTGATGGAGATTTGTAATTTCTGTGACAGTTATGCAGCAACAATGAACTGCCATGTTGCAGCATCAGCTCGTCATCTGGGCACTGTATCCATAGCAATGTCTATGGCAGCCAGGATGGTTGAACTTGCCAAAACACTAGTTCACAAAATAAATCTACAAACTTTTATAAATAATATATATTTTTTGTTACTTTTTGTTTTAAAAGCTGAAAAAATAATCTGTCACACAAAGTCCTATCCTATTGCATAAATGAAACATGCAGAGGGGACACAGTGTGAAAAATGATTTAACTGTACTCATGTTGTTTATGCAACTCATGAGGTTATCCAAAGTCAAACAGCACTTGTCTTCATATATATTTTATCACACACGTGCCCACTGTGTATCTCATAATATATCATGTTCATGACATGGTGTAAAAAACTGTTGTGAATACATCAAATCCCAGCAGCACTCATGTCTTTTAAACAAAATACTAAAAATCACAAAACTTATGAGTAACAGTTCAAAATGAGTATAGATACATCATTTATCACAGTGACCCCCTCTGCATGTTCCATTTATGCAATAGGAATATAGGATAGGATAGGATAGGACCTCAAATCTGAAAAAGGACTTGTCTAATTTCCCTACACGGTTAACAAATTAATAAATAAAATGAATAAATAAAATTAAATGCATTGAAAATACATTGATTGTATCCTTATGCACCACTATGTTGTTGAGTGTTGAAGATGCAGCATATTACGTTTACTGTTTATATTTTGCTGCATTCATTTTCTTTTTTTCTTTGTTTTGTAATGAAAAAAAAGATAAAAATCTAATTATTTAAAAAAAAGAAAATACAGTACATTGGCAACTCTTACCTTGTCTCTTCAGTTCCCAGTTGGTGTTTAAATAAGACTGGGAATGTCTAGGACTAGAAAAGATGGTACCAAACAAAACTACAAGAACTCATAGGTACCAGTTAAAGGGAGAACTGTACAAAACAAGCAAGAGAGGGTCATGGTTTAATCAGAAGGTGGTGACTCCCTGGAATGGTTTACCTAATGATATAGTTCAAAGCGACACGATGATAATATTTAAAAACAAACTAGATATAGACTTAGGAAATAGATCAATCCATTAAAAAAATGTCAAGTCCACTCATACCTCTCAACCTGCTGCCTCATAGATCAGGGACACGGCTTTAAAATTAGAGATATCCACCCAGAAAGCTGGTAGAATATGGGGTTTAGTGCAAAATGCATTTTCTAAAGAAGAACAAGTCTGTAAATGTAATGCTTGACATTGTTTTATGCTTACAGTCCCCATTGTTTAGCCACAAAAATACAAATTTTAGGAGGGACAGAGTAAAATTTTGAGGCAAAATCAGGGACATCCCTGCAAATCAGGGACACTTGAGAGGTATGAGTCCACTTGGTGCAAGCTATAGACTTGAAAATGACCTATGAAACCGGTGAATGAAATGTGTTTTCTTCACAGAGTGGATTTTCGTGCTGGACTTTTAAGGTGAGTGAGGGGTGGTGGGTGTGGGGGTGGTGGGTGGGGGATTGATCGGAGAAGACAGCAAAAGACATTGATTGATGGTTTTCTGATTTTCAGATGTACATTTACAGTAAAAAGTAAACTAGAGAGACGAAGGGGGAGACCACTGGGGATTGGGCACTCCAATGTCATCAGAGAAGTGATGCCGAATATGGAGATTTTGAGGGGTGCATGGAGTCTCAGAGGTCTCAGTCCGAGATGGGCTTTTTTCATATATATCATGCAAGAGCTCATGGGAATAATATATTTTCATGAGTGATGCAGGGCATGTGGCTACATAGTTCACAACACAGGATAATGCAATGTTCCACAATACGTTTAATACATATCAGTATCAACAAACTATTTGGTGGCACTGAGTTTCTTCTGATTCTAATGATTTCTGAACCTCTGAACAGGATACAAAAATGTCTGATACATTTAATCAAAAAGAAGTATATTTGAAAACTTAAAAAAAAAAATCTTTTAAAATAATAAATAGAAGGAGGTGGCGGCAATAGTGGAGAACACCGGACCTACCCTGGACCTATGACATAACTGTGGTTCAAGAATAACAGATTGCAATGAAAAATTCATAACTAGACATGCTTACATCACATGTTGCACCACAGTGTGTGTATCTGTCTAGAAGGAATAAATCTGATCAGAGTCGGTGAAGTTTAGTAACAGGAATAAATACAGAATGGGCTTGAGCTTGTTGTGAATTTTGTATTAGTTTATTTGAGTTAGTCAGGTGAACCCCCCTTTCTTTTTTAAAAGGGGGGGTGTGGGCGACAAAGCCCCCCAACTCAAATAAACTAATACAAAAAGTAACTGAAATGTAGTTCTGAGAGAGTAGTGTAACTTGAACTCTATGCTAATAGCATAGTTCCAGGGTATGTCCGGTATTCTCCACTATCGCCGAGGCGGCTACTAGAAAGCTCATCTGGTACCCTGACAAACAAATGTATGTTTTGATGCAAAGGAGTAGGGCAACTCAGAGTAACTGATATAACCCCATTTTAAGTTAGATGTTGTTCTTCAGTTATTGTTAAAAGAAATTGAAAAGCAGCAAAAGTTCTACCACCAAAAAGCACCAACGTTTCACGTATAATAACACTTTTTCAAGCTGTGGTCTTGTGTTCAAAACTTCACCTTTTTATATCATGAATTAATCACATGATAAGTTAAATTAAATCAATCATGTTACAAAGTACCAACAACATCACATAATATGCATTGAGTGCATTAGTTCTCAGATCACCACATCAAATAAAGAGACAGCACAGTAATTATAAAATACACACTCTTACAATAACAATATACTAATAAATATATACATCATATACTAACATACATACTACAATGCCAGCAGAATAGGCCTAATAGTCTTTCGTGCCTGCTTGTTTTGTCAGCCCCCACCCTGGGAGCTGACCTTGCTGCCCCCCCTCTCCCTCTCTGGCTTCTCCCTTCCCAGTCCCAGATATTCTCTCTGCACTGGTTTTTGCTTCCAGAACCCTTCCCCTGTACCTGTCCCACCCCCACTTGAACCCTCCACCATTTCAGCCTCCACCAGCCCCTGGCAGTGCATTCCATGGCTTCACCACCCTCTTAGTGAAGTAGCACCTCCTCCTCTCACCTGAATCTCCCTTCCAGCTTCCACATGCTCTAGTTGCCCTCCTCCTTCAGAACACCATGCGACTGCTCCCCTACTTATCCCCTTCATGTACCTGAAGATCTCTCATCATGTCCCCTGGTCCTCTCTCTTCTTCAATGTGTACATATTTAGCTCTTCAAGCCTCTCCCCATAAGTCCTATCCCCCAAGCCCCAAATCATTTTGGTTGCCCTCTTCTGCACCCTCTCCAGGAGTTCAATGTCCCTCTTTAAATGTGGCCTCCAAACCTGCATGCAGTACTCAAGGTGTGGCCTCACCAAGCAGTAACACAGTGGGAGAATCACTTCCCTCCTTCTGGAGGTGAGCCCTCTAGCGATGCATCCAAGCATCCTGTTGGCCTTTGCCGCTGCCCTGCTACAAGTCTCTGAGCTGTTCATCTTGACATCCACCACCACCCCCAGGTCCTTCTCTGCCATCGAGACTTGTAGCATTCCCCCACAGGGTGTACACTGGCCGGGTTTCTGGGTCCCAGGTACAATACCTTACATTCCCTGCACTGAACCTCAGCTTCATACAAAATACATATACATACAATATATATACAAAATATAAAATCTATAATTTATAAAGTGCCAGCAATATTATGTTCAACACTGCATTTCTGTTTATCTCCTGTTCTTTAAAAATGGAACCAAACTAAAGCACTCATTCAAACCTCCATCAGGGCTTTCCTTTAACATGTACTGCCACTTGCCCTCCTGTTGAAAAAGCCTGTTTTGTAAGTCCCCCCACCCCTGCCCCCCCACGGGCCAATAGTTATCTTTTCTAGGGCCTGGAATTTAAAAAAATGAACATTTCCCTTCTTCAAAATATGAAGTGCCGAAGCATTTTTTTATCTCACCTTTAGCAAAACTAAGCAAATGTTCTGATATTCTAACCTTAAAATTATGTTTTGTTTGTCCCTCATAGAACTGGTTACACTTACTGTATGTGTTTTTTTTTCAATTCAATTAAATTTTTATTTAACCAGAAAATGCACCATTGAGGCAAGCTAATTTACAAAGTGGTCCTGGAGGACAATTTAACATACATACGGTAAATGTGGAAAACAACAAAACAGCATCGATATATGGTTACATAACAGAGACCAAAAAATAATAAAAGGTTGGCGATGTAATGCAAGCCTAGGGATAGCAGGGAAAAAGCAAAGAGAGGGATAGAGCAGAGAAGTAGGATAGAGGGGATGGAGAGGAAGAGGGGGAGAAAAAAGTGGGAAAAAGAGGGGGAGCTGAGAGAAAATGTATAGGGGTAAGTGAGGATAGGGATAAGGGGGACTGGGAGCAAGGGTGTAAGAGAGGGATGAATCAGGAATAGGGAAAGAGGTATAGGTGGAATATAGAACTGGTTTTCATTTATGATACTATAATAGTATTGAGTAAAGAGCATAGAGTGAAGGGTGTAGAGTGAAGTGCTTAAGTTGAGAAGAAGTTGGGGGAGGCTATGTGAGGGGTGTCTAGGTGGCGTAACACTGACATTTTTGAGACAGTGCAGAGGTCAACCTTGCTTTGAAGGAATTTGGGCCACATAATTGAGCCAGTTTCAAGGAATCTTGGATAGAATTCCAGACAGAGGGAATGGCATAGCTAAGGGAAGCAGTACCAAACCAGGATCGGATTCTCAGAGTGTTCAAACGGATGCAGTCATAGCCCCGAAGGGAGTATGACTGAGGCGAGATTGTAAAGAGACTATAGATGTATGGAGGCAATTTTGAAGTTAGAGCTCTGTAAGCCCGGATGGCAGCATTCCAGCATCTATGAGCAGTTAGGGATCCCCATCCTATTTGTGCGTAGAGGAGACAGTGGTGTGTATTTGAGGGTGCACTGGTAATGAATCTGATTGCCCTATGATAGAGCACGTCTAATTTGGCAAGGACAGTTTTGGTCCCATGGCTGTTTAGCAAGTCAGCATAGTCGATGAGGGGCAAGAACGTGGAGGAGACTAGCCTAAGTTTGGCTTCAAGGGAGAGAAGGTGACGAATCCTAAAAAAGATTCCAAGTCTTTGTTGAGCTTTTTAGTGAGTTCATCAACATGAGGCGAGAAGGAGAGTCAGTGGTCCAGCCAGAAACCAAGATATTTGAATTTGTCAACAACCTACTTTAGTTTTTTTAGCATTTAGGAGTTTTAGATTGAACAAATCATATTGTAGTAAGCTGAAGTCTTTTTGTAGCTCCAGGCAGGCTTCGTTTAGTGAGGGTTTGGCAATGTAAATAATGGTGTCATCAGTGGATAAGTGGACACTAGAATTTGTAATCTTTTGATTGATGTTGTTAATGTATACTGCGAAGAGAAGGGAACCAAGGATAGAGTCTTGGGGGAAACCTCTTTACATTGATTTTAAGGGAGAGAGAACTCCCTGGGCAGAAACCTGTTGCAGCCTGCCAGTGAGGTATGAGGAAAACCAGTTGAGAACATTGTTGTCAACACCTCGGCTAATCAGCATGGACAGGAGCAAGGAATGGTCAACCTTATCGAAGGCTTTACTCAAGTCTAAGAAAAGTACACAGACAGATTTTTTATTATCCAAAGCAGTCATCCAATCATTTGTGACTTTAGCCAGGGCAGAAGTTGTGCTGTGTAATGGTCTGAAGCCAGACTGGAGAGGATTAATGAGTGAAGCACACTCTAGATAATCTCTGAGCTGGACCTGGTCAATTTTTTCTAGCTGTTTGGAAAGAGTGGGCAGGAGATAGATAGGGCAGTAGTTATTAAGATCAGAAGGATCACCAGATTTGAGAAGGGGTATAATGTGAGCTATCTTCCAGGCAGGCGGGAGAGTGCCATGAGAAAGTGAGAGATTAAAGAGGTGCGTGATAAGTGGAGCTAGGATGAGGTAGCCAAGTTTCATATATAGTGGGTCAAGACAGTCCGCACCAGCTTTCTTTTTGGTTTCAAGAGCTAGGAGTAGGTCTTCCACCTGTTTTAAAGAACCCATATTAAAGCTGAAGGTGTGATCTGTGAGTTTGACCATCTGGGGGCTAGACAGTCCTGGGGCAGGAACAATTTTGCAAGCAGGGGAAGAGTCAAAGGCCAGACCAGCAGTAGCAAAGTGGTTATTGAGCTGCTCTAAAATGGAAGGTGTATCTGTATAAGTGACACCATCCATGCAAATTTTGGAGGGTAGTGGCGGCGAGGGGGAGTGTCCCTGAACCTCAAGGAGGACGTGCCAGAGCTTTGATGCATAGTTTTTGGTAGAGTCAAATGCAGTAAGAAAATATTTAGCCTTTTCTGCATATACCACGTGAGTTGTGTTGCAGTTTACAAAGACATGTATTTCATAAGATTGTCCATTCCCAGGGTGTGTAAAAATAGTTCATGCTTGAAGAGTTTGACAGAAATGACAATTTCCTCAGCAGAAAGTCCCATTAGGTAAATTGTTCCTGGTTACAGTCCATTCAAAATAAAGGCTATTAGTAACCAGGGGGATGATTCCAGGATGAATGTCGCAACATGCAGGTGTATGTGAGCTGCAACATTTGCCACTATGCCGGGGGACCCTGCACTGTATGCTAAGAGCAGTAGGGTCCCGGCACTTATGATGTGTGATTTGCAAAATGCATATGCTAATGCAACTGGTATGGCATAATAGCCCCACATGTCACAAGTCGCAGCCTGCTGCAGACTGCCCCCCAGAGCCCCCCACCCCAGAACACAACGGCATGCACCAGGGGGCATGGGGGACTGTATAGGTGGCACAAGAGTCCAGGGGGGCACAGTGGAGAATGGACCCCTGGGGACCCCTGACATTTGAGTGGTGGAGGGGCATGATCATGTCCATGGGGGTATGGGGAGCACAGCGGAACCTTTGCTGCAGTCCTGCAGAGTGGGCATCCATTGTATGGCATCAATGAATGCCCCTTAGAGCATCTCTGAGATGCTCTAAGATAGCTCCACCAGTGTGGCTCCTGGAATTGCGGATGTGGGTTATGGCAGCCACCATTTTGAAATAGGGCACAGTTGCTGCCATAACCCACCCTTGCTCCATGTTGTTGCGGGTTGCGGCATAGTGGGTGGTGTATCCCATGATTGGCATATCCCACAGCCGACATGGCACAAGGCACCTTTTGGAATAGGGACTGGTGTAATGCAAGGTGCAAGTCATGTGTTACGCCATGGGGTTTGGCATAACTCAGCTTGCACCAGCATACGCTGTCCTGGAATCAGGCCCCATATCACAAATGTTAATGCCTCTTCTATGGACCATCTGGGGAGGAGTGCTGGTTAAATGTTTCAGCCTTGGCTCAGTTCTCAAAATATGCCAGTTTTTTTATGATAGTTTCTACTTTATTGCTCTGTGGAGTGAAATCAGAGATAATGTTAAGTTTTTGACTTTTCTCTTTATGCCTCTCCTGTAAAAGGACCTCTCTAGGTATCTGTTCTAGCTCTAGTTTGGCTTCTTCTAGACATTCTTTTCTATAACCCCTACTTTCAAAATGTTGTATCATTACATTTGTATTTTCACTCCATAATTCATTCTCACTAGTGTTTCTTTTCACCCTCATTAGCTGTCCCTTAGGGATATTGTCTACCAGACTTCTTGGGTGACAACTGCCATACTTCAAAACAGCATTTCTATCTGATATTTTTTCTAAAAATGCTTGTCTGTAAGGTACCCTGTTCACCCTTCTTGATTCTGATATCAAGAAAGCTGATTTCATTTTTGTCGAAGCACAATGAGAATTTTAAATTCTCATTTGTTGTTTACAGGTATGCTACAAAAGGAATGAACTCTTCTGTTGCCCCCCACAACAACAAACAGCAAATCATCAATGAATCATCTATATAATTTTACATGGCTCAAAAAAGGGTTTTGTCACACAAAATGTTCTCCTGTTCCCACTTCATGAGATAGATGTTGGCATAGTTGGGGGCGAAAATGCTGCCCCCATCACTGTGCCCTTGACCTGCAAATAAAAGTTGCCATCAGTCATAACTGTATTGCATAACAACACTTTTTTGGTTAATGAAAGAAGACACTCAGTAAATGCATGACTTTATTCACTTTTCTCTACCAAAACTTCTCTTAGTCCTTCTATGCCATCTTCATTAGGGATATTTGTATACAGTGCGGTGATGTCCATGGTTGCCAATATTTCATCTCCTGCCAATTGTACATCTTTTAAAATGTTCGGTAAGTGGGTAGTATCTTTTAGAAAGGTGGTTCCCATAGGTACAAATTCTTTAATGTGGTAATCCACATATTTTGTCAGTGGCTCAGTTAGGGAGCCAATACTGGCCACTATGGACAGGCAGGAGGATTGCGCGTCCTTATGCCCTTTTGGCGACCCATAAAAAGTAGCTCTAATAGGAAAAGGATCAGTGAGGAATTCATACATAGAAATTACATCATGCATCATAAATTCATAAAGCATAACATCTATTTCTTTCTTAAAATCTGCATTCCTGTCTTTAGACAATTTTTTTGTAAAATGTTGCATCAGATAGTTGTCTAAAAATGTTAGTGCAATACTTTGCCCTGTCCAAAATCACTGTGGCTCCACCTTTATCTGCTGCTTTAATTTCAATCTCATTATTTGAAGCCAGTTTTGTTAATGTAGCTTTCTCTTCCTTTGAACGATTATAGAATCTACATTTTTCTTTTTTAGCAACCATCTCCTGGATATCAGGTTCACAGGCTCTTTCAAAAGTTAAAACGGCAGAATTGTTGGGTGGTATGTATGTGGAGTTTTTTTTTTTAGATGACCATTTACATTACTTCTAGTGTTAATAGAATTACTAGTTATTTGTATTGATTCTGATGGCATACTTTTTGGGTCAGTATTGGCAAATAATATCTGTAAGTCTAATTTCTGTGTAAAACTGTGCAAATCTACAATGGTCTTAAATTTATTAATATGATCGATTGGAATATAATTCAAACCCTTTTGTAGCACTCGTATTTTTGTCTCAATTAGTTCCACACTTGAAATATTAATCACCAAATTGTCTGTTACCACCATTATCTCTGGTAGTGGCCCCAAGCTTATCTGTTGCCTCTCGGTGGTCCTTGTTGACAGCCTTGTTGGCCTCCTCATCTTCCCTTTCCCCCTTGTTCCTCTTCTGGTTCATCTCTGAAATGAATGAAGCGTGGGCTTCTCCCTGGTCACTGCGGAATCTTTGATGGGTTCAATGCAGCATTCATCTCTTCGCTCCTCTGTTGCTAGTTCACTTCTCCGTTGTTCGCCTCACTCCATATTGGTTCTTGTAGTCTGCTGGTTGGCCCTCGTGGGTCTCTGTTCTCAGCCTGTGCTAACTGGATTAATTGTGTTAATGGGGATGGGGAAGGGAGTGGGGGACAGACACTCCCCCTCTCTGCACTTAGAAAGGATCTTCAGGTTCAGGCTGATTGTCTGAGTCAGAACTGTGAGTGTATATACATCATTAGTCATTTCTTCTCTTGTTTTCAGTATTGATTTAGGTTTTGTTTTTGGATGCCTTTACCCCCAAAAGAATATTCTGCCTTACAAATGATCTCTACAATCCCACTCAAACATTTTTTTCTTTTGTTTTCTTGATTCTTCGATCAAAGTTCTTAATAGTTTTGTTTAATTTGGATCTATATTGGTTGTTTTCAAAATGCGTTGCAAATTGTTTGACTACAGTTTCACACTGAATTATAATTTCTTTAATGTTATGCTCTTGCTGTTCAGCATCTCTTAAAATAATCTTAATGTATCTTGCACCTGCTTCCAAATTATGCACTTGCTATGTTTTCAAAAAATCAGGTATATTAAGGCAAAAAGCAGGCTGGATTGTTATTCCTGAGCCCCTAGGTGCCCTATTTACTTTCAAATAAGCTGTTAATGTGACCCGCTACCAATAAAGTCTGCAAGCCTTTAGAATTCCTCATTCTTGGACAAAAGCTTCTTTTATACTGCTTGGATTCATTGTCACTTGTTGTCACTTGTAAATTATATTGTGATTGATACCCTTCTGGCATTGCATTATTTAGGATGGGATTTATGTCCCCTTCCTTAAAAAATAAATCTTCAACATTAAAAGAATGTTCTTGGATACTAACAGGGTCATTATTACGTGGGCTGTCTCCAAAGATGAGTGGTATGCTGCTATCAGTTCTCGCCTCCCTTTGTCCTTCAGAAGCCATCATTCTGTAGGAAAATTCGGATACAGTTCCTTTTTGTGCCAAGCTGAAAAAATACAAAGTAATAAACAGAAGGAGGTGGCTACTAGAAATCTACTCTGGTGCTCTGAAAAACAAATGTACATTTGAAGCAAAGGAGTCGGGTCACTCAGAGTAAATGATCCAACCACTTTTAAGTTAAGTGTCTTTCTTCATTTATTGTTAAAAAAGTTGAAAAGCAGCAAACTTTCTACCACCAAAAAGCACCAATGTTTCACATATAATAATGCTTTTTCAAAGTGTGGTCTGGGGTTCAAAACTCCAGCTTTTTATGCCATTAATTAATACATGATAAGTTAAATTAAATATATTTCTATTGAAATGTTACAGTTTCAAATTGTAGTACAGTACATTGTCACTGTAAGTACTTATCTCAGATGCTTGTATGTTTTCCCTATAATTCCACAATGTTAATAATCCACCAATCTTCCTGCCAAACTTCTTATGTTTTTTGCAGGTTTACAACTAATTTAAAAACATTAACATTTACAATATTTTCATTTATTCAAGTCTCTTGTAGACAAATACACTGGAAATTATCAAAATATTTTATAATTTTTGGGCCTGCCAACTTATTCTTCAGACCCAAAACATTCTAAGTTAAAATCTTAGATTAAAAACAATGTGCTGGGATTGCTCTTTCTTAGATAGCTGTGGCTCTCAAGGTTTTTCTGGAGTTACTTGCCAATTTATTATTCTCTCATTATCAATACTGCAAAATGATATGCTGTTTCCACTGTGAACTTTTATCTTGATATTTCATTTTCATTGCTCACTTTATCTGCCATTGATTCTGTATATACTATGTTCAGTGAATGACTGTCAATTGATGCTGGGTGCATTTACTTATACTGTAGACAACGGGCAACCTGTAGGGATATGGGCCCATATTTTCAAAGGAGATGTGTGGCACAAATTGAAGATGCGGTGCACATCTCAGAAAATAAGTATAACCACTGTGATGCCCCATCATGCATCTATAATGTATGTAGTGCATGTAGAAAGGGCATTCCCATGAATGTGCTGTGTAGCCCTATAGTCAGCTGAAATGTGCAGTGCATCTGCTGCATATCTCTGAGTTGAGCCACCCAAAATTAGGCATGGAAAAAGCATGCCTAAATGGCCAGACACCCACAGACAGGCCACAGAACTACAGGCAAGCCATCCAAAGACAGCCCTTGGAGGTGCACCAGGACATGCTCCAGGCACCCACACACAGCACTCATACTGGGATGGATGTACCCTGAGCCACAAGTGCCATGTCACCAACAGCACCATCCAGGGAGCAACCGTGCACACCACACCTTGGATGTAGACACCAAGCAACCACATGCCAGTGCTACCTGGTGCCCTCTGGACACACCAGAGGAGTGGACAGCCACAATGCACCAAATTTACAGGGGGCCATGGCCTGCACCAATGCAGTCTCCAGGGTGTCACCTGGTAGTGGCATGCACCCAGGGTGCCATCTGGGGCAGTGGTGCCCAGGTAGCCTGGTGGATGGGTGTCAGCCTGGCACAGGCCATGAACTGACCTGTGGTACACATCCACGGTGATACAACATAGGTGCACACTAATGGGACTCACCCACTAGTGTACCTGGTCACACTCTGCACACTGCCATTCCTTACAGTCATCACCATGTTCCACTCAGATGGGGGAGTGCAGGGCACTGCAGGTGAATGTACATTGCATATGGAGCTGGTGTATCACATGCATGTGGTATACCAATCAGACTGTATCACCCTGTGCCCTCCCCTGTTGCATGTCCAGGTGGGCTCCTGCTACCAGTGTCCAGGTGGGCCCCCGGTACCACAGACTGACCCTGTACATTGCTATGGATAATAACACTGTGCCCAGGCCAATATAGTCCAGCCACCCACACACAAACAGTCCATCACACCTGCCTGATAGGCTGCAGTACCTCCTGTTCACCTTTGTGCAGTGGGGGGGCAGCCCTGTACAGCAGGAAGTGAGCATGCCCGGGGTATGCAAATGGCCTGAATACATTCCAGTAATGAGCTTTACATGTGCGAGATGGACTTGGAATGTGCAATGAGGTCATTTGCTTATCCAGGCTGAATACTGCAACTTTGCACAATGTGCAAGTGGCTTTGCATTGTGCATTTCCCCATGATCTGCATGGGTGTCAGGTCACTTGCTGCACCACACATCTCTCAGTGCATGATTGTGCATCTTTGGGATATTCAGCTGGATATGCACGAGCACATCACATGGCACATCTTCTAAATATCTCGTTACTTAGGGTCGGCACATTTCAGATGTGTGGCTCAGACGCTTGAGCACATTTGCAGGGGACTTTTCAATATAGTGGCCACTGTCTTTAATTAAGTTACCAGATGTCATGAAACTCTGGGTAATTTAAGATACCATCTCTAACTATATCAGCAGGCTTTCTTAATTAATCAATATCAAGTTATGTTAAGTAGATGGAAATCAGGCAGTAACCAAAACAGCAAGAAAGGGAAGGAGGAAATAGATATAGACAAGCAGTTGTCAATGCCAAATGTTCCCTTGCATGGTTTATGTGGCAGAGGTATATTGTGTTAGTGAAATATGATGCATTAAAAGTGGGCTGTGACCAGCAAAGAGACCCTACTGTCAACAAATTGGGCATCTGCCATCTGAAGGAATGAAAGTACATGTCCACAGTAATCAGCAGTTTTTACTGACTTGGTCTTCAGTGTGAAAGAAAAAATGAAAGCAGTGTGATCTAGTAGTTACAGCATATGTTTATAAATAGGGGGACCAAGTTCAAATCCTCCGAGATTCCCTTAATAAGTATATGACCCATAACAGGTCAGTTAACCTCTCATTGCTTTAGTGCACCCATCTAAAGAGGGTAAAAAGTGGACCCCATTGACAATGAAATAAAGCATCCTCACAGGGCTCTGAGGGGGTACATAAATTACATAGTGTTTGTATTAGTTTTCAATGGAAAATATGACAGTAAAGATGTGAGGTATACGCTGCTTTCCCTCCTCAGGAAGGAGAAGACAAGACCCCTTTAGAGACCAGCTGGCAGCACAGCTAGTCCCTTAACCCCCCCAGTGTTCAAGTTTTTGCCTCCCACATAGCCATGGAAATGGTAAAAAGCAAGACCCTGCTGAAATTGAGATATTGCATCTAAACTGGGCTATAACCCTGTGACCCTGAACAAGTCAATTAATGTACTAGTGCTCCAGAAATGGGCAAAAGCTGGATCCCCAATGAAAAACAGATTGTCTCTCAGATGGACTATCACTGTATGACCCTGAGCAAGACTCCTAACCACCCAGTGCCCCAGTTCCAAGTCCCACACAATTGTGGAAATTGTTAAAAGCAGGACCCCAATGAAAATAAGGCACTGTAGGTCAGCTGGGCTGTCACTGATTGAGCAAGCCATGTAATCTACCATGAATATCGAACTGAAAACGAGATGTTGCATCTCAGCTAGACAACACTGGATAAATAAACTGCAGCATAATAGGGGGTGGTGATAAATGAGCATTGTGATAGTCTGTAAGGGTGGGTGAGTGGAACAGTCCTGTGCTGGTATGGGTTGTTAGGTATGTGAAGTAAAGAAAAAAAAAGGCACTGTGCAGGGCTGGTATTTTAGGGTGGGGGCTGAGAAGCCCTGTGGTGGCAATGAGGGAGAAATAGAAGAGCCCTGGGCTGCACTGATACTGGGGAGACTGGAGGAGCCCTATATTGGACTGCTATGGGAGGGGGGGGAAGAGAAGTAGCTCCATGCTAGGCTGGTAATACAGTCCCTATATAGATTCCTGGTTCACTTTTGGAGTACTGGGTGAAATTTTGGAGCCCACATTTAAGGAATGACATGAATGGGTTAGAGGTGGTGAAAAAGCGGGTACCAACATGATACAGAGGCAACAGGGAAGGTGTTAAGATTAGTGCTTGAGGATCTAAACATATACAGATATACATATTTAAATCCTCAAGGAGAAAGAAAGTTGACATGACTGAATCATTCAAGTACTGCCGTGGAATAAACAAGATGGACAGCAACAAGAGTCACAGTAAGTGGTATTGTGAGCAATAGGAGCAGCTCCATAGAAGTTGGCAAGGGGAGATTCAAGAAGGATGTCAGACAGGAAGTACCTGTTTTGTTACACAGAAACAGTGACAAATGACTGGAACAAGCTTCCAGAGGAGGCCACTGGGGCTGAAACAGAGGGAGGGTTCAAAAGGGAATGAAACAAGACACATAGGAATAATTCATAAGGAGGCAAACTGCAGAGAGGTAGAGAGGACTGTTTTATTATTAAAGGTGATCACAGGGGTGATGGTGCTTCTCACAAGAATCAGTCACAGTTTAAGCATAGTGGAAAGCACTCACCCTCGCAGCAGCAGCAACAGGACTGACAGGGGCACAGTCTCAAAATTACACTCAGCAGACTGGAAGAGCAGCTTGGCTTTTACCTGCTGCTGCCATTTTCCATGGTTCTGTGGTATTTGGAGGAGGAGCTGGTGGAGCCCTCTTTGAAAATGGTATTTGGGAATGGGGGTTAGAAAAGCCCTATGGTGGTACTGAGGGGCAAGACTAGAAAAGCCTTGTGCTGTACTGTGTTAGGGGAGGCTGAAAAAGCCCTGTGTTGGGCTGTATTGCAGGAGGCTGGAGAAGCCAAGTGCTGGGCTAGTATGGGATGGCCCAAAACAAGGCTTATGCTGGGTCAGTATGAATGGGTTGGAGGGACCCTGGGGCCTGGCCTGGTCTGGGGGCGGGCTGGGGTTTCCATTTTCTGGGCTGGTATTTGTAGGGGAGTGGAGAAGCCCTCTGTTCAGCTGCTACTGGGGGGGGGTATTGCATGAAAAAACAGTGCTGGGCTGGTACAGAGGAGCTCTTATCTCCTATCATGGCCAGCAGTGACAGAAGACAGAGATGCAGGAGGCTTATTGGTCCTATCATGCCCTGCACTGACAGGGGACAGAGATACAGTAGGCTAATGTGTCATATCATGGCCAAAAGTGCCAGGAGACAGAGATGCATGAGGCTTATGGGTCACCATGTTCGGAGTTGAGGTGCACCATACTCACCTGGTCACCATTGTTGCCAGTACTCCCCTGCTCCAACAGTCTCTCTTTTCAGGTGCTCAGTCCCCTGCAACAGGACTGCTGCTCAATTCTAGGCTCACCTGCTTGGTGCATTGCTCCCTCCACATGATGCCTCCCTGTTGCTTATTCCACCTCCTAGTCATCCCACAACATGCTTAGGCATGACTCTGTGGCCCAGTGCAGCCTTCTCTGCCTGACTTTAATCTGCTTTGAGGGGGGCTGACTTTAATCTGCTTTGAGATGGTGTGCCCCTCCCCCCAAAAAAGCCTGAGCCTATAACTCCAGATAGAATGACAGCTGATATGGTGATGCACTGCTTAGCAGCCACCCCCTCTTAATTAGAAGTCCTTCTGTGTCTGCCAGCAACAGTCCATGTCAGTCTGGTGAAGCACATTAGCACTACTGGAGCAACATTGGCTTGAAGTGGAGGAATGAAGGAAGGGGTGGGTTCAAGAAGTGTAGCAGAGAGGGACAGCGCACAGAGGAGGTAATGGTTGGGTTTCAAATGATAGGGAAATGAGGGACACCAACGCTTGAAATGAGGGGCAATGAGGGACTCTGCACCCTGAAATGAGGGACACCATGAAGGACATCAGAATTTCAGCACTTTAATGATTTAATGCACTCTTTCTGTCTGCATCATTGGTCAACCAGCTCAGCCCACAAGTGTAGCTGCAGCAGTTATAGTCATCATCAAGCTCTGCCCTGTGATTTCTGATCTCCTCCACTTTTGGATAGGAATTGTCTGGCAGGGCAGGGCAGGGCAGGGTTGCACCATGATAAAAATAATATTCCTGCAGGCTGTGTGAGGCTATGAAAGTCACAGAGTTGTCTGATGATAACCCCCATCATGGCATGCATGGTGAGCTTGCCTAGAGAGAGCTGTGCTGAAATGGCCTGGAGTAGTATTATTGTGTGACTCAACATGTACAGTACTGAGACTTCTGGTGACATCACGGAGATGTCTGCAACTTGCTGAACACAGCTGCCAACCCCAGGGGCTTATAAATCTTCAATTTTGCACAAATCTGCACCCAAAACAATAGAAATGGCAGGGCATGGTCACATAAAGGACAGACAAAGTAAAACCAAATTAAAAACCTTGGCTGGTAAGCAGTATGCTATTGGATCTAAAGATAATTGGAGAGAGAGCAATCGGATCCCATCCCCTGCAAGCATGGCGGATACCGAGGAGGAAACTGAAAACCTTTCAAGATCCAGATTCGAACAGTTATTTAGAGTGATTAAAGAAATGAGAGCAGAAACAAAGTTTGAATTTCAAAAACTTAATCAGACTCTGTCGGGACTCAAGCAGAGAGTGGAAACAGTAGAAAACAGAGTGGCCGCAACGGAGGATGGCACTACTCAAACAAGCATGATATTATAAGCCTTAATTCACCACACCGAACAACTACAAGAAAAATGTACCGACTTAGAGAGTCGCTCAAGAAGGGACAATATCAGAGTCTATGGGCTCCTGTAAGACTCAGAGACAGGATGAATGACGGATTTCATGTCGGATATGTTGGCATATGTCCTGCAACTCCCTTCTGGCTGTCAATTGGGAATTGAACGAGCCCATCGAGCTTTACAGCCAATACCCCCCACATCAAACTCAAGACCAAGATCTATTATAATAAAATTTAGTAGCTACAAAATGAAGATGTATTATCTAGGGCCTGGAAACAGAAAGAGGTATCCTACTTGTTTAGCCGCCATTTCTTCAACCATGACTTTCCACCTGAAATACAGTGACAAAGGCTAAAGTATGTGGACATTATGAAGAGCAAAGGGAGTCCACTTCCACACCCCGTATCCTGCCAGGATGAGACTTTTCTGGCCTGAAGGAGAGAACATATTCAAATCACCAGAAGAAACTAGAAGGGTCCTTGTGGAGAAAGGCCTAAGGGAGGCCCAGAAGCAGACACAGCAGAACTCTTTTACCCACCAGGACTTGGGAGCTAGCTCTGATTGGTTGGTAGCAGTTGGCAAAAGAAGAAGAGGGCACAGATCTCACACATCATCACTGGCCCCCCTCCACGCATTACGTGTGCTCTTGCAGAAAGCACAAGAAAATCACAAGAAAGAAGCAATGACACTCAAGATTGAAAGCAGTCTGCTGAACAGATGGTATCCTCTAAATTTAAGAACTGCCGCTCCTCACCGAACAGCTACTACTTTTCACGCTCAGCGAAGATCGCAAAGACTGTTTACCCATTGAAACATACTACTCACTGAGGCAGGCAGGTTTGTTTACCTCTCTTAGATGCACAAACGTGGCAGGCAGCCTTATTGACTAACAGCGACTCCCATCGCTGTAAGGGAAACTAATTTTGAGTTTCGGTATTATTTTAAATCTTTACTGGACAAATAGTATGCATCTACTTCCCAATATTAAAAGACTCAGAGACTTAATCTTGACAAGATTCGTAAGTTTAAAACTAGATGGTCATTATATAATTTAACATTGAGATATGCCTATCAATATTAATTTGTTGTCAATTTAATGCACAGTGCTTAATTTTTAATTATGATCTTTGATGGATGTGTGCTTCTGGGGAGGGGAGGGAACCTTAAGTCTGGGTGGGGTTCTTACCTACACAGGAGAGCTCAACAGTGATATTTGCAGTCATTTCCTCTTTTTGTGGAATCTGAAGACGTCACCCTAGCTGGTGTAAATGGCTAGATGAGCCTTATAGCTAACACCTAAGGCTCCTGAGAAGAGCCACAGATGGTGTGGCAAGGGAGGGGTTTTTGAATCACTCTATCTCCCTAATCTGGATCCCCCCTTCTTTACACCTGAGGAAGAGACCAGATATAAAGGCTGTCTTGGGTTAAAGGGTCTCTACAACTGGAAGTCACATTTGGTGAATAGTACAGTATAACTACATAACTTTGAATATAGTATACACACTTGCATGGCACACAGATGTTACAGTAATAATTGTTTAAGTCAGCCCCCTAGTGGTTTGGGGTTGCTGACACAGTTATGGTTATTTGTTATAATTTCATTTGTTGCATACCCATACAGACTTAAAGGATTTGAAATCAGTGGGCTTAAAGGGCTGGGTAATTTGGAGAGGGGGGGACTAGCATGAAAGTTAGTCCAAAATAAACAAGGCATGAGCAAGTAAAAATAATCCTAAAATATCAAGATGGATCTTAACAGCATAAGAATTCTGTCATATAATGTTAATGGTATGTCAAATCCCATAAAGCATATCCAAATGATATCCTTCCTGAGAAAATCAGAGGCTGCCTTTATATTGTTACAGGAGACTCACATGAGCAGGGAGGAGCATGTCAAATTGAGTAAGTTTGGATATCAGAGGGTAGTATCCTCGGAATACCATAATGGCAGAAGGAGGGGAGTTGCCATATTGGTCCCGCATAAGACAGTATTTGAAATTATGGCCACAATGAGTGATAAAGAGGCTAGATATGTGGGACTCAAAGGAAGCTGCAATGGCTCAATAGTCACATGATTTTACTGAGGTCCCTCAATATCCTTGGATGCACCCCATCTGCCCCATTGCTTGTCCACCTTCTGATTAGATTGATTCCAGGTGGACACTGTGAGCTGAGCGATGTGGATACATGCCCCTTTGTCTGAGGAGAAGGCAACGGCAACAGGAATGCTAAGCTTGTTTTTTTTCTAAAAGGTATGCCGTCTTTCTAGACCATCTTTATTCCTCCTGTGCCTTGCATCTTGCATTCTCCTTGTATTTGCGTTTGTTTGCAGAGATGAAAAAGAGAAAATTGATGGCAAAAAGCATAACTTTGAACAGACCACCATTCTGGCTGACGTAAAGGGATTGAAGCTAGCCGCCAACATCACCTGTTGAATCTGATGAACAAAAAAGGTTGACTTAAGAGAAGAATTTCTACAAATAACAGACTCCCTGGAAGTGAACTCCAACCTATCCATTTTATTATCTGATGTATCTGTTTCATGACTTTGTTTTTTGGTTTATGTGTCTTTTGTTTGTGTTGTGTTTATGTATTCTTTTTTTTCTTATATTGTTTTTATGGGATTGAATCTTTTAGAGATCAGGGGGAAGTTTGTTTTTTTGGTTCTCCTTCATAGTTACTTTTAGTCCCTGAATGATACATACTTTTGGTGCTTTAATTTACATTTGTTTTTATCAGTCAGCTGAGTGCATTGAGTGCATTGATAACCCTTTTATTGTTATATTTTTAATGACTTGACACTTCATAACTATGGTTAAGTTGAAATTATCTTCAACTAATTTGGTTCTCCCTGTAATTATTCAGCAGCTCCTAAGCTGATATCACTGTTAATTACTTAACTAGACTGTAACTTTAGGACATTAATAGGAGTGCCTATAGGACAGCTTCATCATAGATGTTATGCAACCCATTAAAATAGAACAGCTGCTGCCGGAGCTGAAGCAGTTTTTTGTTTCTAGCACTTAGCGCTGATGCACGGGGCTCTAGCTTTTGTAGTGTGGTGTGGTGTGATGTTCTTATTTTATTTATAAACTTATAGCTTTTACCTTCCACAAACCTGAATGAACCCACCTTCACCTTCAGTGGGTACTTAAGGAGTTCTTCAGCCTACTTCTCTCTGGAGTCGAGAGCAACCTAACAGTCGTCTAAATGTCACTTTTTTCCTCTTTGTTGAAAGTGGCTTTTGGCTTGTTGTTTAAAATGGAGTGCAAGTAAGTAAGATTAATTTAGCCAAAGTATAGAAGGGGGAGTGGTAGTGGTAGTGGTGGTGGATCACCGCGGTTTACTGCGGATTATCTTGATCTATAATATATATATATATATATATATGTGTGTGTGTATAGATATATATATATACATTTTACAAAATCATCCATTTTGCTCTAACTCGTATAAGTTCATATGAATAATTGACCCAGTTATAATCATACGATTTGTTGGGGGGGGGGATTGTGGATGTACACTGTTTGATAGCTCAAAAAAAATGTTGTATTTCACCCTCTTCTAAAACCTCTCTCCAATTTTATCCACAGTGTACTTATTGTGAAGACCAACTGGAATGAGGGTTGTGCTGGGGCAGCGGTTGTGGCAGGGACAAAAGCTGTTACTCGATTCATTGACTCAGCCTGGATGTACTCTCTGAAGCCAACGCCGTGGTAACCAGAGAAGCCTGAGTCTAAGCTTTAACATCTCTTCTATGCCAATCTGACTCTAGCCACATGCCGTATTCCCATACTGTGCTCCTAAGAGCATCTTGAGAAACTGTGAAATCTGATAAAACATCATCTGAAAAAAGGGTTATAGAAGATTTGAGGGGAATTTTCTTCAACAATCAAACTTCTTGCTGAGACATACTGGAAATTTGTATCTTGAACCTCGGAGCAGTTTCTAATCTGGCTTTTGGACTGGCTAATTGTTGACTATTGTGGACAGTTTTTGGACATTTGATGGACATCTGATGACCTGGTCTATATCATAATTTTTTTTTTATATTTTGGACAGAGTCTCTCTACTCTAATTATAACAGTATTTTGGGGACTTTGAGATATTGTGTCATTGTATTGTTGTATTATTGGGATATTGTGGTCTAGGGTGAACTTATCTGCTTTTTGCAACCTTTTCAACCAATAGTTTTAAATAGAAATTATGCACTCCATACAGATCATTATTATTTATTCATTATTTATTATGTATACTAGAAGTGGTAGATCATTGGTAAAAAACAGAGATGGAAAAGATGAGTGGCCAAAAGTTAATAGATAAGAGTAGGAGCAATAGGAAAAATTGCTGTGTTTATACCCAGGAGTTGTCCCTTATGTCTCTTGCTTCCTCTACCCCTAAAGATCAGATTTTCCTCTCTGATGCTTTCAAATTTCCTGAGTTGCCATTATCTCCATATCAAATTAAAGAAGAGATATTTACTGATCGAAGATCTTAGCCTTCGCTCTTGAAACCACCTCTGTCTTCTTCCCATATAAATTTGCATTCTACAGGTTATTATAGGGAAGCTGAGACCAAATCCCCAAATGCAGTTTTTGGTGTATCTTCCACCCCTTCCACCCCTTCTGATAAATTAAAGCCTAGGGGAGTTTTAGAACATCATAGTCTAACTATTGCAAATTAAATATACAATGCAATAGTGTTAATGAGATAAACACCAATCCTCTATTTATTGAGGATCTTAATAATATAGGGCACAACTTTTTTATTCCAGCATCTATTTCCCATAAACCTAAGGCTCAACATCAAAGGAAAATAACTTATTTTTTCTTATGTAATTCTTGTTCTCTGAAAGCGAACTACAGAGATAGCTTGGCCTTTTTAACCTTAATCTCTGAAAATCCAACTGTTTATATAGAGTCTCAGGAAAGAAGAGAGATCAGTTTGAAAACTTCAGAAATTCTAACTATACATTTATTGAAAGGATCAGAGATCTCCCTGCATCCTACAGGGTTAGATATGTTTAGCCCGCCAGAATCCTAAAACAATTTGGATTCCTCCTCTCTTCATTTAGAGAACTCTTCAGTACTGGGAGACTCACCTGCTAAAGTCTTTAGAAAACTTAATATGAAGTAGAACAGATAATCTAGGTCCAGAATTTCTTATGGCTTGTCCTGATACAATATCTAAGTATATGATTAAGGCTCTGGCCCATCCCATCATGGCAGATATTGTTTTGTTGGAAGCTTTTAAAGAACTTAAGTATCATATAAAGAAAATGTCAGACTTAGTTACTGACAAAAGTTCAGCTCTTTCAAATAAAATAGATAACATATAAAAGGAAAAAGTGTGTGGAAGGAGTAGAAGACTTTCCTTCCAATCTATCCATATCCCCCCTCCCCAATCAAGGGTGGTAAAAAGAAAAATAACTCTCAGAAAAACTCTAAGAAAAAGCATCAAAAACATAAAGAAAAGAAAAGAGATTTCCACTGTTACCAATCTTGATCAGAATCTTCTGATTAAAAACCTCCTGAACCCTAGCAAATATGTCCCAGTTATAGATAAACCAGTTACCAAGCACTTTTTGAGCTCAGAAATAGAGAGAGCTGGACAGCTTCTCACGGCTCCTCCTGAAACTGTCTCTGAACACTTACAGGTAAGGAACACACAAGACCAGGACAGAAGTGGCCAGCTAAAGATAGACAAGATACTTGAAACTTCATTAAAAGGGATTGGCAGCCATACAGTTGAATCTTTGTTTGATTTAGAATCAAAACTACCCTTGAATATAGATCAAGTTATTTCTTCTGGAAAAGAAGTCATTTTCAAATTGAAGAACATTTTTTCTCAAATCCTATGAAACGGATGCCTCCCTATTTAATTGAAATTTTCATTTCTTTAGAGCTGAGTTAGATCTCCCTGCAGCAGCAGAGGACATTATGTTTGTTTTCAGAGTGAAATCAGTCCCTAATATACCAGTCTATGTATTATTATCAAATATGGACATAGTGAAAAAAATGTGGGCAAAACAATGCCTTATTAACAATCTGGGAATATCGATATCCTCTCCAGTGAACTGGACAACTGTCTGGACATTTGCACGTGAGTCTGTTGTACCTCACTTTTTTTCTCAAGACATTATCAACTCAATTTTAACCCTTTTAAATTGGAACTTTGAAACAACAAAGCATTTTCAGAGTGTGTTTATCTTTGGTATTCAGAATTATGAAGGGGAAAACAGTTACAGGTTGGCAACTTTTGTTTGAACTTTGTTAGCAACTTGTTTAGATAGCAAAATATCATCTCAAGAAGTTGAGTCAGTTAAGAGAGTAAATACAGGTTTTTTAGATATTGTAATTAACTCACCAGTGTTGTTTAATAACATTTTGCAAAACAACTACAAACTTGATAAATTCAACATCCACATGGTCGATCTTTCAAGCCCAGGCAATTATGCTAAAATGGTTGAGGAAACAGAGGATAACTTTTGACTGATTTCTCTTTCTGACTCTCTGTCTTCTCCCTGTTACATTAAGGACAGCAAAGTGACAATCAATATGTCAATCTCAGAGATGGCAAACTTTATCTCATGGAATATTGCGGGACTAAAGTCCAAACTGGTTGATTCACACTGGCAGGATTTTATTTCTAAATTTGAAATGTTATTATTTCAAGAGACATGGGCAAGCTCAAAAAATGTTTATCAATGGCTATGAAATATTATATGTTCCTGCAACAAAAGATAAAAATTGTGGTAGATCTAAAGGCGGGTTATCTACATATGTTAAAATAATAAAGGGCATTCAAATCTTAGAACACTCCTCCCCACAAATGAAATCATGCTTAGTGTTATTATTTGGAACTCCGTTACATTTTTAATAGTCAATGTGTATTTCCCTCCCAATTTTCATACTTCCACCCTTTATGACCCCTGGGCTCACCTTACGTCAGAAATTGACTTGTTATACTTAAAACATCTCATAGATATTATTATAATTGGTGGGGACTTTAAAGCCCAAACTGCACAATTTGACAACTTATTAACATTGCGGTCTCTGATTTTTATGGGAGACTTAGATCCAAGGAACTCTGTTGATAATATTGCCAGTAAAGCAGGCCTTAAGATGAAGGATTTCATTAGTAACAATAATTTTTTGATTTTAAATGGGAGGGGAGTAAGAGACCCGTATGGAGCATATACATATTATTCCTCTAACAGGAAAAGTGTTATAAACAACTTGTTTACCACTCCAGAAAGCTATAGTCATTTTGTTGGTTTTAAAATATGCATGAAGCCAGAAAGCAATCATGTGACCCTAATAGTTAAGATAGACACAGGAAAAGATAGTAAAATGACCAAATTAAATGAACCTCTTTCAGCCTTCTTATCATTGAGAGAGAAACATAGACTTACTTTGAATATTAAGAGTTTGGAAAATGTTTCAGAAGTAATCTATTCTACAAAGAGGTCCTCACTTTATACACTCTCACAAGGCAAAAGTTAAGCCCAGTATATAAATGAACAACTTGGGGAGTGCCTCTTTAGAATTAATGTTGTGATTTACACTTATAAAAATCAAAAATGTATATCATCAGCTTGGTTTGATCAGCAATGCATCAAAGAAAAGCAGAAATTAGGAAAACTGATTACAAATATTAATAAGAATTCATCAAGAGCCTGTACTGCAAACCTTAATAAAGTAAGGAAATATTATAAAAAAAATTCCTCAAACAATAAAAATATGAGTTTATCCAAAAATAGTGGGCCCACAAGCAAGAAACCATAGATAAAAAATGACTCAAAGACATTTTGGCAAATGGTAGTGAAGGGAGTAAAAACATATCAACCTTCAATGGCTGTCTATATCCCAAACGAAACATGAGTTTCTTATTTTTCAAATCTCTTTTATAGTGACACTGAGCCAGATAATTTATTATGAACTCCTAACTGGACGTATTCAGATTCATATAAACCCCTATTATTTTCTCTGGCTGAAGTAGAGCAGTCCATTTCAAATTTGGCCAATAACAAGGCCCCCATGCCAGATACTATCCCATGGGAAATTTATAAAGAGAATAAAAACTTCTGGGTTCCTTTCCTTGTAAAATTTTAATATATGTTTGAGAGAAAGGTATGTCCCCAGTTCATGGCATAAAAATATTATAGTTCCTATTAATAAAAAAGGCTCATTTTAAATGCCTAATAACTATCGGCCTATATGCTTACTAGATATCAGTAGTAAAATCTTTACTAGTATTCTTTTGACTAAATTACAGTTATGGGTAAATACAGACAGCCCTCTTTCTAATCTATAAGCTGGATTCTGCCAAGGCTGTTTGACTCTAGATAATATATTTATTTTGGTCCATTTAATAGAAAAGTATAATTTATGCAAAAAATGAAACTTTATGTACTATTTATTGATTTTACCGCAGCTTTCAACTCAATAGTTAGGAAAACCCTTTGGCATATTCTTCATGCATGTGGACTTTCTTTAAGTTTATTAATTCCCATATTTCTTCTGTAATCTGAAACATATACAGCAATTAGATATGATTCAAAGGGTAACAACTTAGAATATTTTTCAACTAACAATGGGGTCAAACAGGGTTGTCTCCTGGCTCCACTTTTGTTTAACCTCTCCATCGACTCCCTATTATACTTTGATATTTCTACAATTTTGGATTCTCCCAAAATTGATAATCAGTATGTTCATATTCGAGCATACGCAGACATTTTAGTTCTTTTGTCCGTAACTCAAAAAGGACTTCAAGCAAAATTAGATCAACTGAAAAAGAAATGTGGTTACTTAAATCTGGGAATTAATTTAGATAAAACAAAGCTAATGTTATTTGGGAATCGATTCCCAAAACCAAAAATCATGATAAACAATTCACAAATTGACTTTTAGTGACCACTTATTGTTATCTTGGTATTAAATTTTCTTCAACTGGCTCTAGAGCCAACATGTAAATGAACAAATAAATAAAGTATGTAGCTAAAGCCCTGCTCAGGTTAAATTTTAAGTTTGGTGGTCTGACTGTAGTCTCTGCCATCAATGCTGGAGAATCTAAAATTACTTCCACTCTGTTATATGGAGCCAAAATTTTTTTTTTTGGGGGGGGGGGTTAAGCTCAACACAAAATTGGAGCTACCACTATCTTTTTATTATAAAGTTATTCTTCAAGTTCCCCTTTCCATGGCCAACTCTATAGTAAGAGCAGAGCTTGGCAGAATCCCCTTGATAGATTTGGTTAACCTTAGATTATTGTCATATTGGCTCAGGATTATTAATAATCACAATAATAATACTCCCATCCTCTGTTTAAAAGAAAAAGAAAAATGGAACACCAGGGTATTTTCTTCATCTTGGCTAAGAGCATTATTAGCAAATTTATACAATTTAGATTGCATGCATCTTAGGAGAGACCATCAGGCTGGTATCCTGATATCTGATACCTACAGAGCTAAATTCAAGAAAAAAATATTTATGCTAGTACAGGATAAGCGAATGCAGCAGGTCTTAAGTCAAAAACAAGCCCTCTGGTTTAGCCAGAATAAAATTGACTCGACTTTAGAAAACTATTTATTACTCCCAAAATCTCCCCATATTTGTAAGGTGATATCGTGTGCAAGGTTTTGATTAATCACTTCAAAGTATACATATTTTAATCACTGGCTATCTTAAATAATCCCAATAATAACTCATGTTCCTGTGACAGAGGGTTTAATGAAACACTGTCACACATAATAATACAATGCCCCCTGTTTAACAGGTGGAGAAACCAGATATTAAAGAACTTTTTAACCAGATATGTAAATTTGGAATACGATCCAGTATTCATTTTGCTTCATCCTGGGACAGTGAAAGATGCTGAAATGAGCTTTCATTTTTTATCATCTGTAATTAGCTTCAAGAAAAAGGCGTAATTTAAAAGGCTTCAACAGAAATAATATCTGACAATACTGATTTTTAATCAGTTATGTGAATGTATTTTGTATTTATTGTCTTTTTTGTAATTAAATCATGATGTTTGTAATGTCCACAAGTCTTAAATATTTTTTGGAAAAACAATAAACAAAATCTTGTACCTTGTAGCAATAGTCACATTGATCTCAGTTTATGCTCCCCTTGGCTTGGATTTGTCTCTTTATCAGAAGATCTTATTAGATGCCTTGTGCTGGGCATAGGGCCATTTGATTTGGGGGGGGCTTCAATTTAAGATTCAATCCTAGTATGGATACCTCTGCACAGACTACCAGACAAGATAATGGAGTACCCAGGAAGGTAGGGAAACTGATGGGTGATATGGGGCTGGTGGATGCCTGGAGGTCATTGCATAAGGGAGCCAGGCAATACACTTTTTTCTTACAAGCAGACCAAACAAATTCACGCCTAGATTATTTCTGGATGTCTAAGGACCTAACAGGAATATATAAAGATGATTGGCTTGGGGATATAACCCTCTCAAATCACTTACCCATCTACATAAAGTTAGCATTAGGACCCATTCAATGGCACACCTTTTGGAGACTGAATATCTCCTTGATCCAGGAGGAAGAAAACCCAAAGAACATACAGGACACCATAGAACAGGCAATTAAAGACAAATGATAGCCCTGATATCTTGCCTGGTATATTATGGGATACCATAAAAGCCATATTGAGTGGCAGAATACTAGAGATAGCATATAGAAAGAAAAAGCATAGGGAAACTCCTAGAATACACCCACAAGAAAAAATAGAAATACTGGAGTTACAGCAACAGCAAAAAAGGGATAGTGAAGGAGGGAAAAACTGGCAAAATTGAAGAAAGAAATGTTTAAAATACTGGATTATAATATAGAACAGAAAATGTCGTATCTTAGACATAGGTTCTATGAGGGAGGTCCCAGAGCCCTTAAACTGTTGGCATATAGACTGCATCAAAGTAGAGCTAAAACTACCATTCCAAAGATTAGAGACCCTCACGCCAAAGAATGGAAGTATATTATAGAGGGAATAGCAGACACCTTCCAGCAATTTTATGAGAGATTGTATAGGGAGGAGGGAGCAGCTGCACAGGAGAGGATGGAACAGTTTCTGGCCCCTTTAGGTCTACCTAAATTGATGGAACAACAATAGGACATGCTAGCAGTTCCATTTCAAATAAAGGATGTTTGCGTAGAGATAAGTCACCTCAAGGCGGGGAATTGTCCGGGTATGGATGGTCTCCCTAACAAATAATAATTTTTTTTTATTTCCTATTTTTTATGCAGTGCACCAGCCTTTGGCATTTCAGCCCTGGTCACAGTGCTCTGAGCATCCCCAAGTCACCCCTGGATTGCCCCCGAGAGGGTGGGGTCAAGGCACCTTCCCCAACCAGCGACTCAAAACTTGAACTAGTCAGGGGAGCCCAGCTCAGGAGGCTAATTGAGGCCAGGGCAGGGCTTCACAAAGAAGGATGGGCAGCAATTTTTTTGTGTTTCCTGGAGGCGGGGACATGCAGTGATGTCCAGTGTCCACCCTGCCTCCTGGATCAGACTGTCTCCAATTGTGATGGAATTCCTAGCCTCCGCCAGGGGTCCTCCATGCACCGAACATATGCCTCACCCCCCCTTCAGAGAAGGAGATCTGTCCATGAGATGATCCATTACTCTCCCCCAGGCCAGCCTTCTAACTACCCGGATCTGTTCCCTAACCTGGGTCACCAGCATAGCAAGCATGAGTGCATTCGTTCTCAGACCACCATATCAAATAAAGAGACAGCACAATAATTATAAAATACCCACTATTACAATGACAATATACTAATAAATATACAGTATAATTACTTTTAAGCAAGTATAGTTCACTGGTCCACCAGCGCAGAGGCAGGGTGTCCATCTGTGACAACGATGACCCAGGTTCAGGAACATGCTCGGGACATCAGTGGGTTGGTTGAGGGAGAAGGATTGAGTATCCTAGGGACTGATCTCCTTATCTAGGGGGAGGGGGTAGAGTGTCTGGCACACCATGGACCTCTGGCAGAGGCCAGGGTTTCTTTGAACCGGCGCTGTCACCTGAAGTTGAGGCGTGGGATGCCATTACACATTCACACCACTAAGGTTCTTCCACAAAATCAGCAAAATCAGCAAAATAGCAGCTGCCATTCATGACACCCCACTTCTCCGAGCCCCGTTCACCCACCATGACTCTCCCAGATCAGGCATCCTTCTCCCATCATCACAGGATTGAGTTGGTGGGGTGGCCCTTCCCTGGGGAGTAATCCAGGGGGTACCCCATGCAAGGAGGTATGTTCCAGTAGGCATGGATGGGGGCCAGTTTTGACAAAAGTCTGAGTCGCAAGTGGCGGTGTCCAAAAAAAAATAATCAAGCATAGTTTGTGAACTGTCTTTTGGCAGCAGTAGTAACTGCATCCCTTGACTGGAATCTCAGCAATGCCTCTATTTGGGGATTGTACAGAAACGCTTGTTACACCTCATTCACCTTTGTCAGCACTGTATGCACTAATTCATTAACGCCCATCTTGTATGAGAGATTAAGTGCTAAAGACTGCTTGTCTTATAGTTGGCTACCCGTATGGGTTTGGTCAGTGTGAAAAGCAGTGCAAATACCCAGTGTGTACTGTTCCTATGGTAACAATATCACTTCCTTTAGTTTGTGGCCATAACAACAGCATATTCTCTTCTGGATGCAAATAAATCCACGAACACACACTGTATACATTTTGCGAGGCACATGGGAAAGGTTTTATTTTTTATTTCACTCCAAATCTGTATAATCTATAAGGATGTCTGCAACACAAGCTAAAACATAGGTGTTAGTACTTGCTGCAATGTGGAAACTACAATAACGCTAGATGATTGCAGGGCTGGACTGTATGTAGCATATTACCAGTGAGCTAACAAATTAAATTTCAGGGCATCCAAAGATGGCAATGTGGTTATTTTGTGTGACTTTGAATTCCAGGAGATGAACTTTATTTTTATTTATTTATTTAATAACAATTGAGGCCAAAAGTATCAAAGAGGCAGACTATAGATTTAGTAACCTATTATAAGTTACACCAATCAGCTGACCAGGTAACCAGGGAAGTCAGGACATTAGATCTTGTGTTCTCAAATGTGGACAACTGCCTTGGCAAATTTGTGCAAAGTGTATTGTATTTTTTTGCCAGGTTCACTTAGTTGCAGTTTCGGCTGGGCATGGTGCTGCAAAAGTGTCAGTTAGTCAAACAAGTAGACCATGCTGTCTAGAGGTAGTAGGACCAACCTCACACTCAGTTGCTGTGATAAGTCAGGAACCACGTGAAGAAGATAGCAGCATTCAGTTGGCATTATTAATGAGCTGGATATGCATTGAGGAGCACTGCAGACACATTTCTTTTGTTCTGAAGTCTGTGCTGGCTATAAACATCCCACTCAGAGTGGGTCTCAGCTCAGATGGGCCTTTTTGTTTTTAACATGCCTGCACCAAGTGGGTCACAATGTTACTGTTTTCTGTTAATTTTGCTGTTGGCTGTATCTTTCATGGTGGGCCACAACTTCCATGGTCAGCTGCAAATTCTGATGTCATTTCCATAGTCAGCCGTGGAACCGAGGAAAACTCAGGGTCTTATTTATAAATGGCAGCAACCAGAACCAACTCCATTAACACAGCAAGTATTTTAGATAGTTAGATAGTAATTCTACCAAAAGATTAAGGTAAAAGTTGAGTACAAGTAAGATTTGTTGAGGGAAATATAAAGGGGGTTCAATGGGATACATTTCTATTGAAACTTTACAGTTTCAAATTATAGTACAGTGCATTGTCACTGTCAGTACTTATCTCAGATGCTTGCATGTATTCCCTGTGCTTCCATAATGTTAATAATCCACCAATGTTCCTGCCAAACTTCTTATGTTTTTTGCAGGTTTTACAACTAATTTAAAACCATTAACATTTACAGTATTTTCATTTATCCAAGTCTCTTGTAGACAAATACACAGGAAATGATCGAAATATTTTACAATTTTTTGCCTGCCAACTTATTCTTCAGACCTAAAACATTCCAAGATAAAATCTTAGATTAGCAACAATGTGCTGGGATTGCTCTTTCTTAGATAGCTGTGGCTGTCATGGTTTTCTGGAGTAATTTGCCAATTTCCTATTCTCTCATTATCAAGTACTGCAAAATGATATGCTGTTTCCACTGTGAACTTCTGTCTAGCTTGATAGTTCATTTTCATTGCTCACTTTATCTGCCATTGATTCTGTATATACTGTGTTCAGTGATTGAATGTCAATTGATGCTATGTGCACTTGCTTTTACAGTTGGCAATGGGCAAGTTGTAGGGACATGGGCCAACATTCAAAGGAGATGTGCGGCGCAAATTGAAGATGCGCTGCACATTTCAGAAAATGAGTGGAACCACCGTGATGCTCCATCATGCATCTATAATGTATGCAGTGCATGTAGATGGGGTGTTCCCATAAATGTGCTGTGCATCCCTATATTCAGCTGAAATGTGCAGCGCATCTGCTGCACATCTCTGAGTTGAGCCACCCAAAGTTAGGCATGGAAAAAGCATGCCTAAATGGCCAGTCACCCACAGGCAGGCCACAGAACTGCAGGCAAGCCGTCCAAAGATAGCCCTTGGAGGTGCACCAGGACATGCTCCAGGCACCCACACACAGCACTCATGCTGGGATGGATGTACCCTGAGCCACAGGTGCCATGTCACCACCAGCACCATTCAGGGAGCAACCCTGCACACCACACCTTTGACATAGACACCAAGCAGCCACATGCCAGTGCTACCGGATGCCCTCTGGACACACCAGAGGGAGCGGACAGCCACAAAGCATTAAATGTACAGGGTGCCATGGCCTGCACCCATGCAGGCTCCAGGGTGTCACTTGGTGGTGGCATGCACCCAGGGTGCCATCTGGGGCAGTGGTGCCCAGGCAGCCTGGTGGATGGGTGTCAGCCTGGCATGGGCCAGAGACTGAACTGTGGCATACATCCACAGTGGAACAACATAGGTGCACACAAAGAGGACTCACCCACTAGTTTACCTGGTCACACTCTGCTCACTGGCTTTCCATACAGTCATCACCATGTTCCACACAGATTGGGGAGTACAGGGCACTGCAGGTGAATGTACATTGTATATGGAGCTGGTGTATCACATGCATGTGGTATACCAATCAGACTGTGTCACTCTGTGCCCTCCCCTGTTGCATGTCCAAGTGGGCTCATAGGACCACTGTCCAGGTGGGCCCCCAGTATCCCAGTCTGACCTTGTACATGGCTATGGGTAATAGCACTGTGCCCAGGCCAATACAGTCCAGTCACCCACACACAAACAGCCCACCACACCTACCTGATAGGCTGCAGTACCTCTTGTTCACCTTTGTGCAATGGTGGGGCAGCCCTGCACAGCTGGAAGTGAGCATGCCCAGGGTATGTAAACGGCCTGAATACATTCCAGTAATGAGCTGCACATGTGGGAGATGGACTTGGAATGTGCAATGAGGTCATATGCATATCCTGGCTGAATACTGCAACTTTGCACACTGTGCAAGTGGTTTTGCATTGTGCATTTCAGCATGATCTGCATGGGTCTCAGGTCACTTGCTGTGCCGCTCATCTCTCACTGCGTAATTGTGCATCTTTACGGTATTCAGCCAGACATGCTCAAGCACACCACATGGCACATCTTCTAAATATCTCATTATTTTGGGCCAGCGCATCTCAGATGTGTGGCTCAGGCACTTCAACACTTTTGCACAGGACTTTTCAATATGGGACCACTGTCTTTAATTAAGTTACCAGATGTCATGGAACTCTGGGTAATTTAATGTTCCATCTCTAACTATATCAGCAGGCTTTCTTAATTAATCAATATCAAGTCATGCTAAGTAGAGGGAAATCAGGTAGTAACCAAAACGGCAAGAAAGGGAAGGAGGAAAATAGATATAGACAAGCATTTGTCAATGCCGAATGTTCTCTTGCATGGTTTATGTGGCAGGGGTATATTGTGTTAGTGAAGTTAGTGAAGTATGATGTATTAAAAGTGGGCTTTGTCCAGCAAAGAGACCCTACTGTCAACAAATTGGGCATCTGCCATCTGAAGAAATGAAAGTACATGTCCACAGTAATCAGCAGTTTTTACCGACTTGATCTTCAGTGTGAAAGAACAAATGAAAGCAGTGTGATCTAGTAGTTACAGCATATATTTATAAATAGGGAGACCAAGTTCAAATCCTACGAGAGTCACTTAATAAGTATATGACCCATAGCAGGTCAGTTAACCTCTCATTGCTTTAGTGCACCCATCTAAAGAGGGTAAATAGTGAACCCCATTGACAATGAAATACTGCATCTTCACAGGGCTCTCAGGGGGGTACATAAATTGTGAAACATAGTGGCTGTATTAGTTTCCAATGGAAAATATGACAGTAAAGACGTGAGGTATACGTTGCTCTCCCTCCTCAAGAAGGAGGAGAAAAGACCACTGAAGACACCAGATGGTAGCACTGCTAGTCACTTAACCCCCCCCCCCCCCCCCCCCAGTGATCTAGTTCGTGCCTCCACACAGCTGTGGAAATGGTAAAAAGCAAGACCCTGCTGAAACTGAGATATTGCATCTCAACTGGGCTATAACCCTGTGACCCTGAGCAAGTCAATTAACATACTAGTGCTCCAGAAATGGGCAAAAGCTGGATCCCCAATGAAAAACAGATTGTCTCTCAGATGGGCTATCATTGTATGACCCTGAGCAAGACTCCTAACCATGCAGTGCCCCAGTCCCTAGTCCCACACAGTTGTGGAAATAGTTAAAAGCAGGACCCAATGAAAATGAGACACTGCAGGTCAGCTGGGCTATCACTGATTGAGCAAGTCATGTAACCTACTACGAATATCCAACTGAAAATGAGATGCTGCATCTCAGCTAGGCAACACTGGATAAATAAACTGCAGCATTATTGGGGGTGTTGGTAAATGAGCATTGTGATAGTATGTAAGGGTGGGTGAGTGGAACAGCCCTGTGCTGGTATGGGTTGTTAGGTATGTGAAGTAAAGAAAAAAAAGAGCACTGAGCAGGGCTGGTATTTTATGGTGGGGGATGAGAAGCCATGCAGTGGCAATGAAGGAGAAGTAGAAGAGCCCTGGGGTGCACTGATACTGGGGAGACTGGAGGAGCTCTCTGCCGGAGTGGTATGGGAGGGGGGAAAAGAAGTATATCCATGCAAGACTGGTAATGCAGTCCCTATATAGATTCCTCGTTCACTCTTGGAGTACTGGGTGAAATTTTTGAGCCCACACTTAAGGAATGACATGAATGGGTTAAAGATGGTGCAAAAGTGGGTACCAAAATGATACAGAGGAAGGTGTTAAGATTAGTGCTTGAGGATCTAAACATATACAGATATACATATTTAAATCCTCAAGGAGAAAGAAAGTTGACATGACTGAATCATTCAAATACTGCCGTGGAATAAACAAGATGGACAGCAACAAGAGTCACAGTAAGTGGTAATGTGAGCAATAGGAGCAGCTCCTTAGAAGTTGTCAAGGAGAGATTCAAGAAGGATGTTAGACAGGAAGTACCTGTTTTGTTACACAGAAACAGTGGCAAATGACTGGAACAAGCTTCCAGAGGAGGCCACTGGGGCTGAAACAGAGGGAAGGTTCAAAAGGGAATGAAACAGACACATGGGAATAATTCATAAGGAGGCAAACTGCAGAGAGGTAGAGAGGACTGTTTTATTATTAAAGGTGATCACAAGGGTGGTGGTGCTTCTCCCAATAATCAGTCACAGTTTAAGCATAGTGAAAAGCACTCAACCTCGCAGCACCAAAAGGACTGACACAGGCAAAATTACACTCAGCAGACTGGAAGAGCAGTTAGACTTTTATCTGCTGCTGTTATTTTCTATGATTCTGTGGTATTTGGAGGAGTAGGAGCTGGTTGAGCCCTCTGTGAAGATGGTATTTGGGAGTGGGGGTTAAAGAAGCCCTATGGTGGTACTGAGGGGCGGGACTAGAAGAGCCTTGTGCTGTACTGGGTTAGGGGAGGCTGAAGAAGCCCTGAGTTGGGCTGTACTGCAGGAGGCTGGAGAAGCCTAGTGCTGGGCTAGTATGGGTTGGCCTGAGAGAAGGCTTATGTTGGCCAGTATGAATGGGTTGGAGGGAACCTGGGGCCTGGCCTGGGCTGGGGTTGCCATGTTCTGGGCTGGTATTTGTAGGAGAGTGGAGGAGCCCTCTGTTCAGCTGCTACTGGGGAGGGGGGGGTTGCAGAAAAAAACAGTTCTGGGCTGACACAGAAGATCTCTTATCTCCTATTATGCCCAGCAGTGACAGGGGACAGAGATGCAGGAATTGTATGGGTCCTATCATACCCAGCAGTGACAGGGAATAGAGATACAGGAGGCCAATGGGTCATATCTTGCCCAGCAGTGCCAGGAGACAGAGATGTAAGAGGCTTATGGGTCCCCGTGTTCGAAGTGGGAGTGGCACTATACTCCCCTGGTCACCGTTGCTGCCAATACTTCCCTGCTCCAACAGTCTCTCTCTTTCAGGTGCTCTGTCCCCTGCCACAGGACTGCTGCTCCTCTAGGCTCACCTGCCCGGAGCATTGCGCCCTCCACATGATGCCTCCCTGTTGCTTATTCCACCTCCTTGTCATCCCACAACATGCTCAGGCATGGCTCCAAGGCCCAATACATCCTTCTCTGCCTGACTGTAATCTGCTTTGATGGGGTCTGTCTTTAATCATCATTGCCATGATTCAGTCATGTCAATTCGTCAGTGTCAGTGGCTCAGTAGGTAGCACACTCGCCTCTGAGGCCGGGAGATCAGAGGGCTGTGGGTTCAGTTCCCACATCTGGCACTTTGGTTAATATCCCAGTACTGACACTGTAGTGCAGCATGAGAGGGGTGCTGCACTTCTGAGGTGCCGTCTTTCGGATGAGACGTTAAACCGAGGTCCCATCTGCCTGGATTGATGGTAGTTCAGGTGGATGTTAAAGATCCCATGGCACTTATTGAAAGAGTAGGGGAATTTCCCCGTGTCCTGGCCAAATTTCCTCATTCACTAAAAATATCACCAACAGCTTAATCTGGTTCAAGGTCAGTTGGCATTCATCTGTATCCCCTTCCCCCGGGTCATGCCTGAAAAAAGGCAGGATTTGTCTAGTGCACTTACCCGGTCAACAAAAGCTAAATAAATAAATAAATAACTCCACTTTGTGAGGGTGTGCCCCTTCCCCCTCTAAAAGCCCGATCCTAAAACTCCAGATAGGACGACATCCAATATGGCGATGCACTGCTTACCAGCCAAACCCTCTTCCACAAAAGACCTTCTGTGTCTGCCAGTAACAGTCCAGGCCGGTCTGGTCAAGCACATTAGCACTACTGGAGTGACATCAGCTTGAAGTGGAGGAACGAAGGAAGGGGTGGGTTCAAGAGGTATAGCAGAGAGGGACAGCACACAGAGGAGGTAATGAGTGTGTTTCAAAGGACGGGGAAATGAGGGACACCAACGCTTGAAATGAGGGACAATGAGGGACTCTGCACCCTGAAATCAGGGTCACCATGAAGGACAACAGAATTTCAGCACTTCAATGATTTAATGCACTCTTTCTGTTTGCATCATTGGTCAACCAGCTCAGCCCACAAGTGCAGCTGCAGCAGTTATAGTCGTCATTAAGCTCTGCTCTCTGATTTCTGATCTCCTCCACTTTTGGACAGGACTTGTCTGTCAGGACAGGGTAGGGCTGTGCTATACTATGAATAATATTCCTGCAGGCTGTGTGAGGCTATGAAAGTCACAGAGTTGTCTGATGATAACCCCCATCATGGCACGTATGGCAAGCTTGCATAGAGAGAGCTGTGCTGAAATGGCCTGGAGTAGTATTATTGTGTGACTCAACATGTACAGTACTGAGACTTCCAGTGACATCACAGAGATGTCTGCACTTTGCTGAACACAGCTCCCATCCCCAGGGGCTTCTAAATTTTCAATTTTGCATAAATCTGCACCCAAAACAATAGAAATGGCAGGGTATGGTCAGATAAAAGACAGACAAAATAAAACACAATTAAAAACCTTGCCTGGTAAGTAGGATGCTATTAGATCTAAACTTAATCGGAGAGAGAGCAGTCGGAGCACATCCCCTGCAAACATGGCGGGTACCGAGGAGGAAAGTGAAAACCTTTAAAGATCCAGATTCGAACAGTTATTTAGAGTGATTAATGAAATGAGAGCAGAAATGAAGTGTGAATGTCAAAAACTTAATCAGAAACTGTCAAGACTCGAGCAGAGAGTGGAAACAGTAGAAAACATAGTGCCCACAATGGAGGATGGCACTACTCAAACAGGCCTGATATTATAAGCCTTAATTCACCACACGGAAAAACTACAAGAAAAATGTACCAACTTAGAGAGTCGCTCAAGAAGGGACAGTATCAGAGTCTATGGACTCCCAGAAGACTCAGAGACAGGATGAATGACGGATTTCATGTCGGATATGTTGGCATATGTCCTGCAACTCCCTTCTGGCTGTCAATTGGGAATCGAACGAGCCCATCGAGCTTTACAGCCAATACCCCCCACATCAAACTCAAGACCAAGATCTATTATAATAAAATTTAGTAGCTACAAAATGAAGATGTATTATCTAGGGCCTGGAAACAGAAAGAGGTATCCTACTTGTTTAGACGCCATTTCTTCAACCATGACTTTCCACCTGAAATACAGTGACAAAGGCTAAAGTATGTGGACATTATGAAGAGCAAAGGAGTCCACTTCACACCCGTATCCTGCCAGGATGAGACTTTTCTGGCCTGAAGGAGAGAACATATTCAAATCACCAGAAGAAACTAGAAGGGTCCTTGTGGAGAAAGGCCTAAGGGAGGCCCAGGAGCAGACACAGCAGAACTCTTTTACCCACCAGGACTTGGGAGCTAGCTCTGATTGGTTGGTAGCAGTTGGCAAAAGAAGAAGAGGGCACAGATCTCACACGTCATCACTGGCCCCCCTCCACGTATTACGTGTGCTCTTGCAGAAAGCACAAGAAAATCACAAGAAAGAAGCAATGACACTCAAGATGGATAGCAGTCTGCTGAACAGATGGTTTCCCTCTAAATTTAAGAACTGCTGCTCCTCACCAAACAGCTACTACTTTTCACGATCAGTGAAGATCGCAGTGACTGTTTACCCATCGAAATGTACTACTCACTGGGACAAGCAGGTTTGTTTAAACCTCGTAGATGCACAGACTTGGCAGGCAGCCTTATTGACTAAAAGCGACTCCCATCGCTGTAAAGGAAACTAATTTTGAGTTTCTGTATTATTTTAAATCTTTACTGGACAAATAGTATGTATCTACTTCCCAATATTAAAAGACTCAGAGACTTAATCTTGACAAGATTCCTAAATTTAAAACCGGATGGTCGTTATATAATTTAACATTGAGACATGCCTACCGATATTAGTTTGCTGTCAATTTAATGCGCAGTGCTTAATTTTTAATTATGATCTTTGATGGATGTGGACGCCTGGCGAGGGGAGGGAACCTTAAGTCTGGGGGGTTCTTACCTACACAGGAGAGCTCAACAGTGTTCTTTGCAGATATTTCCTTTTTTTGTGTAATCTGAAGACATCACCCTAGCTGGTTTAAATGGCTAGATGAGCCTTATAGCTAACACCTAAGGCTCCTGGGGAGAGCCATAGATGGTGTGGCAAGGGAGGGGTTTTTGAATAACTCCATCTTCCTAATCTGGATCCCCCCTTCATTACACCTGGGGAAGAGACCATATATAGAGGCCATTTTGGTTTAAAGGGTCTTCACAATTGGAAGTCACATTTGGTGAATAATACAGTATAACTACATAACTTTAAATATAATTTACCTATTTGCATGGCACACAGATGTTACAGTAATAATTGTTTAAGTTGGACCCCTAGTGGTTTGGGGTTGCTGACACAGTTATGGTTATTTGTTATAATTTCTTTTGTTGCCTACCCATACAGACTTAAAGGATTTGAAATCAGTGGGTTTAAAGAGCTGAGTAATTGGGAGGGGGGACTAGCATGAAAGTTAGTCTGAAAGAAACAAGGCATGAGCAAGTAAAAATAATCCTAAAATATCAAGATGGATCGTAACAACATAACAATTCTGTCATATAATGTTAATGGTATGTCAAATCCCATAAAGCGTAACCGAATTATGTCCTTCCTGAGAAAATCAGAGGCTGCCTTTATAATGTTACAGGAAACTCACATGAGAAGGGGGGAGCATGGAAAATTGTGTAAGTTAGGATATCAGAGGATAGTATCCTCGGAATACCATAATGGCAGAAGGAAGGGAGTTGCCATATTGGTCCTGCATAAGATAGTATTTGAAATTATGGCCACAATAAGCAATAAAGAGGGTATATATGTGGGACTCAAAGGAAGATACAATGGCTCAATAGTCACATGATTTTATTGAGGTCCCTCAATATCCTTGGATGCACCCCATCTTCCCCATTGCTTGTCCACCTTCTAATTAGATTGATTCCAGGTGGAGACTGTGAGCTGAGCAACAGGGGTACGTGCACCTTTGTCTGAGGAGAAGGCAGTGGCAGCAGGAATACTAAGCTTGTTTTATTTTTATAAAAGGTATGCTATCTACACTGTGATTTGCAGCCTTTCCAGACCATCTTTATTCCTCCTGTGCCTTCGTCTTGTGCTCCCCTTGTATTTGCGGTTATTTGCAGAGATGAAAAAAACTAAGTGATGGTGAAAAGCATAATTTTGAGCAGACCACCATTCGGACTGACGTGAAGGGTTTGAAGCTAGCCACTGACATCATCTGTTGAATCTGATGAACAGAAAAGGTTGACTTAAAAGAAGAATTTCTACAAATAACAGACTCCTTGGGAAGTGAACTCCAACCTATCCATTTTGTTATCTGTTTTATCATTTTGTTTTTTGATTTCTGTGTTTTTTCTTTGTGTTATGTTTATGTAATCTTTTTTCCATTTATTGTTTTTATGAGATTGAATCTTTTAGAGATCGGGGGAAGTTTGTTTTTTTTTGGTTCTCCTTTGTAGCTACTTTTAGTCCCTGAATGATATATACCTTTGGTGTTTTAATTTACATTTGTTTTTATCAGTCAGCTGAGTGCATTGAGTGCATTGATAACCCTTTCATTGTTATATTTTTAATGACTTGACACTTCATAACTTCGGTTAAGTTGAAATTAGCTTCAGTTAATTTAGTTCTCCCTGTGATTATTTAGCAGCTCCTAAGCTGATATCACTGTTAATTACTTATCTAGGCTGTAACTTTAGGATGTTAATAGGAGAGCCTATAGTATAGCTACATCATAGATGTTATGCAACCAGTTAAATTAGAACAGGTGTTGCCGGAGTTGAAGCAATTTTTTGTTTCTAGCACTTAGCGCTGATGCTCAGGGCTCTAGCTTTTGTGGTATGGCGTGGTGTTCTTAGTTTATTTATAAGCTTCTAGCATTTATCTTCCATGATCCTGAATGAACCCACCTTTACCTTCTGTGTGTCTTTAAGGAGTTCTTCAGCCTGCTTCACTCTGGAGCCAAGAGCAACCTAATAGTCGTCAAAATGTTTCTTTTCTCCTCTTCGTTGAAAGTGGCTATTGGCTTGTTGTTTAAAATGGAGCGCAAGTAAGTAAGATCAAGTTAGCCAAGGTATAGAAGGGGGACTGGCAGTGGTAGTGGTGGTGGATCGCTGCAGTTTACTGCAGATGATCTGGTTCTATAATATATATTTATATATATATATCTATATCTATATCTATATCTATATCTATATCTATATCTATATCTATATATATATATAGGTATACATACACACATTTACAATATCGTCTATATTACTGTATCTAACTCGCATGAGCTCATATGAATAATTGACCCAGTTATAATCAGACGACTTTTGGGGGGGGGGGGTTGATGATGTATGCTGTTTGATAGCTCAAAAAAAAAATTATATTTCACCCTCTTCTAAAACCCTCTCTCCAATTTTATCCAGAGGGTACTTATTTTGGCGACCAACTGGAATGAGGGTCATGCTGGGGTGGCGGTTGTGGCAGGGAGAAAAGCTGTTACTGGATCCTTTGACTCGGCCTGGAGTTACTCTCTGAAACCAATGCCGAGGTAACCAGAGAAGCCTGAGTCTGAGCTTTAGCATCTCTTCTATGCCAATATGACTCTAGCCACATGCTATATTCCCATACTGTGCTTCTAAGAGCGTCTTGAGAAACTGGGAAATCTGAGAAAACATAATCCGAAAAAAGGGTTTTAGAAGATTCGAGGGGAATTTTCTTCAACAATCAAACTTTTTACCAGGACATGCTGGAAATTTGAATCTTGAACCTCAGAGCACTTTCTAATCTGGCTTTTGGCCTGGCTAATTGTTGACTATTGTGGACATTTTTTAGACATTTGATGGACATCTGATGACCTGGCCTATATGGTAATTCTTTTTTTTTTTTTATGGTGGCACTCTTTTTTTATATTTTGGACAGTCCCTCTCTACTCTAATTATAATCATATTTTTGGGACTTTGTGATATTGCATCAATGTATTATTGGGATATTGTGGTCTAGGGTGAACTTATGTGTTTTTGCAACCTATCCAACCAATAGTTTTAAATAGAAATTATACCCTTCATACGTATCATTAGTATTTATTCATTATTTATCATGTATACTAGGAGTGGTAGAGCATTGGTAAAAAAACATAGATGGGAAAGATATAAACATAAAAACATTGAATTTGATGGCAGATAAGGACCGCTTGGCCCTCCCAATCTGCCCATTGCCATACCTAATGGATAAGCTGCAGATCCTAGTTAACCAGCAGCCTACTTCTTCCTACCCCAACCCCCTAGAATTGCCTTATGACTGTCCCATGCACGCTTGAATTCCACCACTGTTTTTGACTCCACAACCTCCTCCGGAAGGCCATTCCATGCATCCACAACCCTCTCTGTGAAAAAATACTTCCTTAAATTACCTCTGAGCGCCCCCCTCTATATTCAAATTGTGCCCCTTGTTCTTGCACACCTCTTTTTTTGAAAGATGCTACCCTCTTGGACTTTGTTGATTCCCTTGAGGTACTTGAAAGTTTCTATCATGTCCCCCCTCTCCCTCCTTTCTTCGAGGCTATACATATAAAGCTCCTTAAGTCTCTCTTCATATGTCTTCTGGTGCAGACCCTGCACCATTTTAGTTGCCCTCCTCTGGACAGCTTCCATCCTGTCTATGTCTTTGTGGAGATTGGGTCTCCAGAACTGCACGCAGTACTCCACATGGGGTCTGACCAGCTGTCTGTACAGAGGAATAATAACTTCCTGTTTTCTACTGGTGATGCCTCTCCCTATGCATTCCAGTATCCCCCCGCCCTCCTTGCTGCCCTTTCACATTGCTTGCCCACCTTTAGGTCATCTGATATGACTACACCCAGGTCACTTTCCATTTTTGTTGTTGTTAGTATCTCACCCCCCATTGTGTAGTCTTCCCCTGGGTTTTTGATTCCCAGGTGCATTACCTTTTACTTCTTAGCATTGAATCTAAGCTGCCATACATTTGACCATTCCTCTAACCTTGTCAAGTCCCTTCTCATCCTTTCCACCTCACCTTGTGCATCAACTCTGTTGCAGATCTTTGTGTCATCTGCAAAGAGACATACTTTTCCTTCCAGTCCCTCTGCAATGTTACTTATAAAGACATTGAAGAGGACCGGTCCTAATACTGAACCTTGCGGTACGCCACTAGTAACCCCCCTTTCTTCAGAGTGGACTCCATTTACTATTACTCTCTGTGTCCTATTCTTCAGCCAATTCTTTACCCAGGCTGTCATATTGGGACCCGCTCCCAGGCTGGCTAACTTATATATTAATCTTTTGTGTGGGAATGTGTCAAATGCCTTCCTAAAGTCTAGGTAGGCCATGTCCACAGCCCCTCCCTGATCTGCTACTTTGGTCACCCAGTCAAAGAAATCTATCAGATTCATCTGGCATGACCTTCCCGCTGTGAATCCATGCTGCCTTGGGTCCTGTGCTCCTCTGGCCTCTAGATACTCGACAATTCTTTCTTTCAGAAGTGATTCCATCATTTTCCCTATCACTGAGGTTAAACTAACAGGTCTGTAGTTTCCTACTTCTGCCTTGCTCCCACTTTTGTGAAGGGGAATCATATCTGCCCTCCTCCAGTCCTCGGGTACCACCCCATCCTCCCATGATTTGTTGAAGAGGGTAGTCAGTGGTGTCACTAGTTCTACCCTTAGTTCTTTTAGAATCCTGGGATGAATCCCATCAGGCCCCATTGCTTTGTCCACCTTCAGTTTTAAGAGTTCTTTCAGAACCCTTTCTTCTGTAAATGGGCTGGTATCAACTTCTTTATCCAGAGTGTTTCTACTGTTTGTTTTAGGTACCTCCCCCTCTTCATTTCTAAATACTGAGCAAAAATATTTGTTTAGTATCTCTGCCTTTTCACAGTCACCCTCTGCCCATCCTCCCTCCCTTTATTAAGCCTCACTATCCCTCCCTTAGTCTTCCTTCGCTCCCTGATGTACCTATAAAAGGTTTTATCCCCCTTCTTAACTGAGTTGGCTATCTTTTCCTCAGTTTGGGCCTTTGCTGTTCTGACTGCCTTCCCAGTTTCCTTTTGCTTTAACTGATACAGTTCTCTGTCCTGCTCCTTCTGTGATTCCTTGTACTTCCTGAATGCTTTCTTTTTCTCTTGAACCTTCACTGCCACTTCCTTTGAGAACCATAGTGGTTTCTTACATAATTTCATTTTGTTTATTTGCTTCACACAAAGGCTTGTTACCTCTGTGATGGCAGTTTTTATTATTCCCCATTGTTCTTCCACCCCTCCTTCCTGCCCATTTGCTAGTGCATTCCTTAGGCACTCACCCATTTTGGCAAAGTCAGCCCTCCTAAAGTCCAGCACTTTTGCCTTTGAATGGCTTGACTCTATTGCTGTGTTTATTGTGAACCATACTGTTCGATGGTCACTAGTTCCCTAATGGCTACCCACTTCTACATCTGTGATCCTCTCTCCATCTCCATTTGAAAGAACCAGGTCTAAGATTGCTCCCTCTCGAGTGGGCTTCAATACTAGTTGTCTAAGGCATGCCCCCTGTAGGGCAGCTAGAATAATCCCACTCTTCGAAGTGGCTGCTGCAACTGCACTCCAGTTAACATCTGGCATATTCAGATAAGCCATCAGCATTGTCTCCCCTTTTTCTGCCATTCTAAGTATACTTTCTATCATTTCCTTGTCCATTTCCTCCCCCTGAGAAGGGGTCTGTATACAACCCCTGTGCGTATTGTGGTGCCATTGCCTGTCTACAAATTTAACCACAGTGGTTCTTCTCCTCCCTGTTTACCCTTTTGTTCTGTTGCTTTGATTCCTTCCCTTATGTAAAGGGCTATTCCTCTCCTCTTTACCCTCCCTGTCCTCCTGTAGATAGTATATCCTGGTATGTTTATGTCCCAGTCATGGTTTGTGTGTACCATGTTTCTGTGACTGCCATGATATCAGATGTTCCTCCTCCATCAAGGCCACTAATTCAGGAAGCTTGTTACTCAGACTATGGGCATTGGTACTCATTGCTCTCCATTTTTGATGGCTTTACCTTCTGTTGCAGCATCCCCACTGACCTTTCTACCTCAGTCTTTTTCTCATTTAGTACCCTGTTTTGTAGGGAGAGGCTGGGATTTTCCTGCTGCTTATCAGTGCCTCCCCCCTTGACTATTTTAAAAGCTTGTCAATGAAGCATTTAAACCGATTGCTCAAAAGACCTGTTCCCTTCCTGGACAGATGCAGACCATCCTGCCAGTATAGGCTGGTGTCCTTCCAGGTGGAACCCCAGTCCCCAATGAAGCCAAAGATGAGGGGCCAAATGTTAGTAGAGGGGGTAGGAGCAATAGGAAAAACTGCTGTGCTTATATCTAGGAGTTGTCCCTCATGTCTCTTGCTTCCTCTACCCTAAAGATCAGGTTGGCCTCTCTGATGCGTTCAAATTTCCTGAGTTGCCATTATCTTCATGTCAAATTAAAGGAGAGATATTTATTGATCGAAGATCTGAGCCTTCGCTCTTGAAACCACCTCTATCTTCTTCCCATATAAATTTGCATTCTACAGGTTATTACAGGGAAGCCGAGACCGAATCCCCAAATGCAGTTTTTGGTGTATCTTCCTCTCCTTCCACCCCTTCTGATAAATTAAAGCCTAGGGGAGTTTTAAAACACCATAGTCTCATTAATGCAAATGAAGTAAACAATGCAAATCGTATTAATGAGACAAACACCAATCCTCCATTTATTGAGGATCTCAATAATTAGGGACAAAAATGTTTTATTCCAGCATCTATTTCCCATAAACCTAAGGCTTAACATCAAAGGATCATAACTTATTTTTTCTTGTGTAATTCTCGTTCTCTGAAAGCATACTCCAGAGATAGCTTAGCACTTTTAACCTTAGTCTCTGAAAATCTAACTGTTTATGTAGAGTCTCAGGAAAGAAGAGAGATCAGTTTGAAAACTTCAGAAATTCAAACTATAAATTTGTTGAAAGGGTCAGAGAGTTCCCTGCATCCTACAGGGTTAGATCTTTTTAGCCCTCCAGAATTCTATATCAGTATAGATTCCTCCTCGTCACATTCAGATAACTCTTCAGTACTGGCGGGCTCACCTGATAAAAGTCTTTAGATAACTTGATAATGAATTAGAACAAATAAATCTAGATCTAGAATTTCTTCTGTCTTCTCCTGATACAATATCTAAGTATACGATTAAGGCTCTGGCCCATCCCATCATGGCCAATATTGTTTTGTTGGAAACTTTTAAAGAACTTAAATATCATATAGAGAAACTGTCGGACTTATTTACTGACCAAATTTCAGCTCTTTCAAATAAAATAGATAACATAGAAAAGGAAAAATTGTTTGGAAGTAGTAGGAGACTTTCCTTCCCATCTATCCATAGCCCTCCCCCCCCAAACAATCAAGGGCAGTAAAAAGAAAAATAACTCTCAGAAAAACTCTAAGAAAAAGCATCAAAAACATAAAAAAAGAAAAGAAAAGAGATTTCCACTGTTACCAATCTTGATCAGAATCTTCTGATTAAAGACCTCCTAAACCCTGGCAAATATGTCGCAGTTATAGATAAACCAATTAACAAGCATTTTTTGAGCTCAAAATAGAGAGAGAGAGAGATATACAGTATCTTGCTGCTCCTCCTGATACTGTCTCTGAACACTTACCGGTAAGGTACACACAAGACCAGGACAAAAGTGGCCAGCTAAAGATAGATAAGATACTTGAAACTTCATTAAAAGGGATAGACAGCCATACAGTTGAATCTTCATTTGATTTAGAATCAAAATTACCCTTGAATATAGATCAAATTACTTCTTCTGGAAAAGAAGTCATTTTCAAATTGGAGAACATTTTTCTGAAATCCTATGAAACGGATGCCTCCGTATTTAAATTAATTTTTCATTTATTTAGAACTGAGTTAGATCTCCCTGCAGCAGCAGAGCACATTATGTTTGTTTTCAGAGGCAAATCAGTCCCCAATATACCAGTCTATGTATTATTATCAAATATGGACATAGTGAAAAAAATGTGGGCAAAACAATGCCTTATTAACAATCTGGGAATATCAATATCAACTCCAGTGAACTGGACAACTGTTTGGAAATTTACATATGGGTCTGTTGTACCTCACTTTTTTTCTCAAGACATTATCATCTCAACTTTAACCCTTTTAAATTGGAACTTTGAAACAACAAAACATTTTCAGAGTTTGTCCATCTTTGGAATTCAAAAATATGAAGGGGAAAACAGTCACAAGTTGACAACTTTTGTTCGAACTTTTTAGCAACCTGTTTAGATAGCGAAATAGCATCTCAAAAAGTTGAGTCAGTTAAGAGATTAAATACAGTTTTTTTAGACTCTCAAATAGATATTGTAATTAACACACTAGTATTGTATAATAGCATTTTATAAAAGAACTACAAACTTGATAAATTCTATATCCACAGAGTCAATCTTTCAAGCCCAGGCAATTATGCTAAAATAGTTGAGGAGACAGAGGGTAACTTTTGAGTGTTTTCTCTTTCTGTCTCTCTTTCTTCTCCCTGTTACATGAAGAACAGCAAAGTGCCAATCGATTGACCTGTGACGAGTTGGGTCTTACACAGATAGTCACTGAGCCCACAAGGAATAACAATTCTCACACCTCCAACAGCTCACTCCTGGATGACATTTTAACTATGCACTTGCATAAAACCCCTCAATCTTCAGTTTTCCATAATGACATGGGTGACCATAGTGTCGTTGTATGCATAAGATCACAAGCCAAAACTCACAAGCCACCTAAACTCAGAACTAAACAATCATTTCACAAATTCAATACAGCAAACTTCTTAGCTGATCTGGGCAAGATCAAATGGCAAGATCTATATCTGTCCAAATCTACTGACGAAGCTGTCACAGTCCTTAATGACAACCTTTCCATCCTGATAAACAAGCACACCCCCCTTATTAAAGTGAGGGTACATATATCCTCACATCCCTGGTTTACCACAAAGCTGAAGGCAGAACTTACCATTAGAGACCAGCTTTGGGCACAAACCAGGCCAACCAAGAATCCAGCAGACTGGCAGGCCCTTAGAACTGCCAGAAATGCCTGTGTTAAAAACATACGTACCACGAAAGCAAACTATTACATCTCCACCCTAGAAGAGGCCTAAGGAAACCCCCCAAAAACCTGGAGGACACTGAGATCCATTGAAGGCCATCCTGCAGCTCCCTCAATACTACTTAAGATACTTACCAAGGACAGAGTGGTGGAAAACCAACCACAAATCCTTAAAGAACTTAACCAACACTTTGCCACAGCCGGATTAGCATTTGACTCCTCTCCGTACACCAGCCACTCAAATGGCAATTTTAGCCCACCCTCCATATCCACCTCCCCCAGCCCTTCCAGCTGCACTTGTTTAGTTTTAAAGAAGTTGAAGTCTTGCTCCTTAGCCTCGATGTTAGGAAAAGTGGAGGGGACGATGCCCTTAAACCATTCTTCCTGTGATTAGGCTTTGCCCCCAGCTCACAGCTTCCATCCTCCATATCTTCAACCTCTCCATTACCGCTGCCATCCTGCTGAAAATCTGCCCATATTCTTCCTCTCTTCAAATCAGGAGGCCCTTGTTATCTCAACAATTACAGGCCTATATCCATTTTGCCTGTTCTCTCAAAAACCCTAGAAAAACTGGTCTACAATCAACTAAAAACTCATCTTGAAGTGCACTCACTCTTAAATCCTGCACAATCTGGGTTCAGGTCTAAACATAGTACCATCTCAGCTCTGGCTAAAGTCTCTAATGACTGGATCATTGCTATGGATTCAAAGAAGGTTACTAGTGCAGTCTTTCTGGACCTTAGTAAAGCTTTTGATACAGTCGACCATCACTTCCTAATTACCTGCCTTACCAAAATAGGTGCCACTCCACTCACCACTCAGTGGTTTGACAGTTATCTCTTGGAAGGATACAAAAAGTGAAAGCCGATGGCCTACTATCAGCCCCTCTCTTGATTGTCAGTGGAGTCCCCCAAGGCTCCATCCTAGGCCCAATCCTTTTCTCCCTATATATCAATGATCTGAATGCCCACATAAAAAAATCCATCATACATTTCTTTGCAGATGACACAGTATTATACACCTCAGGTTCAACCTTATCTGAAGTCAGGGAAGTGTTGCAAGCCAACTTTCATCAGTTAGAAAACAATCTCATCAAAGCCAAACTTCTTCTAAATGCCAAAAAAATGTAGGCAATGATTTTTACATTGTATGTCTCACTTGGTGCATTACCTGTCCTACCACAGGACTTTGAAGTAACCTCCCTGGGTGAACCCCTGGAAATCATGCCCAAATTCAAATACCTAGGCATGTGGATAGACAACAAGCTATCTTTCAATGGCCATATTGAAGACCTATCCAAGAGGCTCAAAGCACGATTGGGATTTTTTTTTAGAAATAGATCCCTCTTCTTTCTATGACCACATGTCTGGCTTGTCCAAGCAACCTCTTCCTCCCCTTACTAGATTATGGGGGATTTTATATACATCTCCTCTACAGCCTCTAGCCTTACCGAGTTGGATGTTCTCCTCCACCATGCTCTACGATTCATTACTAGTTTCGCCTTCAGGACCCACCATTGCAATTTATATGCAGCGGTTGGCTGGACCTCACTTACCACCAGACGCAAAATCCATGCAGGTATCTGGACCCTCAAGATACTTCTGCACAAACTGCCAGACTATTTAACATCTTTACTATGCATCTCCCATAGTGCTTACTCCCTAAGTAAGTCTGACTACATCCGATTAGATGTTTCTAGGACTCGTAACACACTTGGCTGATGGGAGGTCTCATATGCCCTCCCCAACATTTAGAATCAACTTCAATCCATACTGAAGCTAACCAGCACTGTCTCAATCAGTTCCTACAAAACACTGGCAGTCTCTAAAATAAAAGTCACCTGCAGGTGCTACTAGGCCTCCTTCTAACTCCAAGCCAAGCTTTTTGTGCTGACTCCCCTTCTACTCCATTAACAGGAATTTAATTGCCTACCTGGTACAAGTTTTTTTCTTTTTATTCTTCTCTCCACTTGACATAATATATGACTCAGCTGGACCCTGCACTGCTATGTTGTAGCTACCAGGTAGATCACTAAGTTGTATAACTCTTGGACAATATGTACTCACTGTGCTTACCTATATACAATTGCTCCTAACTATGTAACAATGATATGCATGTGTAAATGTCTCAGAACCTCATGGTGAAAGAGTAATAATGACATGTAAATGTCCTAGGACCTTCTTGTGAATGAGTAATAATGATATGTATATGTAAATGTCTCAGGACCTCCTTGTGGATGAGCTTGCTCAATGGAGTTTTCCTGCAATAAACTTGAATATACATATTACCAGGGAGGTCCAGGAGGTGGTGCAGGGAAAGAAGGCAGCCTATAAGCAATTCAAGTGCTCAAGGAGTGAAAGGGATCGAGGGGAGTATGAGCTGATGGCTAGAAGGGCCACTAGAGTGGTGAGGGCGGCTAAGGCAAGGAAGGAGCAGAACCTGGCCAGGGAAATTAGGAGAGGGAAAAAGGGGTTCTTTAGATACATTGGGGAAAAACGAAGGGTGAAGGGGCAGATTAGCAGGATTAAATCAGGGGAGAGATGGGCACAAGACCCAGGGGAGCAGGCTGAGGTACTAAATGAGTACTTCACCTCGGTTTTCACCAAGGAAAATGGGGGTGCTGCATCATACATGGGAGGAGACAGAGATACTGAGGAGGGGGGGACCCTTACCGATCGGTGGGTCTGGGGAGAGGGGGAGGCATCACTGGCAGGTGGGGGGAGGGCTAAGCAGGGAGAAGAGGTACCGGAAGTGGAAATCACAGCAGAGAGAGTGAGGGAAGCCCTCAGCTCCCTTAAGATGGAAAAAGCACCGGGTCAGATAAATTACATCCCAGAGTGCTGAAGGAACTTGCGGATGTCCTGGCGAAACCCCTGGCAGAGCTTTTCACCATCTCTCTGAGGACAGGGTGGGTGCCCCAAGACTGGAAGGTGGCGCATATAGTGCCTATCCACAAGGGGGGATCAAGGGAGGTGGCAGGGAACTACAGGCCCGTCAGCCTGACATAGTGGTGGGCAAGGTGATGGAGGGCATTGTCAAGGAGGGCTGGGGGGACCTGGATAAGTCAGGGTGCCTGGACGATAGACAGCATGGATTCATCCCAGGGAAATTGTGTCAGACAAACCTGGTGGAGTTCTATGACTGGGTGACTAGTGCCTTGGACCTGGGTAGACCAGTGGACGTCCTCTTTCTAGACTTCAGCAAGGCATTTGACTCTGTTCCTCACATGGGCCTGTTGGATAAGCTGGGAGAAATGGGGGTGGGGAACCAGATGATCAGATGGATAGGCAATTGGCTCCAGGACTGGACCCTGAGGGTCATAGTTGGTGGGATAGTCTCATCCCCAAGGAGGGTCATTACTGGGGTCCCACAGGGATCAGTCCTTGGGCCCCTTCTGTTCAATGCCTACATCTCTGACATAAGGACAGGAATCAGGAATGAGATGAGTCTCTTTGCTGATGACTGAAACTGGGGGCGGTGGTGGATGGGGAGGAGGGGAGGGTGGCCCTACAGGGGGACCTGGAGGCTCTGGAAAGATGGTCTAGAAAGTGGAAGCTGAGGTTCAATGCAGGCAAATGCAAGGTACTCCACCTGGGGGCCAGAAACCCAGGCCAAGTGTACACCCTGGGGAATGCTACAAGTCTCGATGGCTGAGAGGGACCTGGGGCGGTGGTGGATGTCAAGATGAACAACTCTGAGACTTGTAGGAGGGCAGCAGCCAAGGCCAACAGGATGCTGGGATGCATCACTAGGGGATCACCTCCAGAAGGAGGGAAGTGATACTCCCTCTGTATAACTGCTTGGTGAGGCCGCACCTGGAGTACTGCATGCAGTTTTGGAGGCCACACTTAAAGAGGAACATTAACCTCCTGGAGAGGGTCCAGAGGAGGGCAACCAAAATGATTTGTGGCTTGGGGACAGGACATATGAGGAGAGGCTCAAGAGCTAAATATGTACACATTGAAAGAGAGAGGGACTGGGGACATGATAGAGGTCTTCAGGTACATGAAGAGGGTAAATAGGGGAGGAACAGTCAGGGTGCTTTGAAGGAAGGAGGAGGGGCCACTAAAGGGCATGGGTGGAAGCTGGAGGGGGGAAGATTCAGGGGAGAAAGGAGGAGGTGCTACTTCACTGAGAGGGTTGTGGAGCCATGGAATGCACTGCCTAGGGGGCTGGTGGAGGCAGAGACAGAGGAGGGATTCAAGAGGGGGTGGGACAGGTACAGAGGAAGGGTTCTGGAAGCAAAATCCAATGCAGCAAGAATATCTGGAACTGGGAAGGGAGAAGCCAGAGAAGGCGAGGGGGACAGCAAGGTCAGCACCTAGGGTGGGGGCTGACCAAACGAGCAGACACGAAAGACCGTTAGGCCTATTCTGCTGGCATTTTAGTATGTTAGTATTATTGCCCTAACAGGAAAAGTGTTATAGCCTACTTGTTGATCACTTCAAAAAGCTACAGTCATTTTCATGGTTTTAAAATATGCATGAAGCCAGAATGTGATCATGCAGCCCTAATAGTTAAAAAAGACACAGTAAAAGATAGTAAAATGACCAAATTAAAAGAAACTCTTTCAGCCTCCTTATCATTGAGAGGGAAGCATAGACTTACTTTGAATAATAAGAGTTTGGAAAAAGTTTCGGAAGTAATCTATTCTACTAAGACTTCTTCACTTTATATACTCTCACAAGGCAAAAGTTCAGCCCAGTATATAAATGAACAACTTGAGGAGTGCCTTTTTAGAATTAATGCTGTGATTTATACTTATAAAAATCAAAAATTTATATCATCAACTTGGTTTGATCAGCAATGCATTAAAAGAAAAGCAGAAATTAGGAAAACTGATTACAAATATTAATGAGAATTCATCAAGAGCCTGTACTACAAACCTTAATAAAGCAAGGAAACATTATACAAAATTCCTCAAACAATAAAAATATGAATTTATCCAAAAACAGTGGGCCCACATGAAAGAGACCATAGATAAAAATGACTCAATGACTTTTTGGCTTATGATTGCGAAGGGAGTAAAAACATATTAATCTTCAATGGCAGTCTACATCCCAAAGGAAATGTGGGTTTCTTATTTTTCAAATATCTTTTATAGTGACACTGAGTCAGATAAGATATTAAGAACTCCTAATTGGATGTATTCAGATTCATAAAAACCCCTAATATTATCTCTGGCTGAAGCAGAGCAGGCCATTCAAATCTGGCCAATAACAGGGCCCCCGGGCCAGATACTATCCCTGGGGAAATTTATAAAAAGAATAAAATCTTCTGGGTTCTTTTCCTTGTAAATTTTGTTATCATACGTTTGAGAGAAAGGTACGTCTCCATTTCATAGCGTAAAAATATTATAGTTCCTATTCATAAAAAAGGTTAATTTCAAATGACTAATAACTATCGACCTATATGCTTACTAGATATCAGCGGTAAAATCCTTACTAGTATTCTTTAGACTAAATTACAATTATGAGTAAATATAGGCAGCCATCTTTCTAATCTCCAAGCTGGATTCCACCAAGGCTTTTTGACTCTAGATAATATATTTGTTTTGGCCCATTTAATGGAAAAATATAATATATGCAGAGAAATGAAACTTTGTGTACTATTTATTATTTTACTGCAGCTTTTGACTCAGTAGTTAGGAAAATCCTTTGGCATATTCTTCATGCACATTGACTTTCTTTAAGTTTATTAATTCCCATATTTCTTCTGTAATCTGAAACATATACAGCAATTAGATATGATTCAAAGGGTAACAACTCAGAATATTTTTTCAACTAACAATGGAGTCAAACAGGGTTGTCTCCTGGCTCCACTTTTGTTTAACCTCTACATCGACTCCCTATTATACTTTAATATTTCTACAATTTTGGATTCTCCCAAAATTGATAATTAGTATGTTCATATTCTAGCATATGCAGACAATTTAGTTCTTTTGTCCTTAACTCAAAAAGGTCTTCAAACATAATTAGATCAACTGAAAAAGAAATGTGGTTACTTAAAACCGGGAATTCATTTAGATAAATCAAAGCTAATGGTATTTGGGAATCAATTCCCAAAACCAAAAATCATGTTAAACAATTCACAAATTGACTTAGTGACCACTAATTGTTATCTTGGTATTACATTTTCTTCAACTTGCTTTTGGAGCCAACATGTAAATGAACAAATAAATAAACCAAAGCATGTAGCTAAAGCCCTGCTCAGGTTTAATTTCAAGTTTGGTGTGCTCTCTGTTGTCTCTGCCATCAACGTTGGAGAATCTAAAATTACTCCCACTCTATTATATACAGCTGAAATTTGGAGGGTTAAGAACAACCCAAAATTGGAGCTACCCCTATCTTTTTATTATAAAGTTATTGTTCAAGTTCCCTTTTCCACGGCCAACTCTATAGTAAAAGTAGAACTTGACAGTATCCCCTTGGTAGTTTTGGTTAACCTTAGATTATTGTTATATTGGCTCAGGATTATTAATAATCACAATAATAATATCTCCATCTTCTGTTTAAAAGAAAAGGAAAAATGGAACACAATTGAATTTTCTTCACCTTGGCTAAGACCTTTATTAGCAAATGTATACAATTTATATTGCATGCATTTTTGGAGACCATCAGGCTGGTATCCTGATATCTGATACCTACAGAGCTAAATTCAAGAAAAAATATTTATTCTAGCACAGGATAACCAGATGCAGCAGGTATGAAGTCAAAAACAAGCCCTCTGGTTTAGCCAGAGTAGAACTGACTCGACATTAGAAAACTATTTATTACTCCCAAAGCCCCCCATATTCACAAGGTGATATTGTGGGCAAGGTTTGGATTAATCACTTCAAAGTATACATATTTTAATCACTGGCTCTCACAAATAAGTAAGTAATAAGCCATGACAGGTTGTGCATTAAAAGATTATAATTAACGACTTCTGTTTTTTACAATGGAAAAAAACGTGTGTTAAATACCGTAACACCTGAGTAGGTGTTACGGCATTCATGAGGCTTCTTCCAATGCTAATGCGCTCGAGACAAAAGTAAAACCGAAGGAGAGTCTCACGCTGTGTTTTCTCACACAAAATCAGTCAGCATACCTTACCTCCTCACTGCCATTTGCTCCATAAAATCTCAACAACCGATATAAAAAAAAAACATTTTCAGCACATTTCAAATCGTGGACTAATCAGAAACACAAAAGTTTGTACATGCTCCCTAACCACTCTACCTTTCCACCCTCACCTTTCCCCTGTAGGTCAAATGACGCCAGCACTTGAAAACACTTGCTTCATCAGAAAGGACACAAGGATCAAGACAGTTTTTTTTTTATTTTTTTCTTAAATATTTAGTTACTTATTAAACCTGTTCTCTGTTCAAAATTACAGCAGTTACTCGACAGAAGGTAAAAGTCCTGTTTCTTTTTTACCTTTTCTACCAGAAAAACACGGAATTACCCGAAAAAAACGGAAGCCTTCAATTATATAAAACAAAGTATAGGGTGCAGTGTGTTTATGAATTTAACACACACCTCATTGTTGGATAGCTAGCATAAACCCCTCGGCTTAGCCCTCGGGTTTATGTGCCATCTAACAACTCGGTGTGTTAAATTCTCGTAACATTGCACCCTATACTTTATCCAATATTTAATGTATCGCTCTAGTGGTGTGCTAAGGCACAAGGCCAAAGGTTGAGTGCCCTTACGCCTCTGGGAAGTGCATTAATATCATTTAATGCACACCTTAGAGTGGCTTATCACACTTATAAAATGGGCCACCATCGTAAAAGATTTAGTTTGATTTACTCTGATATGGATTAAAATGTATTTACTATTTTCAAGAGTATACAATACATTACCTCTAAAGCATCTAAAAATGGAAAAAGTAGTTCCTATTAATGCATAAAATAGCATATCTCAGCAATAGGTTAACTATTGCTGTACTTTGCCATTAAAGAATTTATTAGTAGAGTTGGCTGAAAATAAATATTTTCTATGTGACGTAAATTTTATGATATAAATGTACTGTAATATCTGTAAATTTGTAAAGCATAAGCAGTGTTTAAAACTTCATTTTCATTACATTGTAGTTATATAATTTCATTGAAAGCAATCTTCTCTTTATTTTTGTTTTTCACTTATGTATTATGGTCCAGTACATAAAAGGAAAACTGCTATAGGATTGAGGTGAAAGGTTAGTAAAAAAAAAAATATGTTAAACCTACCAAGTTGCCTTTTTTTTGGTGGGGAAGGAGGTACATTTCACCTGCACACACCTCTATATGATTCAAATGAATGTGCTTTTATAAACATCAGCAATGTATTTGAGCAATTTGATTCTGCCTCTGCCTATGTACAGTGTGTTTTTCCACCTTTTCTCTTTGTTTATAAAGTATTACTGTATTGCCTACTTTCTTCATCCTGTTTTTTTTCTCTGTGTTTCTCCACATTCAAGACATGGATGTTTTTCATGGAATATTTACCATGGAATACAAAGATTCAAAATTCTGCTCTGTTCCACTGGTAGAATGTTAGTCTCCTAACATACTATACACACAGACAACAAAGGCCTGTTTTAGAGCCACAGACTCAATTATCTCACTGTCAGGGTAAGCAGAAGAGATTTCCCTGGTGAGCAGGTAAAGACAGAAGGGGGATTTTTCACTGTTAGTAAAGAAACAGTTGTAATGAAAAGTATAAACAATACTTAATGTTTCTAATTTGTTTATGTGTGTAAGGAGAGTGTGATGATCAGGGAAACAACATTTACTTAATTTGTTTTATATTTTATTTAAGGTAGTTTTATTTTTAGGGCCCAGTTGAAGGTTTTTACAGTGTAAAGGTAGCAGCCATGTTTGTGATGGAAGACCAGTTCTGGTTGCAGGGGGACTGATGAAAGATAGTTCTGGTTGTAGGAGGACTGATTTGTTCATTGTGCGATGTGGTTTAGGACCAGGATGACTGTGCATAAAAAGAGATTTAATGTACAGTCATCTCATGTCTCTTGGCCAATGAGATTTCTAGATTTTTTCTTGCCATTTTATAAATCCCAATAACAACTCATGTCCCCATAACAGAGGGTTTAATGAAACACTGTCATACATAATAATACAATGCCCCCACTTTAACAGGTGGAGAAACCAGATATTAAAGAACTTTTTAACCAGATATGCAAATTTGGAATATGATCCAGTATTCATTTTGCTCCAACCTGGGACAGTGAAAGATGCTGAAATGAGGTTTAATTTTTATCATCTGTAAATAGCTTCAAGAAAAAGCCTTAGTTTAAAGACTTCAACAAAAATAATATTTGACAATACTGATGTTTAATCAGTTATGTGAATCTACTTTGTATTTATTGTCTTTTTTGTAATTAAATCATGATGTTTATAATGTCCAAACATTTTTAATATTTTTTGGAAGAACGATAAACAAACCTTGTACCCTGTACTTATAGTCACATTGGTCTCAGTTTATGCTCCCCCTGGCTCAGATTTGTCTCTTTATCAGAAGATCTTATTGGATATCTTGTGCTGGACAGAGGGCCATTTGATTGTGGAGTGGGGCTTCAATTTAAGATTCAATCCTAGTATGGATACCTCTGTACAGACTACTAGACAAGAGAATGGAGTAAGCAGAAAAGTAGGGAAACTGATGGGTCATATAGGGTTGGTGGATGCCTGGAGGTCATTGCATAAGGGAGCGAGGCAATATACTTTTTTTCTCACAAGCACACCAAACTTATTCATGCCTATATTATTTCTGAATATCTAAGGACCTATCAGGAATATGTAGAGATGCTTGGCTCAGGGATATAACCCTCTCAGATCACTCACCCATCTACATAAAGTTAGCTAAAGGATCCATTCAATGGCAAACCTTTTGGAGACTGAATAGCTCCTTGATCCAAGAGGAAGAAAACCAAAAGAACATACAGGACAGCATAGAACAGGCAATTAAAGACAATGATAGCCATGTTATCTCCCCTGGTATATTATGGGATACCATAAAAGCCATATTTGAGGGGCAGAATAACAGAGATAGCTACTAGAAAGAAAAGGCAGAGGGAAGCTCATAGATTACACCTACAAGAACGAATAGAAATACTGGAGTTACAGCAGCAGCAAAAAAGGGATAGTGAAGGAGGGAAAAAACTGGCAAAATTAAAGAAAGAAATATTAAAGTACTGGATTATAATATAGAACAGAAAATGTTGTATCTTAGACAGAGGTTCTATGAGGGAGGTCCCAGAGCAATTAAACTGTTGGCATATAGACTGTGTCAAAGTAGAGCTAAAGCTACCATTCCAAAGATTAGAGACTCTCACACCAAAGAATGGAAGTATACAATAGAGGGGATAGCAGACACCTTCCAGCAATTTAATGAGAAATTATATAGGGAGGAAGGAACAGCTACACAGGAGAGGATGGAGTGGTTTCTGGCCCCTTTAGGTCTACCTAAATTGATGGAACAACAACAGGACATGCTAACAGTTCCATTTTAAATGAAGGAGGTTCATGCAGAGATAAGTCGCCTCAAGGTGGGAAAGTGTCCGGGTACAGATGGTCTCCCTAATGAATATTGTTTTTTTTATTTTCTATTCTTTATGCACCACACTGGCCATCAGCATTTCAACCCTGGTCACAGTGCCCTGAGCATCCCCCAGTCACCCCTGGATTACCACCTAGACAGTGGGGTCACAGCACCTTCCCCAACTGGCGATGCAAAACTGGAACTAGTCAGGGGAGCCCAGTTCAGGAGGTTAATCAAGGCCAGGGCAGGGCTTCACAAAGACAGAGGGGCAGCAATGTTTTTGTGTTTCTTGGAGGCAGGGACGTGCAATGATGTCCAGAGTCCACCCCATCTTCTGGATCAGACTGATGCTGGTTGCAATGGATCTCCCAACCTCCATCAGGGATCCTCCATGCACCTATTGTATGCCCCACCCTCCCCCCAGAGAAGGAGAGTTGTCAATGAGAAGCTCCATCCCTCTCCCCCCTGCCAGACCTCCGATGACCCAGGTCCATTCCCAAACTCAGGTCACCGGTGTCACAAGCAGAAATCCAACCACTGCGCTGACAGGCCGGCTAGTCCCTAATGAATTTTTTAAAACATGTAAAGAAGATGTTTCCCCCTTGCTGCTTAGAGCTTATAACTAAATATGGAATAAGGAAAGAGGCTTTACTCCAACCTGGGAGCAGGCTTTCATTTCTGTTATCCCAAAGCCAGCCAGGGACCCTACAATCTGCTCCTCCTACAGACTAATTTCCATCCTGAACAGGGACTGTAAAATACTGACAGGCATGCTGGCCAGGAGATTAGAGAAAATACTCCCTACCCTAATAAATCTGGACCAAACTGTTTTTGTCCCAGGCAGACAAACAGCAGACAATATTAGACAAACAGTAAATAAAATAGAACATTTACAAAGAAGTGGACAGTCTTCTTACAGTATGAGTCTAGATGCAGAAAAAACATTCAACCAAGTCTCATAGGCCTTCTTAAGCTGTTCCCTGGCTGGCTTTGGGTTTCCCCTACAATTTATGGATGTCATCTCAAAACTGTACACATCCCCTAAAGCCTGTATTCGAACAAATGGCCATATATCAAGATCTTTTAATTTGTATAGAGGAACCAGACATGGCTGCCCCCTCTCCCCTCCCCCTACTATTTGCAATATATATAGAACCCTTGGCCCAAAATATTATACAAAATTCAAAAATACAAGTACTGACAATAGGAGACCACCATCATAAGATAGCACTTTATGCAGATGATGTGCTCTTCTACCTGACAGACCCAGACACTTCCCTGCTGGAGGTATTCTCCCAGATACAAGAATTCCTTGCCATGTCAGGTTATACCTTAAACTGGACTAAGACAGAGGTTACACCGATAGGAACACAGCCCTCACAGGAGGTAAAAGATAGCTACCCTATGAGATGAAAAAATACTACTATTAAATACCTATGAGTAAAATTGGGCAGTAATGTCTTGACTTTATACCAAAATAATTACCCTTTTTTAATACACCAGATAAAAAAGACATACAATGGTGGTCTTTGAACACCTTCACTCTGCACTCAAGAATTCAAACAACAAATAATGAATATTCTTCCCAGACTATTATATTTATTTCAGGGTATCCCATGTGTGATCCCTTAAAAGGATTTAGATATCTGGCAGAAAATGCTCATGTCATACATCTGGGCTAAGGGCAGGCCCCGAGTTGCCAAAAATATCATTGTCCTTCCCAAAAAAGGGGGTGGCAGGGCTTATCCTGACCTAAATTATTACTGGCTGGCTCCATTATGGATGCATCTCACAGAGCACATTGGTGCCAGATAGTGCTACAATAATATAATATGCAGCATATACAGGCGGCCTTATTCCAAACTAAGGGCTCACCCTCTGAACTCCCCACTCCATTAACAGCAGTATCGACCATCCTGTTTGGATGATATAGGGGGATCAAAAGGGGTACAACAGCAAAAACTAGATGGAAATATACCTGATGGTGCCGGGATTGAGACTTTGGTCCAGCACAACAATGCTCATGGTACCATAAACAAATTGATAGAGACATAATGGCCTCCTGACAACTACTCCAGGGAAATAATATAATCTCCTTTGACTCAGAAAATGTCAGGTATGGCTAGACTGATGTGGACATCTTGTACTACTATCAAATAAGAGACTATGTTAATAATAGACTAAGACAGGAGGCTACTTCTGTCTACCTCCGGAATTTCCAGATGTTGTTGAACAAATCTGGAGCTCTTCTCATGGTAAAGGGCCTATCACTACGTTATACAGAAACTTAATAATGGATAAGGGACATAACACAGAAAGGACACAAGGTAAATGGCAATAAGAGCTAGGGATGTCAATTAATACAAAGCAATGGGACACAATCTTTTGGGGTAGCTGGAAATCCACATCATCCCCAGGTTGGCAGGCATATGCCTGGAAGGTTAAACTTCATTACTTTCTCACCTCAGACCACTTAGCCAGGATGGGACTAGTAAGCATTCCTGACTGTTGAAGGGGGTGTGGAGACAAAGAGGCACATATAGCACATACCTTATGGTTTTGCCCTCGACTATTTAATTACTAGAACGAGGTGAAACACCACTTGAGGACACTTTTTGGCATCCATGGTAACATTGGCCCAGAACACATCATATTGGGACTTTTGTCTAGCACAGTTAAAGGAAAGGAAAGGAAATATGTATGGTTGGTTTTGACCATAGCAGCTATCAAAGTGAAAATATTAGTATGATTACAAATACGCCAGATATGAAATGTTGGCTAAAGGCAATAGACCGTATTCAAAACATGGAAAGAATCACCTTTTCGGTGAATCATAGGGAGGAACCATATTGGAATAGATGGAATAAATGGGATTTATATGGAGAATTGGTAAATTATCCCCCCCTCCACCCAAATATATGAGAATACACTCTCTTCCCCTAGCCTGACTGAACTGAGAAGGGGAAGGGACAATGTATAAGGAAGATTTTTTTTAAATCCACATGCTTCTTATTTGAATTAATTATCTGACAAAGGTATGGGTAACTTGTTAGTTGACTGCAGAAAGTTGTATTTTAATTTATGTTTATAAGAACAGTATGACTTACAGTACATCAGTTATACACTGTTTTTTATTCATTGTAATTTGCTCTGAAAATATTGATATATGTGAAATGTGTAATATTGCAAATCAATAAAACAAGTATAAAAAAAAATGTACAGTACTTAGGGGCAACAGTCAGGGCCAGGGGCATCGACTGTGTACCAGAACTGCAGTGACATCACTAGGGCATCATTATGCATGTGGAAATCATCCTAAGGACAGGTTATAGGACAGGACAGCCAGGGTCCCATTGCCAGCAAGTCAGGCTCACCATACATTCACATAGTCCTCTGCTAACACTCCTTAAAACCAACGGTGAGTGCAGTGTCAGTTACTAACTGAGGGAGGAATCAGATACCCCGCTGCTGCCCCACCAATACCAGCTGCAGCTGTCTTCAGAATACAAGTCAACACCCCACCATCATCTACCTCACAGCTCTGACTCTGAGCAAGCAGCACACTACACACACCACCAGCTGGCAGGCACTCAATGACCCACAGGTCCACTCATCAGCACTGACTGAAGCTCTCTCTCTCTGAGTCTAGTCCAGCTCTCTCTACTCCAGCAAACTAGCAGAGCAGCAACTCCTCAATTTTTTCATGTCTCCGAGTCTGAATGTTTGAGTCCTGATGGGCCTTATGCATGCAGGTTCGCAACCAAGCAGGCCTCAACTGTGATTCATCTGATGAAAGCAGCTGAGCCAAAATTGTCTTGCCTAACCAAGACTGTGGAACTCTCCTCCAGGATGGCACCGCCAACAATGTGTACATGCATACTTGTGATATCATGTCGTAACATGATATCACAAATATGCAAATAGCACACTACTGAGGTGATTACATGATGACTCATTCATTGAGGTAGAGTGAGCCAGCGCAAGGCCTACTACACGGCGTGGCTTAGCAAGCTTGAGACTGCCATAGGCAAACAATGTGCATTGTTTCTTTTGTTTGTTTTTGTTCTCTCCTGTTTGGCACAGGAGGCAGACACACTCCCAGCCCAGCCTGAGCCCAGCCACGGCAACTGTTTGACCCTCCCCCCCCAACCATTGTCTGTCTACATTTACAGTCAGGGAGAAAACACGCAAAAAAAAGGTCCACAGCATGAGATGGAGTCTCAGTCAGAGCACTAGGGCACATACTGGGGCACATCATTTTTTGGCTGGGGGCCTCTTCCCCCAGTATAACAACGTGATGGAGGGAGCAAGTGAGTTTCAATGGACGGGGATGGGACTGCACACAGAGGCAGTGGGTGGGTTTTGCTGGACAGGAATGAGACTGCATACGGAGGGAGCAGGTGGGTTTCAATGGACAGGGAATGCAGGATTGGGGGAGGGACCAGGCAGGTTTTACCTGTGACAGACTGTGCTTATCAGCTGCTTGCTAACTGGTATTATGCAAATGAAAGAAATGAAGTACTCTGTCTTTGGAGCACTTAATTTCATTTAACTAGAGAATGGCTTCCAGCTGTGAAACAGTGACTAGTGTCACAGGCTGGTTGCGTGCTCATTGGTCTGTTAGGGACACGCCCACTGTAGATTGCTCTGCATTGTATTCATCCCTGACACACCTCTGAAAGTCATTTTATGGCCAGATGTTTCTTGTACAAGTGCAAGGAAACAACAAACTCTGGACAGAGCCAATATGGCTGTGGAGAGCTTTTAGGAGTGGCAAGAGCATGGAAAAGAATATGCGGTGCTTTTGCTGCATTGGAGTCCACTGTAAGTAATACTGCAATGATTACAGTACTGCACATTCATGATACTTGCACATGTGCAGTTTGCCCTGTAGTCAGTCCTGCGCAACATGGCGGTGCTAAGATAACTATGTATGCATGATAGTCATGCATGTGCAGTTTATGTTAATGTCACTACGTTGCACATGGCAGCCATCACTACTGCAGATACCGAATGGAAAAGTAGTATGCCGGGAAGTGGATATGCTTAAGCGACCCGTGGAGGGGTCGGGCTGCATAAACAGAATCACTGGAAACTATGTCGGAGCACTGTGGCAGCACATCAGAGAGTGGTGCGGTTATGTGCTTCCACAGTGCTCTAATACAAATTGATGATGGTGTAACATCCGTGGAGCTTGGTCAGCTCACGAGGAGTCTATTATTTATTTATTTATTTCTAATATCGAAAGACCTTTGAGAGTGAGCTCTTTTACAAAGGTTCCACGTCAGGGTGGACAAATAATACAAGACACAAATATAGTAGTTACAAGGTTCAGCACATATACAGTAGTTTCAGTGTTCAGCACATTAGGCAATTAAAGAGCAGTACATGAGAATTATAGACAATCAGTGGAAAACAAAGCGATTGTAAGAGGATTCAGGCTATGTCTAGGATGATACTCTGGGTAGCTCAGCCCTGGAGACCACCAAAATCCATTGATAGACTATGGTTGAGAAAGTGGGTGAGGGGAGTTTGGGTGGGCAGTACACAGAGCGGTAAAGAGGATTAATAGCTTACTAGTGCTCCTGGCTAGGCTGGGATGAGGGCAGGTTTTTCTAGGTATCTGTGCTGGGTACTACCTGGGGTGTAGGTTAGTCTTTCAAGTAGGGCCTGAGAAACAGGTGCATTTTGAGCTAGACTTTAGGTGCTGTTTGAGGCCTGTTTTGAACTGTGGCAGGCTGTGTGTTTGTAGTTTCAATGGGAGTTCATTTAGCCAGAGGGGTGCTCGGTAGGAGAAAGTGTGCTTCCCACGTGAGGTTTGCCGGAATGGGATGGACAGTGCTCCATTCTTCCTCCCTCTGGTGATGTGGGATGAGAGAGAAGTCTCAAGCAGGTTTCCTATGCAGGGTGGGTTTTTTCCGATGAGTGTCTTCTTACACAGGAGACAGGTTTGGTATTTGATCCGGTGTTTTAGGTTAAGCCAGTTTGTACGCTCATATAGGGTGCAAGTATGAGTGTATTGGTCTGCTCACAGGGTCAGGGGGCATGCCTTATTTAGTGCAATTTGGACCCTGTTGAGTGCAGTATCAGTGGCAGCTCCATAGACCACTAGCCCATAGTCTATTGTGGGGAGTATGGAGCTGGAGACTGAGATTCGGAGTGCTTCTGGGGTGAGGGATTTCTTATGTCTATAGAGGATCCTGATCTTTGTATTTACTGATCTGACTGATCTTAACAAACTAGAGATCTGGTCTGGGACTTGCTTATCATTATAGTCACTTTCTCATTCTTTTCTAAGCAGTAATTTCTGTTAAATGTGCCTTAACCATATTGATCTTAGTGCTGCCAGACTACTTCTGGTTTTCCCCTGATTGTATTAGGTGGGGGTAGTATCTGTCTTGAAACGGTAGCTGCTGGTGGTGGCATGCTCTCGAAAAAAGTTGTCCCCACGCTCATCTGCACATTTTAGAAATTATGCCATTCCTTGTTTTTGCTGTAAAGAAACTGCCTCCTTTAACACAAAAACAAGGAGTCAGTTATGTCCTCCACCCCCTCCGCCACTTTTCAATTCAAGTGCAGAACATGATTATGGGTTTGCATCAGATGTACAGTGGTAGCCTTAGATGCATAATTTTGTTAAACAGTAATCAACTGTATGTAAAAGCTCTTTTTTTTTTCAATGTGTGCTTTCTTAATGTTGTCTGTATCACTCCAACCATTTGCACTTTGCAGTGAATTATTTTACATTTTTGTGTTCAGGACAAAAAGGTCTTTCAAATGAGGGTAGTAACTAATCTAAATTTTTTATGGTTTTTGTTTCCTTGCATGTGCACAAGAAACATCTTGTGGTAGTATGAGATTTCAGAGGTGTATCAGGGATGAGTCCATTGCACAGCCATCTACAGTGGGCTTGTCCCTTACAGACCAATGAGGATGCAACCAGATTGTGACACTAGTCAGTTTCACAGCTGGAAGCCGTTCTCTAGTTGAAAGAAATGAAGTACTCCAATGAGAGTGCTTCATTCCTTTCATTCATGCCCTTACTGATCTTCTGTTTGTCTCCCCACCTACCCTGCAGATGTCAGGGTACCCAGCCATACACTGCATTACCAAGTCTCTGTGCCATAAGCAGTAAACAGTCATAAGAGTAAAGAACAAATAAATAGTATCTATCCTTCCCCTGACAGACATCTGCATTGATCTTGTTTGTGTATCTGTATGAATGACAGTGCATGTTCTTGTCCCTGGGCTCCTCTCTCTCTCTGGTGATTCATGTGTACCGCTCTCTGTGATGGTACCCACTGCCCTGCCCCATGGATCTCCTAGTGTCCATGCTGCTTCAGTGTGTGCCCCCCCACACCATCGCACAATACAAGGAGTGAGAGTGCTGAAAGCGAGGCAGCATTACCTGCAGAGCTGTAGCTTAACCTTGGACGGTGGAGAGAGAGAGAGAGAGAGACATGGGCTACATGGACAGACACTGAGAAGGATTGGCAGCAGCACCCCCCTCCCCAAAAGACAGTTCAGGATAAAAAGAGGTGGTGAGTGGCACCAGTGTCAGGGACAGAGTAGAGAGAGAGAGAGAGAGACCCCAAACAGTGACAGCAACATGCTGAGATGTGGTGAGTAAGTGGAATGAGAGTGATCACCAGGTGACAAGCTGTCACTATTGCAGCACTACTTTAGTAGTGTGAAATTGGGGGCAGTGCAATGTAGTGACCATAACCATGATGATTGGTGGCTCCCAGACCTACACCTGAACAAACACTCATTTCAATGGGTGGTCCATCCCCTAACAGTGTTACTCCCTCCACCCCACACCCATCCCCTGAGATAGACACAGCAACAGCAAAAGCCACTTCCAGTGCGGCATATATGTGTACAGTAGGTCCAATCTGTTCCAGTCAGAGATGATGTCAACCCCCCGCCACAAAACAGAGAAGTGGAGTACAGTGTGCGCCCGACCTCGTTTGCCATCCATTTTATTGCCGCTCACTCTTCCAGCACCTTGCTGTCAGTCTGACTCTTTGTTTGTCTTTCTGAAGCCCAGTGGAAGTAGACAGCACATTCAGAAAGGCAGAGAAAATGGCAGCAAGAGTGCCATGACTGGGACAGAGAGTAGTGCTGCAGAGTTTTCCTTTCACCCTGTGGGAGCAGACGTCAGCGAGAGAAACAGAGAGAGTGAGAGACCAGGAGAGACACGGTGTAAAACAAACTTGGAGCATCTATTCCACCACTGCACAAGAGGAGCACCCAGACAGAGCCAGAGACAAACATGTGGGTCACATATCTGCCCCTTCACATTGACTAACACAGTGTAGGGTGTAGTGTATGGGCACCCCTGGGTAGGTGCTGGCCTATACACCTCCTACTCATTTCAGCACATGTGGAACAATCTGCTGTAGCCAGAGACTAATGTAGGTTACTCATCTTCCCCTCCACACCCATCCCACTCCACTCAGGTTGGTACTGTGACAAGGTGACCTCCAGGTGGGCAGCCCAAGGCAAATAGTGGACTGTGATCTGGCAGAAGTTGGTGATTGGTGCCCCCTTCAGAAACCGTTCCACCACTGCATATTGACTGCCCCAGCCAGAGACAGAAATGTGAGTTGCACATTGTCCACACCACACCTGTTTCTATCTAGCTTGGTGGGCTCCAGGTTGGTGGAAATGGGTTTAAGGTTTAGATCCACTGGGTGACCTGAGGCCATTGGCACCCAACACTATTCTGCATCTCTACACATGTGAAGCATGCTCTCCTTCCATTTCACCTCCTGCATGTGAGGAACACTCTGCAGGAGCCAATGACAGATGTGGTTCAACCTTCTGTTCATCTTCACCCATCTAAGTTCCATGAAAGCTGGCACTGCCATTGGGTGGGTTCCAGGTAGGTGGCTCTGGGAGAAGATGCCTCATCCCCCCATCCCACATCCACACAAGGGTAGCACCCTGCAGAAGCCAGGGATAGAGATACAAGTTGCACATCTACCCCCTTCATACCCACCCCTACTCCACCAGGGCTAATATGAAGGTTGGAGTGGGCTTTGGGTGACTGGCACTTCCTCACCCTATGTCACACCTCTACACTTGCAGAACACTCTGCTTCAGCCAGAGGTTCTCCCACCTAACATGCTCTGCCCATGGAGAGCACTCAGGTACTGAGATATAAAAATATGGATCTTGTATCTGCCCGCTGCAACTGTTCCCCACTCTGCTAGGTGGGTGGGGGGTGGGATACAGTAGGTGCTCCCACATCACTGATGCCTCTGTTTGCACCCTATCTATCAACCCAATACTTTACAGCAGCCAGAGAAGAGATGTGGTTTGCACATCTGCCCCATCATAAACTGTCCCTATTCCAATAAGTTTCACACACAGGCTGTAGTGGGGTCTAGGATGGTGGCCCCTAAGTGACTGCCCCCCTTCCCACTTCCACACGTGGGGAGCACTCCTCTCCCTCCATTACACAGTTGCACATAGAGAGCACTCTTCCTCCTCCAAGCATCCTTTGCATATTGGGAGCAATTCTCCTTCTCCAGCCCTCTTCCACATGGTGGACATAGTGTCTTATGTAATCATATTTGGTCTCAATCCTTGCTGAATGCAACATTGAACATATTGGCCCAGATATTCAAAAGGGTTGCACCATGCGCAACAGGGATACACCAGCGCAAGTCCGAAAATGCGCCATTGTGCGATATTCAGCAGGAGGCGAATGTACCCCCCCAAAATCACAATGTGCAAGTGCGCAATGATAATGCATGCTCAACTGAAGGGGGAGGAACCATGAATAAATGGCACAGTGCTATATCCAACAACATGCGCCATGCGCAATAGGGGAGCAAGTGGAAGTTGCGTGATAGCTGAAGTGATCCAAAATAAAAAGGAACAAGAGAGAGGTGCAAGAACACTACAGGAAGCAACATGTGGGTGAACTGCAAGCGGGCACACAGCAAGTGTGACCAGGACAGGGCAGCAGCAGGACAGAGCACCTGGAACCACCAGGAACAGGGAAGGTGTGGGGAGCCTGTGCCACTGCGCAGGACAAAAGTGGGAAGTGCCACACAGCACTGAGGGCACAGACAGTGGGCAGTACAGCCACTACTGGGAGGTGTTCCCAGTGCAGGGGGAGTAGCAGTAAGGACAGCGGGGGAAATGGTAAAACAGCTGCCAGGGGGGCTAACACAAGCCAGGGACATGGCCAGTGCCACCATCCAGAAGGAGGCAGTAATGAGGAGGGTGAGAAGGATGGCAGCAGGGAGGCGTGGCTGTGGAAGGGCCCGTCGGCGGTATGCCCCCAGCAGGTAGTACCAAGCCAGCACCAGCCTCGAGCTGTACACTGACACTGAGATCGTGGGCCAGTACCACCTAAACCGGGCAATCCTGAGGCGGCTCTGTGAGCTGTGTAGTGATGTGATGCAGGCACCCACACGACGGAGCCATGCTCTGTCAGTGGAGACCAAAGTGACAGCTGTCATGTGCCTGCACACCATGGATACCTTCCAGAGACCAACAGGGGACATGACAGGCATAACCCAGTCAACCACGTCACGCCTTCTCACCCAATTCCTCAGTGCACTGCTGCCACATGCTGCGGAGTACATCCATTTCCCCAGCACACCAGCAGAGCGCACAGCAAACATACAGACATTCCACAGGGTAGCACTTATGTCTGGTGTGCTCAGGGCAATAGAGTGCACCCATGTGACCATCCGCACGCCACCTGGTCCTGAAGGGGCCACATACATAAATCGGAAGGGGTATGCAAGCATCAACTGCCAGGTGGTGTGCGATGTCAGGGGGCACATAATCAATGTCTGTGCCACGCACCCTGGGGAAGCACATGATACCTTCATCTGCCACCAGTCTGCACTGTGCCACAGGTTTGAGAGTGGGGACATCCCACTGGCCACCTGGTGGGTGAGAATGCAAATCACGCAGAAAGACATGGAGCTTGAGAGGGGCATAGTCAGAGGTGACATGGTTACTGGCCTAGATGACCCATAGCAGGGCAACGCTGATCACCAAACTAATGTCCACTCTCTACACACAGGTGACAGTGGATACCCACTCTGTCCCTGGCTGCTCACACCATACTGGCGGCCTGCTACTCCATCACATCAACGCTACAATGAGGCACATTCCACCACATGCAATGTCATTGAGTGGGTGTTCGGGATGCTGAAGGCATGTTTCCATTGCCTGGACACATCTGGCGGTGCCCTACAGTACAGCCCCTCAAAGGCCTGTGGGCTATTCCTGGTCTGCTGCATCCTGCACAACATGGCCAATGACTGTGGGATAGCCATACAGGTCGAAGAGGGAGACAGCGATGGGGATGATGAGGATGCTGGTGAAGATGGTGATGGGCAGCTCCCCTTGGTCGAAGGGACCCCCAACTGATCTGGATGGCACAGCTGCAATGGGACACCATCACAGAGAAGCACTTCAACCAACCTAGGTAAGTCATGGGGCCATGTGCAACTACCAATGGCAAGGGCACAACCCACAAACATGCATGGACAAACCCAAGGGGTGCATGCCGTAAAGGGAATTGGCCAAGCATGGAACCGCAAATGCTGTCAGGGATGGGCAAGGTCTAACATGGCACATGGTCACACACACACACACTCACACACACACACACCCCACAAGACATGTACAAAAGGTAGGAGGCACGCTGACCCCAACCGCCACCCCTAGCCACACACACGTCCACAGACCATCATGCCCAGTGCCTGTCATTGTGCATGTGTCAGATTCTGGGCACCATTGCATAGTGGTGGACAGTGCAACGCAGGCATTATCATGCACATGCCACAGTGGACAGCAGCCAGAAGGGTGTGCGGATGGAACGTGTGTGTGTGTGTGTGTGTGTGCAGGGCCGGGTACCCCACCCATGCATTGCACGTTGAACAACACACTGCACACTGGGCAGCGTCAGCCTTGGTGGGAGACAGGTCAATCACTCGCCACAGTGCCACGGCTGCCATGGAAGTGTGGGCGGCCCCGCTGAAACCCATCAGCAGTGACAGGCTGACCAATGGCCTCATGGGGTGGCACCGACAGTCTCCCAGGGGTTCTGCTGCTTGAACGTCACCGTGCTTCCACAGGGGTCTGCAGCACACTGAACATGCCTGCACCAGGCGTGCTTGGGATGCCCAAGGTTGAACCCGGTGTCGACAAGGAGGGTGTCGCACGACACTGGGAATGGGGGGGCATTGCACTGTGTGGTGTCTGCGATGCATGGGCAAATAACTGTGTGCCCACTGTGGCAATGGCAGCTGTAATTGTCTGTGTCAGCCTGTCAATGGCAGTGGTCACATCCTCCCACATCCGGTCCATCCCTGCTAAAAGCAGACCAGTGTCCCTGCTGCACCGCTCCTCCTCCTGGTGCAGGCCACACTGAGTGCATCCACCGCCATCACAAGCCACAACTGCTGATCGACTGAATCTTGGAGTATGTGGGTGTGCTCATCTAAGAGGTCATCTGCCTGATCGGCATGCTGTCCCTCATGGTGTTCACAGCCCTGTTGAGCAGCACCCTTTGAGGCTGGGCGCTGCACACCAGGGCCATGCCTGGGCATGTCCACAGGTGGTGCACTGATGCTGCCCCTGACACTGTACCCCCATGGCCATTGGCCGACTGTTGACACTGCCCCTCCGGCTGCCACTCTCCATGGCTCAACAGTGCCACTGCAGCGGCCACAACAGCCCCACTGTCCTGGACACACACCAGTGCTGCCCCACTGGTGCAGACAGGCACAGGCTGGGACTGTGATGTCACGCAGGCCTCCACAGTGGCACCACCCACGGCCATGCCCGTGCTGTTACCTGCTGTGTGGCCATCCTGTGGCCCACATGTATCACTGTCCATGAAGTGAGCTCCATCATCATCATCAGTGATGGATCCAGCACCAGTCTGAGTCTCAGCATGCTGGCATCCATGGATGCTGGCATGCTGGGACACGGGCAGGGCCTCCTCCACACCTGCTCCACCAATATCAGTCCGGACAGCCAGGTGGGCCCACTGTCTCCCTGACCCTCGGACACCTGTGGAGGTGGACGGGCCCTCCTCTATGTCCATGGTATCACACTCAGTGGACAAGCCCACCACAGCTGACCCATGTAGACTCTCAGGAGCTGTAAGGGAACACAGTAGCATTAATGTATCTGCCCTACCATGTCCCCCCCCAGTGACAGATCAGGACCTACCATGCAGTGACGGGCTACCACCCATCTGGAATCCACCACCTGGAACACCCTCGATGGCACAACATTGCATGCTGCCAGCAACTCGCTCTTCTTGTGGGTCAGGCATTGCATGGCCAGCTGTCCCACACTGGTAGCAGCCTGTGCTGCCCTGATGGCAGCCACCTTGTCCTTAATCCTCCGCCAGTCCGTGCCCACCTTCTTCTTGCACTCCTACATGGACCACTGGTGGCTGCCATGCATGTTGACGGCACATGCCACCTCTCCTCATGCAGCAGCATGGGTCTGTGGTGCTCCCCTCTGTCAGCTGAGCTGCGGTTCCTGGTCAAGGTAGGCCTCAAACAGGGCATCTGTTTCTTCCTTGGTGAAGTTAGGCCTCCTTTTCCTCCCACGTCTCTGTTCCTCTTCCTCCACCTCACGATCACTCATTCTTGATCCTGTGGGAATGACAGGTGTTACCTGTGACTGTGCAGTCCCATGCATGTCCTACACACCACAGTCCACACTCCCAAACAGCATGCAACTCACTACAATAGACTGCAATAACAGACTATGGCCTCTGCAGCCCAATGTTGCATTTATATAGCGCAACACATGCAAATGATTTGAGGCGCAATTTTAAGTGGATGCTAATGTGGTATCTGCACCTTTGAATAGCTGATTAGCTGATTTGCATATGCCTGCTGAATATCGTGCTGTTGCACCTTGTGCAATTGTGTTGAACGTGCTCAGGCAAGGGTGCATTTCTGTGACATGCACAGTGGACACCGAACGGCGCATGCCCGGTTGCTGATGCCGATGCCTGCCACACTGCTGATGTGCTGTGTGTGGGAGGCAATGCAGGGCACGGCCACCATTGTGCCAGTGATGCTACTGCACTGTTCACATGTATGGTGCTCTGGCACTGGGGCACCATAGGCGCACTGGGGCCACAGCACGGTAGGCTGCTACAGGAAGTGACACACAGGTGCCCTACCGTGCTACAGGTGGTGAGTACCAATCTTGCTGTGGCAGTCCGTGCGAGAGAGACCCCTGACCCTGTGCTGACCTTTGCCCCTAGGTGCCATGCGTCCACATGGGTGCACCTCTATCATGCTGTTCAGTGACAGCGCGATGGGGAATGGCAGCGCAGTACTGCACAGCATCTGCACATGGCAAATGTGTGCTACAGAGTGCCATTTTGACACTGAAACATTGCAGGATGGCACGGAGATGGGCACCGATCTGGAGCCAGATGGAACTGGCCAGTCTGGTGCAGTAAGTGGAGCCCCACACTGCTGCCCTATTTGGGGAGGACCCTTGGACAGGGCCAGGAGTCCCATGTGGGAGGAGGTGGTGGTGGCCCTGGAGGAGGCCACTGGCATGGATCGGACAGCGGACCAGTGCAGGCACCGCTATGGTGACCTGCAGTGCCAGGACCCAGACAGGCTTACCCGCCTGCGGGCATGTGCCAGGAGGGGCATGGTGCCATGGCCAGGTAGGTGCCCCATCCATACACTGATAATGTCCATACGGGTATCACGGTGGCATGTGTTCAGCACATTGGGGGGCCATCCAGTGTGGGCCATGGTGGTGGTGGTATGGGGTGGGGAGAGGATGGGTATGGCTGTGTAGGATTGCACACTCATGGGGGCGGGGGGACCTTGCTACCGGATTGTACTGATGTTCCTCTCTCCATGTTTGCACCCTAGGCCCAGAGGAGCTCCGGCATGCCAGGTAGGGGAGGCTGCACTGTGAGCCACAGCATGCAGAGAGGGTGGCCGGACCAGACTGGTACAGGGACCTGCCTGATGATGGTGAGTGCCTTACATCCATGATTACTTTTGCATGCTGTGTAACAGGGCGGACAGCAGTGCATGGCCACCATCCATTGACACCACTGCCATGCACGCAACTTGGTACAGTCAGTACTGTCCAGTGGCACTGCATGTCTGGGAGTGCATCAATGGTGGTCCATGCGTGCACCGGGTACATGACTGTGCCATGTTCTTCGCACTGCATTGCCATGTCACTGTACAGCTACGGTGGTGCTGTGTGGGACTTGGCCGGTGGATGTGTGGAGCAGTCCACATGGCTGTGTGCACCTGGGTGGGCAGGTCTTGTGGACATGATCACTGTGGGTGGTCACACACTATCACAGAGGCATGTCCCATGGCCGTATGCCATGCACGTGGATGAGCTGCATGGGGCTGTGCATTCACACCTATTGACTCTGCTCCCTTGTCCTAGGTGGACAGCAGCTGCAGGCAATTAGAGAGACACTGCAGGAGATCCTGCAAGTTTCCAGGGCCTCCCTGGAGATCTTTGAAAGGATAGACCCTCTGGGAGTATGACGGCAGCATGGCGGGAGGAGCAGCCAGAGCGGGGAGCGGGGCTCCCACTGAGCGTTCTAATGCCCTGATTTCCCTACCCCTGGACCCACCCTCACACCCTCCTTCCTCTACCATTTGTTCACCCCTGCCCTTACCCACCCCCACCTTGTTTGTGGCCTCCCCAACCTTTTGTAAATATCTGTAAATAGTTTTGTTTGATGTTTTACAATACATTTGATTTGATATGCCTACTGTTGTGGTATCTGATTTGCAGTGGGCTATATGTGCTCAGCTGCAGTGGTGTGCATGTCGGCAGGGGTGATGCAGTCATGTGCGTGTGTGTGTGTGTCCATGGGGAAGTGACTATGGTGTGGGAGTAGCTATCAGTCACTGTCTGTGGTGTGTGTGTGTTGTTCGCTGAGCACTGGATGACTGTGTGCAGTGGTCCACGGTGCATACTGTGTGTCCATGGTGCACCTGTCAGACCATCCACGGCCTGTGCAGCTGACACCCTTGCATGTCTGTGACCTGCACTGTCCACTGGCTTGTCAGTGGTGGCTGTCCATGCTGGACAGCCACTGTACCCGGCACAATGCCGGGTTGCCTCCTGTCACTGGTGTGGTGCATGTCTGCCTCAGGTGACACTGTGGCCTCTGCTGTTGTTGTTCCACCTCCATGCTGTTGCTTGTGTGTGTGTCACAGGGAATGTGCACCACTGTCTGTCACTTGTGCTCCGGGCGCATGCTGGTGGCGTACAGCTCCATGGTGCCTGTGCAGGGTGCCTGGCACTCCTGTGCCATGGAGGGGTGCTGGCTGTGTGTACACGGTTTCCGTGGCCACACTCTGGGGGCTTGGTTGCCCCACTACTGTGTCCCTGTGTTGCTGTGCCCTTGGGTATGGGTGGGTGTTTGTCCATGCACTGTGTTGCATCCTGTGTGGTGCATGCTTCTATGCACCACTGTGGGTGTCTGCGCTGGCTGTTGTGGCCAGTGCTGGGTTGGGGTGAGTCCATGGGAGGGTGTGCAGGGTGATGTACCACTGGTGGTGGGGTCCAGGTCATGCCCTGTCACATGTGGGGTACCTCGTGTGCCGACTTTGGTCATTCTCTCAGCTGTACCTTGGGGGTGACATGTGTGGTGGCACTGTGTATGCAGTTGTTGCATCGCTGTGTGCTGCCACCAGCTGATGGGTGCTCGTGGTGGGGCTGCCTTGCATGGTTCTGTGGTGCACAGGGTTGCATTGTCATAGTAGGGGTGGTGGCATGCATGGGGTGTCCTGCACTGGTGGACACTGCTCCTGGGCAGGGTGTCTGGGGATCACAGTGCAGGGTGTTCTCTGCATTGGTGGGATGGTGTGGCATGGGGTGGTCGGCCCTCCTTGTGTGCTGGTCACAGCTTGCCAGGGGGTGTGCTGGGGCACCATGCCCCAGCTGTGGATTTGTTGCTGGTATCCATGGGCTGGTGGTTATTCCAGCTCTCCACTGGTTGTGCAGTGCATGGGGTGTGGGGGGCGATGTCTGTTCTGCTGTGTGCTCCTCTGCCCATCTGTGGCATGGGTGGTGGGCCCCTGCATCCTGTCGATGTGCATCCCTGGTTGTGCTGTTGCACTGCTGCCCTGCTCCACTGAGCATCCCTAGTTGCGCTAAGGTGCATCTGAGCAGCTCCACTGAGCATCCCTGGTTGCACTATGGCGCAGGTGGTGCGATATATTTAGTCATGTGCTTCAGGTGCATTTTGACCTGCTCAATTTTTGAATATCGTGCTTCTTGCACATGGGCGCAGTGGACTTGCGCTTGCTCCTGCTGTTGCGCACTTTTTGGGTGCAGTTTGAATATCTGGGCTATTGTATATACTAATGTAAGGAAAATTGCTTTATTTTAATTTATATTATGTGTTCTTACTTTTTGTATCTCACACCATGTATTGTCTTTATCACTGCTTGTACAAGGCACCTCCTTGCAAATGAACTTGCTCAATGTATGCTATCCCTTCACAATAAACTTGAACTTGAACATGGAGAGCACTCTTTCCTCCATTCTATCTCCACACTTAGGTATCATTGCACCACCTGCAGCCCACCTCCATACATCATCCCCTGACCCCTCCAGAGTTTCTCCCACTACATTTCACCTCCCTCACATGATGAGCACTTCTTCCACTGCATCCCACCTCCTGCACATAGGGGGCACTCCTACCCCTCCATTCAACCTCCATACATAGGGAGCTTTCCTCACACTTCATATCAGCTCTTTAAATGGGGAGCACTCCACACCTTCATCCCACTGCCCCTACATGGGGAAAATTGCTCCCCATCCATCCCACTCCTACATGTGGGGACACTTCCACACATTAGCATCACTCTTCCTCTACCACCATCCCATCTCTGCATTTAGAGAGTACTCCTAACCCCATTCCAGCTTCGCACATGGGAGCAGTCTGCAACAGCCAGAGACAAAGATATCAGCCAGGCATCTGCCTTTCCACACCTATTCCCATTCCACATGATAATCACCAAGTTGGGCAGAACATCAATGGAGTTGAGATGTAATGAGTGGTTTGCCCTGGGATATGGTGCCAATACACCTCACCACATCTCTGAATTAGAGAAGCCTCCCCCAAAATCAATTTTAATTTTTTTCTCCACTCACCACTTTCTGCCAATTATCCTTCTGTTTGCTTACCTTACCAGTTGCTCCGCTCCCAAGACAGGACTACAGGCCTCTAGGCCAGGGCAGATGTTTCCTCGCCCTCGCCTGTCTTCTCTTTGGACCACACCACCAGTCCAGCCAGCATCTGGCACAGTCAAGAAGATGTGCTGTGCATTACTCACAGCTCAACCCTGGACAGGTCAGTTCTTTCTCTGGCAGACCATACTTCAAGTTCTCCCACAGTTCAACTGAGGCTAGAGAAGAGCAGCCCATCTCTCCCACCACAACAGTTGACAGGACACCACAACTTGTTCAGTGCTGTACAGATGATGACACAGCACTGCAGCATACTCACTAGTCTGTTTCACCAGGCTTCTCCTGCTCTGTCTGTTGATGATGTCCCCATCTCCACTAGCGATCAATCATCTTGTGCATGCACATTGTGTTATAGCTAACTCCAGCTGCTATGTAGACTGCTGACACACTGAGTTTTTAGCAGCTGAGCCCGAACCAACCCAAAAATAAAATACATGAATTTCAAATTTTCTGAGTTAATTTCTGGGAGGGAGGGTTGAACACCCGGAGCACTGCCTACCTATGCCCTTGCAATCCACAGCAGTTCAGACACATGTAGTGCTTACACATAAAGGCACTCCTCCCAGCCCAGCCAGCCCCTCTGTCTGCACCGGCACACAAATGAATACCAACTGCGATCCCTCCCACTTCATTTGCAAGCAGCGAGGATCCCACGCTCTCAAATGGTCAGTCCTGTTCAAGTAGCAGAGTTGGGGGTCCGAGGCTCCAGTCAGACTTACAGCTGTAATAAAGCTAGAACCTGTCTGAATACAACAGGACAAATTAACTGAGTCTCCTTAATCCCTACAGATAGTGGGCTGCTGCACAGATGATTGCTACAGCCACTCAGGCACCACTGGGTATTTAAAACAAGAGCTAGGCTATGGTAGGCAGCTTGCCATCTGCCTCCTCCTCCTCCTACACTGATTGCTTGCAGCACTTGCCCAGCTCCTCCTCCTCTGCTACCAGTGCCTACCAACGGTCAGTAGTGTTGGTGGGTGGCCCCCGTTGGAATGGTCACTTGAGCTCCTCGACATGTTACGAGCCCCTACAACCGATACACTCTTTTGACTTCCTTCTGTGTCTGGTTGCATTTTCCTGTTTCAAAACACCCAATAAACTTGTTTTCTAGCGTCTACTTAGATACAGAATATTAAATATATCAAAATAAAATATAATTACTTTGTAGCAGGTAGAAGCCTTTATTATGGTTCAGCTTCAAAGTATGGTTGGAGAAAGCTGAAATATCACCTTGATTGTTTTATTTCCTTATTGTTATTTTGTATTTTCAGAATAAACCAAATATAATGAAATATTATTTTTTTTTGAGAAGATAGAAGCTTTTGTTATGTTTTTTTTTTGTTTGCTCCATGGCTGCACACTGAAGCACTGAAGAAGTGAGAGCACCATGATTTTGGCAGCCTTGCACCATTCCTCTGATCCTAAAAATATGTATCACAATGGTTGTATAATTGTACGTCTATATTCAAATGTTTTTAATTCATTATTACTACACTCTAAGAAGACTTTTCTTAAACAGTTCATTTATTTTCATACTTTGACCTGTTGCAAATGTAATGACCTCCCAGTCCTGGAGTCATCAATTTGTTTTATCTAAACATTTCTTTGCTCAGTTCATCAATAGTCCAGTAATATTTAGAATAAAATGACTTTAGAACAAAAACTGTATAAACTTTGGGTTTGATTTTGTACAGATATTTTTTTTATTTATTGAAATTGCAGATAACACCTTTGAGAACAAGTTCATTTCATAGGTTCCACATCAGATGAACAATACATATTAGAAAAGTATGAGACCGAGAACAAACAAAACAAGGAGTTGTACAAGACATTACAAGAGTGTATAACTAGAGAAGTTCCAATACATGTGGCATTGTACAATGTATGCCATGGTGCATATTTGATTAAAACCTGGAATTCAAAGGGTCATATTAGAGGGAGAGGGGTCTTATGAAATAACTCTTTACAGGAAAATGGGAACAGACTCAGCCTAATATCTAATAATCAACAAGTCAGGAGGCAGTATAGCGCAGTGGTTTAAGGCTCTGAGCTGCAAATCTGGTACATTCAGCAGACCAGACCTGGGTTTGAATCCCACAGTTTCCACTTGCATACTGTGTGACCCTGAGCAAGTCACTTAACTTCTCTATGCTCCCAGGTTGCTCCTGTAAAAAAGCTTTCAGCTTAGTGTGCTACTCCTGGTTAAACAACTAAAAATTAATTTAAATTAAAACAAGGTAATCAAGGTATCAGCCAAGGGGCCTCGTCAGAGGTGAGAAGGTATGGGAAAAAGCATTTTAAAGTGAGCAATGGAGCTCAGGAGATATAACAGGGGAAGGGGGATGGGGAAAGCAATAGAGGGGTGAGGAGAAAGAGTGGAAGGGATCAAGAGGAAATGTGAAGGAAAATGATTAGCAACTTAGAACAGTTATTTACATGCTGAGAACAGTTATGCATAAGGTCAGGATAGCATAAGGTTAGAATAAGTGCTGGTCACAAGAAGGAAGGTTATTGGAAGCAGTTACAACTGGCGTCAGCAACTAGCTGTTGCTTAAGTTTAACCTTGAAGGAGCCCAAGGTGAATGCTGAAGTGATGTTATGGTGCAGCAAGTTCATCCATAGTGAGGCATGGTAAGCAAAGGACCTTTGTCCCAGAGAAGTGCGACAGTGGGGTATATTAAAAATCTGGCTAGTAGATCTTCTTGTGCAATGATGGTTGATAGTGGGGGTAATAAGATTTTGCACTTCTGGGGGCATTTTGCCTAAGCTTACTTTTTTGGACAGTAAACATGCTTGGTACATGAGTCTACCTTTGAATTGGAGCCAGTTAGCCTGAGCGTACATATCGCAGGTATGGGACAGACGGGCTGAGCCAGTAAGGAGCTGGCATGTTTTGTTGAGTGCAACTATGATGCAGTGAAGATTTGTTTCATTAGCTGATCCATAGATTGGTAAGCCATAATCAATAAATGAGACAAGAGAGCTTTGAATGGCTGGGTTAAGAGCCTCTGGAGTCAAACATTGCTTATGCCTTTAAAGTAGACCAGTGCTGGTGTTAACAACCTTAGCAATGTTGTCAATGTGATAGGAATAGGTCATCATGCTGTCAATAGTAATCCCCTAGATATTTAAAGAGCTGAACTAGCTCCAGGGGTGAGCCCTCTTCATTGGTGATAGAACAAGCGTAAGTTCTTTGCCTATTTTAGGAGCTGGAGAACAGCATAGTTTTAGTCTTGTTGTAATTCATAACTAACTTGTGCTTATGGAACCATCTTTCTACGATTACGAAATTACTCTGTAGCTTAGATTCAAGAACCTTAGGGTCTGGATCACTGGTAAACAGGACAGCATTGTCAGCATATAAAAGGATGTGACCTTTTCAGGAGTGAGGAAGGTCATTGAGGAAAATGCTAAGTAAAAGAGGGCCCAAGATGGACCCTTGAGGAACTCCAAATAAGACAGGTCTGCTATCCAAGAGGGTGTTGCCAATCTTCGCCTGCTGTGTACGGTTGTACAGGTAACTTTCAAACCAGGCTATGCTTTCATGAGCTAGGCCAATGGTGGTAAGCCTTTCAGCCAGGAGGACATGATTCACTGTGTCTAAAGCTTTGATTAAATCAATGAAAGCAGCACCAACCAGGTGTCCTTGATCTAAGGAGTGGTGAATAAAGCCTGTGAACTCTAGAAGGGCGGTAGTGGTACTATGACCATTTCTGAACCCGTGTTGTTGTAGGCATTGTAGCTGATATTCTAAGTATTCAACCAGTTGGTCAGCCACTATACGCTCAAGAGCTTTTGAGAGTGGGGGCAAGATAGAGATAGGCCTGTAGGTCTCAGTAATTGTGCGATCCCCAGGCTTAAGAACTGATGTCACAGTGGTAGATTTCCATTTCTGAGGAAATTGGCAGTATCTAAGTGACATGTCACTAATATGTGTTAGAGGTAACAGAATTTCATCCAGCCTAAGGGCTACAAACTTAAGGTCCAGGGTGTCACCACTAAATCTTGATTTCCCTAGTACCCTGAGTAGGTAATTCCTGGCTTCATGGGCTGAGACGGTATTGAAGTAGAAAGGGGGATGAGAAGGGTACAGAGTTTCTTTCCCAAAGTAGTCACTTGTGAGGGGGTGAGAGAAGTAGCCAGGTGGCAGGACACCACTCAGGTCCATGAAGGCATTATTAAAAGAGTTAGCAATAAGTTTGGGGTCGAGTGAGGGTGCACCACCAATGTTAAGCATGGTAGGGGCAGATCTGAAGTCTTTCCCAGTGACCTCTTTAAGGTTAGTCCAAAATTTTCTGCCATCATTCCAGGTCTGAGAGATCACTTCCTTATAATATTGATTTTTAGCAGCACGAATAGCCCTCATGCCGTTGTTTCTAGCCACTTTGTACCTCTGGATGTTGGCCTGGTTACACAATGACCTAGACCTGTGCAATAGATGGTTCCTGGCATTAAGAAGCTTAAGGAAGTCCAGAGAAAACCAAGGATTACAGCGGCCTTTGATTTTACACTTTTTATGGGGGGGGCATGTCTATCACATATAGCGTTGAACTGAAGAATGAATTGGTCATGGGCAATGTCAATGTTATTAGTTGTGTAAATCATTGACCAGTCCTGATTATGCAGGTCAGCTTTTAGTGATTTAAGATGCCCATGGATGAGTACCCCGGTGGTAATTGTTCTAGCAAGTTATTAACTTATATTAACTTCTCTCTGAGTTGAAAATGCATAGGAGATTAGTTGTATATATTTTTCTATTTCACAACACTTTTACTTCAGAAATTTGTAAAAAAACATATGAAAAAATAGCATTCAACAGTCCAATAAAATTTAGAATAAAATAACTTTAGAACAACACTATAAACATGGGTTTGATTTTGTGCAAATATTAACTTCTCTCTGAGTTGAAATGCTTATGAGATTAGTTGTACATACTTTTCTATTTCTTCACACTTTTACTTTGAAAATTTGTAAAAAAAAATATGAAAAAATAACACTTGACCTTTTGCACAAGTCTTGACCTCCCATAAAGGGAATGGCTTAAAACTCATTTAGGAGTTATTCAAGAGTTATCCCAAGGTCAAGATTTAGTAAACTATACATTTAATGCATTTTAATAATAGAAGTTGCTAAAGAGGATAATATTGCTGGCTATTAAATATTAAAATTAATCTGCTGCTTTTTTTTCTGAAAAGATTTACCATGATCTCATCATGAAAAGATCTGATTTGACCTCAATAAGCATATTGTTTTGCTTCAAGCTGTAATTGTTTTCTTCTTGTTAAGTGCTAAAGAATTCCATTGAAATACTAGTAGGTGCATTGCTACTATAACATCAGGATCTGCTGTTAAATTAGGCATGACAAGATGGTTTCGTCTCTTATTTCACTTAAGTGGTGTAGTGCGTTGGAGAAATGAGGCTGTTAGAAGTGTGATAGAAGTTATAAAAAACAAATGTAAATATCTCTATATGTACAGAAGTTACACATATACCATCATATGAAAGTTGTTCAGGACAAAACAATCTTTCAAATTAGCCTATTCATTAAGCTGCACTAATTATATTTTTTAAACTATGGCCATCTAATTACCTGACTTTTTATTTTTCTTCACAATTTTCACCTTTTGGATAACTATATCTAAAAAAAATCTAATGAATTCTGATTAGTGACTACCCTCATTTGAAAGGTAATTTTGTCCTGAACAACTTTCATGTCAGTTGTATATTGGAAACATTTATACTTTCCAATATATTTACATTTATTTGGCATGACTCCTATTGTGTTCAGTCAGAGAGAAAAAAATGAGTTTTTTTGGAAGAGCATATTTTAAAAAATGTAAAGAATTCAGATTAGTGACTACCCTTATGTGAAAGTTTTTTTTGTCCAGAACAACCTTCACACTGGTTATTTTTATGCACCTTGAACAGTTTTAAAGATATTTAGATTTGCTTGGAATGTGTGCACATTTGCTCTCACGGAAAAGCAGGTTTAAGTTCTGTGTCCGCTATTCTAAAAAGAAAGAAGGGAGTATTTTTTTAACTGCCATAGGGATTTGCAGTTATGGAAGAATACACTGAAAACTACTGAAAAGTGTGTTCTACAATAATCTCGTTTTTCAAGCTAAAGCAAGATGGCTATAGGCTCCTCCCACAGCCATACAAAAGAGAAGGGTTCACTTATTCAAACACTAGCTGAAGGGAAAGCAGGAAACATCCTGTCTGGTGAAGGGCTATTAAACAAACTGACAGAAGTGTAAGGAAGAGGAGAAGGCATCATTACAAGTCAGATAAGCTTAGTGGTAAAATAGGAATGTGGGTTCAGAGGTGTAAAAGAAAGGCAACTGAGTAGAGTTTAGAGGCTCAAACAGAAATAGATTACATTTAATGCTTTGAAATGGCAAAAGGAGAATCTGTTATGGGAGTGATTCAGTGTAATGGGTGGTGAACTGCAGTTTTCAGTGATGCATTCTGGCAACTGAGGTGCTACCCATGTGCACGCACCTCTGTGGGGCTGAAGGAAGAGGTTACTAAACTCCAAGCTGAGATAGCAAGAGATGCAGAGGATCTCTGGCTTCTGCTAAGTGCCACTGAGTAAGCCACCTCTGACTCAAAGGATAGCTAGGCAGAGGAAGGAAGGCTGGACCTTGGTGGGCTTCAGGAGGTGGGGATGATGGTGGTGGAGTTCACAGTCCTCAACCTCTGCCACTTTGTATGTCCTTTGTCATTCTGGTGCAACAGGACAGCCGGGGTTGTGGCAAGGGAAGAAGTAGAGGACCATCAAAGAGGAGATCTGAGGATGGGTGGAAAAGGATCCCCCATAGAAGAAGAATCAGCTTCTAGTGGGGACTCAGTTTTGAGAGGAATAAGCTTTGGAATATGTAGGGGAGCAGAGAGGGTAAGGTGCCTACCTGGTTTCTCAGCCCAGAGGGTTAGAGAGCAGATCCTAAGGATCACTATGGCAGTAGGCCCTGAGAAAGATTTGGATGTTATAGTCCACCTTAGTACTAATGACCTAGCAAGGAAAGGAGTGGGAGTTGTGCAGGAGCTGTTTGGGAAGTTGAGGAGGGGTCAAAAACAGGTAACCTGAATGGTGATATTCACGGAGGTGCAACCTATGTACTGCTGAGGGGAGGTTAGAGAACTGTGCAACAAGAACTTCAACAGCTGGTAGAAGGCATGATGTAGAGAAGAGGGTTTCATATTCATTGGTGACTGCAGGGCAACCTGGAAAAACAGGAGTCCATACAAAGGTGATGGCTTACATCTTTTTGTGAAGGGAACCACAGTATTTAATAGGAGGTTTAAGTGTTACATGAATGAAAATTTAAACTTGTAGAGGGGGAGAGTACATTGTCAAGGGAGGCATAAACTGCCCCCCACAGGTTAAAGCAACAGAGAAAGAGTGCCCAGAGGGAGAAAGTCCTCTAGGGTACAGGATCATGATGAACAAAGTGTGGAAAGGTTTGCAAGGGTAGTAAAAACAAAAATAGCAGAATGAGAGATATAAACTGGACAAGGAAAAGAAGGAGCAATGAAGAGAAAAGGAATTTAAGTGAAGTCACAAGAAGCATCACATACCTTAAGAGGGAAGTGAGGGAGTTAAGGGAGAGGGCTGCAGACATGGAGGGAAAAGGATTGGAGAGTCATGTATGCCAATGCAAGACAACTAGGAAATAAAATTTCAAATCTGGAGGCCATCATAGAGGAGTAGGAGGAATTGGATACAGTGGCCATAACTTGGTCATAGTGTACTGAAAATCATGACTAGGATATGGTCATACCTGACTACACTCAGTACAGACGGGATGGGGTGAGAGCATGGGAGAAGTGGTTATCCTGTAGGTGAAGGAGGGTATCAGTACCATGGAAGTGCAAATGCCCCTAGAGGTAGACAAAGTGCTGAAGGTACTGTGGATCAAATAAAATTATAAAGTCACAGCTATTGGCCTGGAGAGTGTACCTAGGAATATCAGAGGGGGAGATGTTGAAGCAGTTCTTAATGAAAAAGAACAAAAATTGACTGTCAGATTGGGAGCTGTAAAACAGCCAGGCTTGAATGGCAAATCTGAGTTAAAGCCATTTCTGAACCAGAAGAAACAAGCATTTGCCAATGCCGAATGTTGGCATTGGCATTGGTAGTGCAGGAGTTAGAAAGTGAACATTGTTTAACCAGGAGTAGCACACTATGCCGAAGCTTGTTTTCAGATGCGACCTGAGAGTGCAAGGAGATTAAGTGACTTGCTTAGGATCACACAGTATGCACCTAGGTGGCTGTGGGATTCAAACCCAGGTCTCCAGATCTGCAGTTCAAAGTCTTAACCCACTGCGCTATACTGCCTCCTAGAGAAATGCATAATAGGAATGGCAATGAAGTATTGAACTGACACCAACCCCACTCCCACCCTACAGAGAGTGACAGGCTTTGGGCAAGTGTCTTTGAGTCATCAGCCATGACGCTTATGCTATTTCACCTCACCAGACACCGACAGGTGTCATGGTGTGTCTTTGGGTCATCGGGCCTTATGCTTACCCCATTCCATAAGGAAATATGCTGAGATGGGTGGAGTATAGGAGAATGGGGTGAACATTGGGGTCGAAGACTCCAAGGCACACCTCGATGCCTGTCACTGGCTGTAGGATGGGGGTGAAGGTGGAATGGCATGAGCATTACATCCAATGATCCAAAGTCACACCCCCGATGCCTGTCAGTCTCTACAGGGTGGGGCGTTATGGTTGGAAACCCTAATGCCCTGGGCATTTGTTGGTATTTTCACTCCAAGTTTTCAACATGGGCTTTTTGTAACCCCACCTCAAAAACAGTGGCACTATAAGTTTGTTAACCAAAAGGTGATATTGCACAGCATCTGCACCATTTGGGGCCACATGTATGAAAATCCATTTTGGGAAGGATGTGAAAAATGACATCTATACTGTTCATGAGGTGGTATAAAAATATGGCAATGTTGAAAATCTGGAGTGAAAATATAAAAAACTGGCAAAGTTATGAGCGTCCGTAGAAACTGCGCAATGCACACCTGTAACAAAATACTTTTTTGGAATTTTTTCACCAAATTTTCAACATGAGCATTTTTGGGCACCTCCTCATGAACAGTGGCACTGTGATTTTGTTAATCTGTTCCAAAAGTTGATTTCCCACAGTCACTGCTCCATTCTGTGCCACAGGTGTAAAAACATGCTTTGGGAAGAATGTGATAAATGGCAGCTGTACTGTTTATAATGAGGTGTGAATGAATGGCAATGTTGAAAATCTGGAGTGGAAATATAAAAATGTTTGAAGTTATGAGCATGCATAGAAACTGTGCAATGCACACTTGTAATGCAGCCATTGTTTGGAATTGTTTCACTAGATTTGCAACATGGGCTTTTTGGGACCTCCCCTCATGAACAGTGGCACTGTTGTTTCATTAACCGGTCCTGAAAGGTGATTTTGAGCAACAACGGCAAAATCACCTTTTGGGACCGAGTAACGAAATGACAGTGACATGTTTGTGAGGTGGGGTCTCAAGAACCTCATGTTGAAAAATTGTAGCCAAAATTCCAAAAAATGACTGAGATATCAACCTAAGCTGAACCGCCTCCATTAAGTCCCATTATAAAGCTTACTGTCATTTCTTCATTTTGTTTTTGGCCTTTGAAGAGTGCAGATGTGTCCTGTGCCACAGAGCATCACTGCTGCCGACCTTCAGAGGTAAGTATGGGGTGAGGGGGTGCGGGGAGGTGAGTGTACATAGGGAGGGTGCGGGTTGGGGGAGGGGGACAGAGGAGACCACTAGGGATAGTTTTCTGTCTTACAGGTTAAATAAAATAAAAGGACTGCAGGTGGCAGTTTTTCTATTTTACAGGGGGAAAACAATTAAAACAAACATTTAGGCACACTGGGAACACCAGGAGTGGGCATCCAGATGTCAGAAGCAATTATTTTGGCACATTGGGGTGGGCTCCCAGTGTGCCACATTAATAGGGGAGATACATGCTGACACGGGAATTGGACACCCTGAATGTCAACTTTACGGGACTGTATGGTGAGTGACAGGAGCTGCCATGTTTCAGCACACTGGGGTAGGCTCCCAGTGAGCCACATAATGGGGGTGACATACCGACATAGGGATGAGTGTATTGGGCGGCAGAAGTCATCATTGTGGAAAGCCACGCTGCGGCTATTTTAATTATTGAAATGTTTCACCAGGAAAGACACACTAAAACTCTACTGATAATTAGTGCCATGCGCATTACTGTGCACTGTAATGTGCATGGCTGGAGTCTTGTCATCTGCAGCTGCAATGAGGAAACTGCACCTCATTGGAGAGGCAGATTTCTTTCAAGGTTTTGGTTCTCTTTGAAACTGCTGTTACCTTCAGCATGCTCACTGGTTGGTGACTGAGGGACACACCCACTAAAGCAACCCCTGCATCGGCCATGGCACTGACACATCTCTGAAATGAGCTACTACCACAAGATGTTGCTTGCGCACGCGCAAGCCAACATAAAAATAACCTTCCCCTCAAAAACCCGTTGACAGCTCACCAGCAAATGTTGCAGTTATTGTGAATAGCTTAACTGAAATCATTTTGGAAACTGATATAGATGAATTGCATCTTTATTAACTTCTTTCACTGAGCACCAGCATAGGCATTAATGAAACCATAGTCTGGATGGCCATTTGGAAAAAGGGGGAGAGGCTGATTTTGAGTCTGTGGAAATATAATTGTCAAATTAATTATAAGAACACATTTTTTATTTTCTGTTTGTTTATTTAATAATTTAGTAATATTTAGGATTTTTGGAGAAATTATTGATAAACATATGGTCACTCATGTGTTCATCATGACCTCCCTTTGTAACTGACTCCTGAAAACAACAATTTGGTTTCTGGAATAAAATGGAATGCAATACAGGTAGGCAATACATATGGGGATATAGGGTTGTTTGTAATTTGGAATGCTCTATTAGAGTTGCAAAATGATTAAATAATCACCTTTGTGAAGCCAGAACATTCAGCAGTCCAACTCTCACTGTGGCAAACACATGAGAGCCCTGCCCAGTAGTGCTAGGAGCTCAGGATTCCAGCTGGTGACATCATGACATGAGCAACTTAATGATGTCATCACATATCATGATGCCACTACAGTAAGCAGTACTAAAGAAAAGTAGGACTAGAATGGCAACAAGCATTCTGAAGTTTTACAGCATGCACAATACCTCTTTATGAAGAGGATAACAATATTTTCACAGCACCAAGTGGTGAGTTGATATTTAAAATAGGACTGAGACATTGATAACTATTTGAATTTGTTAATGTTGTGTCAGCCAAACAGTATGTTTTTAACATGAATTTACATTGCATATACTTTATAAGTTACAGGACCACTTTCTAGATAAAGCCCTGAGAAGACAGGGCAAAACACTGGAATAATGGTAGTCAGAGAAATCAAATAAGAAATAAAAAAGAAAGCATATGAAATCTCATGCTGAATGTCTGTGTGTGTTATTGAAGCTGGTTAAAGACAGACTAATCAACAGACACTTGGTACTGAATTTAATTACCAATATGGGCTGAACGTGAGGGCTGTGAGAAACCTGTAGAAAAAAAAATACCAAAACAGTGACATAAATCAAAGTTATGATGTATTACACCTCTATAGCTAGTCCATTTACTTTACTATATTTTCAAACATGAAGAGCATATGTGTTCATTCAGATGTTTAATGCAAACAATGTTTTAGTCCTTCTACCTAATCTTTCTGTTTCTACGTTATATACATGCCATATAGTATTCCCCACTTCACATCTTTGTTCTGTAAAATCTGAGATTATCAGTGAGAACAAAAGGGACATGCCATCTGATAAATCACTCAATATACCACATGTGCAGCTATCCACCTTCTTGTCTTGGAAATGCTTTTGTCAACATTTTTTGGGATGTTAACAGCAGTCTTCATCCATTGCCATGATGATTTGCTGCTGTAAGGATTTTCTTATCATGATTCTGATGATGCATGTGTGTTCAAGCTCTTTCACTAATGGTTTGGGATTGTGTGATATGTTTTCTCCTCCAGTTATTTTGACTCTAAGACCTCGCTTCTGAAGCATTTCAAGACTTACTGTTAGAAAACAAATCTCTACTCCATAAATTCTAAAATGGTTATACAGTAAGGTGAAGATTGGTCAGGTTGCACTGACAAAAGATATGTAGTTGTTGCAGTACCACTAACTGTACTATATCTACTTTGTATGAATATTTCTTTACTTTGCTACATGTCTTTGAAAACTGTGCCTCCTATTACAAAGCACGTTAGCTTTTGCTAGAAAGCCATAAGATAGATTTTTTATAGAGATCTGGTCAAGATCTGCCTGTCCCTGTGTTCAAGTGTGGATATCGGTTGAAACTTGTGTACCCCGTCTTAACTGTTGATGTATTTTGCACCCACAAAAGCCGCATTCACATCACAAAAAGCAAACATTGCAGTTTGTTGCATTTTTAGATGCAGCTAACTACTAATCATGGCTTTATGACAGACATAGACTAATCTTTTGTAAAACAGGGTGGATATGTGCAAACATGATTGCAGTGATCCAGAAGCTGAGGCATCACACAGCTGGGTGTGCACTCTGCAGCCACTCTTTGGAAAATGTGGTCCCATATCCCGATCTGTTAATTGCATGTTCTTAAACCTTAATACAATGTCCTGTTAGTCCCAGATTCAAATAAAATTGCATAAATTCTATATAGAAAGTGCAATTGGAAATAAGGCATAACAATGCATTCTCCTTTCCTTACCACTGTTTTCCCACTTCAATGTTCTTGGAAGCAATGTAATATAACATTAGTGTGTATTGACCTGCAGCCATATCACACAGTATACATTTGTATTTACTCATTTTACCAGGAAGATGCTTCATTGAGTGATGCTCACTTACAAAGGGGTCCTGGGAAAGGGAACCACGATTACAGCAGTAAGCAGAGAGCACTATATACTGAGCATAAACCTCACAGTCATAGGAGCATGACATACGCATTGAGACAAGTCATGACAGTGACAAAATATCCATTTTAAACACAAAAACAATCCAAAATTATATTTGATGCAAAGCACATAAACACAAGCTTAGATGGACAGAGGACACCAAGAGAATGCTATAGTTTTTCAGGACAGAAGGGCAAGGTAGCTGAATGCTGATTTGCTAAATGAGGTATAATACCTCAGGACATCACAGTAGGTTGCTTTATTGTTCCTCGGGCCATACAAGCAGGAGGATCTTTGAAAGAAACTGCAATTTATGAACAGTAGGTCATTTAGAAAGCCTTACAGGACAAAAGGTATGCAACCATGGAATGCCCCTCTGCAAATTTGGGACACTGTGAGGAATTCACTTTGCTGGATGCAGGTCTCCTCAACACCCAATCCTGAATTGCCGTTGCATCTACATATACAACCAGGTCAGGAAAGGGCCATACTTCTGTATAATAGAAGAAAACATTTTCTTACCAGGGAAGCTTCACAATGGCTGACAGCATTATGCAACGTCAAGGGTAATAATAATGCCAGCTGGCTAGGCACATATTATTACTCAGTATTACTTGGTTTAGACAATTGTGAAGAGAGTCGGACCAGCCAGATTGTGTAGCATAAAAGGCTATGGGAATCGCATGCTGCCTTCCGCTGAAAACGTAGGTGCTGCGTCACGCCTACGTAGCGAAACACGCGTGCCAAGTGCCCCAGCCATTGGGAATACATGAACTCGGCTTAACATCACAAAATACAAATACCATAATAAATAATCATGAAAAAGAGTAATAAAAAGCAAACACACACAATAGCAGACTTAATCAATGAACGTAAGCTTTCATCGGAGGCTGTGCCCCGCACCCCCTCTCCCCCTTTGAGCTCTGTCCATCCTTACATCCTTCACATAACAAATTAATGTCATCTTTCATCACAAAAGTAAACATGTAATATCTATACAAATACATCATGTGGCACGAGGCTACGCAATGTGACATATGATCTGTGTCAGTTACGCAGTAAGCGAGTTACGCAGTAAGCGTAGCTCCTCTGCTGGTCCAATTCTCTTCACAATCACTGGTTTGAATAGGTGGAAGAAGGCCGAAGCCCATCAGGACTACCTTCCCCACACCTGCGGGATAAATAATTATTTCCCATATTTAAGTAAGTAACTGTCCAGGGCTTTTTTAAATTGTCCAAATGAGTTTACGTTTACTAAATAAGATGGCAGTGCATTCCACATTTTAGTGACTCTAACTGTAAAAAAGTTGTCTCTTGCATACCTTCTTATTTTGTGCACCCTAAGCTTTTTGTTATGACATCTAAGTCCCACAGTTTTATCTAGCCATTCTATATTACAATCTTTCTGGAGGTTTGGGTACTTCAGAATGTTGAACAACATAAGCGAATCTTCTGATTCTATGAGTCCTGAGGTTGTAGACATTTCATGTCTTCAGTCTTCGGTAGTAGGGGAGGGATTTATGATGCATTTGGCTTTCAAAAACATTCTTCTGGGACCATCAGCCATATTTCCATTTTTTTTGCAATTTTTTACTAGGTGCGACACAGTAAGCTGAAAGCTTGTTTACAGGTGTAACCTGGGAGCACAGGGAAGTTAAGTGGCTTGCTCAGTATACAAGTGGGGGCTGTGGGATTCAAACCCAGGTCTCCAGATTTGCAGCTCAGAGCCTTAAACCACTGCAGTATACTGCCTCCCTTCCCATAGCCCTCCAAGCTTGAATAGAGGACTGGGGACTAGGTATAATTGTTGTACGTTTTTTGCTTTTGTTGATTTTATTTTTTTTGGGGGGTGAAACTGCAGTCTTTAGATGACTGTAGTATCTCACATCTCCTGCTATAGGTTGAGCAAGAGATCCATTCTGACACCAGGCTGGACATCTGATTGGATGCTCACCATCTGGACAAGCTCCACCCCTGACATGCCCCTGGAACATCCACACTGTTTTTGGCACAGGGGATAAGAAGTCTGTCAAGTGTCGATGCTGCCCCATGAATGGTGATCTGCAGGTGTGGAGCTCCTTTTCCTGAACACGTGCTTTTGGCACATAACCAAGCTATTACTGTGGACCAGGCTGTAGTGTCATGCTTGATGTTATATATGATAACAAGAGTTTGCTGGCCCAAGAAATAGATGGTTCTGCATTAATGACATATCTAGTTTACATTTTTAAATATTAGGACTACAGTTATAGCGTGAGCACATTATCTGAAAACAGCAGTACATGTTGTTCTAAAAAGTTTGAGACACACTATTTTCTTCTATTTTCGATTGCCTGTTATATCCTGTATTGTAAGATGCCATATTTTTCTATTTTGAATCAGCTTTAACATTTCTTCATTTAAAATAATAAAAGCAGCTTCTATTTTAGTATGGATATCCCAGGTTTCCATCATTGTTCTAAACTGCTTTTGAATATTCACTGTCCCATTAAGTCTTGGTGCAGTTTCTTTTACATGTTAGTTCATTTTACATAGAAACATAGAAACATAGACCTTGACGGCAGATAAGGACCGCTAGGCCCATCCAGTCTGCCCATTTCCCTACCTACAGGATAGGCCGCAGATCCTAGTTAACCAACAGCCTATTTCTTCCTACCCCCCACAAGAATTGCCTTATGTCTGTCCCATGCATTCTTGAATTCTCCCACAGTTTTAGACCCCACAACCTCCTCAGGAAGGCTGTTCCATGCATCCACTACCCTCTCTGTGAAATAATACTTCCTCACATTGCCCCTGAACCGCCCTCCTTCTATCTTTAAATTGTGTCCCTTGTTCTTGCAAGTCTCTTTTTCTGAAAAATGCTACCCTCTTGGACTTTGTTGATTCCACTGAGGTACTTAAAAGTTTCTATCATGTCCCCCCTCTCCCTTCTTTCCTCAAGGGTATACATATTAAGCTCCTTTAGTCTCCTCTTCGGCTTCTCTTGTAGACCCTGCACCATTTAGTTGCCCTCCTCTGGACTGCCTCTATCCTGTCTATGTCCTTGCGGAGATGGGGTCTCCAGAACTGGACACAGTATTCCAGATGGGGTCTCACCAACTGTCTGTACAGAGGGATAACAACTTCCTGTTTTCTGCTGCTGATGCCTCTCCCTATACATCCCAGTATACCCCAGCCCTCCCTACTGCCTTCTCACATTGCTTGCTAACCTTAAGGTCATCTGATATGATTACCCCCAGGTCCCTTTCCTTTTTTGTTGTTGTTACTACCTCCCCACCCATTGTGTATTCTTCCCCTGGGTTCTTGTTTCCCAGGTGCATTATTTTGCACTACTTTGCATTGAATCCTAGCTGCCATACTTCTGACCGTTCCTCCAACCTTGCCAAGTCCCTTTTCATCCTTTCCACGCCTCCTTGTGATTCAACCATGTTGCAGATTTTAGTGTCATCTGCAAAAAGGCATACTTTTCCTTCCAGTCCCTCTGCAATGTCACTGATGAAGACATTAAAAAGGACTGGACCCAATTCTGAACCCTGCGGTACCCCACTAGTAACCCCCCTTTCTTCAGAATGGACTCCATTTACAATTACCTTCTCTGTCCTGTTGTCTAGCCATTGTTTTACCCAGGCTACCACCCTGGGTCCCACTCCCAGGCTGGTTAAATTTGACTATTAATCTTTTGTGTGGGACTGTGTCAAATGCCTGCTAAAGTCTAGGTAGGCCATGTCCACAGCACCTCCCTGGTCTACTACTTTGGTCACCCAGTCAAAGAAATCTATTAGATTCGTCTGACATGACCTTCCCGCTGTGAACCCATGCTGCCTTGGGTCCTGTGCTCCACTGGCCTCTAGGTACTCGACTATTCTTTCCTTCAGAAGTGACTCCATCACTTTCCCTACCACAGAGGTCAGACTGACAGGTCTGTAGTTTCCTGCCTCTGTCTTGGACCCACTTTTGTGAAGGGGAATCACATCCGCCTTCCTCCAGTCCTCGGGTACCACACCATCCTCCCATGATTTATTAAAAGAATAGCCAGTGGTTTCACTAGTTCCTCCCTTAATTCTTTAGAATTCTGGGGTGAATTCCATCAGGACCCATTGCTTTGTCCACCTTCAGTTTTAGGAGTTCTTGCAGAATCCTTTCTTCTGTGAAAGGACTGGGATCACCCCTATCAAGAGTGCTTCTGTTAATTGGATTAGGCACTTCTCCTCTTTTGAATACTGAGCAGAAATATTTGTTCAGTATTCCTGCTTTTCACTATCCCCTCTGCCCACCCACTGTTCATTCTATTCAGCCTCACTATCCCTCCCTTTGTCTTTCTATGCTCGCTGATGTACCTATAAAAGGTTTTATCCCCCTTCTTAACTGAGTTGGCTAACTTTTCCTCAGTTTGGGCCTTTGCTATTCTGACTTCCCTCCCTAACCCATTTTAGCCTTAAGAAAAGTGATGCTAGTCAGTTGCTATTGATCAGAAAGCAGGGCTAGGCAGTTCTGTTTATTTTCAGCTTCTTCTGGAGTGGAGAGACATCAGGATGCAAACAGACATACTGAACCAGGTTAAGCTGCGGGTGGTATTTTGAGTGGACAGGAGGAACTGAAGTCAGGACACTGAGGAAATTCCCTCACTCTCCAGTAGGGGGACTCTGTGGCTGTTTGACTCTATCTGCTAATCAGGAATACTGTAGATTGGTGGAAGAAAAAAAGCAAGTAGAATTTCAACAAATAATGCTGAAAGAGAAAAAGGTAGTTCCTACCAGAGTTGCCCATGGGCTGCCCACAATAAAGAACAAGCTAATAGTGAAGAGCAATGCCTCTTAATTGTGACTGCCCAGAGATGACAGACTGCTGCTGCATCAGCTCTCAGAACTGCTCCCCCACCTCCAGTTGCAAGCACCCATTCCTGTTTCCTCTTTCCCAGTTCCTGTCTCCCCACCTCCAGAGGCCTCCCCCATGGCTATCCCTGCAGAAGTACCTGTGCCTATTCCTACTTCCTCCACTCCTACAGACCCAGCTGACATCTCCCGTGATGGACAAAAGGAAAGGTATGTTAACTAGACAACAAAACTGGGCAACACCTTTTCCCAAAGTGGCAAAAAAAAACAGATATTCCTCTTACCAACAAGTTTCAATCCCTGCCTGAAGGTTCTGGAGAATCAGATATAGAATGGGATCCCTCTTCTTTCAGATCCTTCTTATGTGACCCAACTTCAGATCTGGAAAGGGACACCCTACTACTCTTATTGTACTGGGTGGTAGAGTCAAAAATAAACCAAATCTGAAACTAAAATCTAAACTTGTGACAAAGAAATCAAGAAAGAAAAACTAATGTATTTGTGTTTAAAAAACCTATTTCCGCATTGTTTCTCTATGACTTTTTCACTTAGAGTAAGATCTTCAAATGTTAATAGTATAAAATGTTATAGAAAACAAACTGTTGTGTTTTCTTCCTTGTTATCAAACACAGCAGGCATTTACTTTATACAAGACACCAGGTTACATACAATTTCAGAACTGCGTGCTGCTTCTACAGCCTGGTGTGCTAGATCTACTTACTGGTCTTCAGGTCCTGACAAATGTTCAGAGCTAGGTACTGTATATTGATTCATTCTGTGGATATACATGTAATAGAACTAATTGATCTTGTACCAGGTAGGGTCCTAATTATTGATACCAGTTATCAAAATTCTCTGATTAGAGCAATCAATGTTTATGCAATGCAGACTAAAGCAGAACAAGTTAATCTCTTTAAACCTATCCAACCTTACCTCCATTCTGCATAAACTGTTATTTTAGGGGGCGACTTTAATTGCAGTTTAACAGTAAATGATAGAGGGCAACAGACTAAAACAACAAACATTTTCTGTGCTATATCCTGTCTCTCCAACATTGTTAAAACTACTGATTTAGTACATGCGTTTCTCTCTGCTACTGATCACTCTGCTCCCACTTTAGATAAGATTAAACTGACCAATAGGATTGTGTTTTTGTTTTCATATCCAAAACAGAGAAACATAGAAACACAGAAACTGTTGGCATATAAGAATGGCCAGGCCCATCCAGTCTGCCCAAAAGCCCTACACTAGTTTGTGGTCTCTTGCCCTATCAGGTCAATGGCTTTCCATCCCTCCTTTCCACCTCTAAGGTAAGCTTATGCCTCTCCCATGCATGTTTAAATCCCTCCATTGTGCTCACCTCCACCATTTGCTGTGGCAGTCTATTCCATGTGTCCACCACCCTCTCTGTGAAGAAAAACTTCCTCCCATTTCCCCTCAACCTGCCACCTTCCAATTGCATATTATGTCCCCTCTTTCTTATACATCTCTTATATTGGAAGATGTCTCCCCCTGCACCTTGTTAATGCTCTTAAGGTACTTGAATGGTTCTATCATGTCTCCCAATCCCTCCACTCCTCCAGTGATTACATACTGAGTTCCTTTAGTCTCTCCTCACATGTTTTCTGGTGCAAGCCCTGTACCATCTTAATCACTATTCTCTGGACTGTCTCCACTCTGTCAATGTCTTTATGAAGGTGCAGCCTCCAGGATTTCACACAATACTCTAGGTGAGGCCTCACTAATGTTTTGTACAATGGCATCACCACTGCCCACCTTCTGCTAGTGATTCCTCTGCCTATGCACCCCAGCATGCCACTGGTCCTCCCTGCAGCCTTTGTACTCTGCTTAGACACCTTTAGGTCATCAGAAATGATAACTCCCAGGTTCCTTTCTTCCTTGGTGATAGTCAGCAACCCACCCCGATCCTGTAGCTCTCCCCATGGTCCCCCTTCCCAGGTGCACTATTGTGCACTTCTTGGAATTGAACCTTGATTGCCACACTTCAGACAACTTTTCAAGCTTCTCCAGGTCCCTACTCATTCTCTCCACCCTGTCTGGAGTATCCACCTTATTTCCATTCTTGATGTCATCTGCAAAGAGGCAGAACTTCCCTTCCAGTCCTACCACAATGTCACTAATAAAGACATTAAACAGGACTGGCACAAGGACTGATCCCTGAGGTATCTCACTGGTCACCCCCCAACCCCATTGAATCCCCTTTACCAATACCCTCTGCTTCCTGTCTGTTAGCCAGTTCCTAACCCAGTTTACTGCCTTGTGCCCCATACCCAAACTACTCATTTTGTTGACCAACATTTTATGTTAAATGGTGTTGAAGGCTTTGCTGAAATTGAGGTAGGTGACATTTACCACCCCCTCAATTTACTTCCCTTGTCACCCAGTCAAAAAAATCTTAGATTCATCTAACACAGCCTTCCTACTGTGAATCCATGTTGCCTCAGATCCTGCGCACCACTGGATTCCAAGTGCACTACTATTTTTTCTTTAAACAGTGCTTCCATGAGCTTATCCACTACTGAGGTAAGGCTGACCAGCCTATAGTTCCCTGCCTCCTCCCCACTACCACAGTTGTGTAGAGGGACTACATGTGCCCTCTTCCAGTCCTCTGGAACCACTCCTGTGTTGAGGGACTCCATAAACAGTGCTGCCAGAGACACCGCTAGCTCTATTCGCAGTTCTCTTAATATCCTCTGGTGCATGCCATCTAGCCCCATTGCTCTGTCCGCCTTCAGTTTTGTGAGCTCCTCCAGGGCGTTCTCTATAAGCTTTATATGTACAGTGGCAGTGGGATACTCAGATCATAAAATGTTACAGCTGTTAATTGGATGCTCCAATCCAATAGTCCTGGGTTATGGAAATTTAATTCTTCGTTGCTTCAAAATCCTTCTATTTCCGAAAACATTTCTTACTTTATACAAGCCTGAAAATCTGTATTTTTCCTTTATGAAAACCCCATTCAATAGTGGGAAGATGCCAAAATAGACTTAATCTTACTTTTAAACCAATTGACTAAACAAAATAGGGATACTGTATACCTTCAACACTTACACAACAGAAAACAACTCTAGAAATTGCTTTCCCTGTCACAATAATCTTCTCATGATTACTCTCCACAGATTCATATAATCAAACAAGAAATGATTAATTTACATCTAAAAAAAGCTAAACACCTGTGACAAAACAGCAGTTTGGTATACAGGGGTCACTTAATACCTTTTGCCCCTATGATACCAGTCACTTTCGTTCCCAGCAAAAACAGATTTCCTGTCTCCTAGATTCGGGAAATGTCAGTCACTCTGACCCAGATAAAATAAAACAAATAATTACTGCATATAATGTACAATAGACATTTTTCAGAAAATGTGTTAATCCTGAAAACATTCTGATTCTCCTTTGAGAATTGGTGGATAAAGGAAATTTAAACAGACTCCCAGGTATGTTATATTTTCCCTTGATCAAAGAAAGGCCTTTGATTCCATTAGTCACTTGGATTTACTGTATGGTCTATTCTTGAATTTTATGGTATACCTCAACCATTTATCTCTTGGATACATAATTTACTGTATATAGGACTGCCACAGTCTCCCCTTTAATCAATGGCACTTGTGGACCACTGATCCCTATTAAGAGAAGGGGAGTACGGCAAGGTTGCCCCATAAGCCTCCTCCTTTATGTATTTTGTATAGATCCTTTATTAAGAATTTTAAACTCCTTGACACTTTTAAAACCATTACAAGATCTTGATTTCACTACATACAAGATGCTGCTTCTGCTAAAAATGATCTTATGATTTATTCTCGTTATGGTTCAGCCACTGGGGCCTCCCTAAATCTAAATATATGTGTGGGGTTACACTTGGGGCTTAGTGTAGCTTCCCTACAGCCTATAGCTGGTATTATTATTATTACAACAGTTCCTATTAAAATCTTAGGTTTTCAATTTGGTAATGGTTCTTTGGATCTCATGAAATGGGAACAAAAATTAAACAAAGCAAAACCATTGCTGGTAACTGGAATAAATGGAGACTAGGGAAAAAAATAGAATATTTCTGATAAAAAACTCTTTTGATTCCTCAGATTTTTTTCTTAGTCATGTCTTTCCTCTAACTAAGCTTGTTGAGCCCTCCTTACTTAGTAAGGAGGGCTCAACAAGCTTAGTTAGAGGAAAGACATGACTAAGGAAATAAAAAAGCTGTATACACAACCTTTTCATGGTAGAGAGGCTTGTGTGTTCCAATGACCCTCAGGGCTCTGTCATCCAGAGTCTCGTACTCCTGGCAGGGTCACCCTTGGTGAACAGGCCTGAGGTGAGGTCCCAGACTAAGTGCGGTCCAATCTCCAAAGTCCTCGATGGTGGATCAGGTGGAAGAAGATGTTAGGATCTCAATGTCTGTGAAGGCCGATGAAGGCTGCAACAAGATGAGGATCTCCAGTCATCCTGGACTCTCCTTGCCACTGGGCACTAGATCTCCTGCTTGTCAAGTTTGTGTGGTTGCTGTAGGAGCACCAGCTTCCCCACACTAAAAGAAGTCATGCGCAGGCTTCTACCATGGGAAACAACATCCCTGCAACCAACCTTCCAAGCCCTGCAGTGACAGACTAGTGGTGACGGGGACAGGACCAGTGAATCCGGCAGTCTCTAACCACGAATATGCATGTAGGTGGTGGTAGTTTGATGGTTGTCAGTCACCTGGACTGGGACAGGGGGTGCAATTCAGCAGCTGCAGCTGTGACTGAGCAGTCCTCTTTAGGATCCCCTCTGCTCACCCCGCATGGGGAAGGGGCTATAAAAGGTGCCCTAAACCTAGACTGTCTCACCTTCTCCTGGCTGGATAGCCATGTCCAGTGGGATCACTCTCTCTCTCTGTGGTCAAAACAAGAAACAGACAATGATTTTTGCAACATGGAACATTCATACTCTGATGGACAACCAGTACCGTGAACGACCAGAAAGAAGAACTGCTATTATCGCCAGGGAACTTGCAAGATGTAACATCGATATTGATGCCCTAGAACATAGAAACATATACTTTGATGGCAGATAAGGACCGCTAGGCCCATCCAGTCTGCCCATTTCCCTACCTACAGGATAGGCCGCAGATCCTAGTTAACCAACAGCCTATTTCTTCCTACCCCCCACATGAACTGCCTTATGTCTGTCCCCATGCATTCTTGAATTCTCCCACAGTTTTAGACCCCACAACCTCCTCAGGAAGGCTGTTCCATGCATCCACTACCTTCTCTGTGAAAAAAATACTTCCTCACATTGCCCCGGAACTGCCCTCCCTCTATCTTTAAATTGTGTCCCCTTGTTCTTGCACGTCTCTTTTTCTGAAAGATGATATCTTCTTGGACTTTGCTGATTACACTGAGGTACTTAAAAGTTTCTATCATGTCCCCCCTCTCCCTTCTTTCCTCAAGGGTATACATATTAAGCTCCTTTAGTCTCTCCTCATACGGCTTGTCTTGCAGACCCTGCACCATTTTAGTTGCCCTCCTCTGGACTGCCTATATCCTGTCTATGTCCTTGTGGAGATGGGGTCTCCAGAACTGGATGCAGTACTCCAGATGGGGTCTCACCAACTGTCTGTACAGAGGGATAAAAACTTCCTGTTTTCTACTGGTGATGCCTCTCCCTATGCATCCCAGTATACCCTCAGCCCTCCCTACTACCTTCTCACGTTGCTTGCTAACCTTAAGGTCATCTGATATGATTACCCCCAGGTCCCTTTCCTTTTTTGTTGTTGTTACTACCTCCCTCCCATTGTGTAATCTTCCCCTAGGTTCTTGTTTCCCAGGTGCATTATTTTGCACTTCTTTGCATTGAATCCTAGCTGCCATACTTCTGATCATTCCTCCAACCTTGCCAAGTCCCTTGTCATCCTTTCCATGCCTCCTTGTGTATAAACCCTGCTGCAGATCTTTGTGTCATCTGCAAATATGCATACTTTTCCTTCCAGTCCCTCTGCAATGTCACTTATAAAGACATTAAAAAAGACTGAACCCAGTACTGAATCCTGCAGTACCCCACTAGTAACCCCTCTTTCTTCAGAGTGGACTCCATTTACAATTACCATCTGTGTCCTGTTGTCCAGCCAATGTTTTACCCAGGATACCACCCTGGGAACCACTTCCAGGCTGGTTAATTTGACTATTAATCTTTTGTGTGGGACTGTGTCAAATGCCTTGCTAAAGTCTAGGTAGGCCATGTCCACAGCACCTCCCTGGTCTACTACTTTGGTCACCCAGTCAAAGAAATCTATTGGATTCATCTGACATGACCTTCCCACTGTGAACCCATGCTGCCTTGGGTCCTATGCCCCACTGGCCTCAAGGTACTAACAGTTCTTTCCTTCAGAAGTGACTCCATCACTTTCCTACCACAGAGGTCAAACTGACAGGTCTATAGTTTCCTGCCTCTGTCTTGGTCCCACTTTGTGAAGGGGAATCACATCCGCCTTCCTCCAGTCCTTGGGTACCACACCATCCTCCTATGATTTATTAAAAGAGTAGTCAGTGGTTTCACTAGTTCCCCCCTTAATTCTTTTAGAATTCTGGGGTGAATTCCATCAGGCCCCATTGCTTTGTCCACATTCAGTTTTAGGAGTTCTTGCAGAACCCTTTCTTCTGTGAAAGGGCTGGGATCGACCCCCCTATCAAGAGTGCTTCTGTTAATTGGATTAGGCACTTCCCCCTCCTCTTTTGTGAGCAAACAAGCGAGACAAGATGATCAGATGAAGGCCAGTTGAGAGAAGAGGGTGGAGGTTTCACCTTCTTCTGGAAAGGGAAGCCTGCTGAAGACAGATGCATCCATGGCATTGGCCTTGCCATCAGGAACAAGCTCATCAACCAGCTTACAGAGCTTCCAATTGGCATCAATGAACACCTCATGACCCTTCATCTTAAGCTCAGCAACAATCAGCATGCCTCTGTCATCAGTGCATATGCCCCGACACTTAATGCTGATGAGGATGTCAAGGAACAGTTCTACTCCAACCTTGACAGAGTCCTGTGCAACACCCCTAAGGAAGACAAGATCATTTTCCTTGGTGACTTCAACGCCAGAGTCGGGCATCATTCATATCTCTGGAATGGTATCATTGGGAAGGAGGGGATAGGAAAGACAAACTCCAGTGGCATCCTATTCCTGAACAAATGTGCAGAGCATGGCCTGGTCATCACGAACACCATCTTCAGACAGAGCAACAACTATAAGACTACTTGGAGACACCCTCAATCCAAGCACTGGCACCTCCTTGACTACATCATTGTCAGAATCCATGATCAAAAGGATGTCTACATCACGAGGGCCATGTGAGGAGTCAATGACTGCTGGACAGACCATCATCTTGTCAGATCTGTCATGAACATCCAGCTCACTCAGAAACACCAAAGGCAGCCAGAATCAATGCAAAGGAAATTCAACACCAAGTCCCTTCAAGACCCAGTGGTTCAAGAGGACTTCCAGCAGCATCTCCAAGCAAGGCTCTCTTCCAAGCCTGCAGCTGATGTTAACATTGAGAGATAGTGGAAAGAGTTCAAGACTGCCATCTACTCGGCATGTGCTGAATCTATTGGCTATGTCACCTGGCATCACCAGTACTGGTTTGATGAAAATGATACTGAGATTCAAGACCTGCTCAACCGCTCAACCAGAAAAGAAGAGCTCACTGCACATGGCAAGATGACATCTCATGCCAGCAAAAGAAAAAGACATACCAGCAGCTCATGGCAGAAGCTCAAAGGAAGATCTGAGATATCAAAAACAAATTGTGGAAAGACAAGGCCAAGGAGATCCAGCTCTATATTGACAAACATGACATGCGGGGCTTCTTCCAGGCTGCAAGGGCCATTTATGGTCCAAGCTCCCATGGTTCCACTCCCTTCCAATCTTAAGATGCTTGACACTCCTAAAGGGAAATGAAGGCATTCAAGCTAGATGGAAGGAGCATTTTGAGACACTTCTGAACCGCAAGTCATCTGTGACAGATGCCACTATCAGTTCTGTCCCTCAACACCCTGAAAGAGAATCTCTTGCCAACCCTCCTACCATTGAAGAAGCAAGACATGCCATCAAGCTGGCCAAAAACAACAAAGCTGTGGGACCAGATGGCATACTGGCTGAAGTCTACAAGGATGAGGGCAAGGAACTGGTACTAAAGCTCCACAAACTAATTCTTTGAATTTGGAACAATGATGAGATTCCAGAGGACTTGAGGAATGCCAAAATTGTTACCATCTTCAAGAAGGGAGACAAGTCGGTGTGTGGAAATTATCGAGGCATTGCTTTACTCTCTACCACAGAGAAAATCCTCACGCATATTCTTCTGAACCGTCTCCTTCCCATCGCTGAAGAAATCCTGCCGGAATCTCAGTGTGGATTCAGACCATCTCGTGGGACAACCGACATGATCTTCACTGCCAGGCAGATCCAAGAAAAGTGTCGGGAACAACATCAGGACCTGTACATGACTTTCATTGACCTGACAAAGGCCTTTGACTCCATCAATCATGAAGCCTTGTGGAAGGTGTTGGCCAGATTTGGCTGCCCTAAAAAATTCATCAAGGTCCTGAGGCTTCTGCATGACCAGATGACTGCCAGTGTTCTCCACAATGGTTCAAAGACAGACCCATTCATCATCCAAACTGGGGTCAAGCAAGGATGTGTCATCACTCCAGCCTTGTTCTCTATCTTCCTAGCAGTCATTCTAGTCCTCACCAAATGACGCCTTCCCACTGGAATTGACATTGAATTCAGAATGGATTGAGGGCTCTTTAATCTTGGACGTCTCCATTCAAAGACCAATGTTTGCAAGGCATCCATCATTGACCTCCAGTACGCTGATGACTGTGCCATCCTTGCACACACCAGGAGCGACCTCCAGTCTGTGCTAGATCTCTTTGCGGGAGCTTACCAAAGTCTGGAACTCTCACTTAACATCAAGAAGACCAAGGTGCTCTATCAGTCTGCTCAAGGCCTTGTAAATGACCATCCACAATTCACTATCAAGGGACAGACACTGGAGACAGTCGAGCACTTCCCTTACCTCGGTAGCCACCTCTCCCTAACAGCAAACATTGACGATGAGATTCAGCACAGAATCCATTGCACTAGTACCTCATTTGGGAAACTGCTTTGGTGCATCTTCATTGACCATGATATACGAAAGGATACTGAGATCCAGGTATACAGTTTGGTTATCATCCCTACCCATTTTTATGGATGTGAAACTTGGATGACTTACCGACATCATCTAAAGAGCCTGGAGAGGTACCACTAATGATGTCTCCGGAAAATCCTCCACATCAAGTGGAAAGACCACAGCACTAACTTCAAAGTTCTTGCTGAGGCCAATGTCACCAGCATTGAGGCAATGATCCTCAGACATCAATTCCGCTGGACTGGACACTATGTATGGATGCCCAACTCTCGAATCCCCAAACAAATTTTATACTCCCAGCTTAGTCACGGCCAGAGATCCCATGGTGGTCAAAGGAAATGCTACAAAGACATACTGAAGGAATATCTCAAGAAAACAGATATGAACATCACGAGCTGGGAGGAGCTGGCCACCAACTGATCTCAATGGCACCAGAACCTCCATCAAGCGGAGGCCTACTTTGAAATGAAACGCCTTGCCTTCAAAGCTGAAAAGAGAGAGCGTAGGAAGGAAAGGAAAAAAAAACCCAGCCAGTGGGCAGCTCTCCCACATGAAAACATCTGCAATTTCTGTGGATGAATCTGTTGCTCTAGGATTGGATTACTGAGCCACCTCAGGACCCATCAGTGAACCATGGTAGAGATCCTCCTCGAATTGAGTGATCGCAGCCGACTTAGTGTTTTTTTTTTTCAAGCAGGGTGGGGCAGCAGACTAAATCCCTTAAAAACAAATATCACTTATCTGCCTATAAAACAAGGTGGTTTGAATATGGTGAACCCAGTGGTATTTTATTTTCTTAGTTTTCTCTATTCCAACTTTAAGCCTATATTGATCAAAACAGGTAAACCTGTATTTCATTTTTTTACGCAAGTATTGTGAAATGGTTTCAGCCTTGGAACTTAGGAACTTTAAAATACATTAGGCCTGCAGGTGCAGCTCCACCATATCTTAGGGAAATGTTTGTCAAACTAAAGAAATAGAAGATCCATAGTCAACAACTTATATCCACCCCCATGAAAACAACTCTATTCTCATATCATACATACTCATTTCTCGGAATCAATAATCTTCCCCTTATGTCCAGCCCCTTCCCAAGCTTCCCTATTAGCCATAATACCTGAGTCTAGAACTCCTGCTAAAATATGTGAATTACAATGGCTGAGCTGTTACAAGAAAATAAATTTAAAAAGTAATCACAAGCATAAGCAACTATTAGACACTGTAACAGAGACATAGGGCCTGTTGTAATAATTTGGACAGGATTGATGGATTCTAGCTGGTGAGTTTGTGACTGTGTTTGTAATTGAATTTGAGGTATTTTCTTAACTCTGTGCCCCTTCTTTTAGAGCTGTTAAGTCTGGGGGCTACACTCTTGACCTCTGTGTCCTATAGAGGCTAATGCAGTGCCCCCCAAAACTTGCTTCAGAACCTCCCTGCCTGTTCTCACTTTGTTTAATGTTCAGCTCTGTGCCCCCATTTAAATCAGAGCCCCTTCCACAACTGCAGTAAGGCTACTGCCCTTTCCTGTTGAACATACTGCACTGTCCTCCCCAACCCCTAACTTGCTTCAGGACCTCCCTGCTTAAACTATCTTTGTTTAATTTTCAACCCCTCCCATCCTATTCATTTTTGTTTTGTTTTCTGACTGCCCTCCCCTCCAAGCTTGCTATTTAATTTCATCCTCTCACCTGTGCACTTTTGGGCTGTTTCCTTTCAAGCAAACTGCATTCTGCAGTTTGATACCCTGCCTAAGGCGAAGCTGCCTGTAGCTCACCCTCCAAGCAAGGCATGGGTTGCAACTCTATATTTTGGCATCTACCCCTGGAGGAATCTCAACTGCTCCTGTTTGCCAGTTTTCCTGTTTTTTCCACACTATGTGCAGCAATCCAGAAGTCCTCTAAGAACTGCTGCCAATAAATTAATGCTAGGACTGATCTCTGCTTGAAATGTTTTGATTTCTTACTTTAAGTAATGTTTAGTCTGATGTACAGAATTCTTAGAGTTGATTTAAGTTTTGATAGTGTTTTTTTTAATCCAGTTTCCCATTTGCAGTTTATACTGATCTGCCACTAGAGGCATCTTATTTTTCCTAATAATCCTCCAACCCACTTGTCCAATTTGTCTCTGCCTTTTTCCTGTTCTAATCACCATATCCGCCTCCTTGTTTCTCACTTTTAGCATATTGTACTTTGGAAAAAAAACACCAGTTTAATTAACCTTGCACTGTGCTTGGGATCTTGTGTGTGTCCTTACTGCTGCACTCCTTAGTATCTTAATGTCTCGTATAATGGCTCTATTTCCTAGAGGTATTATATCACTCTCTCTATTGGCCCTATCTGACCTTGCCAGTGATAAGTTTCTAACATCTACCTCACCAACATTAGATAGTAATCATTTATATGTTTATAGTACTATCACCTTATCCCAATGCTGTGACTCTCTTACTGTGCCATGGAACCTGCATTCCCCTGGTGACTGAGGGTTGCCATTTCATTGCCCTAGCAGGCTACCCTCGTTTGGCACTCCCTGCTGGGATCTTCAACTTACAAGCCAACTGTAAAGCATGCTCAACTCAGAGGAAGTTTCACAAACTCAGCAACAAGCAGTTAAAGGAATATCTACGTGGACTGGCCTTACTGTTGCTGCTGCTCTCTGGCAATATTCAACCCTACACTGGCCATCCACAACTTACGGCATACCCACAGTCATCTACTGGGTTACTTAAGAATTGCCTCTTTAATATATGCTTCCTCCTCTCCAAAATGGACGTACTGAATGCATGGATCTTACAACATAACCCAGACATCCTGTCAGTCGTAGAAACATGGCTTTCTCCAAAAATAGGAGATGATTTAATTTCTATCCCAGGGTTCACAGCCTTTAGGCAGCATCATCTCTCCAAGCATGAGGGCGGCTGTGCGATCTACCTCTGAAATAACCTTCATGGTCTCATCCTAACTCTGCCCAAAACTGATGACTGTATGCAAACCCTTGCCATAAAAGTGCTTCTAGGTGCACAGAATAAAACCCTTACTGTGTTTTCAATCTATATTCCTGCCAGACAGATGGCCTCTTGCTTTGATTCACTCCTGGAGTGTTTTGGCTCTCTGAGCTTTAATTCAGAAATTATCATGTTAGGAGATTTCAATATCAATTGGTTCTCTCCTGACACAGGCCTTTTTAAAGATGCAGTTTCAGCAGTTCACCTCACCCAGCTAGTCGAGTCCCCCAATAGAATCAACTATAAAACTGAGACAGGTACCTTACTGGACTGGGTGCTTTCTAACCACCCTGATCATATATCGGACACAACAGTACTCCCAGATGCCTTCAGTGACCACTACCCAGTCTTGTTTCATTGGTCAAACAAATTCTCTAAACCACCCACTAGAACAATTACTACCAGGGTACTCATCCATGGGCATCTTGAATCACTAAAAGCTGACCTGTGTAATCAGGACTTGTCAATGATTTACACTACTAACAATGCTGACATTGCTCTCGACCAGTTCATTCTTCAGTTCAACGCTATATGTGATAGGTACGCCCCCCATAAAAAGCGTAAAATCAAAGGTCGCTGTAATCCTTGGTTTTCTCTGGACCTTCTTGAGTTTCTGAATGCCAGAGACCATCTATGGCACAGGTCTAGGTCCTTGTGTAATCAGGCCAACATCCAGAGGTACAAAGCGGCTAGAAACAACTGCCTCAAGGCAATTCGTGCAGCTAAAAATCAATATTATAAGGAAGTGCTCTCTCAGATCTGGAATGATAACAGAAAATATTGGACTGACCTTAAAGAGGTCAATGGGAGAGACCTCAGATCTGCCCCTACCATGCTTAACATTGATGGTGTAGCCTCACTCAACCCCAAACTTATTACTAACACTTTTAATAATGCCTTCGTGGACCTGAGTGGTGTTCAGCCACCTAGCTACTTCTCTCACCCCCTCACAAGTGACTACTCTGGGAAAGAGACTCAGCACCCTTCTCATCCTCCATTCTACTTCACAATCCTCTCAGCCCATGAAGCCAGGAATTATCTACTCAAGGTATTAGGAAACTCAAGATTTAATGGTAACACCCTGGATCTTAAGTTTGTAGCCCTTACACTGGATGAAATTATGTCACCTCTAACACATATTATTAACATGTTACTTAGTTACTCTCAATTCCCTCAGAAAGGGAAATCTGCCACTGTGACACCAGTTCATAATTCTGTGGATCACACAATTACTGGGAACTACAGGCCTATCTCTATCCTGCCCCCACTCTCTAAAGCTCTTGCACGTATAGTGGCTGAACAACTGGTTGAATACTTAGAAAAATATCAGCTACAATGCCCGCAACAACACAGGTTCAGAAATGGTCATAGTACCACTACAGCCATTCTGGAGTTCACAGGCTTTATTCACCACTCCTTAGATCAAGGACACCTGGTCGGTGCAACTTTCATTGATTTAACCAAAGCTTCCAACACAGTGAATCATGCCCTCTTGGTCAAACAGTTTGCCACCATTGGCCTAGCTCATACAGCGTAACCTGGTTTGAAAGCTACCTGCACAACTGTACACAGCAGGAGAAGATTGGTAACACCCACTTGGATAGCAGACTTGTCCTATCTGGAGTTCCTCAAGGGTCCATCTTGGGTCCTCTTTTATTTAAAATTTTCCTCAACAACCTTCCTTACTCCTGTCAGGGTCACATACTTTTATATGCTGATGATGCTGACCTGTTTACCAGTGATCCAGACCCTAAGGTTCTTGAATTCAGGCTGCAGAGTAGTTTCGTAGTCATAGAAAGATATTTCCATAAGCACAAGTTAGATATGAATTACAACAAGACTAAAACTATGCTGTTCTCCAGCTCCCAAAATAGGCACAGAATGTACCCTCTTTCTATTACTAATGAAGAGGGCCATCCCCTTGAGCTAGTTTAGCTCTTTAAATATCTGGGGATTACAATTGATAGCACAATGACCTATACCTATCACATTGACAACATTGCTAAGGCTATTAACACCTGCATTGGGCTAATTTATAGGCATAAGCAGTGTTTGACCCCAGAGGCTCTTAACCTGGCCATTCATAGCTCTCTTGTCTCACTTATTGATTATGGCTTACCAATCTATGGATCAGTTACAGAAACAACTTTTTGCTGCTTCATAGTTGCACTCAATAAAGCATGCCAGCTCAGCCCATCTGTCCCATACCTGCGACATGTATGCTCAGGCTTACTGGCTCCAATTGAAAGCTAGACTCATGTACCAAATATGTTTACTGTCCAAAAAAGTAAAGCTTATGCAAAATGCCTCCTGGTGTGCAAAAGCTTACTACCCCCACTATCAACTGTCATTGCACCAGAAGCTCTACTAGCCAGATTTTTAATATACCTCACTGTCGCACTTTTCTGGGACAAAGATTCTTTGCCTACCATGCCCCTTTATGGATGAACTCTCTGCACCATGACATCACTTCAGCATCCACCTTGGGCTCTTTCAAGGTTAAACTTAAGCAACAGCTAGTTGCTGATGCCAGTTGTGACTGTTTCCAATAACCTTCCTTCTTGTGACCAGCACTGATTCTAACCTTATGCTATCCTGACCATATGCATTTGTTCTCAGCATGCAATTAACTGTTCTAAGTAGCTAATCATTCTCCTTTCACATTTCTTCTTGATCCCTCCCACTCTTCCCCCCTCTATGGCTTTCCCCCATCCCCCTCCTCTCCCCGTTATATCTCCTGGGCTCTCCCTTGCTCACTTTAAAATGCTTTGTTCCATACCTACATACCTCTGGTAAGGCCCCTGGGCTGATGCCATCCCTTACCTTGTTGATTATTGATATTAGGCTGAGTCTGTTCTCATTTTCCTGTAATGGATCATTTCATAAGACCCCACCCCTCTAATATGACCCTTTGAATTCCAGGTTTTAATCAAATACACACCTTGGCATACATTGTACAATGCCACATGTATTGGAACTTCTCTAGTTATACATTCTTGTAATGTTTTGTATAATTCCTTGTTTTGTTTGTTCTCCATCTCATACTTTTCCAATATGTATTGTGTCTGACATGGAACCTATGAAATGAGCTTGTTCTCAAAGGTGTTATCCAAAATTTCAATAAATAAATACATTTCAGTGTGTTTTCCATTTAGTTAGGGCATGATTAAGGGATTCTAGCTGATAAGTTTATGACTGTATGTTTGTAATTGGCTGTGTCTGAACTTTAAGTGCTGGCATCATATTACAGGGATTAGTGTAGTTTCAATGTGAGGTCTTAACTGCCATTTCAGTGTGCTTCTTCATTGAGTTTGGACAGGTTTGAAGGATTCTAGCTGGTGAGTTTGTGACTGTGTGTTTGTAATTGAATTTGAGGTATTTTCTTAACTGCCATTTCAGTGTGCTTTTCCATTTAGGATGGGCAGAATTGAGGAATTTGTAAGCAATAAGGCATGAAGGGGTGTGTGTGTGTAAAACATATTTTACAGGACAGCCAGGGGCATAGTAAGGCACACGGCTGAATGCCGAGTGACTTCAGCTGCTGGACATGCTGTAAAATATATTTTACACACATACCTGAGTGCCTTATTGCACTTATACAATTTGTCTCCTTTTTTTTTTACTTTTTCCTGTTGGAAAAAAGCATGTTTATATGTAGAAACAATAGATTTACTTGTGTGTATTTCTAATAAAATAGTCCTTCCTCCCACTGTAAGTGATATGATTGATGATGTCATCGTATTATTGTCTACTTTCTTCTTCCTGTTTTTTTTTTCTCTGTTTTTCTCCACATTCAAGATATGGAATGTTTATCAAGGAATGTTTACCACAGAATACATGGATTCAAAATTCTGCTCAGTTCCACTGGCAGAATGTTTGTCTTTTAACATACTGTACACACAGACAACAAAGGTCTATGTTACAGCCAGAGATTCAATTATCTGGCTGTTGGGTCAAGAAGAAGAGAGTTCTTGATGATCAGGTAAAGATAGATGGGGAATTTTTCACTGTCAGCAAAGAAAAAATTACTCACCTCAGTAATTATGTTTCTTCTAATGGAGTCTTGCTGTATTCTGACTATTGCAGTTAGTCCCAACACTCAAACTGCCTTGGAGAGTAGAGGGTTAATTTTCTATGCAGAGCATAGAATGTTGAGCTCAAGCTCAGTTCAAACCTCTGTTTGCTGCACTTTGAAGCATAACCATCAGATTCTTATGAGCTAATACTAACTAACTACTATGTAGAAACTGTACATTTTTACTAGCCAAATAGCAACCAAATATTTTGGATCCCCAAAAAGACTCAAGTCAAGAAATCCAAAACCAAAAACCAGGAAGTGAACAACTTAAGACTATTAAATTAATAAAGATAACCCACTCCCCCTCTCTGAAAAGAGGGAGTGCCCAAATGCACCTCTGGAGTGCAACACTGAAACTTCCAGACCACTTCCCAAAACAGGTTCTGAGAGGGGAGATAAGGAGGGAGGGAGGTTAGAATACAGCAAGACTCCATTAGAAGAATCATAATTACTATGGTGAGCAATTTTTTCTTCAAACAACATGAAGTCTTGCTGTATTCTGACTATTGCAGACTACCAAGCAGTACCTCCATGGAGGAGGGATTTAAACCTACTTTGGGAATAGGCTCTGCAGTACTGCTGTACCAAACTGAGCATCACTCCTAGCCTGGATGTCCAGGGAGTAATGCTTTTTAAATGTATGGACTGTTTTCCAGGTGGCTTCTTTACGTTTCTCTAGCAAAGGAATATCCCTGGCTGCAGCCAGGGAAGCAGCTGTACCTCTAGTCGAATGAGCCCTCAGGCCTGAGGGTGGTATTTTGCCTAACTTCTCATAGCAGAATTGTATACAAAAGACAATCCACCTGGCAATAGTTTTCTTAGTGGCAGGTTTTCCCTTCTCCCCACTTCCTCATAAGTGAGAAACAACTGGAGGGAGTCAAACCTGTGAGCCTTAGTACACTCAATGTAGTAACTAAGGGCTCTTTTGATGTCCAAACTGTGTAAACTTCTTTCTCCTGAAGAAGAATGATCAGTGAAGAACACAGGGATAGACAAAGATTGGTTTAGACGAAATCTGAAACCACTTTAGGTAAGAACCTCCTATTTGTTCTAAGGACCACCTTATCACTATGGAATGAGACAAAATCAGGTTCCACTGACAGAGCTTGGAATTCACCGATATGCCTGGCAGAGGTAATAGCTACCAGAAACACAGTTTTCCAAGTCAAGTACTTAAGCTCTGCTGAAGACAAAGGCTCAAAGGGGGGATTGCATAAGCTGAGCAATGCAAACATTAAGATTCCAAGCAGGAGTAGGATCCCTAAAGGGGGGATTGGTATGAAGCAATCCCCTGGAAAATTTACAGACTACAGGGTGAGATGACAGTGAGAAAGGCTTTCCCACTGACAGAAAAGCAGAAACTGATGACAGATGTACTTTGAGAGTAGCTGGTCTGAGGCCTAGGCCATTAAGATGAACCATATAATCCAGAACTGTAGACAATTCAGCAGTGTCTGGGGATATATGCCTCTTGGAACACCAAATGTTGAATCTCTTCTATTTGGAGTTGTAAGTTTTTCTGGAGGCAGGCTTCCGAGAGGCTTTGAAAATATCCAGAATCCCTTGGGACAGATGCAAATCTGCATATTCTAACTCTTCAAGAGCCATGCCTTGAGATTGAGAGACTGAAGATTGGGGCACCAAATCCTCCCCTGAGAGGAGGTTAACAGGTTGTAATTCCTGGGAAGAGACGGGGAAGAAGGACTGCTAGGGACAGCAACAGGGGGTACCAGGGCTGCCTGGCTCAGTCTGGAGCAATCAGAATCACCTTGCAGGGTTGTGACCTTATCTTGACCAGAACCTTGAACAGCAGAGGAAAGGGAGGAAAGGCATATGGAAATTTCCCTTCCCAGTTCAAACTTGGTGTATCCAGAATGACTGAGCCCAAGACTGGGGGTCTGCAACAAAACAGAGGAAGTTGGTGATTGTCTGGGGCTGCAAATAGATCTATCGCTGGAGTGCCCCACCTTGAAAAAATCACTTTTAACACCAGAGGGTCCAGGGACCATTCATGATGGGCCTGGGGGATCCTGCTCAATGCATCTGCTAGCACATTGTCCTTTCCTGTAAGGTGGACTGCTATCAGAGAGGTTTGCAGAAAATAAGCTAGGGACCACAATTTCATGGCTTCTGTGCACAAGGCCATGGACTGAGTGCCTCCCTGCTTGTTGATGTACCACATGGTGGTGGTATTGTCTGTCCTGACCTGAACCACCTTATTCTGCACTGACTGAGAGAAAGCTTGCAGGGCCAGAAAGACTACCCTGAGCTCCTAGAGATTGATATGAAGAAGGGATTCCTGATGGGACCTCAGTCCCTGGGCTGTGAGTGCCCCCAAATGGGTTCCCCACCCCAACAGAGAGGCATCCGTGGTTAGGACCACAGAGTGAGACTGAGTGATGAATGGGACTCCTTGCCTGAGGTTGTCCTGATCCTGCAACCATTGGAGAGCCTGGATCAGAGTCTGAGTCACTGTAATTAGTTTGGTTAGATAATCTGTCCTCTGAGACCAAAAGGACCTAGGGTGAAACTGAATGTCCCTTATCTGAAATCTGGCCCCTTGGACCAATGCTGTAGAAGCTGCCATGTGGCCCAGAAGCTGGAGGAAGTGCCTTGCTGGCTGAGAGATCAGAAGGTGGAATGAAGAAGCCAGCTCCACAATAGCTCTTGCCCTTTCCAGGGGAAGAAAAGCTCTTGCTTTGACTGTATCCAACTCTGCCCCTATGAAGGTGAGGAGCTGAACAGGCTTGAGAACTGACTTGGAGAGATTGAGAAGGAATCCTAGGGAAGTGAGCACTTGCTGAGTCACTTGTAGGTCTGACTTGACTTGTTCTGGGGACTGAACCACAATAAGCCAGTCATCCAGGTATGGAAATACAGAAATATTTTTCCTTCTTAAAAAGGTAACTGCTAGGCAGTTTGTAAATACCCTTGGAGCTGATGTCATGCCAAAGGGCATAGCTTTGAACTGATAATGGCCCGAAGGCAATTCGAACCTGAGGTACTTTCTGTGGGAGCACCGGATGGGAGTGTGAAAGTAGGCATCTTTGAAGTCCAGGGAGGCTAGCCAGTCCCCTGGCCTTAGAGAGGGAAGGATTATTCCCAGAGTAACCATTCTGAATTTTGGTTTTAAAAGATATTTGTTCAGGTATCTTAAGTCTAGGATGGGTTGCCACTCCCCTGTCTTTTCTGGGGTAAGGAAGTACCTGGAGTACAGACCTTTTCCCCTGTGCAATGTAGGAACTCTCTCTAGAGCCAGTAGAGATGAAACCTCTGCTTCTAGGGCAATGGTTTCTGAGATGCTTGCAGGTGGAAAAGATCTGTCCCTCAGCTTTGGAAACTTCTTGAAGCTGAGAACCAGCCCCTGGCTTACCACATCCAGGACCCACTTGTCTGAGGTAACAGACATCCAGTCCTGGATGAAGTAAGCCAGCCTGCCTCCTATAGGAATGGGGGAGTCAACCTGGGCTGACACATCAGGGTATCTGCTTGGCAGGAGCCTTAGGCTGAGGGGTGGATGCAGCCCTGCTTATCCCCCTCCTGCCTCTCCCTCTGAAGAACCCCCTCTGATGAAAAGGAGAAGAGGCCTGTGCTTGGTAGAAAGGACTATGAAAAGGCCTGCCCCTGCCTCTAGCTTGCTGCTTTTGAGGAGTTGCCTGCCTTTCCTTGGTCTGTGCACCCCTATAGGTGGTCCTTTACTCCTACACCTTTTTCATGTAATTCTCTGTCTGCTCCCCAAACAGAGAATTATTCACCACAGGCAAATCCATGGCTTTAGCCTAGGTGTCCTGTGAGATGCTAGTACATCTGAGCCAAATCATTCTCTGAAGAGCCACAGATGTAGCCATGACTGTAGATGATACATCATTGGAGTCCACAGCAGCATGAAATTGTACTTTGGATGCCTCAATCCCATCAGCAGCCACCTCCTCCAGTACCAAGGCAAGCTGGGGGGAAGCCTGCTTAGCCAGTGCCAGTACAGTGTCCCAACTGGACTTCTGGTACCTGGCTGCATAGGCCATATTATTAGACTGCCTGAGTCCAAGGGCAAATGCCATGTACTACTTTTTTTGCCATGGCATCCAGCTTCCTAGAGTCTTTATCTGGGGTGTGATGCCAAGGGTATATTATCCTTATCACAGGCTGCAGCCTGCATGACCTCAACATGACTGCATTGTAAATACAAGTACTCTGTATCTGAACTTGACAAGCTGTACCTTTTGTCCATCCTTCTGTTGACAGGAGGTACAGAATTTGGAGTTTTTAAAACATTTTGTGTCTATTTCCCAAAGGACTTATGAAGGGGAATAGACAGTCTCTTTCACTCTAGGATGTCCATCATCTCCACATAATCAGGTTCCTTTTGTTCCGCTACAGCTTCTTACACAGGGAGCTGGATGGTTTCTGCTACTTTCCTGTAAAACATGTAGTGGGAAGGGGACTCCGAAAGCCTAGGAGGGGAAACACCAGAAGGCCTGTCTGGGGAGATGTCCGGTTCAGTGAGCTCATTTAGCCCTTCCACACCACCATCATCATCATCATCATCATCATCATCTTCAAAATTTTCATCTCTCTTCAAATCCGGTTTATAAAATCTTTAGGGGCATAATCCTGAACTGGAGTAACTGACTGAACTGAGCACCTGCCAGAAGGTGCCAGATCAGATGGAACCGGGTGAAGCAATTCCACAATCCTAATCACTTTGGCAATCTCTTTGGTGGTCGGAAAATGGGTTTCTGGATCCGAACCGTCCAATTTTTCTTTTCTTTTTCTTTTTGTAGGAACCGATCCCTCGGGATTGGCTCTCCTCTTGCCCAAAGGAGTATCACCCTGGTCAGAGGGCACTTCCTCAGGTTCAGTCAGAACCAAACTGGGCTGGCCATCTGGGTCAGCGGACTTCTCGGCCTCCTTATCCCTAAGCCGACCTAACCTTTTTTCCAGAGTAGACTTAGGGAAATTTTTGCAGATTTGGCAGTCTGAACTGAGGTTGTCAAACCCCAGACAATAAACACAGGTGGTGTGAGGATCAACCTTAGCAACGACCTCCCCACGCAGTCTGCAGTGTTGAAACCCAGTGGGCCCAGTTTTTCTTTTGGATTTCTCAAGCATAGCCATCCTAACCAACAAACTTACCCTTTTTATGGCAAACAACCAGGCCAGACACTCTTATCGGTTTCTAACCATGTTACGGTTAATGAAAAAAAAAAATGCAAGAAAATAAGTTTTTTTTAAAACCAATAAGGGCCGGTAACCACACTCTAAGTTTAGAAACAAAGACAGAAATACAGTATATAATTCACTAAACATCCGGTTCAGCCGAACCAGTTGAAAAATCAAGTTTTACAATTTTCACAAGTTTACTATGTCTAGTTCACTACCTAGTACTTACTGTACCACAGACAGAGATCTGAACTGAAACTTGAGAAAAAAATAATCGGTGAAACCAAGGACTTTCACTGACTTAGAACCGCAAGCAAAGGAGAAATCTCTGGAGCGACTGTTCAGTTAGGCAGAGTAAAGAATCTGATGGTTACATTTCAAAGTGCAGCAGACAGAGGTCTGAACCGAGCTTGAGCTCAACGTTCTATGCTCTGCATAGAAAATTAACCCTCTACTCTTAGGGGCAGTTTGAGTGCTGGGGCTGGCTGCAATAGTCAGAATACAGCAAGACTTCATGTTGTTTGAAGAAACAGTTGTAGTGAAAACTATAAACAATATTTAATGTCTCTAATTTGTTCATGTTTGTAAGGAGAGTCTGATGATCAGGGAAACAACATTTCATTAATTTGTTTTATTTTTATTTAAGGTTGTTTTATTTTTAGGGCTCAGTTGACGTTTTTTTTACAGTGTAAAGGTAGCAGCCATGTTTGTGGTGGAATATCAGTTCTGGCTGTAGGGGGCTAACTGAAATGCTTATATTCCAAATGCTCATTGATCAGGGTTCCAGACCCTTCACTTCTGAGCAGTTCTTTTTTTAACCATGTGTAAACCATATACTACACATAAATAAGAGCCAATTAGATTATTGGATTTTATCCTGCCATTTTATAATAGTTGATAAGTTTGTGACTGTGTGTTTGTAATTAGCTGTGTCTGGACCATGGTGAGTGGAGTGAGAAGCCACTACCAGAGGACTCCTTGGCTGATTGTTTTTGGATACAGCCTGTGGTGTAGTCCCACCCTCCCACTCTGCAACCAACCCATGCGAGGGATCACCTTACATTTATAGTGTGGGTCCCATAGGGCCTTACAACATCCTGCATCCATACAGGAAGTAGCAAAGACAGAAAGCATGACAAAAAACAAAAGAAAAATACAAATATTTTGGAGATAACAAATAGCTGTCTTAAGCACACATTAGGCTGAGGAGGGAAACAGACATGATGTGAGTGGTGCAGTGGTTGTGGAGCAGCTGTCTTCAGGGAGATATTCTGGAGGCTGCGATGCTGCCCTATCTGCAGGTACCTCTCTGGGCTGAAGCAGGAGGTTGCCTGTCTCCGAGCGGAGCTGGCCAAGATGAGGGTGACATCCACCCCCAACCAGAGACCACTGGGTCCCCAACCTGTACCTCAAAGGATGCCAGGGAAGAGGAGCGACTGGATTATGGTGGGCTCATTGAGGGTGAGGGGGGTCAAAGGCATATCCCCCAACCGGTCCTGCTTATTAACTCCTACACTGTTTTGGTGGAATGGGAAAGCACCACTCAGGAACTCGAGGCTGGGACCAGGGAGGATGGGAAGGTCCTCCAGGATGGATCCCTAGAGAAGGGAGGCAGGGGACCCTGGAGGAGGTGGAAGCTTCCTCTAGTGGTGGACTCTATTGTCTGGGGAGTTGAGTTAGGGACACCCAACAGGGGAGAGAGGGAGGTCAAATATCTCCCAGTAAGTGCTGCATGGAGGGATGGTAAGCGGATTCATAGGATCACTATGGCAATAGCTAGGAAGTAGCAGCTGGATGTCATTGTCCAGCTGGGGACCAATGATCTTGCCAGGAGAAGGGTAGAGTTAGCCAGAGTCCAGAAGTATTTCAGGAAGCTGGGGTGAAACCCGAAACAGACAGCATGCTCTGTCTCTTTCTCAGAGGTGCTACCTGTCCAGGGCACAGGGAAAGCTAGGGCACTCCACATCCATACCTTCAACTCCAGGTTGAAGGATTGGTGTGGAAGTGAGGATTTTGGCTTCATAGGGGACTGGGGCCTGACCTGGGCAGATGCGAGCTTGTATTAGGTGGACAGCCTGCATCTATCCAAGAAAGAGACCTTGGACCTTTGTGAGAAGTTAAAATGCTTCAGCTGTGAGCATTTAAACTGGCCAAGAGGGGGAGAACCAGAAGGCTCAGGATGCTTAGGAACACCCCCCCTTGGGAACATACAGGAACATAAGTTGACTACAAGAACAGCTAAAGCAGACAGGGAGGAGCAGGCAGGGAAAAATGTATAACGAGTGATATGGGGGGGTGAGAGCACATAGGAAAGGAAACCGGGGTGGTGGAAGATGTTGGAGAGGGAGAACAAGAGCAGAGGGAGGGCAGACTGTAAAACATGGAAGGTCATGCTAACGAATGCCTGTAGCCTGGGAAATAAGATTCCAGACTTGGAGGCAGATACAGACCTTGACATAGTAGCAATAACAGAGATGTGGTACTCTGCTAAGCATGGCTGGGAAGTCAGCGTATCAAGCTATACACTGTGTAGGAGGGACAGGGAGGGTAAAAAGGGTGGGGAAGTGCCATGTATATCAGAGCTTGTAAAAAGGCTGCAGAAATTCAGGGAAGACAGTAGGAGGCTGAGATAATGTGGATCACCTTGATGCCAGGGAATGGAACAGCAATACACACAGGGATGATCTACAGACCTCCGGCACAGAGGGACGAAGTAGTTAGGGAACTAGTGGAGAATATACACAACATGGCAGTTAACGGTGAAATCCTGCTACTGGGGGATTACAATATGCCGGACATGGATTGGGCCACCCAAGTGGCTGCTTCAGCCAGAAGCACAGCCATCCTAGAATCCCTGCAGGGGATTGGACTCAGGCAGCTGGTGCATGAGCCAACCAGGGACAAGTCAGTTCTGGAGCTGGTATGGACCAATGGGAATAGATTCAAAGAAATACAGGTGGAAGTGTAGCTGGGGCCCAGTGACCACCACATGGTGTGGTTCAGCATGGAATCATGGACTCAGTTAAGCCACACAAGGGCAAGAGTATTAGATTTCAGTAGAGTGGCTTTCACTGAAATGGGTAGATGTATTCAAGCAGTCCTGGGGAAGGGAGGGATTATAGAGAGGGTGGAAGAATGATGGGAAAAACTGAAAGGAGCCACAGTGGAGATAACAAACCAATGTGTTAGGACAGTAGCCTAAGGGAAAAGAAAAAGGAAACCACTATGGTTCTCCAAAGAAGCAGCAGGCAAGGTCAGGGCTAAAAAGTTGAGTTTCAGGAAATATAATCAAAGCCAAAGGGAGGAGGACAGGGAGGTGTACAATGAATGTCTAAGGGAAGCAGGAGAGGCTGTTAGGAGGGTGAAGGCACAGACAGAAGAGGGTTTACCATGGTCTGTAAACAAGGAGATAAGGCATTTTATAGGTATATCAGTGAAAGAAGAAAAACGGGGGATTGTGAGGCTCAAAGGGGAGAAGGAGATTGTAAGGAGGGGGACCTGGCAAAGCAGAAATACTGAACAAATACTTCTGTTCAGTATCCACTAAGGAGGGGGAGGGTCAAGGACCACAGTTGGGTTGCAGAGGCAATGGGGGGATGGACACCATTCCATTCACAGTGAAGAGAGTTCTGGAAGAACTCACAAAGCTGAAGGTGAATAAGGCAATAGGGCCAGATGGCATCGACTCAAGGATATTACAGGAGCTGCTAAGGGAACTAGCAGTGCTTTTGGTGGCCCTGTTCACAGAGTCACTCAACACGGGTGTTGTTCCAGAGGACTGGAGGAGGGCACATGTAGTCCCACTGCATAAAAGCGGTAGTAGGGATAAGGCAGGGAACTACAGGCCAGTCAGCCTCACCTCAGTGGTGGGAAAGATCATGGAGACACTGCTGAAAGAAAGGACAGTGGCACATATGGAATCCAGTGGTGCTCAGAATCTGATGGAACATGGATTCACAGCAGGAAGGTCATGTCAAACAAATCTAATAGATTTTTTTGATTGGGTGACTAAGGAAATAAATCAGGGAGTGGTAGTAGACATCTCCAACCTAGATTTCAGCAAAGCCTTTGGCACCATCCCACACATAAGGCTGATTAACAAGATGGGTAGGCTGGGCATGGCAGACATGGTGATGAACTGGGTTAGGAACTGGTCAACAGACAGGAGACAGAGGGCGGTGGTAAATGGGGTACAATCTGGGGAGGGGGGGTGACCAGTGCAGGTACCACAGGAATCAGTACTAGGACCAGTACTGTTCAGTGTCTTCATTAGTGACTTTGCAGAGGGGCTGGAAGGAATGGTCTGCCTGTTTGCAGATGACACTAAGTTCTGCAACAGGGTGGATGCTCCAGAAGGGGTGCAGAAAATGAAGAGGGACCTGGAGAAGCTTGGAAGATGGTTGGAGATGTGGCAACTGATGTTCAATGCAAAGAAGTGCAAAATAATGCACCTGGGTAGAGGGTTCCCTGGGGAGATCTAGAGGTTGGGGGGGGAGGAGCTGACTGTCACCAAAGAGGAAAAGGACATAGGGGTTATCATCTCTGATTACCTTAAGGTATCAAAGCAGTGCACAAAGGTGGTAGGGAGGGCCAGTGGCATGTTGAGGTGCATAGGCAGGGGTATGATTAGCAGGAGGCAGGAGGTGGTGATGCCATTGTATAAAACATTGGTAAGGCCTCACCTGGAGTACTGCATGCAGTTCTGAGGGCCACAGCTGGACATGAGCATAGATAAGGTGGAGACAATCCAGAGAAGGGCAACAAAGATGGTGCAGGGCATGCACCACAAAACATATTAGGAGAGACTAAGGGACCTCAATATATACTCACTGGAGGACTGAGCCAGCGGGGGGACATGATTGAAACTTTCAAGTACCTCAAGGGCATAAGCAAGGTGCAGGTGGGGGACCTTTTCCAGTGTAGAAAAAGTACTAGAAGAAGTGGACACAATATAACATTGGAAGGGGATAGATTAAGAGGTAATGTGAGGAGGTTTTTCTACACAGAAAGGGTAGTCAATGCTTGGAATAGGCTACCCCAGGAGGTAGTGGGGGCAAGCACAGTGGAGGGGTTTAAGCATGTCTGGGACAGGCACATGGGAAGCTTGAGAGGGGAGGGAGTGATGAAAAGCCATTGATCTCATAGGATCAGTGGCCACATACAATTTATAAGGCCTAGGGGCAGACTGGATGGGCCTAGCGGTCCTTATCTCCCAACAATTTCTATGTTTCTATGTTTCAACAGACTGAATCAATAGACCACCTTTACTATTCCTGTTTCTATACCTTAACCTTTTGGAACATTCTTTCCCAAAAATGGTCTGTATCTCCGTTTTCAGTAGTTACTGATGAAGGCTTAATGCATGGTCAGTATGGTTCATCCTGGCAAAATTGGGATGCCAGTACACTTAATGTTGTGTTTATGGTCATTAAGTGGTGTATCTGGAATAATGGATGCCTTTTTCCTTTTCAGCAGAAAGATACACTTATTACTTTGTTAGTTAGATAAATTTCTGATGAATTAAAATCCATTTACTTTTGAGGAGGCAGAACATTTCCCACCAAAGATATTAAGTGCTCATTGGAGAAATATGCCTTGGGTAACAAATACTGATGATGCTGTTACTTTAATTTAGCTTACACTGTTCCATGTGCCTATTTAGTTTACTATTCTGTTAGATAGTAGTTTCCTTGTATATTATTTTTTGTCTTCCTCTTTTTTATGTTATTGTGTGACTTTATTATTGATTGTATTATGTTTCATGTTTGATTTTCTTCTTAATAAATTCCACAACTCTTTTCCAGAAGTGCCTTGAGATCCTTAATGTCCACCTGAACAATCACCAAAACAGTTACCGGCGACCTCTGTTTAACACATCATCCATAAGATGGCACAACAGGAGCATAGCCTTCCCCTCCTACTGTACAACATTGTCAGTATTGTGATTTCATCCACATTTCCTGGTGTAGGGCTAGAACACACAACCTTCTAATCTTCTGACCTCAGAAATAAGTGTGCAACCTGCTGAGCCCCTGATACTGCTCACTGACAATGGAGCTTTAAAAATAGCTCAGAATATTGATAAAAATCTTGGGACAGCATTATTAAGAGGACTGCTAATTTCACTTTTTAAAGGCTAAGGCTGCCATAAACCCAAAGATTGTAAAGGTGTGTTAGGTTAATGCAGCATGATGGTAGTAAACATATTTCTCTCATTCGTCTAAGCACTTAATGTTTTGCTATCATTACTCTGTCTACAAACTTCTTGACAAGTGTGTCCATGTACTGCTAATTGCTTATATAAACCAACACCACCTTCTGTCGTTCTTGCAAATCTAGCTTTATGAAGTAGCATTTCTCCAGCTCTACTGTGTTCAGTATCACAAATGATTTGATCTTGGCCATGGATCTTAGTTTCTCACAGGGTCATTTTCTAAGACCTCTCCAAGACTTTTGGTTTGCTGGCTCATGTGCTTTTCTCACAGAAACTAAAGAATCTAAGTCTCATCCTAACATCCCTTAAGTGGCTTTAGAACTATCTGAGCAACTGTACCCAGTTAGGTGCCATACAAGGTATTAATTCAGAGTTAGCTGATATTAAGATTTAAAGAACCTATACTTGGGCCCTCTGCAGTTTTTAATATAGTATGTGCAAATGACCTCCAAAGTCATGGGGGAGGTGTCATATTTACAAGCATGCAAACAATACCATCCTTTTGCACAGCACACTGTCAATGTCAACCTTTACTTTAATCCAAACTTCTCTCAGCCAGTCTCTCCTCCTATGCTGTAAACTGGCTCGAGTCCTATCTTATGGGCCAAACACAGTGTGTCCAAGCAGGTGATGCCCTGTCCCCCTTCCCCTTCAAACAGGTGTCCATCATGGCTCCATTCTGGGCCCAGTCCTGTTTTCAATTTTCCTCAGTGACCTCCCATCTGTCTGTGGTTCTTCTCACATCCATATGTATGCCAATGATATGGTACTCTATACTTCCAGTCCCTCAACCCCTAAAGTGGTGCCCTGGCTGCAAAGTGAATTATTGTCAGCTCAAAGTCAACACCAAGACAACTGTATCTATAACTTTTGGTACCACTCAGAAATTAGCCAAACTCTCCCCCCTTCCTTTTCTACCCTTAATGGCACCTCCCTTAATGTAGTCCCCACATTTAAGTATCTTGGCATCTGGCTAGACAGTTGTCTCAACTTCTCTTCACACATCGACTATATCCATGCCAAACTACACCCCGAGCTAGGAGCCATGTTTACAAATAAAGATCCCCTCTCTCTTGTGATTTGCCAAGAGTTCCTTAACAAAACAGTCCTTCCAGTTTTTGATTACACTCACATGATCTTTGGGTCCACCACTGTCTCATCTCTCTACAGACTAGATGCTCTTTTTAGCACCTTTTGACATTTTGCCACCAGTGCACACCCCCTATATGCACCATTGCTCTGTTTACTCTTCCTTCCCCTGCCTTTATTTATGCCACCAGCATCATGACACCATTCTCATTTCCAAATTCTGGTTTGGGTCTCTCATCTCTTACCTCTCCTCTCTCCTCTTCCAATCATCCCCTTCCTTTTATCAGCTATGCCCTAAAGACTCCCATACCTTCTTTCTCCCATGTCCCTATTGCAATTCTGGACAGGCAGCCTTTTCTTATTGACTCCCCTCCTTCTGGAACTCTCTTTCAAGCTCCCTTCCCCTATCTCATTCCATGCACTCTCTAAAAAATACCCTTTTGCAATTCCTCTCTTCCTCTTGCTCCTGTCCTTCCTGTTTACAGCAACCAGGGTGAGGATCTCTCTCCATACATTCTTAACTTTCCTCCTTCAGTGCCCCACTTTTACTTACCAGTCTGACTCCTAATAGCAAGAGTAATCATCAGCCCAACCCCCCTATGATCTTTCCCTCATTCTGTGCCTCCTTTAGTTTCTCCCTCTACAGCTGGCATCCTATGCTAACTTTGGGCTACAATGTACCACTGTTATTTCATTACCTTTTATTTTAACAACTGTACACCTTATTTTTATTGTAACCTGACTGTTCCTTGCTTCCACCTCTTTTTTCCCTTCTTCCGGGTTACACCTGGAAACGAACTTCAGCTCAGTGTGTTTCTCCCAGTTACTAAAATGTTATATAAATAAATACATACATACATACGTAAAAATAAATAAATGTGCCAGGTCATGACAATCACCAGTCTACCTTAGATATAATTTCCACCTGGTACTTGAACAATCTCCTGATCCTAAATTAAACAGAAACTAAGTGTACAGTATCTGGATCCCAGAATGTACTGAGGTGTTCAGTAGAATATCTCAAGGTAAGAACATTAGAAAGTAACCCCACTGAGAAAATTAATGCTTTCAAATATCTTGTGATATGGGTCAATGCTTTACTCTTATACAGCAAGGACATGGATCATATCCTAGCCAGTGTGAAGCCCAAGCTCATTTCTTTACAGGATCAAACATTCTGTCAGTGAACACTATTCCTGCTCCCAACTATCAACCATAGGGACATCATCTACAGATTGGTAATCAGATCTACGCTTTTAGCTCTAGGCTGTCAGTATAACAACCAATGGAGATTTATACTATTGTATGACCTAACCATTCACCACTGTGCTCTCTTTGTCAATATAGAAGCATAAAATTTGATGGCAGATAAGGATCATTTGGCCCATGCAGTCTGCCCATTTGTCCCTACCTACACTATTACAACAGAACATTCCAAATCTACATCTCTTTCTCCCTCTGCCTGCCAACTAACTATGTTTCTCAGGCAGATAAGACTATCATTAATTTTATACAACTGTGTGCATGGGAGATCCCCTAATTATCTCCTAGCTTAGCACATGAACAATGTCTACCTGCTCTGCTGATCTGCAGTACCAGACTTTTTAGGTTCCAGAATGAACTGTTATTCCAGTCAAAAAACATGGATATCCTCCCCTGGATTCCAGGAACAAGTTCCTCTTTCAGCTGGGGGAAAGTTCCTGCTCACAATGACTGACAGAGTTGCTCCCCTTTAAAATATGGTGCACTGCTTTATTGGTTTACTTCAAATAAGGTGCATTCCATGGCCAATCTACTAGTAATTGGTAGGGAGCCATCTAATGAAGACAGTCACATATCTACCAAACATGAGTACATCTAAAACTAGCAGCTTGACCCAATCACTTTCCCTGGAGACTGCACCTTATTTAAAGGAAAACAATAAGACAGTGCAAATACAAATTCTTGGGACTGCATCTTATTTAAAGTGAGCCATTAAGGCAATGCACCATATTTTAAAAGTGAGCAACTTCGTCTGTTGAATTTTAGAATAGTGCCTCAATTGATAGGAGGTCCACCTTGTCAACTGGTGGCTGGGCTTGCTTTCACACCAGAGCTCTAATTTGAAAAATTAATAGACCCCCACTCCTCTTTGGGATGGAATAAGTGAGTAGTCATTTGAGGCAGAAAACACATTGTAACAATATATTAACTTGTAAATTTTGGAGAGGGGAGAGATTGTGCACTGGGTCTTTTGTTTTAACCTATGTACGAAATAACCAGTAACACACCAATAAGAAAAGCAGTTTGGAGTTTGTGAAAGTGATTGGGTTAAGCTGCTAATTTTGGATTTGTTCACGTCTGATAGATATGTAGCTGTCTCTATTACCTGGCTCCCAAACAATTACCAGTAGATTGGCTGGGGGCTGCACCTTATTTAAAGTTAACCAATAAAGCAGCACACCATATTTTAAAAGGGAGCAACTCTGTCAGTTGCATTTTAGAACAGGGTCTCAGTCAATAAGAGGTCCAACTTGCCGATTGGAGGCTGATCTTACTTTCACACCAGAGCTTTGATTTGAAAAAAAACTAAGGAACCCCCCCTTCCCACTCCCCTCTGGGATGTAATAAGTGAGTAGTCATGTGAGGCAGAAATAGAGATGCAGTAAAATAAAATGTCACCAGCAAAATTGCGGTGAAATCGTCAATTTCACTGCGCAAAATGTTTCACAAAACTGCCACAAAATTTCACCCGCAATTTGGCCGGCTGTAAATCCTGCTCAATTATATATCTCTGGTATCTAGTGGCCCCTCCTGGCCAATCATCATCACAAATTAATAGTAAAGACCCCCCAGTTAGCAAGCCCAGTGGCACTGAGGGCTGAGGCACAGGTCACCTTACTTCGCACTATGCCGGTGACCCGTGTTTGGAAGCAAGCATGGATCAGTGGGGGTTGGCAGCGGTGGAGAGGGATTGCACATCTGAGGGACTGCTCTCCTTCTCCAGGGAGGGGGGATTTCAGTGGTCTGTGAATTTCTGACTCCTGGAGGCAGCTGTAGGACAGAACACTGATGATGCAAGAAAGGAACTGAGTGGGGCAGGTGCTGGGAGGAACATGTGCAGATGTGTGTGCACTCCCTCCACTGATGTCATTGCATGCCCCACTCTCAAGGGAGGAAAATGAGAAAATGGTCCCAGTTGGCTAGATGAGCCAGCCACCCACCGCAGGCCTTGACCTCAACTGGCACTCCATGAACTGGATCCTGGTAGAGGTGAGTAGAGGTTGGGGGGCTCTTCGCTTCCCCACCATGGGAGGTAAGCCATGGGGGAAGAGGGGTTGCAGCTTGATGTCGGGTATGGGGCTGGATGGGTGGCTAGGACGTTTGCTGACCTGGGACCCAGGGGCAGAAATAGAATATGAAAAAAAGACACCACCAGTTAACTCATCATCTCCCCATCCCATAGACAACTGATCCTTAATTAAATGCCCCTCCCTGGTGTCTAGCTGTCCCGCCGGCCAATCACTGGCCCAAATTAATAGTAAAGACACCACCTCACCCCCAGTTAACTCATCATCCCTCCGACCCCCTGGACCTCTGATCCTTAATTAAATTTCCACTTTCTGGTGTCTAGTGATCCCCCCAGCCAATCATCAGCCCAAATTAATAGTAAAGACACCTCCCACTCCCCCCCCAGTTAACTCATAATCCCCCTTTTCCCTGGATCCCCCAATCCTTAATTAAATGTCCACTCCCTGGTGTCTAGTGGACCCCCCACCCTGTCATCAGCATCCACCCTGCTCCCCCAAATACCCCAATTGGGCCACCATCACAGCCCTCCACTCACCTCCATGGCTGGCAGCATGACTGAGTGTTTCATGGATGTGCATGTGCTTGTACAAGCATGCACTCATTTATTAAAGCTTAGTCGGGCTGCCGGTCATAAACGTGATCGAAGGCTGTGCTGGTAACCTGATCAGGTATGGGGAGTGGGAGTAGTGCTATGACAGTGGGAGGGTGAGGGGTACTACACACCAGGGAGTGGGCCAGGCCAGGCATGATCCAACCTTTTGCGACAATACAGAGTGCACCTTGACAAGGCACCCAGTGCAAAATGTTGGTGGTGGTTGAAGTGTGCCAGAACTTGTGGTACAGTACACCACTTTAAATTATGGGTCTGCTTGACAATAAAAATGTCCCCACAGAATTCACAGAACATGATGGTCAGGCATTTGCCTGATCTAGTGCCCCCCATTACCCCACTGGCTTAAGCCCTGTCAGTTAATGTGGCAATGGAGTTTTCAAACATAAAGACAAGATGGGGGGTTCTGTGCACCCAGGACCTCCCCAGGCTACGCTCTTGATTTTTGGTGGCCGTGGCCCTGGGCTGCAGCCCCTAAAGCCCCTGTGTTAATCTGGCCCTGGAGTGGGCATTTAATTAAGGATCAGGGGTCCGGGAGATGGGAGGATGATGAGTTAACTTGGGGGGGGGGTCTATAATAATTTGGGCCAGTGATTGGCTGGGGGGGGCACTAGACACTAAGGAGAAAATGTCTTTGGTAATTTGGGCTGGTGGTCCATGACCACATTGCAAAATTTCACCCACGGGTGACAAAATTTCACTGCATGCAAAATTTTGCTGACTAGGGAGGTGAAATTTTGCTGGCATCCACTGGTGAAATTTTACATTTTGCCTGGCAAAAGATTTTGTGAAATGTCCGAATTACACAAAATATTTTACCAGGCGAAATTTTCCAGTTTTGCACAACATTAAGCAGAAAGCATATTGTAACAATTTATTGACTTGCCAATTTTGGGGAGGGGAAAGGATGTGCACTGAGTTTTTAATCTTCTTATGACACCACCGCATGAACCCAATAGGTAAGGATTTTCAAATCTCACCCAAAAGTTGATTTTGTGGAGCAACTATATAATCATATTTTGGGCCAGATTTAAAATATTTCACCTACATTGTTCATAAGATGTGGTCCCAAAACAAAAGTTCAAAATTCATTGAAATACGTTAGCCATGCTGACAATGCCTGATTTTCTCAGTTCCTGGGTCTGGCATTGAAGAGTAAAGATGTGTCTCTGGCCCAGAGAGGATTATGATGTTGGATCCTGGTATGTAATTAAGGTGTGTGGGGGGTGCTTAGTGGGGGATTGGATAGATGAGGATAATGGCGGCAGCTGCAGTGGCAGTGCAACAAACATCTATGGACTGTTTTCTTGATTACAGGAGATAAAGCAAAAAAAATGTTGAGGGGACAATTTTTGCATTACAAGTACTGACACTAGGGATTGACCATTCCATTTTCAGTTTTAGACTGATCTTTTGGCTGATAGAGTGAATAGTATTGTGTGTGAAACAAGGGGGCCTTATTCCTCCACTTGTACAGAATTATGTGTGAAAAGCTTGGAAGTTTGTCCTTACTCAGATTTGGTATATAGTCACTATTGTGTGGCAGGAGGGGCAGATACATTTTAATGTTTTGTTAATACAGTGCAACTGTCTGTGACCAATACCACTGTAACCAAAGATTACGGTGTCACATTTCTCAAATAATGGCAGTTGGTACCACAAGAAATGTCATTATCATTGTAATATCCCTAATACACAGTGCCCTAAATGTGTAGGTTTTATTATAATTTAAAGGGACACTGTCAACCCCCTTAGGTCTCCAAGTGTCCCTACTTTAAAAAACATATTTTATGATTGCCACAATTCTGTAAAGATTGTTGATGTAGCTGGTAGTTTGATTCTGACTCTTATTTTCTTTAAAAAAGTAAAAAGCAGACTGCTCAACATACTGGTGTTATCCCACCAAAACAGGTTTGTTTACATTCCTTGATCAACTCCAAATGCATCTTTCCTGGACTTGGGAACAACCACAAAACAGTCTAGCCCCTCATGATACAGTGGGAGTTCAGGAGGCTACTGCCTTATGAGTGACTGCACTGCTTGGGTGTGTTTCTAATGCTCAGGAAGCATGCAGTAAGAACAGAACCAGGATTGTAGACAAAAACAAGGTTGTTTATAAATATACATTGCCATGCATTTCAGTTCTACTAAACAAGGAGACAGACAAAACAAACAGCAACATCAGTTAATTTTAGAGAAGGTAAGCAATCGTAAAATGTGGGGTTTCAACTAGAAATAATATGATGAAAAACAGGTTGACAGTGTCCCTTTAAAAGGCAAGATTATAACAGCTTCTGCAATCAAACCAGATAAAGGGTAGATGCAAGAAAACACTTTCCTATCAGTATTTTTGCCCTGCTTTGAGATCTTTTATCTCCAGATGAATTATGAAAGAATTCCATTTTTAAAATTAACCCTTAGAGACTAATGTAGGCCAAAGACAACTGTACTAGCAGAAAGGTTTAAGTTTCATATCACAGTTGAAAGCACCAGCAAAGTAAAACTATTGCCAAGTATATTGTATGTGTAAAGAAATGTGTTTTCTCCTGTGACTTGGGGCTCAGCATGGATGAAGAAATGAAATACCAACTTGTTATGCAGTATTATTTTTAAGGAGCTTGTGAGGAGCTTGTAGATATTCACTAAATTATTTGTACTGTTATATTTAACATCTGTCCTGGCCTATAGCCCTCTTAACTGCCACTAGTTTCAGAATGACTAGCCACAATTTGTAAATGTTCTACCACTAGAATCAAATGAAAACATGTCTTTGAATTGCTGAGGACAGCACTCAGTAGTAGAAAGTGATAGCATTACAAAGTTGCTTGCTATCAGTGCAACATGACAAACTATCCACCACAATATTTCTGGATAGATTTGTATCAGTGCATGATCTATCACTAAATGGGGTACCTGGCTGAAGCCTGAACATGAAGTAGAATGACATCACTACAACCGGCAAAGGGCCAATTCACATGGGTTGCTCCTTCATGGAATCACTACATGAAAACTACATGCTCTGACTCATCTATATTCCAGGTTTTGCCTTCAAGTAGTACTGCAAGACAACAATGAGTATCACAATTTCCCCATATTAATGGTTAGAACTGCTGCTTTCATGATCCAAGTGTGATTCAGGTGTGATTTTAATTAGTTGAATGGTTAGAGCTGTTGCTTAATGATTCAGAATCTACGGCTTGATTAGTACCAAAAGCCAGTGGAAACTCTGCTCAGGTAGCAGGAGCAGACATTCCATTTAGCAGAAAATTTAAATAGCAATATAAAAGATATAATCAGAAAAATGCTCTGTAGCATGCACAGTCTGCCCTTTCCTGAGTGTCTAATAAAATGAGTGCCTGTCAGTCCCCATGTTCTCCCCTGCGCCAATGTACCCAACCACACTTTTTGCATAAGCCTATCCCATCCCCTGATAAACCCATGTCCTATCCCCCTTCTTAAACTCACCCACTATCTCAGCACATATGGCTTCATCTTGAAGTTTTTTTTTCCATGCTGCCACTACCGTTTCAGTAAAAAAACATTTTCTGACATAATTGTTTGACCACTCCAACCAATTTTGTTGAGGTAAAGTATTACTGCTTATTATGAAAAAATCACTCTTGTCTACTCAGTTTATTTCACAGAGGAACTTAAACATTTTAATCATCTTCCCTTGTTTTCTCCTACTCTCCACAGTATGCATAATCAGATCCTTCAGGTGTTCCTTGAATGTCCTCCCCTATTTTTGCTGAATCATCTTGGTAGTGCTCCTTGGCATCACCTTCAGTCTGTTCCTCTCTTTCTTTAAGTGAAAATCCAAAATTTTACAAAGCATTCCAAATGATGTCAGACCAGTGATCTGTAAAGGGGGAATTATCACCTCGTTTCTTAGGTTAGTGATCCCGCTACCTATACATCCCACACTTTATTGCACTAGACCAATGCTGTCAATTCATCCATGATCATTACCCCCAAATGCTAAAGAATGAGACATTTCCAAATCCATTAAATTATCTGAATCATGGATGGCACATAACAACATGCATTCTACTTTGTTATGAGGTTATTAAAGTGTCCATAACAAATGATAGACTATGGTTTCATCAACCCACTGCATAACTATTTAGTTATGGCTTTATTCTAAGACTGGGCAATTTGATTGTCAAATGACATACTTGGCCATCATGTTCATACTGTAGTTTCCTTATTATTTTTTATATTCTAGCGTTTCTAAATGAAAGGAAATGTAGCAGGAATAAATATGAAAATTACACATAGTCCCAGCTTGGGCAGCAGAACACATATAACTGAAACAAACCAGGGAGAATTAAATCACTTCAGTATTTTATTCAGTTCAACATATTTGTTATACTTTCTAACTTTATCCCTCTAATTTTGCCAGGTCAGCCTTAGTATCATTCTTCCATCTACCTAGATCTCATACTGTACTTAAGCCATCAGGGTTTCAACATGAAACTAGCAATCACTATATATATATATTTTTTTTTTTTGTCTCATCTACACATTAGTACATGAGGGGACCCTAGATGATAAATGCAGAATGGGCATTTTTAATTTTACAGTTGGGCCAGGAGGAGGGAACCAGTGAGGAGCGATGGAGTCTTTATGAAGAGCTATGCTTGAGCAAACAGTTTGGTTACTTCATCTATTTGGTGATTGCCTCCCTTAGCATCTCCATTTTGTTTTCTCTCAGAGGAGTCATTTGTATGGGGTACCTTGGTTGGGAGTCAATTTGGAACACCACACAGCAGGAGAGATTGGCATTGTACATAACTCTCCTGCCAGTTACTCACTTTATGTGTGAGTCCTCTGCACTGAATGTCTGGTGAGCAGGTACACATGAAATGTAGGCTTCCCTGTGAGTTGACAATTCTTTCCACATTGACTCTTTCCTTTGGGCCTCAGTTGCAGCCATGCAATACAAAAGATACCCTCTTCAAGACAGAATGTGTCGATAGCAGATTTTCTCCCTGACTCAGTCAGTCATCTCCAGGCCTTCCTGGGTTTGGTGCAAAGCCAAATGGGAAGCATGGCAAGTGGCTTTGCAGTCACTGCAATATTGATTCAGCCTACACCTTTGCAGTCACTACACTATTAAATCAGTCTATCCCTTTTTAAGTCAAGTTTTACATTCAGTGACCCACTTTCTCATTGCTGCCATTATATCATCACAGTGCAGTACTATTTATACATAACCCTAACACAACTCTATGTGACATATGGCATTGTGAGTAACAACCCAGGAAATACAGAAACATAGAAACGTGAAGGCAAAAGTATACTGGAGTAGCACATCTCGTCTGTTCCAAAATTCCCTACTCACAATGCTTTACTCTTCATCCTCCCTTCTATCCTCCATTTCCCCAACTTCTTCTATCCATCTGATAACTCCCTTGTATGAGCTCTACTTCTTCTTGAACCCTGCTAATGTTTTTTTTGCCTCCACAAGCTTGTCAGAAAGTGTGTGCCATCTATTAATCACCCTTTCCTTGAAGTAGTACAGTACTTAAATTTTAGACTTTTAGAATTCCTTTTCTGTAACTTAAAACATGCCCCCTGGTGAATGTCCATTTTCTTAATTTAAATAGACTTACTGTAGTTACTCTGTTGAACCCATTCATGAATGTGAAAGTTAGCATCATCTCCCTCTCTTCGATCTGTCCTCTAGTGAATACATGTTAAGATGTTTCAGTCTGTCAGTGCGCATCCTGACATGCTAATCATGTATCTCTCACTTTTTGGCCTTTTGTTGCACTGTCTCTAATTTATCACTGTTCATCCATAGGTGTGGGCCACAGAACCCTAGAATGTATTCTAGATGTTATCTCACTAGTGATCTCTACATACGAAATGTTGAACTAAAGTAATTACCCAAGTGCAGTAAATGTATTTTACGTGGTCTGGATTGGAGCATCCATAGGCATCCTGCTTCTAAAGTTGGAAGTTGGCTTCATTTTTTTGGCTTTATGGGTGGAGCCATGCTGATGTATTGCTATGATGTAGGAGAGAGAGGAGGGATTCTGGAAGCACGTGACTGGAAACCTAGACTGTGTCCTTCCACTGAGTGCTTTGAGTAGAATTGGCCACATTTCTTGGCCTCCTCTACATTCACCATTGTGCAGTGCTGTTCCCTTCCCACTAGTTTATTCCTCCAGGTGCTCACTTGCGCTTCAGTAGTACAGCAATGCAAAATTCACTTCCTTCTTTCAAGATCAACTGTTCTGTTAAAAATCAATGACAAATGTTTTTACAGCAGTCAGTTCAGTGAGGGAGCAAGAAAGTGAGCACAGGCAGTTTAGGAGAGACAGAGTGTGCGAGGAGGAGCCCAGGACAAGAGACAGCCTGCCTATGAATCATGGAGGGAGAGAGCACCTGAGGCAGCCAATGAGCTGGAGACTTCTTTCATTAACTCTTTTTTTTTTACCTTCGGGCCAGCCCATACAGCAATGCAAAATCCAATTCCTCTTTTCATGATCAACTGTTCTGTAAAAGATCAATGGCAATTGCTGGAGTTCTGTGTGTGTGTGTGTGTATGTGTGTGTTTGTGTGTGTTGGGGCAACAGATGCACATTCCAAACAGAGGCATTCACATGGATTCTGGCTGTCATCTAAACTGTGCATCTGAATTAGCTTCAGTCTTGGGGGCTAAGCTATAATTCCTGCAAACAACCTGATTAATTTGCACAAGGAATAGAAAAGAAAGCTTTGAACACCCAACAGTTACCATTTTATGTATTTGAATTTGGAAGGTACTATAAAACCAATTAGGTATCTTACTATAGCTGCCATCATTTCTGCAGAACATATAATAAAAGATACAGAACTTCATTAAAGAAATATCAAAGTGCATATAGAGTAGTTTAAAAAAAAACTGGACAATTGTATGTCTGATTCTGTCTTTTGCTAGTTTTAGTGGTTTGTAATGATTGTTTTTATAGGGGTGCTATTATAGGATGACATTTTTTGAAGTAGGTTTCTTTCCATTAAATAATATTCTCTAAATTTCTCTTGACACATGCAGCTGTTATATGAGAAGCCTTTATAACTAATAAAAAAAAGTGAATTAGTTACATGTGGTAACTGTCTTTCTTTTTAAATGGCACTGCAGACATGTATGTTATGCTTGCATCAGTGAGGTCCAGTGTATAAACCTGATTTTGGAGGGGTTAATTACCACTCACATATTTACTTATATATCTAGCCCAGTACAGTCATTAATGAGTTTAAACTTTACAGTAAAATGTTTTTTTTTTCTTTTTTAAGTTGGCTGGCTATCTGCTTTCTGTTTGTATGACCAAATTAACTATATGCATTGTAAACACAATCAAGTGTTTTTATTTGCTAAGTTGGTTTTAATTTTCATGATCCATATAAATAGCCCCATGTGAATACAAAACTTCCTGAAGTTTATAAAATGAGTAGTTCTCATTTGATGTATACAATATTAGAGACTTGGGGAATACCATATGAGCTGCTTAAACTTAAAGTGATAAAAACCTTATATAAAAGTACAAAAGTAAGAATCTCAATAAATTAACTGACCCCCTGGAAATATACAGTGATATGAGACAAAGATGTCCTCTATCACCTACACTCTTTGTCCTAACTTTAGAGTGCTAATTAAATACAATTAGACTTAATAAAAGTATCCAAGGCATTGATTTAAAATCAGAAAAATTAAAATTAAGCATCTTTGCAGATGATATGTTACTAAATATAAAAAAAATAGAAAGCTCGCTCCCCAAGTTTTTGGAAATAATAAAAGTATACTCAGAGTTAGCAGGATATACTATTAATAAGAGCAAATAAATCATAATGAAAATTTCAAATCAACACCATATACTCTCCGACAAATTTACAAAAAAATAAATTCAAAGTCCAAAAGCATATTCATTAATTAGGGTTGCATATATCTCCTGACCAGTCAGCTATAATAACAGAACACTACAACAAAGTAAAAGAGAAAATTGGAGCTATTCTGGAAAACTGAATGTACTTATCACTATCTCTATGGGGTTGTAATGACACATTAAAAATGATAGCTATGCCTCACTTAATTTTTGCTATGCAAAATGTTTGGGGAGCTCCTCCATAAAAATGGTTTAAAGATCTCAAAAGGATATTTACAAAATTCTTATGGAGAGGAGGGACGCCTAGGATAGTTTGGAAGATATTTACCTTGCCAAGAAAACAGGTAGGCCTAGGATGTTTGGACCCTAGCATGTATGTACAAGTTCATATGATTTCTCTAACATACACTTTGTTGTTTTTTTCCTAAACAGGAGGACTCCTTTTTACAATAATTATTTTCCAAGCAAAATGCAAATGTATTAGCCAATATATGGTTAAAAGAAAATCTAGTCAAAAAATGAATTACCTTTTTGCCACAATGGTTTGGCCTGATTTCCAAATATATAAAATATCCAGCTCATTTACATTTACCATGGTCCTTTTTAGATATTAATAAAGACAAAAGAATTTGGGGGGATGTTAATTCAATAGACTGTAAAATCTCTCATATGAACAACATTGTTAAGTGGAACGATTTGGTGACAGAAAATAAGTTCCCAGCTTATGAAGAATTATAGTCACTACAATATTTAACTAAGTTGAATAAGTGTTATTATAATATCCTGTATAAAAAATGTATTTAAGTTCAGACCATATATGGTGATCACCACACAAGAATCGACACCATGATGAAGCAGCATAAAAACCAAATAAATAAGGGAACCTCAAAATTACTAGCCCACTTCTATGAGAACAATTTATTAAAGAATATTAATACTTTTAAAAATGTGAATAAAAAGTGGAATCTGGAAGCGAATATAAAACTTTGTAAAAAAAAAATGGCAGAACATAAGAATAGCAAATAATAAATTATATGTATTGGCAAAGAATAAAACAATCTAAAATAAGATTAATAATAGAGCATACATCACCCCAAACCAAATAGCCAAGATAGATAAAAACTATTCTGAGCTTTGTCGGCATGGGCGTAACCAAAGAACAACTATGCTTCACTGTTGGTGGTCTTGCCAAGGAATCAACCAATGGTGGCAATTTGTCAATGCAAAATTATCTAATTTTTTTGTTATACATATTGCATGCACTCCAGAGGTTTTTATATTTAATGATTTTTCTCTACTATCCTTAACATCAACTCAGTTAAAATAGTTACATTTGCCTCTGTGGCATTAAATATAATAATTTTGAAGAATTGAAAATCAGACTAACTCTCCAATATTGAGATGCAACAATGGTGGATTATGTTCTATGATACTTTACTGCTAGAAAGATTAGATGTATATGAAGTGGATGATAACCTGGATAATATATATGGTTCGAATTGGAAAGAAATGATGATAAACCTACCCCCATTTATGAGGATATAGAAAAAATAATAAATGTATTACTTTATTTTAATACTATTGGGGGAGGGGGATGGGTGACAGAGAGAAATAATATAAAAGTGCTATACGATCACTAATTTCTTTACTGTGAACTGTCATTCAATGATGCATATTGTATTTAATACCGATATCATTGTAAATAATAAAAATTATTATGAAAAAAATTGAGTTCTCCACTGCTCTTTATAGTGAACAATGTAGTTATTGTAGGACATAAACAAGCAATATTTCAGTGCATTCTTAGATTATTTTTTCTAGTCTGTAAACAACAACTTCATCTTCCCATGCTTGCAGAAATATCACTTTATTAAAAACAAAATAGAATAGATGCAAATAATCAGAGGTATCATTGTTTGAAATATAGTTAGTGGCATGGTGCACAAAATTCCCATTTGTATGATCAATAAACTGTTAAAATTAATGCAAAATAAATTGCATGTAAAGTGAGCTAGGCCTTTGAGATTATTCAATTGTGTCTGACTATTCTTATAACTCTTTTCCCCAATTTCAATGCCACAACTACAGTTTGTAGAGGGGTACATATCATTCATTTAAAAGAACATACTTCTTTTCTCTACTGGGCTATAAAAAAACTATCCTTTACATGATCCCCCCTACATCTGTTTAGTGAGCTTGCCAGACAAGTTCATGGTGATTAGGCCCCTTAGACTTCACTTTTGATACATGTTGAGCTGAAAATGTTTCCCTCAACTTTTTAAACTCAACACAAAGAAAATGAATGACTTAAAAATCAATTTGAAGATAACCACTTGAAAATGAATAACAGAAGTGCACAACATCAACTGAGCATCCAGTAGGTCAAATGTCATTTGTCGCAGATCTTATCTCTTGACATTAGATTACCACATCCCCTGAAATATTTGAGGACTTTGAAAAGAAACTTGCAAGGAGAGACCATCAGAAACCCCAGATCCTTTGGGAGCTGTAATAAAAAAACAAACAAAAAGAACACTGTTTTTTATCAAATGACTGATTTACCTCCTTACAATTGAATTACTAAGGCTAAAGAGGAGGAGGAGTAATAGAAGCACATGATTGTTTAATTTGAAATTGCATTACTGGAGTTAAAAGAGGAGGAAGGATTAACAGTTTCACAGGGTAAAAATCTGTTTCCAGATGTGGTTGCATCACACTGTGGTTCAAAACTGGAACTGGAGTTTGGTATCTTGTTTTCCTGATTTCTGACTTGGAGGTTTACATGCTGTAGGTGCCCTATGTCCCTGACACTTACTGTGGATTGTTAGGAAATAGAGCTAGACCATAAGGAAACAAAGCAGTGAGAAAGCCTATAGCATTTTTCTTTTGTAAATCAGACTAATTTCCATGAGATGCTGCTTTGCCTTATTTGTATATAGACTCACAAAAGTTGCTATTGATCGTTACAGAATTTGATTCAAACAGCTCTAAATACTATTTTGCTGAGTGTCTCATTTGGAATGACAAAACAGGGGTTAACATAGCTGTGCTTGTATTTCAAAAAGCTCTAAATGCTCTTTCACTGAGTGTCTCACTTTTAACGGCAAAGAAGACATTAACTTAGCTGTTCCTGTATTTGAAAACAGTTCTGTAGCCTGTGAGACTTTTAATTCTTGCTCCTCTTTTAATCTCCCAAATATAGGTTTCAGATTAAATACTTAATGACCTGTGTCTATTACTCCTCTTTAGTTTACTCTGCTGATTTACTAAAAACATTACAAACTAAAGTTTTTGCCGAACTGCTTGTAATACTACACTCATGTATCTTCTGCTGATTTGGCTTTCAAATAGCCCAAATACCATATTGACAAGAGACAGGCTTGTTTATTTATTTATTTTATTTTATTTAGTTTTTGTTGACTGGGTAAGTGCACTAGACAAATCCTGCTTATTTTCAGGCATGACCCGGGGGAGGGGGAAACAGATGAAAGCCAACTGACCTTGAACCAGATTAAGCTGTTGGTGGTACTTTCAGAGAGTGAGGGAAATGTGGCCAGGACACCGGGGAAATTCCCCTACTCATCAGAGAGGGAATCTCTGTCCAAGCTGGTGGAGGCACCCTTTCCTTCTGAGGAGGGAGCTATGGAGGTGGGAGATTTGGTCTCTGCTCCTACCTCTGAACAAATGGAGACCACGATGCCAACAACTGATATTTTGCCTATTGCTGTTCCTACTTCAACTTTAAGGTCTGCTGCTCATACTAAGGCTGCTATACCTAGCCCACTGCTTACTTCTTATGGAACTGACTTGCTGACTTGTATGCCTACAGTCGACTTACTGGAGGATTTTACTTCATCTGATTCTGAAAACCACTGTTTGACAGCACAAGAGATCCAGGAGCATTTTGCAACAGCGGAGCGCCGTTTTGCTAGTGCAAAACTGAAAATGCACAGAGATATGCAATGCCTGAGAGCCGACAGCACAGATGCATCTTCCACTCAGGTGGAAGTTCTTGAAGATTTTCCTGACTTGTCTCCCTTACTGCCTGTTGCTGTGACAGGCTCTGACCCGACTGGTGCGTCAGGAGTGGAAGCTCTACTGCCTGCTCCCCTGCCGCCTGCAGTACAAACAGATTTGGTTTCCTTTTCACAACCCGCTTCCATTACATCACAGAGTTCCTCACATGTACAAGACTTATCTATAGTAAATGCTCCCCTGCCACCTGCAGCACAAACAGATTCATTTTCCCTTTCACTACCTGCTTCTATTTCATTGCAGAGCTCCCTACATGTACAAGAATCATCTACAGTAAATATTAATAAAGAACCTACCTGGACTATTGAATCAGCACTGAGAGGTGCTGGCTGGGTCCAGGGTACTGTCCCAGGAAGTTGGAAGTCTGGTCCATCTCCAATTCGGTCCCCCACCTGAAGATTTTCCAGAGCTACAGAGCAAGATAGGTGCTTCAAAAGTCACTACTGACCCCTTGTGTCTCCCTCATGAACTGGAGCTTACACAGAACCCTGTGTTGGATTATCTGAAGGGTTCTCCCTATCAGACTCCTCTTTCTACTACTTCTATAGAGCTCTGGCTCCCCACCACCACAGCCCCAAAATATTGGGACCAAGCTGTTCATATTCTTCTTTCTTTAAATTTCCAAACCAGGCTGCTAGAGACACACGCTGTTCACTTGGCATACAGAGAGTTACCTGAGCCACCTGATCGGGTCTATGTGTACGTACGCTTCTAAAGGATTCTTTAAAATTATTTTCCCATAAATATATGTATTAATTCATATCTTTGGTGAAACCACATTTGGCATTAGTTTCTAAACATCTAGGGGACTGGAGCGTTTTTGGTCAAAGTATAATTCTCTGCGGACTTCTGCATTATGGACCCCATTTCAGGCTATTCCTCTTTCTAAACCTACTTTTAAGACGATCACTATTCTGTTTCGTAATGAGGGAGTTGAGGTGGAGGATGTTGTGTATTGGTTGAAACAGCGTTGTGATGTCCAGGGACAGCCTGAAGCCATTTTGGATACCAAGAACATTTGAACTGGGGGCTGGAAGTTTAAAGTTTTGTTACAATCTAATGATTCTGGGGTTGTACATCTGCCTAACTCTTTTTTCATAGGCCGAGATGGGGGGGTCTTGTTCTACCCGGGTCAGCTGAAGGCTTGCTATCAGTGTGGTGACCCTGCACATCTTAGTAATGTATGTGATAAATGAAATGCAACGTCTGTGGGGAATTGGTCCACATAGGGGCACACTGTTTGAATGAATGTAGATGTAACCTATGTGACAAACAAGGGCACACCTTTCAGAATTGTAAATGGGCTGCGCATAACCAGGAATTTCACGATGGCGGAGTGGACAAGCACTTTATTATTACACAGGCACAGAAGGCCTGTCTCCGGACCACCTTGGCTGTACCTCCCCCTAGGGCAGCCCAGCCCTTACTGCAGGCTTCAGTGCCTGTTGTATCCTCTGAGGTTGTACCTCAGATGGTTTCCCTCACGGATGACCCCTTGCCTGAGATTTCTCCTGTCCCTGATCCTGTCCAGTCTAATTTTCCTGTTCAGGACCCGGTCCCAGGTCCAAGTACTATGCTGCCTCCCCCAGTGCTTACAAATGTCATACATAGAAGGTCACTGAGAAATAACCCTCAGGTTTGCACATCTCCTGTGAGTGGTCCGGAACCCCCGTGCCATTATCTAATTCTTTTGAACTTCTCAACCCCTTTCTGATGGCCTGGAGGTGAGTCAGACTCTTCCTCCATAGCTTCTTCTCTCCCTAGCGGTACCACTGACCCTGAGTTGCAACTTGGTACTGGCCTTTCTCAGAAGCGAAAGGCCAGAGTAAAACTTAAAGGGAAGAAGGTGGTTAGGAAAAGGAAATTGTAAAATGTATTTTTTGTCTGTTTTCTTTTTTTTGTTGCTATGTTTCACTTTGTTTGCCATACTATTAATGTAAATAGTATGAAGCGTATGGCTAAAAGGAGATTGATTTTTTCCTTTCTATGGCCTTTGCCTTTGGGTTTAATTTTATTACAGGATACAAGACTTCATACTACACATGAGATCCGACAAGCGCAACAGGACTGGTTACTGGGTCCTTCTTTTTGGTCGATTGGTCAGGATTCTGGTTCGGGACTGGGAGTATTAATTAATATCCCAGACTTCCATTTGTTAAAATTGTTTGATGTAGCCCCTGGTAGGGTGCTTATTATAGATTTTGTCATTGCGTCCTGTCCTTACCGGGTGATAAACATTTATTCCCCTCAAATCAAAACTGAACGCATAGCTTTATTTACTTTTCTTCGTCCTTATTTGCATACTTCCTTTCAGGTATTATTTGCTGGTGACTTTAATTGTGGCCTGAATTCAGGATAAGAGCTCCTTTGCTGCTACAAAGAAACTGTTTTGTGATTCCCATGAATTGGGTAAATTGGTTCGAGTCACCCACTTAACGGACTTTTATCTCTCCTTTACTACACAATACACCCCTACCTTCCAAAAGGGTAAACTAGTCACACGTATTGATTATGTGTTTTCCTCTCCTACAGTACCAATTATTTCTGCCAAAGTTCAAGTGGTTGAGTTTTCTGATCATAAGCTGCTTTCTGTTGGTTTTGGTTCTGTTGTCTCTTCCCGTAAAGGTCCAGGTATTTAGAAATTCAACACATCTTTGTTGCAGATTCCGATGTTTATGCAGTCCCTCCTGTCCTTCATACAAGCCTGTAAATCTGTTTTTATTTGTTATAAAGATCCTGTTCAGTGGTGGTTAGACACAAAACATGATCTGGTCACTTTTTTAAAAACTTACAGTCATTTAAAATGTAGGAGGGAATACCTAGACTATTTGCAAAAGAGGGTACATTTTCAGTCATTATTAACCATAGCATACACGACCTTACTCAACAAATAAAAGTCCTACAGAATGATATGTTGACTTTCCAATTACGGCAATCACAACAACTTTATTACCAACATAAATTCTGTACTGTTGGAACACATGATGTTATTTGTCCTTTTGAATATAATTCCCGTCAGTCCACCGGAAAAAATATTATGTGTCTTCTAAATTCAGAAGGAACCTTATGTTCCTCACAAACTGAGATTTGTCATATTGTAACGAAGTATACTATAGCCCTTTTTTCTCCCCCCCCGCTGTGGCTGGTAACAGTGCGACTTTGTATAGTGGCCTTGATATCCCAGGTCCCTCACAGCTATGTCAGGACCAGGCTTGTTCTCCTATCACGGAGCAGGATTTGACACTGGCTATTTCTTCATTACCTGTACAGAGAACTCCTCATCTGGATGGTCTCCCTGCTGGCTTATATAAGGTGCTGGGTGACCATTTGGCCTCAGAACTTATATCTGTGTTTAATTCTCTGTTAACATGTGAATCTCTCCCTTTGGAATTTACTAAGGGTATTTTGATTTACATTTATAAACAGAAAGGTGATATCCATTCTCTAGGGAATTGGCAACCTTTATGTATGTTGAACACCGACTTTAAGCTCTTAAAAAGAAAATTATTGTGAAGCGTTTGTTGAGGATAGCAGAGGTGGTTTTGCATCCCGCCCAATCCTGTTCTGTGCCTCAAAGGAGAATTTCTGATCATTTGATCCTCTTACAAGAATTATTTTCTCATGGCTATGCAGGTCTGGCTTCGGGACTTGTTGTCTCCGTAGATCAGAAGGCTGCTTTTGATTCGGTAAGGCATGATTTTTTATGGGAAGCACTTCGTTTTCTGCATGTACCTGATGTTATGGTATGCTGGATTCATGCTTTCTATAGAACGGCTACTGTTGTGCCTGTAGTGAATGGTTGGATAGGACCCATGATCCCCATAAAAAGGGGGGTTCATCAGGGCTGTCCTTTAAGCCCATTGTTATATGTATTTCTTCTTGATGTTTTGCTCTGTTGGCTGAATACTAATTCCCAGATTCAGTCTATTTCTAGTTGTGCCTTATGCTTGCCTTATAAGGCAATCGCATATGTAGATGATGTTTGTTTTCTTGTAGCTGATGCAGCCTCAGTGGTTCATTCTCTCCGGTAGTGCTCTATTTTTGGAAACTTCTCTGGTGCTGTTTTAAATTACACTAAAAGTTTGGTTATTCGGGTCTGTTCAGTAACATCCCCCTCGGACCGTATTGGCCCGTTACGTTTAGTTGAGGGCCCTATTCGCATTTTGGGAATTTTTGGGGGGACACAGGACTCAGATTTGTTTAACTGGAATGTTAAACTACAACAAGGTAAACTTCAGGTGGCCTCCTGGAACCGGGGGCAGATAGGGAAAAAAAACGTGTTTTCTTAATTAAAAACTATTTGATCTCTACTTTCCTTTTTCTGAGTTATGTATTGCCTATTCCACGACAGCTAGAAACTGCTGTCTTTAGCCTGTTTTTTCAGGCTCTTTGGGGTAGTAGGTTAAACCCGATAAAGTGGAATATCACTTATTTACCTATGCCTGAGGGTGGCATTTGTATTGTTAATCCTTTGTTATTTTTTTCTTGGATTTTTTCACTGACAGCCTTAGGCCTTTATTGATTCATGCCCAAAGGGGGTGGGAACCTTGGTTTTATGACTCTTGCAGGATTTGGTTTCATCAATGGGAAACTAATTCCTTAACTGTATTAAGACAAACTGTTGGTATACCAACTTACGTAAAACATATGTTTTTACGTCTCAAACAATGGAAGGTGTCTGTTCAGATGTTAGTAAATCATTCACATAAAGTTTTATATAAGAAATTACTCCTGACGGTTTGTGCTGTATCAGTACCCTTCGATAAGTTTCCTGGTCAACACCTCCCTTCCCTTTTGTTATTGTGGAAATGTAAGAGGGTTCCAGCCAAAATGTGGGATTTTCATTGGCTTTCATGCTATGAAAAGATTAATGTAAAATCAAATCATAAATATAAGCAGTCCCAAGATAGAATGTGTTCTCGCTTATTGTGTATTACAGAACTTGAATCTATCCCTCATTTATTTTTTGACTGTTCCTTTATCAAAATTTGGTGGTCCTTTTTGGCACAGGCATGGGATACCCCCTTGCTTCAGTTGGTTACTTATTTGAATCTTGTATAAGGGTTTTTTTTCCCAGTGGTCACAATGGCACCAGAACACTTTAAACCTTGTTTTTGTCTGCATTAAATGGAATATTTGGATGGTGCATTGCATGTTTTCTTACTGCAAAGGACTGCTCCTATTTGGAGCTCAAAAAAGATTGTACAAGATTTAAAGAAATTTATGAGCATGAACTACTCTATACTCAGATATGACACTTTTGGAACTTTGGAAAGCTCTTCCTTGGATCACTGACTCTGATTTTGCAGTTACCTGAATGATTGTATAATACGTATCCTGTTTTTCCTTTGTTTTGTATTATGCTTTGTGTACTATTGTATGATTTTTGTCTCAATAAAACTTTCCCCTACTCTTTTCGATAAGTGCCATGGGATCTTTAACATCCACCTGAACTACCACCAATCCAGGCATATGAGACCTCGGTTTAACATCTCATCCGAAAGACGGCACCTCAGAAGTGCAGCACCCCTCTCATGCTGCACTACAATGTCAGTACTGAGATATTAACCCAAGTGCCAGATGTGGGAACTGAACCCACAGCCCTCTGATCTCTTGGAAACTGAACTGCTGAGATTATTCAGATTCATACTGTGTTTCTGTGTTTGGGCGTACTTTGAGTTTTCCAGCAGTTCACTTTTAAGCTGTACTGACTTGTAACAGGCTTGCAATAACTGTAGTACCAGAACAGAGCTCCTGCATCTGTCATTTCAATAATGCTTATCAAAGTTCAGCAAAGCATGATAACTTTAAGCAGTAATTAGCAACTTTCAGTAGTAATTTAACAAAAAAACCAAAACTGTTTTTACCAAATGACTGATTTGCCTCTTTACAATTGTATTACGAAGGCTAAAGAGGAGTTGTAGACACTCAGGATTGTTTAATTTGAAACTGCATTACAAAGTTTAAAAGAGGAGCAAGGATTAACAGTCTCACAGACTAAAAACTGCTTCAAGACAGTTTGCATTGCACTGTGGTTTAAAACTAGCACTGGAGTTTGGTAACTTCTTTTCCTCATTTCTTGGAGGTTTACATAGATACCATGTTTACCTACCACTTACTACGGATCATTAGGAAACAGAGCTACACATAACCAAATAAAGCAGTGGGAAACTGCACATTGCTTTTCTTTTCTAAATCAGACTTATTTCCAGCAGTGGTTACTTTGCCTTATTATAGCCTCACAGACATTGTTTTTGATCTGTATGATGTACTGTACATGTTTGCTTTATGGAATTTGATTTCAGACAGATCTAAATGCTGTTTTACTGAGTGTCTCATTTGGAATGATATTGCAGAGGCTAAAGGAGACAGGAAAATAGTAGTAAAGGTAAACATATATTTTTCTATGCTCCACCAATCAATAAATATATATAAAACTAATAATATTATGTCATGCCTTTATTTTTCTCCATTTGCCTGTTTTACCTTTCTAATATTGATTTGTCTTTGCTCAGCATTCTGTTTATTCTGCAGCTATTTTGTGTGGTGTGCAGTCATTTGGCAAAGTCCTCATTTGTACAAACTTTATGCACCAACATCTGTTTTCTGTTTTTCTGACTGAGTTCAACATCAACTTAGTGATAAAGATTGCTAGTGGGTGAGAATACCTTCACCTCTGTTTTAGTTTTTGACATAGAAACATAGAAGTAGTCAACAGATATGGACCTTTTTGCCTACTTAGTCTGCCCTACTTTCCCTACTTGCAGTACAGTGTCACCATAGACCCTACTCAATCTCCAGTCATCCCTGCCTCCTTGCCTTATTTCTAAGGTCCACTTGTGTCAGTCTTTCATCCATAGCTCCACCACATCAAATGTACTACAGAGAGCAACACTGAGTGAAAGAGAGCAAGAGGATATGAGAGAAATGTTTTGAACCCTGTTTCTATATTAATTACTCTAAAAACTGCCACCTTAAAAATTGCCATCAAGAAACCACTCTTACCCCAATCAGTCTGTTAGACTGATTCCAGTTATATAGAACAAAGTAGCGTGCTAGCAGTGAAAGAAAACAAAACAGACTGTGTTAAACAAGGGAAATGATCACAAATCTTATTTTTTAATATGAAATTTTTATAACTCAGTAATGGAACTATCTTAAACTTAATATACATCCCTGTTACTGCCTGTTTTGTACTGAGTTTATCAAGTTTTATAAACATATTTGATGAATTCATGATTAACTGACTGGTAATATAGCCTAGAGGTTAGAGTGTCGAGCGGTGAATGAACTTGGTACATCCAGCAGACCTGGGCTTGATTCCCATAACCTCTACTTGCATACTGTGTGACTCTGAGCAAGTCATTTATTCACCCCAGTGCTCCCAGGTCACCCTTGAAAAGAGGCACTTGTGCCTAGTGGGCCTTACCCAGTTACCAAAGACAAAAATAAATTAAAACAATAAAATAAACTTTGTAGGTAAAGGAAGAGACATAAGATTCTGCCCTCCCCCCCCCATGTTCTGATGTGCAGACTTAAGAATAAGTTGACCTGCAATTTGTCAAAGAGTAAACAAACAGAAGTTAGTCACACAGGAATGACAAGTATTTTTACATTTTAATTGTTACAGGAATATATTATTATCAAACTTATTTTCTTTTTTTTTTCACTTTCTTATATTCGGGACACACAGAAGTGGCCCCTTAAATGAATAAAAAGTTCTTATATGAACAAAAAGTGTCTCAGTTATGGAATTCTGTGCATTAGCACTGAGACATCAGGGTGATGGCAGCAACAGCATGACAAGCTGAACATCAGACCAACATTTGACTGGGAACAAGAAAGTTAGCTCCATCAAGTATATCTGAATGTGCAAAATTACTAAAATGTACTGCTCAATATATGTATTGGTCCCATAATAATAAAGGCTAAAGAGAAAAGATCAGGTTGGTAGTAAGGGGGGACATTTGTGACCCAGTCACTATAAAAAACAATCATATGTTCGCTATATGAAGCACTCACATGAAAAGCAAAACACATAAATGTGTGCATATCATGTAATGGTTTGAAAGCATCTGAAATAGCTAAACAATTATTAAAGTATGTATAACCATATATTCAAACCTTTGTGACTGATGAATTAATATGAAAAACAACCGAATATTCAAACAGGAACCCAAATAATAAATCAATTGAATCTAAAGTTGCAAGGTTGCTGTTCAACAAGTTGTTTTCAAATATCAGAGGTGGAAGTTGAGAAAAGGATCTGACGGGAAAAAAAGTTGGGGGGAGGAAAGGGAGAAATGTATGTGACCCAGTTAATGTAGGTTCACTGTAATAGCCACTCACATAAAAATTAAAATGCATAAATGTGTCCATATTATCTAATGATTGTGAGACATCCAAGAGGACTTAGGAAGGGAAAGAAATTAGAAAGGAGGGGAGCATGAAATCAGAAAAAGTGATGCAGTGCAGTGCAGTGCATTTGCAAAGTGTATTAATGTTATACACTGTTACAGGCACATATGTCTGTAAGGTTCATGCAACTGTACTCACAATAAATACGGCAGACAGAGTCATAAATAATAAAGTACATACATCCAAAGATTAAAATTGCTATATGCAATAGTTAGTACATGGACAGCATATATCACATAACTTAAGAAGGAGTACACTTTGGTGTGACCTAATAACTACAACAAAATGTGTTCACCAAAAAGAGTGCTCATATACAGCAAAGAAGAAACACTGGAAACATTGGAAACTCAGCAAGAACCACTCTCCAGTTATCACATGTACCTACAGCATCAGAGTTATATTGGAAGGGGGAGATTCAGTGTTATATTAATAATAGGGTTAGAACAAATGATTTGTAACAATGTCTGACACAGGACAATCAGCGAGCATTAACTGTGAAAACACTGATTCTTAAAAAATGTAAAAAAAAAATCACACCGTAATTCTTTCATTATTAATATATTGGGTGGCTAGATTTTCCTAGTGGGATTGTACCACAGTATGGACACAGTGGAGTCAGGCTGATGCTGTGGGTATATGTATTAATTGGATGGTGGTTGTTGCCGAGTTTCCTGTGTTTCAGCCCTGTAGCCTTGGATGCTTGCTGGCTAGCCTTACCTTCTAAACTCTTACTCCCACATGGAGTGAATTCAAGCACAAGGTTGTTTTTTACATGTCAGTACAGTATAGTTTTTTCCTATTCCTGGGGTTAGTATTTCAGTATTGACTTGAATTCCATGTGGCACTGAGCAAACAGTTACTGCCAGAGTTACTGGAAAAAAAGGGAGAGAGGTTCCAGTGTTGCTTTATGCTCACATCAACTTATGCAGCACACATAGTTCAATACAGGGCAATCAGAGAGTTATGTTTTTGAACATATAGATACTTAATTGCATCTATTAGCAGTTTTATAACAGATGTTTTGCCTAAAGTTATTTTTATTTTAATATCCCTTGGGCTTTGCACTGCAAAAGTATCTGCTGATAAACACCTGTCTTATTTAATACTTTCACTAGAAAGGTCAAATTGCTTTATGTTGTGCAAAACTGATTTCAAACTATCATTGTCTGAAGCTCTTTCAATCTGCACACTTAATTTGTTTAAGCAACACAAACAATTCAGCATTTCCCCAATAACAGCTTTAATTTCCTTTATGGCTTTCAGTGCAGATAGTTTCTGTCGATACACTCCCGTCACATTCACTACCTTCAAAGTAAAGTGCCATGTGCTGTGCAAAATTCATTTCTAGCTGCCATTATTTCAAACAGTTTTAGTCTGCAGTCTAAGTTGCCTAAACAGCATGATTAATACAGTGCTTTCTCAAAATAATAGTTTTTTGTATGTCTTAAGATTTCAATGATTTCAGTGCTGATGATCTCCATCAGTAATCACCAATCCCATATCTTACTATGAAATGAATGCCCAAAGTGCTACATGCTGTAAGATTAAATTAAATCTGCCATTATTTTAAAGTGCTACATGCTGTAAGATTAATTTCAAGCTGCCATTATTTTAAAGTGCTACATGCTGTAAGAAAAATTTAAAGCTACTATTGTTTTAAGCACTTTTAATCTCTACATTTTAAATAATTAACCAGCACAAATCAATTTAACATTTCTCAGCATCTTTCACTACTTAATAACAGTTACATATGGCTCTGTGACCTGTATTTTGGGGTCTTGTTGTGCCTCTGGCTGGAGGCTTTTTCTGATTCACTCTGTAAATTCTGCAAGACTGCAGTTGATCAAAATGCTGAAGTTGGTTTAAAATATAATTATAACCACTAAATAATAAACCAATGTCCATGTGTAGCCTACATACCTACATCCATCATGTACTGTACATAGTGACATTTCAACATTAGTGATTCATCAGAATCAAGGATTGGCTAAGCAGATGAGGCTTTTAAAATCAAAATCTTACAGTGACACTGCCCTTGTTACCAAAATTAACATTCTGTTTATACTTGTTACATTTGTGGCAAAACATGTATACTGAAATATTGTGTTCAATTTTATACTGTGGGAATCTGGTAATAACTTAATGCATATTATGAGAATGTTCTAATAGCAAACTAGTGATTTCAGCAAGAAGGGCCAAATCACTGTAAGATTTTGACTTTAAAAGCTTCATCTCCTGAGCCATTCTCTGACTCTGATGGTGTGTCACTAACGCTGAAATGTTACTACACATGTGATGAATGTAGGCACTTGGGCTACACATGCAAATCAGTTTATTATTTTGCAGTTATAATTTTGTTTAAAACAAAATTCAACAGTTTGATCTATTTTGGCCTTGCAGAATTCACAGAATGAATCAGAAAACACCCCCTGCTGGAGATGCAGCAAGACCAAAGGAATACAAGTCACGGAACTACATGTTTATAAAGTTGTCCCAATGAGGTCAGATGCTCTTTAATAGCAAATGTTTTGGGCTAACTCCACAAGCTAGAAATTGGTTTGCTGCATTTTTGATGACATTTGACTATGTGGATGGGAACAATGGTACTGTCCTCAAGTCCAGCCTGGCCAAGCTAGATCCCGTCTTCCATTTCTTATGTTGCTTTGCTGCTGGCTCCCCTAATGCTCTCATCACTGCTCCCTCTGTCTACAAGGACCTATCAATACCCTTTTTAATATCTTGCCACCCATTTCACTGTGCCACCTTCCAATCACAAAACTGATTTGTCTCCCTCCCTTCTTTCTTTACTATCCTATTCTCACCCCATATCACCTCTTCTACCTACTCTGCCCCTCACACTTGCACTGCTTTAATATTCCTCACTGCAATACCTCTACAGGCAAATCTCCCTTTCAAGTCAGATTGACCTCCCTCTTACTCTACCCTTCATTTACTATCCACCACACTTCTTCCTACGATTCTCTTAAATCACTATTGAGAGCTTACTACTGACCAGTTTACTCTTGTCACCAGTCTCCTGTTGCTTATTATGCTACCCAAATCCCTAAAACACTAACCTCTTAGGTTGTCTAATTAGCTAATGTCTTGTTCAACTGCTCAATACTATACATGTTTTTGTTTGCATTTGCCATCTTGTGTGTTTTAATTGCTTTTCTTCTGATGCAATTGTGACCCTGCTGTTGTTGAGTAACTTCCATATGTCTAACAACATCTCTTCCACTTTGTACCCACTCCCCAGGTTGCCCCACAAAACAAACTTTGGCTCAATATGCCTGCCCCCAAATACCTTTTTATTAATAAATAAATACATAAATAAATGATGTTGGGTAATGACAAACTAATGAAATATAACCACAACCCAATCCAAATAGACCAACTCAAGGTTGCTGGTTCATTCCACTGGGGTATCATACAGACGATGCACATTGATGAGTCCTGGTAGGACGAAACATGTTTCTGTGTCTTCTGTTGGCACCCTTTGTAGTCTGTGTGAGTGGCCTTTCAGTACCATGCATTTCTGCTTAAAGTTGAACCAGCATAATATTTTGTGGTGATTTTGCATATACAGTCCATGATGCTTTGCATTATGGGGGAATTTGTTATTTTGTATTTCTTTGAAACTTGGCTTCCCGGCCAATGCCCTTTGGGGTAACCCTTGCCTCAGTGCTAGTGCACTAAGGTTCTTTGTCTTTTAGCTTGTTTTTGGTTTTTATTCTGATCACCAAAACCCAAACCAGATAGACCAACTTAGGGTAGCTGGTTCATTCCACCAGAGTGTCATACAGATGTGGCACACTGATGAGTCCTGGCAGGATGAAACATGTGTCTGTGTCTTCTGTTGGCACCCTTTGCAGTCTTTGTGAGAGGCCTTTTGGCACCATGCATTTCTGCTTAAAGTCGAACCAACATAATATTTATTTTTATTTTTTATATTAGTCTTTGGTTACTGGTTAAGGCCCACAAGGCACAAGTGCCTGTTTTCTGGGGTGACCTGGGAGCATTGGGCGGTTAACTGACTTGCTCAGAGTCACGCAGTATGTAAGTGGAGGTTGTGAGAATCAAACCTAGGTCTTCTCTGCAGGATGTACAGAGCTTGTTCACAGCTCATTACTCTAACCTCTAGGCTATACTGCCTATATTTTGTGGTGATTTGCATATACAGACCATGATGCTTTGCATTATGAGGATATGTGTGATTTTGTATTTTTTTTAGTGAAATACAAATCATAAAACAATGAACGTGTCAGATATAATGAGTGTGAACTGGCAAGTGATCATGCAAGTATTAATAAAAGTCATATTTATTAATTTTTATGGCTGCATAACAAAAACTTTGCATGGCTTATTGCTATTACAGAGTAGGAGAATGGGGATCTAGAAACACTTCATCGGATTCCTTTACTGTCTACTTCCACAGTGGAGTTGAAGCACATGTGGTCTTCTCCATTCACCACAGTGCTGTTCCTCTGTATCTACCTACTCCCCTCTGCCTCAGCACTATCTTCTTGCAATGTGGCCACCAGTAGTGCTGGCCATTGTAATTTCCTGAACACATGGAGCAACATTGGGGACAAAGTGACAATGAAAGACAGAAAGACTGCGGCATCAGCTGTTTTCTGCACAAAGCTTTGTAGACGTATTTACTCTGACCAGAGTTTGTTATGTTTAATGCCCCAGACCACAAGGGAACTTTATACACAGTAGGGACTTGCTGACAATTTTAGCAGTCTGTATTGGTTCAGTAAAATGTTTAGCTCTGTCAAAGTGTACCCCACTAGTCCTAGCAAGGAGTGGGGATGGTAACATGTTTAGTAGTGATAACTACTTGCCTGAATGATCACAAAAAGTTGGCTAATAATAACTGTCCATCAGGTTGGTTGACTTGAAGAAGAAAAGACAAGTTGGAAGGAAGCGTACACATATAGGACAATTCTATGTGATGCATATGCTAATACATCTTTCATTAAAGAACAGCTCTCTATTACAGTAAAAAAGCTTAAATCCATTAAATTTACAACAATTATGTTTCAAATGTAATGTTTTCTAGTGTATGTTTACTTTTAGCTGTTGTTGGTCTAATAAACATTGAATATAATGCAGTATATATGTCATAGAGTATTTCAAACAGTATTTGCCTCTCTCCTGCTAACCTCAAAATTCCTATCTATGGTATCACAGTCTGTTGTCATAGTGCTCACTATGATGTCAAAAACACAGGTACTTTGAGGTTGACTGGAGGAGGCAAATGTTTTTCTGCATGCTTTAACAGACTACCATGATGTGCGGCAAACATTTGAAAGGAGCATTGAAAATGAAAGATTTACTCTCTAATGAAATGAAATAGCTGAAACATCACATTCATGACAGTACATGCTAAAGTGTAAAACTGCTCTTTAACTTACCAGAAAAAAAGAAAGGTTTATAGTATAACCTCTGTCAAAGATCAGATTGTTTAGATAGTGCACACTGTGCACTGATTCGGTCATACAGATCTTGACTGCACAGAATATAATCTATAATCTGAGTTAACTGGTTCTGATGCTTGGATAAGAAACATAGAAACATAGAATCTGATGGCTGATAAGGACCGCTTGGCCCACCTAGTCTGCCCATTTCCCTACCTAATGGATAAGCTGTAGATCCTAGTTAACCAACAGCCTACTTCCTCCTACCCCCCACTAGAATTGCCTTTTGGCTGTCCCATGCATTCTTGAATTCCCTCACTGTTTTTGACTCTACAACCTCCTCAGAAAGGTAATTCCATGCATCTACAACCATCTCTGTGAAGAAATACTTCCTCACATTACCTCTGAGCCATCCCCCCCCTCATCTTCTGTGGACTGTGAGCTCTCAGATATTCTAAATGATCCAATAATGGGCTATCTGTCCAACCATAAAAGAGACAACAAAATCATAAAAACAAGTACGAAACCTGAGTTACTGCACTGTTACATGATGTTAACCTAATGCCACGACCATGTTCTCCTTTTCCCTTCCATTGCTCATCTTGCAGTGGTGATCAACATCAATTTACAGTAGAAGAGATCTTACCACATAGCTATGGTAGTACCCTTCAGGATTACCCTCAGTAGTGCCCAATATGACCTTGTTCCTTATGCAGTGCATTGACATGTATTATACCTATGTATATGTGATAAGAATGTTATTGTGTGGGATTATTAATCTAATAATTGTTATTTGTCTTGTTTAGGTGCCAGCATGGCTCAGGTTGTAGCACATCTGCCCCTAGGGCAGAAGGTTGTGGGTTCTCATCCCACTCTGTGAATGGGTTCATACCATAAACGGCACTGAGAGCAGTACTAAAGGGTGCTGTACTGTTGTGGTGTGCCATCCTTGGATGAGACATTGAACCACAATCCCTTCTATCCACATCTGGTGCTGCCCTGGTGGGTGTCCAGGTGGAAGTAATAGAACCTAAGGCACTTTCCACAAGATTATGGGATTTCCTCCATGTCCTGGCCATCATTCCTTTTCCCACAAAACTAGTACATGCAAGTGTCCAAGGCTATGTGTGGGTGTTGATGTGTGAAATGGCTGACACTACACATTCTGTCACTTTACTACCAGTCTCTCTTTGCTTGTAAAGTGCTCTTTGATACAATGTGTATTAAAAGCACTACATAGGTACTGATTCTTGTTTACCTAGAGGCAATAAATTATAACAGTTCAAGAAGAGGCAAACATAAGAGAAGTGTGGAACATGTCATTAGATACTGTATTAAATGTGATTTATTCTGTGATAAAGTGATATTGGGAAATATTCTGGTGCCCATTACTATACAGTATGCTAATATTCAGAATATACAGTATGTTTTTTTCCTCTGTATTTGCCTTTTTTTTCTTTTTGAAGGTAAGGATCCCCTATCAGACTGAGTCTCAAGGTCATATGACTGGCACATTACCAGGGCTCATAATTCAGTGGGTTCTGTTGCCGTGCAAACTCCAGAAATACTGTATAATTAAGTTAGCATCTGCTTTGATATTATGAATGAAATAAATATAAGTTGTTTGTCAAAAGTGAAACATTTCAATCACTTTCAAATGTTATTTAGCCAGCAAATTTCCTACCTACATTATGTGCCTCTAGTGCTGTGCATCTATAATGAAAAGTAAAAGCATGAATTATGCAATGTTTTATTTTTCTGGCAACCATCAAGCCCCTGTTTTAACAAAAGAAAGGCATTAATCTGCAACATTGGTACATAACAACATATCACAATAAAGCACCTCAGGATTAGTTCATAAAATAATCTTACAAAAATTAAATTTAAATAAAACATGTCTAAACTTATAGAAACTGAGTTGACTATGAACACTGTAATACTGTATGCTGTAGGTGATAGTATGCAGCTATAAGGTACCTGCCATAAGTCCCATCTTTATAACATTTATAAGATTCCTCTAAGTTCAACATACTTTTCATTATATTATATATTTAAAATATTATTTTCCTTTAAGAATTTTCCTAAAAGTATTTTTGTATCAGTAGTATACTTATATTATGGTTTTCTATATTGATACATCTTTTATAATTCTATATCATTTAAAGCAGCAGTGCAATGAAAATGGGCTAAAATTTGACCCCACCTTGTTTTCTTCCTAATTGATGCCAGATGTCTTCCAGTTTATTTTGGTGGTAACATTTTCAGTTTTTGTTATCATTTAAGAATTTTATGAGAGCTTTAAGTTAATTATTTCTCAAGAAAAAAAGATGGCCACCTCATTTCTACATAGAAATAATATTGAGGACCCGAGAATGGTACGAATGCAGACAAAAATGTCAATGTACAGAACACAGCATAGGAAGCATCCAGAAAACCCAAATCAACAGTTTTGCCAATATTTTTCATAACCGTAGCAGAATATTAGCTTTTTTGAATAACTTTTTTCATTGCACTGCTGCTTTAACATTACTTTTCTCTGTCATGCAAAAAAAATAATAATAATTTTAGCAGAGTCCCTTCTGTTGGGTACTATGGGCATCTCAACCCTTGAAGGAGGCTGGCCAGAGTTCTTCTAGGCTATTTTGATTGGACCCTGGGGCAAAAGGCAGAGAGGCACTTTAAACACTTTAAACAGCAGTGTAATAAATGTGTTGTCAAAACAGGTATATCTAGTCAAGAGGTAGTTTTTTTTTTAGTACACATGTGCATCCTGGCTACTGCCAGGCAGAGGGCTGATGCAGCAAAGTGGTCTCAGACTCCCAGGTACTACATGACCCCAGAGGAAGAACTCACTATTCCCACCTCTTAATGTTTGCGAGTTTGACCAGTAGTACTCAATTGCATCACTACTTAAACAGCAACTTTGCACTTCAGTGTGCACTTTCATAAAATTAAATATGAAATATTTCAATAAATATAAAGTTTCAGCTATTAAAATTTACTGGTGACATTTTTTTTTCCAATGATCCATTCCAAGGTTTACCTCACATCTTGGTAGTCATTTCAAAAAGTCTGTATCAAAAGCATTGACCTGTCCCCAGTTAACCTCACAGTGTTTTTTTTTATTGACATCATAGTGTTTGCCATGAAAACAGACTGTGATGTCATTAATAGCAATTATGATGTCGGCAGGCAAGAGTCAGATACATTTTAAAAGTCTCAGTGAAATAAATATTACATTATCTCCAATCTTTAGTAGTAGAACAACAGGGAAACGTAAACAAAACATGTCAAACATAATTGGTGTAAATCTAGTAGTGTAAAGCAGTTTATTCTAGTAGAGAGTTGCTCTTTACTGTAATATGCTAGCTACATTAATAGTAGTTTCCTACATACTGTAGAATACAGATGAGTCCTTTCTTTGGCAGAAACCAGGCTGATTTCATATCTGAAGGGAACCAGTACTGGAAGCCTACCCTCAAGGTGCACTCCTGTGTACTTCCACAATCCACCCTTGTCTGCAGCCTGCAGGGGTTATAACAAGTCAATTTTACTCTGTATCAATGGCAAGATGAACCCACAAAACATACTGTACCTCAATTTCTTGGTGGTATTCAGTCTTGGGTCAAACACAGCACTGGATGCTACAGAATATCTCTTCACTCAGCAGGGATTGCTGTACCAAGATAAACTTGACTAGATTGAACACCTTTGAGGCCCAAGGGGTTGCTGGTTGATGGCATTTGTTACTTTAACACAGAGCTTTTAAGACTGAGCTTCAAACTTAGGAGAAAAAAAAAGAGGGAGGCCCTTGTTCAGTCACCAGGGACAAACTTTACAGGCTGGTTGGGTCTGTACACACACCCACAGACACACACACATGCTCACAAGCACCAGAGCTGTGGAACTTGGGAACTTTTTAGTACTGGATCCATACCCTTTTTACCACCAGACAATGTTTTCAGGCACTCAGACAGACAGGCACACCAAACTATTACCCACTTATTGGGTTATTATGTGTGTGTGTGTGTGTGTATGATTTTTTAAATTTTTTTGATACTGGATTTTATTGCCAATGCCCTTCCTGAATAACTCTCACCTAAGCCCACAGGAGGTTGTGAGGGCCAGAGACTATGGCGCCCTCCCCCACCACCGCCCCCAAATCAAGCGGCCAGCAAGAAGCCGCATAGGAGAGCCCACAGGAGGACGTGAGGGCTGGAGACTACGGCGCCCTCCCCCACCCCCACCCCCAAAACAAGCGGCCGGCAAGAAGCCACATAGGAGATCCCACAGGAGGTCCTGAGGGCTGGAGACTACGGCGCCTCCCACCCCGCCCTGAATCAAGCAGCCGGCAAGAAGGTACGGAAATGGCAGTGTGTTTCTGCTTGCTGCTCTCTACGAGGAATCCCTGCAGTTTGGACCTCGGTTTTTTGAATCTGGCGCCTTTTTTAGGTCGGGTGATACCCTATCGTCCGGAGCCTTAAGCCCTGATACAGACGCATTTCACTGCTTTAATTGGACCCTTTTCTGTTTATTTGAGTGTTGAACTATGTGTTTAGTTTCCCAGTACAGTTCATAATTGTAATTTAATTTAATTTAAGATCAGGTCTTACACTAGCTTTTCAGTGGTTGGGACTAGAAACTGCAGCGTTTTACTCCTTCCCCCAGCCTGCTCCCTTTCTAGCCAGCCAGTACTTAAGTCCCTTTCCTGTCCTTTTCTGTCTCCACAGCCACATAGGAGAGCCCACAGGAGGTCGTGAGGGCCGGAGACTCCGGCGCCCTCCCCCACCCCCGCCCCCGAATCAAGCGGCCATCAAGAAGGTACGGGAAACAGCAGTGTGTTTCTACTTGCTGCTCTCTACGAGGAATCCCTGCAGTTTGGACCTCTAGCCCTGCTGACGCAGGGCATCGGCTTCCCACCACCCCCACCACCACCCTTGTCGAACACTCCCTTTTATAGGTTGCTGTAGGCCGTTTTTAACCAATCAGCCAAGTTCTCTATCTGCAGCTTATATTTTTCAACCACTAGAGGCTGCTTTTAGAATTTCTTTCCAGTTTCCCTGCCAGAAGCAGTGTCTACACTTCTACAAACTGACACGATTACTTTTATCTTTCTGTTAGTCTGCCAGCAGCTCCCCCCCTGCCCAGCCACCCACCCTGCCACATCGAAGTCCTCCCATATTCACTTCCCATACATCAGCCTACTGTATGAATGCCTGGCATTTTGTGACTCTCTGGGTTCCCAAGAGCCTCTCCCATGGCCCCACTATCGGTGCTTGGGGAATAGACTAATCTCCTCACACTCGCCATACATGTCACTCTAGCCTGCTAACCCATGCCACCCCCCTATGGGATGTCCAATTTCAGCCACCTGTATGGGTTACTCCATCAAATACCCATGACCGTAGCCACTTATTACATGCCTACCTAAACTCACATGCGCTACCCATTCCTACGGTCCCATCCGCCGAACCCCACACTCGTACAACCCTCCTTGTTAGGAGAAAGTATTTCAGGCACCCCCCCTTTAGATTCCTTCTTCTCCTCCTCCTCCTTTTGTCTGGCAATATACATCCTAACCCAGGACCGCAAAAGAGCGAAGTCCCTCCCTATATTCCTCAGGGACTGCTACGCATCACATCTCTCAACATTTGTAGCATCTTAAAAAAATGGGATTCCTCCCAGGGCTGGGTGCAGATGCACCAACTGGATGTCATAGCCTTAACTGAAACCTGGCTTACCCCTCAGACCCCAGACTCCACCATCTCACTGCCAGGTTTTACCCTCTACCATGCAGATAGACTTGGGAAAAGGGGGGATGTGCCCTCTACACCCCGGATACAATACAGGGTCACCTACTCCAAACCCCCCAGCTGGGGGCTGGTTCCCAGGCACTTACCATCAAGCTGTCTCTGGGAAGAGCCCAACATCCTATATACCTAACAACAGTGTACATCCCCCCAAAAGACCAAAAACATTCCTTCCAAGCACTTCTGTCATACCTGAACATGTTTCCAACCCAGTCGGAATTATTAGTACTTGGTGACTTTAACATAAATTGGCTAAGTAAAGATGCCATCCCATATATTGATCTCACCACAGCCCAAGACCTTACTCAACTGGTCACTTCCCCCACACGTCGGGATCTACACTCCGGATCATCTTCCACACTGGACCTCATCTTCTCCAATCGCCCATCCAAGATCACCAATGTGTCCATCCTCCCTGATGCCTTCAGTGACCACTCCCCTGTGCTCTGCTTATGGTCCGGCAAAATCCCAAAATCCCCGCCCAAAATAATTATTCAACATAAACTGGGCCCTGGCAAACTGACACAACTACAAGCGCACCTCAGGACCATGGACTGGTCTTTCATCTTGCTCTCCAGAAATGTTGACAGTGCATTGGATCTATTTTCCCAGGTCTTTAATAACATATGTGACCTCTATGCACCCTTCACGAAAAGAATGGTCAAAGGGAATCATGTACCCTGGCTCACTGAAAGTCTCAAGTCACTAATGAGAACTAGAGATTCATTATGGCATCTCTCCATTGAGTCTGGCCTCCCCCATGACAGACAGAATTATAGAACGGCCCACAACAAGTGCACCTGGGCCATTCACAGAGCAAAAGCTGAATATTATAAATCTGCCTTAATTTCGGCATGGGGCAGTGGCTGTAAGTTCTGGAACAATATTAAGGAAATTTGCGGGAAAGACCCCAATCCTGTCCCTTCCCAGGTCCTGTCAAAGGGGTCCCTGACCTCTGACCCCTCTACTATCGCTGCTGTCTTCTGTGACACCTTCTCCAATCTCAGCCATGTTCTCCCCCCTAACTTCCATGATCCCCCAGCTCCTAGCTCCCCCCTGCACCCACGTGCCCCCCCTTCTACTTTTGACGTATCTCGACTATGGCTGCTGAACCATACCTTGCCGCTGCCCTTAGCCATGCCACCTCCACGCTGACTCACTTGATCTCAGAATCCTCAGGCTCTCCCTTAAAGATGTGCTAGTTCCTCTCACCCACATACTGAACCTCTCTCTCTCACTAGGTAAATTCCCTGCCATCTGGAAATCAGCCACTATCACCCCTATATTCAAAGGTGGGGATCGCTCGGCCCCAAATAACTACCGCCCAATATCCATTCTCCCTCCCCTCTCCAAGGCCTTAGAAAGTATAGTTTCGGATCAACTCACAGACCATCTCAATAAATATGACCTTCTCTGCACACAACAACATGGTTTCCGCAAAGGTCACAGCACTTCTACGGCCTTGATTCAACTAACATCACACATTCACACAGCACTGGATAAAGGCCACATCACTGGTTCTATCTTCATCGACCTCACCAAGGCTTTCGATACCGTCCACCATACTCTACTCCTCACCTCCCTTCTCAATCTTGGTCTCTCTAATGAGGCAGTAGGTTGGTTTGCCGACTATCTTTCTAATCGAACTCTTCAAGTAAAAATTGGCAATACTCTCTCCTCCAAATCTTCTGTACTCTCAGGTGCCCCTCAAGGGTCTATATTGGGGCCCCTCCTTTTCAGCCTATTTCTTAACTCCCTCCCTGCAACCTGCACTTCCAATCTATTACTCTAAGTGGATGATGCTGTCATCTTCACCTCCAGCCCAGATCTCTCTCAGCTCCACCTTTCCCTCCAGTCCTCTTTCACAGTGGTCGAAAACTGGCTCACCTCAAAACGCCTTATCATTAACTATAAAAAAACCAAATGCATGCTTTTCACGCATCAGTTAAATTCCAAGATAGGTAGTTTCCCTCAAATACTATCGGGGTCTCTGAACCCCTTGGAATTTGCCCATTCCTTCAAATATCTGGGCATAACTTTGGATCCTGGCCTTACCTATCATGAGCATATTCAACATCTGTCAAAGGCTCTAAACATTAGACTAGGGCTTTTGCACTGCTGTAAACATTGTTTAACCCACGAGGCCCTTAAGCTCACTATCTCCTCCTCAGTTCTCCCCGTGCTTGATTATGGACTTCTTACCTTTGGAGGGGCAAGCTCCTCAGCCCTTGATAGCCTTAGACTTGTCCTAAATAGAGCCTGCCAGCTTCTACTAGGGTGCAATAGACTTACCCATACCTGTATGTTATATCAGGACACAAATTGGCTTGATCTCGACAATAGAATCAAATTCCACACTTGTGTCCTAGCTAAAAAAATCTCATCGGGGCTCTCCCCTGCAGCCCTTACTCCCTTAATCACCATAGACCAAAAAGCCCAGCACACCCGTAACTCTGACTCTCTATGTCTCTCCATTCCCTCCAGTCATACAACACAATTCCAAAGATCTTTCTGTTACCAGGCACCCTTTTGGTTTAACTCCCTACCCGGCACCCTGCGTCTTGATCAGTGAATTGGTCAGTTCAAATCACTCCTGGGTTCACACCTTCGGGCCACAAGCATCTGTAGCTGTAAATGATCCAAGGCCCTGCCATAACAACTTTGACAACGGCCTCTGGCTTGCCTATCCCTACATCTTCTAGCCATCATCTCAGGGTGTAAACTCCCCGACACCTACTAACCACCGCCTCTGCACCAGCTCAGGTAGCTAGACTTCTAGGACTGTAAATTTACCTCGCTTCCTTACCCTGTAACACTCATTATATTGTTAGTATGCACTACCTGCATTGTGAACTCTGTCCTAATTGCATATGACATGGATCCATGTGATTAAGTCTGTAACATTTCCTTGTATTACTTTATTTCTGCTCAAATTGTTTTTTAGCTCTGTAAGCATTATACGTGACGTAGAACCTTTGTAAAGGAGTCTTTGACTCAAAGGTATTTCTGATTCCCTAAATAAGTGATTTTGTGCTGATATTCTTTGTTTTTATGATTATTAACCCTTTAACTGCACATGGGCATTACACAATGTTTAATCATATATTCATGCCCCCTCGGAATACACGTCAGTCAACTAGCAACAGATAAAAGAATTTGAGCACTAACAATAGGTTAATGGAGATGGGAGTAGTATAAGTTCATATATCACATCAAATGTTAAATTTCAGCTAATCAGCACATGCCATGTCATTTGACAGGCGGCCGTAGCCTAAAATGGACCAATCAGAATCATCCTTTGTTTAACCGGAAGTCCCTCACTAAATGTGTTGGCCCTGCCCAATTCTGCCAGAAATTACATACACTCAAACCCGTGTCCTACCCCTTGCACAGGAAATTACATGTGGTGAAGCCCATGTTCCATCCACTTGCATAGGAAATGACCTGCACTGAAACCCTGGCAGTGACATAACACCACCATTTTGTAAGTGTCCTACACCCCTCCATTCTGTACACCCCTTGAACCCCTGCCACGCCATCCTAGCTCAAACCAGAGTCCCACCATCCTAGCTCAAACTCCTTCTCCTCCTTTCTCCTGCACCCCCACCATCCTGGCTTGAACCTCTGTCCCTCTTCACCATGTCCCACCCACCCACCCCCAAAAATAAGTTAGGAGTTCATGTAGTGTTATGTGCCCTCTGTCGGATTGGGAGTATAATTGCAGGGGCATGTGTGCGCTTTTTTGATTAGAATATTTTTGGAATGCTGTATCTAGAAGGCAGCTTCATCGTGCAGAGGTTTCAGAGATCTGATTGGAGACACCCACAGAGGGAAATCCATCTGCCTGTGTAAGAACCCATTTTCTGTTTTATAACAAACAAGGTAAAAAATAATTGAATATGCATCTGTAGGACTGTGTAAAACTTGTAGCAAAATGTTACCTCTATGTTTATGTATGCATGTACCATTTGTAAGCTAAAACAGGCACCTCCATGTAAATAAGCTGGTTCAACAGTTTTCTCTGGATAGCATTGCAAAATGCTGGCTATGTGTCAAGATGCCTGTATTTACATGGATCTGCAAAAATGTAGATATAAGCTTTTGTTTTAAAAATAAAATTGCGTGTTTTAAATGGAGAGTGAGAACAGCTAAGACTCTGGTGTGTGTGCGTGTGTGTGTGTGTGTGTGTGTGTGTGTGTGTGTGTGTGTGTGTGTGTGTACAGGGATCTGGTTGTAAATAAGCTGGCGCAACAGTTTCTCTGGATAGCAAGGCAAATGCTAGCAATCACAAACTAATCATTTATACCCCATCATAAATTACAGCATAAAATACATTTGAATCAGAAACTAATAATTTATACCCCATCATGAAATACAGAATAAAATACATCTGAATCAGAAAAAAGGAAGACCTGTATGTGAGTTTTAAGACTGAGAGAAAACATCTGCTTTTCATTTACACAATGGGTGGGATATTCAGACTGCGCCAAAAAGATGTGCAATAGAGGGAGCAGGCACAAGGCCAGTGCGCCATGGAAAAATGTGCGTGATATTCAAACCATGCGCAGGACAAGGTGTGCCTCTGCAATTTGGCTGAATATCACAACCTATGCACTATATTGCAATGAGGGATGTGCAATGGAGCAGGGTAGATGCGCAATAGTACCCCTAGGGATGTGCAGGGACTAAGACAGGAAGCAACTGAGCAGCTGCCATGGATGCCCCATGTTCTGAGGGGCATGCACCAGGACAGACAGCCCCCCAGCCCACCTAAGGCAAGGCCCCCATGAGCTGCACTACCAGACAGGTGCATGATGGACCACTGGCCCACGTCCCCCAAAGCTGAACCAACAGTATATGTGACCCACCAGTCCCCACCCACTGGGCAAGGTGCCCCTGCACTGTTCTCTGGCCAACAGAGACTGGAACACAAGGACGGCCGAGCCCCACCCATGCCATGGCACCACACCAATGCTGACCACACCCAGTACAGTGAGCCTGAGACACCAAGCCCAGAAGCATGACCAAACAGTGCATGGCACTGAAGGCATACCCCACCACTGTGCCAAGGCAACCAGTGGCCCCAGGGTGCAATGCATATGTACCACATCCCCACCATGACCACCCACCACATTTGGTGACACCACCCACCAACATCATCACAATCCACACAAGGCCCCCAGCATGGCCCCCACAGAGGCACAGCAAAATGGGTGACCAAGCACCAGTACCCAAGGGACCCTGCATGTGAGAAGGGCCATCCCGGATACTGCCACCAGCAGGAAGGCACACCAAACACAGGACCCGAGCACAGTCCTCCACCCATGCACACACCCCATCCCAGCACTGGCCCCACCAGACACTACAGCACCCTCCCATGGCACATGGAGGCATGCACCACACAGGACACAACACAGGGCATATGCAATGCCCCCCATCCAAATCCCATGGGTACCCTGGCATACTGCCACATGAAGCAGTGCAACAGATGCTGCCATCGCGAAGCCCATGGTGCCATGTATCTGTGGACTGGCCACCACCATGTTGCTGGTGAGTCTACCATGTGGCAGGCCACCCATGCACCTGGCCACTCTGATGGCAGGTGCAGGGGCCTGTGACCAGGCCACCGCCCACATGCAGCAGGACCCCATGTGACAGCCACCAGACAACAGGCACCGGCTCAGTCACCATGGATTGCATGGAGGGAGCAGACAAAAGCTCTGCCCACAGTGGCAACAGGGACAGATGTGCAGTAGGCAATTGCAGGAATGGCAGCTGCAAGTGTGCCATGCTTGGCAGGTATGGACTGCCCCTGAAGGCACATTAGCAGCCAAGCATGCAGTGGTGGGGTTGGCACAACCATGCATACCACAGTCACGCATCATGGCGGTGTAGCAGCAATGATCACAGCTACACAGGTATGGCACACACCAACAGGGCCAGCTTGGACATGGCACATGCATCCCAGCCTGCTGCACACAGGCATACAGTGTACAGGGCACACCACACAATCCCTGGACAGAACCCATGGCCCCCACCCACACCAGTGGCAGAGCCCCGCCAGACACACCCACGGCCAGGCCAGCACCACCCCACAGTAGACGTGCACACCACTGCAGCAATGCTCCATGTGCCCACTGAAAATCAGAGACCAACACTGACATAGGTATAAAAGTATATATATTATGAAACAACAGAAGAGCATCAAAAACTATGTGCAGATATGTACAATGGGTGAGGGGATGTGCAAGGAAGCAACAAGGGGGGAGGGGATAGGGCAGGGGACAATGAGAAAGGCAAAAGTGGGGGACATGGGGCGTAGGGTAAAGTCCAGGGAGGGATGGAGTCTGAACAGTTGCTGCAGGCCCTACCAGTGGCCCAGTCTTCTCTCTCTCCCTGTGGCATCTGTGGTGCTGCCGATGGTCACCCCTGTCCATCCTTTCCAGCATCTCCAGCATGGCTTGGGTGACCTGCAGAATCTCCTGAAGTGTTTTCTCCATGGCCACCCAGCTTGGTCCACCTAGGACAAGGGAGCAGAGACAGTATGACTGACTGGCCTGACCAATGCAGCCCACCCAACGTGCATGGAATGCATCAGTGGCCTGCACCCCTGGGATGGCATGTGACCACCCACATTGAGTGCACCAACATGATCTACCAACCTAGGCACCCACAGCCATGCAAACCACTGCACACCATCACTGCCTATGCACCACACAGTACCATCCTGGCCATCTGGTGCCATGGCTACACAGCAGGAACGCAGTGGCACAGCCAGGCACTGAGTGCACCCACGGCCCACCTGTGACACTCACCCACATGTGCTGTCTCACAGGATGGTGCAGAGGGCACCACAGGATGTGCACAGCTGGAGGTGCTATGTGCAGAGGGTCCATGCCTCACCACCACCCCTGCAACCCACCATGCACAGGTGTATAGGGAATCATGGTACTCACCTGCATCTGAGTCAGCAGGGTGCTGCTGATCCCTGGCACAGCCACTGTGCCCTGTCTGCATGGCCACACCTCCTCTGTTGTCCTGCCCATGACATTCCTAGGCCATCCGGGCCCTACGGCGGCCCTCCAGGCCTGGGGATAAACAAGTAGAGAGGCACATCAGTACACGGCTGACCCATAGGACCCACCCAGTGCGTATGCCCGCACAGTCTGTCTGTGCCGTGGTGACTCAGGATGGGCACAATGCACCCCCACAACCCACATCACAGGTGCTGGCCCCCTCCCGGTGGCATGGCCTGCCGAACCCTGTGCCCTGAGGACAGTTGGATATGACTAGTGATGATGAAGAAGCACCTACCTGGCCATGACATGGCTCCCCACCGGGCACGTGCTTGCAGTCAACCCATGCGGTCAGGATTGCACTGCTGGATGTCCCTGTAGTGGTGGTGACACTGCTTCCCCATATGTATGCCCCAGTGGCCTCTTCAAGGCCCTCAGCAACCTCCTGCCATACCTCAGTGTGAGGCCTCAGGAGGGGAACCTGAACAAATAGGACACCTGCATGGGGCTCCTCAAGAGCCACCAGGTTAGCCAGCTCGATCGCACTCCACCCAGGAGCTCTAGTGCATGGCATCATGCAGTCAGGCTGATCCGCCTACCCAGGCACCCGCAGCCATGCAAACTGCTGCACACCATCACTGCCCATGCACCACACAGCACCATCCTGGTTGTCTGGTGCCATGGCTACACAGTGGGAAGGCAGTGGCTAATGTATCTGTAGTCTTTCTATAGATACATTAGTGAATGGAGAAAGTCCAGAGGGGGTATCGCTAAGCTCAAAGGAGAAAAGGGGGCATGTGAGGAGGAGGACCCTGTAAAAGCATCTATCCTAAATAGATATTTTTGCTCAGTATTTACTGATGTGAAGGTAGGGCAGGGCCCACAGCTCAGCACCATGGACATGGGGGGAGGGAGGTGAGCACTACACCCTTCACAAAAGAAAGGGTCCTACAAGGGCTCGCTAAGCGCAGGGTGGACAAGGCAATGGGACCTGATGGCATACATCCCAGGGTACTTAAGGAACTAAGGGTGGAACTAGCAGAGCCATTAGCAGAACTGCTTAGTGAGTCTCTGAGCACAGGAGAGGTCCCAGAAGACTGGAGAAGGGTGATCCCGCTCCACAAGAGTGGTAGCAGGGAGGAGGCAGGGAACTACAGACCAGTCAGTCGTGCCTCAGTAGTGGGCAAGATTATGGAGGCACTTCTTAAGGAAAGGATAGTGCAACACCTGGAATCCATAGGGGCACCAGATCCAAGACAGCATGGGTTTACAAAAGGAAGGTCCTGTCAAACTAATCTCATAGGTTTCTTTGACTGGGTAACTAGAGTGGTGGACCAAGGGGGAGCAGTTGATGTCACCTACCTTGACTTCAGCAAAGCTTTTGACACTGTTCCACATAGAAGATTGATAAATAAGCTGGGTAGGCTCTGGGTGGGTCAGAAGTTGGTCAACTGGGTGGCAAACTGGTTGACTGGCAGAAAACAGAGAGTGGTGGTAAATGGTATACAGTCAGAAGAGATGCAAGTCACAATTGGGGTACCTCAGGGATCAGTCCCGGGGCCAGTCCTCTTCAATATCTTCATTGGAGACATTGCAGATGGACTAGAGGGTAAGGCTTGCCTGTTTGCAGATGACACCAAGATCTGCAACAGAGTAGATGATCCAGATGGGGTGAGCAGAATAAGAAGAGATCTGGATAAACTGGCAAAATGGGCAGAAGAGTGGCAACTGGGATTTAATGCAAAGAAGTGCAAGATCATGCACATAGGGAAGAGAAACCCTGAAGCCACCTATAGTCTGGGAGGGGAGTTGCTGGCAGTCACAAAGGCAGAAAGAGACTTGGGCATCATCATCACTGATGACCTGAAATTATCCAAGTAGACCTCTAAAGCAGTAGGTAAGGCTAGGGGGATCTTAGGGTGTATTAGTAGGGGTATCATAAAGTCGTAAGAGGGAGGTAATAATCCCTCTTTACAAGACACTGGTTAGGCCCCATCTGGAGTATTGCGTGCAGTACTGGAGGCCACATCTTCACAAGGACATTAACCAAAATGAGGCAGTCCAGAGAAGGGCAACCAAAATGGTGCAGGGAATGCATCAGAAGACTTATGAGGACAGATTAACAGAGCTCAATATGTATACCCTTGAGCAAAGGAGGGAGAGAGATAGAGAGAGAGAGGTGATATGATCAAAACATTCAAACATCTTAAGGGCATTAACAAGGTGAAAGAGTCTAACATGTTTAAATATAAGAAAAATAGCAGGACAAGAGGACACAGCATGAGATTAGAGGGAGGCCGATTAGGGGGGGAATGTGAGGAAATTCTTTTTCACAGAAAGGGTGGTGGATGCATGGAACGGTCTACCACAGGGTGGTGGCTATGAATACAGTGCAGGGCTTCAAACAGGCATGGGATAGGCATAAGGGAGCAATACAGATGAGTATGAATAGATAGGCCACTGACAGAGCAAAGGCCAATGGCACAGTTATAAGGTAGAAAAAGAAATGGGCAGACTGGATGGGCCTTGCAGTCCTTATCTGCTGTCAACTTCTATGTTTCTATGTTTCTATGTCTCAAAATGGTGCCCGGTAGCGCACGTGTCCCACGTGCTGAGGCAGCGCGGTACTGCACTGTCAATTACAATTGCGCTGGCACCAGACTGTGCAATAGGGGGGCAGCCATGTGGATGCATGGTGGCTAGAGGGGCAAAGGGCAGCTGCAGGGTCAAGGGTCTGTCAGTGCACTGAGCACCACTGAGCTATGGGGAAGCACCTGTGTGCCGACATGCAGTGGCCTACTGCACAAAAGCACCATGGCGCCCGTGGCACACCATGGCATGTGTTCCCAATGGACATACTGTGCATGAGTGCCACAGGCACAGCAGTGGCTGTGCGCTGTACTGCCTCCCATGCATGGAGCATATGCTGCACAGCTAGCATACATGTCAGCATAGCGTGCATGAGTGGTGTGGGTCCGATTGTGCATGTCACAGTGGTGCACCACAGTCTGAGCACGTTCAACACCATTGCGCAAGGCACAGCCATGCAATATTCAGCCAGGATATGGAAATCAGCTCATGAGCCATTCCACAGTGCATCCACTGCAGTTGCATCCCATTACAGTTGCACATGCCCTCATTTGCACATGATGCGCGCTATAAAAGCAACATGGAAATGCACAGGCCATGGATTGGTATTGCAGCCTTTGGAGGTAGGTGTCATGCTGTGGAGATGTGGGGACAGTGGTCTGGGAGGGCTGTATGGGCCTGCACAGTCCATGGTAACACCTGTTCATCTCCCCAGACACAAGCATGACTGAGCATGAGGAGGATGAGGAGCAGGGTACAGTGCAGAAGCAGAGGCCCAACTTCACCCTGGTGGAATCAGATGCCCTGTTTGAGTCCTACCTTGACAGGGAGCCACTGCTCAGTGGACAGAGGGGCACACCACAGGCCCATGCTGCTGCGTGGGGTGAGGTGGCACATGCAGTCAACCAGCAGGGCAGTCACCAGTGTTCCATGCAGGACTGCAAGAAAAAGGTTGGCACTGACAGGAGGAGGATTAAGGACAAGGTGACTGCCATCAGGGAAGTGATGGCAGCCATTAGTTGGGGCCAGCAGGATGTGCCTCACCTGATGCCACTGAAGGAGCAGGTGGCTGGCAGCATGTGGCATTGTGCCATAGAGGGCATTCCCAGTAGAGGCTTCCAGATGGGCAGCAGCTCCTCACTACATGGTAGGACTAGTGTTGGCAGTGTGTGGGAGGCGGGGAGGGCAGGCTCCTGGGCCAGGCTGGACCACTAACAGTACTGTGTTCCTTTACAGCTCCTGAGCATCTGCATGGGGCAGTGGTGGTGGGTGTGTCCACCGAGGGGGTGGCCCTGGAACTGGTGGAGCACCCATCTACCTCCACAGGTGTCCGAGTGACCGATCACCTGCCGCCCCACACAGCTGTCCAGACTGATGCCTGTGGTGCGGGTGCTAATGAGGCCCTGGCTGCATTCCAGCATGACACCAGTCATGATGTCTTGTGTGTTGAGACACAGATCAGGGCCAACTCCAGCACTGATGATGATGTGACGCACGTCCCAGAAAGTGATGTTGGTAGGACAGAGGGGGATCCCACAAATGGCATCTGCCTAGGCAGCAGTGCGGACAGCGCTGGCATGGTTGCCTTCACATCAGCCCCTGTTCTGGCCATGTCTGCGGCATCCAGTGGGGCAGCACTGATGTGTCACCACGGTAGTGGGATTGGTGGTGCCAGTGCAGCCATGCTGGTAGTGCCCGGCGATCAGCGGCTGGAGGAGCAGTGGCAGCAGCTGGACTGTGTTGATGTGGGGATGGGGCCAGGGGGTGGCAGCAGTGTACCGAGTGATGATGTACCCCAGAATGGTACCGCCATGTTGCGCCCACCATTGCGGAGTGCTATGCTGCAGGGCCAGGAATGACATGGGGGCCAGCATGCTGGCCATGTGGATGACCCCATGGATGACCACAGCCATCTACTGCAGGCCTCTGTGGATCAGCAGGTGTGTCTCATGGATGTGGTGGATACACTCTGTGTGGAGCTGCACCAGGCAGAGGTGTGGCACAGCAGGGACAATGTCTTGCTCCTGGCAGAGTTGGCCCAACAGTGGGTGTATGTGACCGCAGCCATTGACAGGCAAACCACTGTGTTGGTGACTGCCATGGCTACACTGGCTGACCAGCTGTGTGCCTGTCCACTGCACACCCTGCAGAGTACACTGTCCACCCCCTGTTCTCAGAATCAGGTGACTCCGGCCATGTCAACACCAGGTTTGGCTGTAGGCATACCAAGCACACCTGGTGCAGGCATATTTGGTGGCCTGCAGACACCTGCAGGACACGGTCATGTTCATGCAGTGTCCCCTTGGGGGACCATCAGTGCCACCCCATGAGGCCACTGGTCAGTCTGTTATGGCTGGCAGGTCTCGGAGGGGCAACCCATGCATCCATGGTTGCCGTACTACTGTGCTGCATGACTGATCCTTCCTCCTCCACAACTGCTGTCTGCCACATCCCAGTGTGCACTGTGGTGTTCTGTATGTGCACCTGGGTGTTGTGCCCTGTCCTGCACTCACACAGTCTCTGTGCACACCCTCCCAGCTGCTGGCCACTGTGGCATGTGCATGATGATGCCAGCATAGTGCTGACCACCACTGTACAATGGTGCTCAGCGTCTGAGGCACGCACCGCACAGTGCCAGCCACTGGGTGTAGTTGTGTTGGGTCCTGTTTGGTTGGGGGGAACCTGTGGGGGTGGGTGTGCATGTGGCCCTGTGGGCATGGTTTGGGGTGTGTGTGCATGCTGCATGCAGCTCTGCTGTTTCCCGCCTTTTTGTGCAGGCCCCCGCCCATTCCCACGCCCCTACCACTGACTGTCCCTGGTGTCCGCCCCACCTGGCTGTTGGCTGTGCCTTTGTCCCTGGTGCTTGCACGTGTGCCTGTTGACCTACCTGTGAGGTCTAAAGTACTCCTCTGCAATGGTGTCCCGGTGCTGCTGGGCCATCTGGGCTAGCCAGGTATCCCTTCACCCAGGGGGTGGCTGCCCAACACCAGCTGGCCTGGTGTCCTCATTGTTCCCACTGCTGTCCCCCTCCTCGACTTCAACAGCTATCCCACAGTCAGTGGCCATGTTGTGCAGGATACAGCAGGCCAGGAATAGCCCACAGGCCTTTGAGGAGCTGTACTGTAGGTCACCGCCTGACGTGTGCAGGCAACAGAATCATGCCTTCAGCAGCCCAAACACATGCCTGATGATATTCTGTGTTGTGGCATGTGCCTCATTGTACTGTTGCTGCGCTGAGGTCATTGGGCACCAGTATGGTGTGAGCAGCCAGGGCCACAGAGGGTACCCACTGTCACCTGTGTGGAGAGAGATATTGTTAGCATGGTGGTCTGTGGCACTGTGCCACTGACCTTCTAGACCATTCCCCATGGCACCCCTGCCCATGCTCCACCCCCCATCTGCACCTTTTGTCTGGCATGCACTGCATACTCACCTACCAGATGGCCAGTGGGGATGTCCCCACTCTTGAACCTATGGCACAGTGCAGACTAGTTCCAGATGAAGGCATTATGTGCTCCCCCAGGGTGCATGGCACAGACATTGATTATGCAACCCTGGCATCGCACACTGCCTGGCAGTTGACACTTGGGTATCCCTTGTGGTTGATGCATACCACCCCCTCTGGGCCAGGTGGCATGCGGATGCCAACATGGGTGCAGTCTATGGCCCCAAGCAAGCCAGGCAACCTTGCTACACTGTGGAACTCCTGCATGGTTGCTGTGTGCTCTGCCTGTGTGCTGGGGAAATGGATGTACTCCACAGCATGTGGCAGCAGTGTGCTTAGGAATTGTGTGAGTAGGCATGACGTGGTCGACTGGGTTATGCCTGTCATGTCCCTTGTTGGTCTCTGGACGGTGCCTGTGGGGAGCAGGTACATGACAGCTGTGATCTTTGTCTCCACGGACAGCGCATGGCTCCGTCATGTGGGTGCCTGCATCTTCTCACTGCACAGCTCACAGAGCCGCCTCAGAATAGCCCAGTTCAGATGGTACTGGCCCATAATCTTGATGTCACTGTACAGCTTGAAGCTGATGCGGGCACAGTACAGCATGTTCTGGGCATACCGCTGATGGGCCCTTCCACAGCCATGCCTCCCTGCTGCCTGCCTCCTCATACCCTCTTTACCACCTCCATCTGGAAGGTGGCACTGGCTATGTCCCTAGTTGGTGTTCCTCCCAGGTGGCTATCTACCTGGTCCTCCCCTGGCTGTGTGCTGCTGGTTCTGCACCGGGTGCACCCCTGGAACATCACCACTGTGTGCCCTGCATCTGCCCCACTGCTCTCCTTCCTCTGTGGCATGCTCAGGCCCTGAAGCACATGCCCACACTCACACCCACACTCACTCCCACATACACTCACTCGCGCACACCTCCTGTGGCCCCCTCCACCTCTTGGCATGCCTGCCCCCTGCTTCTTTGTGTTGCTCCCTGTCACTTTGTCTCCACATTCCCCCACTATAACTCCTCTGTAGTACATTCTTCCTCCCCTCACTTGCTCCCTTTTCTATTCGCTCATATCCGCCTTCACACAACTTCTGCTTACTCCGCACGTCATCTGCTGTTGAATATTGTACTGCACACATTATTCCTGGTGCCGCCTCCTGCACTTGTGCATTAATTCATTACTGTTGTGCTGTGGTGCATTGGGTTTTGTACTGCGCATTCATTGGCACTCAATATCGCGCTTTGGTGCATGTCCGCTCTTGCATGGGTGCATCCCTATTGCGCATGGTGCAACTGCTCTGAATATCCCACCTAGAGAGTCATTAGCCTTTTCTAGGTGCCTGCTGTATAAAGAGAAAAACAAACATTTTAACAAAATAACAGTTATCTTTTGAAGGGAGGGTGTAAGCTATGTTACACTGAATTACTGATTAAAAAGATGCAGCTGTTCTAGAAAAAGACACAATTTCCATTCTGACTTTTAAAAACATTATAACTAAGCTGGCATGCAACTGCCCTTATTATAAACTGTGTCTCTTTGTGTTTTAAGACGAGAAAAAACATTTGTTTTTCATTTACACAGAGAATCATTAGCCCTTTCTAGACCCCTGCTGTGTAAAAGAGAAATAAAGGTGATTCTCATGATATACTTTTTTAGAAAAACCAAAAAGATTTAACAAAATAAGTTTTATCTTTTGATTAGCTGGATGTAAGCTGTTACACTAAATTACTAATTTAAAGGATGCAGCTGTTTAGAAAAAGACAAGATTTGTATTATACATTTTAAAACATAACTAAGCTATATGATTATTTGGGTTTAAAAAAGCAGTCTGCATACCTTTTAATTAGACTGTGACCAAAGTTTAAGCAGAATGGAAAGGCATTAGAGACCTCCCAGCTGTCACATGAAGTAAAAACAAAACCTGTAAGGAGCTGTGCAGGCCTCATATACATTTTTCCCATGGAGATGGGTGGGGAGGGGGTTGGATCGACAGTGCCAGATGTTCAGACATTTTTTCAGTATTGACCATGTACTTGGGGGGAATTACACATTTTATATAAAGATCTGAACATACTGTGCTTAGGACAAAAGACCAGAGCTAGACCTCCAAAAATACAGCATCAAACAGTCAAAAAGAATGGATTCCTGGGGTGACAAGAGTTAATCTCACTCTGAAGACTTTTTCCAAGTGCTCCCAGAGATGAATAGTGTAGAGTCTATCACTGACTCTATGATCAATACAGAAGGTGTACATTTTTATTTTTAATCAAGAATAGTAGTTAGATGCTTGTTAAAAATGCTTGTTTCCCTGTTTGTCTTTGTTTTGGTATTGCTTTTATTGCAGATTTTAGAGCTTAATATTTACCCATATAATGTTTAAAAACGTATAAGCAAAATAATCTGTTTTGTTATGTATTGGCCTGTCCCAACAAAGTTGAAGAAATGCTTGTGTGCTGTGTTTTGCAATGTTTTATATTTTAGAGGAGATGGGGTGGGGGTGGGTTGCAGGTTTCAGATTTGAAATTTGTTCCTACAGTATAATGCTGAAAATACAAAATTAGTGATGGTGGTATTTTCTCTTTTGTCAACAGCTGAGAGAAATCCTTAAGGAGAGAAAGGGAAAAAAGACCTTGTGAAGTAACCCAAAACCATCACAAGTTTCTGCTGCTGTGAGTCATGAGCAAAATAGACCTTGTGTTAATTTGAGTGATGAGGAACAGCCATCCAAGAGCAGTAGCGCAACGGTTTCTAACAAAGCGTCATCACATCCAAGGTTTCGAGAAAAAGACCTTGAAGCACTAAATCTAGCAAGGAGCTGTTTTCTTGCTATGGTTGATGCCTTGTTCAATGGCATGGTAATTGAAAGCAGATTATCTAGTCAGGATTATGATAATCAGATTTTTAAATCTGAGTTTTGTAAAGGTACTTTACTAAGTAGTACATTTTCTATATTATGTGCAGCCAAGTACTCATGCTCAGAGCTGAAACAGACTGTGAATGTGGCCCAAATGTTTGAAAAGGTCAGGACATTGGAAAAAAACCTGGCCAAAAAAAAAAAATAAAGTGAAGACAGAAGATCTCATATGTTGAGTGAAAAGGGGGCAGCACTAACAAAATGAAAAAAAAAAAATAACAAATGGGGTCAAAAAGGAAAAATGTGGGTAAAAAAATAAAACAATCAGAGAAAATTTGAAAAGAAAAGTAAAGTGTGCCAGAAAAATATTATATCATAGGAGATTACAGCATGTTGCTGATGTTCATCAAGCTGGTGAATTAGAAGACCAGCTTGCTGTACGTAAGCCCCTACAGTTTTTTTAGAAAGTGTGCAGCATTATGAACATATTGTAAAAAAGTTCAGGGCTATTGAATTTCATGAGCGATACTGCTTTGTAAACCTAGGTAAAATAAAATATTTTAAAGAGGCCATTGTTGCAGTACATCAGGCTATTCAAGAATTGCTGGACAGGATGATGAGACAAACAAACCATGGAGACTTTGTACAATTATGCTTGAATGATGACTCTTTAAATCACCTCTTGTTCTCAAGGAAAACATGACCTAATGAGATAAATGCAGCCACCTCCTTAGATCAGATAGCTGATATGTTACAGAGCAGTGCAGAACTAATTGCTGATGACACTATACATCTCATAGTAACCACTATCAGGAATCACCAGGGGGTGGTGGTGGGGGTTGACAGACATTGAGCTCTACTTTTAATACCAGGATTTTACAAAAAAGAGACAATACTTGATTGATTTAAATAAGTTTGCTTTGAACCAAATTGTGAACAGAAAACTGACACTGCATCCTACCCCTACTGTAAAAAGATTTGTAGGTCTTTAGCATGCCTAGAAAGGCATTTAGCTAGAGCTGATGTGGGTACGGTGTCTTGTAAATCCATGAAATTATGTGAAGAATGTTTTGTCTTTCACAGGGCTTCTCATACATGTAAGTTGATTCAGTGTGACAGATGCGGGTCATTCATGACCGCAGACAAGCATCTGTGCTACATGTCACCACTCACAGATGTAAAAATCTCTGAGAAATATATAGTGTTTGATTTTGAGGCCAGACAAGAAAGTGGGACTCACATACCAAATTGTGTGTGTGCAAAGCAATTAGATGGGAAGAGGTCCTGTGAATTTGAAGGAGAAGATTGTATAAAAGATTTTGTAGGACATTTTATTGGCACACCATTTAGACACTACACATTTATAGCACACAATGCCAAAGGCTATGACAGTTATTTTATCATTAACCAGGTAGTCAAGGAAAGAATTGATATTAAATTGCTCACCCAAGGAGGAAAATTACTTTGTGTAACAGTACTGTCCCTGCACATCAGATTTATCAACAGTCATTGTGTTCTTCCTTTCAAACTAGCAAAACTCCTTGCAGCCATTGGATTTGAGAATGAGATTGCTAAAGGTTACTTTCCACATTTTTTTAACACCAAGGCCAATGAAAATGATGTGGGTCCCCTGCCCGATGCGCCGTTTTATGGTTCTGAAAATATGCTGCCTGCGGAAAAGCAACAGTTCATGCAATGGTACCTAGCTAACTGACATAGAGAATGTGATCTGAAAAGTGAGTTTCATTACTATTATCACTAAGATGTTGAAATTCTTCAAAATCCTGTGACAGATTGAGGAAAGAAGTGATGAACATGACAGCCAAAAGTGTTTTAAAACAGTCAGATGGTGATACAGTAAGTATGAAACAGTATCCTTAGACACCTTCCAGTACATTATGATAGCCTCATTCTGTATGGCCATGTATAGATTTTTATTTTTGAAAGAATGCACTATTGCTGTTCTTACCCCGGATGACTACCACAGACAATTAAAGAGATACTCCACACCAGCTATTCAGTTGATTATGTACATACCTGTATCTGAGAAAGAAAACATTTCTATTCAGCACACTCTAAGGGACGGTGAATTTAAGGTAGGGCCTTACTTTTTGGATGGTTATGCTTTAATAAATGGAATACCCACAGCCTTTGAATTTAATGGTTGTTTTTTTCATGGCTGCAACATCTGTTACTGTGAGAAATTTAGGAATCACATGACAGGGACTAGTTTTGGACAGTTATTCAATAGGACCATGCACAAATTTCATTTTCTAAAAAACAAAGGTTTTGCCATTAGAGTATTGTGGGAACATAAATGGAAAGCAATGCTGGCTACAGATCAGGGTATGAATAATTTCTTGAGGGACAGGCAGCTACTACAGCCACTTGAACCTAGGGAGTCACTGTTTGGGGGTAGAACAAATGCCATTTACTACAAGACGCAGCCTGATGAGAAAATACACTATTACACCTTTACCAGCCTCTACCCTTTTGTTAACAAAACCAAACAGTATCCATTCAGTCATCCTGACATCATTTATGAAAATTTTGATGACCTTACTCAGTACTTTGGTTTAGCAAAAGCAAACGTAAAAGTCTTACCCCTAGAGGCCTGTTATTCCAGTGCTGCCATCCAGGATTGGAAAACAACTTGTGTTCACATTATGTCATATATGTGCTGAAGACAGACTTCAAACAACATTGTGCACACACAATGATGAACAAAGGGAACTGACAGGTACCTACTATACTGTAGAACGAAACATGGCACTGGAAAAAGGCTACAAAATCATTAACATTTGTGAAGTCTGGCATTTTAAAGAGTCATGCACAGAGGTTTTTGCAGACTACATCAAGCTGCATCTAAAAGGCAAGCAAGAGGCATCTGGTTTCCCTTCATGGGTAAAAAGTGAAGCAGATAAAGTCAGGTACATGCAACAGTATTCTGAAAGAGAAAATGTACATTTGAACCCTGTGACCATAACTATTAACCATGCAAGGAGACAGATATCTAAACTGTTTTTAAATTCTCTTTGGGGCAAATTTGGGCAGAGAGCTAATTTGAGGACCACAAGCATAGTAACAAACCCTGACAAGCTGTTTCAGTATGTGTTTGCCCCTTACTATGATATTGACTCATGCTGTTTCATCGATGATGAAACAGCTTGTTTAAGCTGGAAGTACACCAAAGACTACTACCCAAATTCTAATAATATCAACATATTTATAGCTAGCTGTACAACTGCATATGCCACAGTGGAACTCTACAACCTGCTAGATAAGTTACAGGACAGATACCTTTACCATGACACTGACTCTGTCATTTTTGTGTCCAGACCAAGTGACTAGACCCCATCTCTGGGTAATTATTTAGGGGAGCTAACCAGTGAACTTCCTGCAGTTGAACACATTACAGAGCTTGTTTCTGCAGGTCTGAAAACTCACGACTACCGGCTGTCCAGAGGAGAGGTTGTTCTTAAAGTGAAAGGTGTTACCCTTAATGTAGCTAGCAGTAATCACATTAATTTTGAAAGTCTGAAGAACCTGGTCTTTGATTAGACAGGGTCACAGATCTCTAAATAAATTACCGTGAGTCAACCCAGCATTGTTAGGAATAAAAAGCAGTGGTCCCTTGAATCAAAAAAAGCTGTCCAAGACCCAGATAGTAGTTTATGACAAGCAAGTTTTACAAGCCAATTTTAAAACACTTCCTTATGGATACTGATTGTGAAAAATGGATATCAGGTTGCAGCATTCCTTTACTTGTCTGTTGGCTGGCCCCTCTAATAGTGGGAAGAACTTCTTTATAAAACAGTTGTTGGAAAATGCTGATGCCACTTTATCACACAAGCCTGAAAATATTATCTGGTTCTACAGCTGTTGGCAACCTTTGTATAATGAATTGTTGTTAAAGTTCTCACAGATTAAATTTTTGGAGGGGCTACTGATGTCACTAGCTGACAATGATCTCTTACCCCTTGGGAAGGTAAATTTTGTTGCTATAGATGATTTCATGGACTCTGCCTGTCACAATAGTGAAGCTGAGTATGGATTTACTAAGTGCAGCCATCATAAACAGTTGACAATATTTTTAATTGTCCAGAATGTATTCTGTCAAGGTAAAAAAAAAAGCAGGACCATCTCACTAAATGCCAAATTCATGATTTTGTTTAAAAATCCCAGAGACAAGGTGCAGATCATAACTCTGGCTAGACAGGTGTATCCTGGTCAGACAAAATTTTTCTTAGAAGCTTTTGAAGATGCAACAAGAAAGTCTCACGGCTATTTACTGGTTGATTTAAGATCCAATACACCAGAAGAATATAGACTGCGTAGTGAGTTGTTTCCCCCTGACTGACCTGTGGCATATGTCATGAAAAAACACATTCTGCTTCTAAAAATATATGATAGTGTATTGTCATTATGTCTAAAACAATGCAGAGAAATCTGTCTGTTCTAAAGTTACTTGTAAAAGGGCCTCCCAGCTTAAGAAAAGCTATTTTATGTTCAGCCTCTGATTATCTGGTATCAGCTATAGCTGAGATAGCTTTAAACACTCTCAAAGGAAATATTCCACTGTCAGTAAAGCAGTTAGGTTTGCTGAAAAAAAATGGAGAGTCATTAATACTTTAAGCTATAAACAAAGAACCTTAAGAAGCAAAAAGAAAATAATTAACCAGACAGGTGGATTTATAGGGACACTGTTAGGAATTGCCATTCCTTTGATCACCGGACTACTGGCTTCATTATTTGTCACAAAATGGTGTATTTTATTTTGTTTTAATAGGTTTTTTAAGGAGGCATTTAGAAACTCTTTACCCTGATCAGTCTGCAACTTCTGAGGTGTGCATCCACTTTTAAAAATAGTTTTAAAGGCTTACATCATTGCCTTGTCTGATTTGTCTTTTAAAGTCACTACCCAAGCATACTTGGACAGCACATCGATGCACATCAGTATGTACTTAAACCCATTATTGTACTTTGCATATTGACTCATATCCACTAAATCAGCTTGCCATTGTCTGTCTATGTCAGAAACAATGACAGAATTTCTCTTAAATCGGACTCTGGCTGCTTTGTGTAATGAATAGGGGTCCTGCTTCGCAAGCCATTCTGCAACACCTTTCCTGCTGACACCTTTATCAAGTTTTTTTGCAGCCTAATACAGCTGAGTCACCCATGTGATACTACCCACTTTTTTGCATTAAAATATATATTCTGGAGCAGGTGATCATTCCTTTTCTTTCGTCAACCCCTGATACATCTGTTAGCTAGCAAAACTCTTGTCACCAGTAAAATAAAGCATGTGCTCTTTTTATTCTTTAAAAACAGTATAACAACCACAAAGTGCAATGCATGATTATATTTTATTTATACATACACAAGTCATAATAGTATTTTAAAGTTTACTTTATATGTGTTATAACATATAGCAAGCATGCAATGATTACATAATATCATGTTTTCTACACTTCCGGTTTTACATGTTTTACAATACCCAAAGACAGTAACTTTTGAGCTGCATATTTTACACAGGCATGGTTTCATCCACTTCCCTCCTAGTGATGAAGCAGGCACAAAACATACACACATATGCCATGCACCACTCAGAATAATCAGACTGATTTTTAAGAAAAGTTGTTACATCTAGAATGTCGTTCACCTTACATATGGCTCTTTGGTTTGTTTTTTCCAGTACTTCAGTATATCGTTTCCACAAAAAGTGAGGCAACTCTTTAAACAGAGTCAGTGTGCTTTCTGCCAGTGAAGTAGTTGAACCTTCAGAGCAGACATTTAATGCAGGCTGCTTTCCAAAGTATACAGGGCCCTTTAAAATGTCCTTTATCACATGGTACATTGTAGACATCAAGACTGACTGGAATATCGGGAGCATGCCAGTATGTTCCATATGAAAGTACATCATAATACAATATTTAGGGAAAGCATATGCTAAATCAGATTTATGAAACACAACAAAAGCGATAAAAGAAGCAAAATATATAATGTCAGACTCAGCCACCCCATTCTGCAGACTAAACACTAAAAATTCAACAACGGTACAGATAAAACCACAAAAGTGTACCACATTATAAGGATTATGCATAAACTCTATAGCAATTTTATACATTGCTTCCTCAAGAGTAGTACCTTCATCCTTAAAATAATCCACAGTTTCCTTTTGGGGTCCCTCTGGGAGAACATCAAAAAGTCCTTGGCATGTCTCTAAAAGTACTGACGGTGCTGTAGGTAGATTTAAACCAGGATGTTTAACTCTGCGTCTGACTAGTTGGTAATTAAGCCTCTGGACGCACTGACAGAGTGTTTCCCATTGTGGTATACTCTGGAAAAAAGCACACAGCACTATGTTTTAGTGACCTCTCACTGCATGGCGAAGTTCATCAAGAAGAAAAGTCAAGGTAATGACATGAACAATATTAAAATGGTAACAAGTAAGTGTTTTGGGGGGTGGGGGTAAATGTTTTTTACAACATAAACAGGGTCTCTGAATTTCCTTATATATATTTTTTAAAGGGCCCTTTACTGACCAATGGATCATTTCAGCAAGCAGAGAATCCAGGTTAACAACACATACAATATCACAAGATTTTTTTTTGCTTTATAGTACACATACACATGACTATGATGATCATGTTGTAAAGCCTACAAAGGCACTCATTGTCATCCATGAATATATTGTCAAATAGTTTAACATTTTCTACAAAGAGCAACACTGATTCATTTATATATTTATCTGTATCTTCCCATATTTCTGGAAGGGCACACATCATCAGTTCAGAGGTTGCATGTATCTCACAAAGGCAAATTTTACATTGAGGTGAACCAAACAGTGATGGATGGCAGTAATGGCTTAGGATCAGATACACACGTCTTGGGATTCTCTTGGTACTTGTATCCCATATGATTATCTGTAAAATAAAATATGACATTTTTGGTACTGAAATGTTTACATGTAAGGTTTTTTTTTTTGGAGGGGGGTTAATGTTTTTTACAATATGAACAGGGTCCCTGAATTTCTTTTTAGACATTTTTTAAAGGGGCCTTTGCTGACCAGATATGTGGCTTCTCTTCTAATCTCTCTGTCTGTCTGGTGGTACATATTTTTAATACACCACTTGGGATCATCAGCCTTTTTCTACATAATTTAAAACATGACCGATACACTGTAGTGTTTCGTTGGTCAAATTTAAGCCCTGTTATTTCATTTCTATTGCTAAAATCACAGGCATAAGTTGTCCTATATGTATGGCTTCAGAAACATTTCTGTATAATTCTCTAGCTGTCAATTCATCAGTGATACAAGAATGATTTTTCTGACTAGTGTCATCTATCTCGTACCCAGGACAGGCATCAACCATTTCAGCATGTATCACCCTCTCTATCACTGCAGCAATTACACCACAGATGGTATGATACATAATGTACTTACAATACATATCATGGTCAGTTTTGGGGGGTTTACTACTGAGGCCTGGTTTTTCACATGAGGACCCTTGTCTAATCTCAGTAGAAGTAGAAGAGGGTTGGGTAGTGATCACAGCTTGTTCTGTGATATTTTGAAACATTCTATCACTCTCTGTATTTCTAACATACTGGTCCTCACACATCTCATCAACACCCACATTTGTATCTTTCACACAGCAAACACAGTCGAGCAGTAGATTTGTGGAAAGTCACGAATCCATGCTGTCCAAATATGACTGCTGCTCCATCGCAAATCCTTTAGTCTATTAAAGTAAAACAAAAAACAGCATTGGTCCTGTGACTCATTATAGGTAAGATTTTGTTCTACTGCTAACTTATCTCCTCAGTTACACCATGTATGCATGTCACCACTCAACTATTTTTTTTAATGTTAAAAATGTATTTACCTCATCAAGGCAACTCTTTTCATCTTCTTCATTTTTCTTATCTTTCTCCTTCTTAGCCTGAGCTTCACTGCTTGTGGCTGCATCATCATCATATACCTCTTGGGCTGAGGTGCCTTTTGGCTGTGTCTTGGATTTCTTCTTCACAACTTTCTCTGATGTTTTTTTTTGGCAGTGTTGCACCACCCATATTCTCTGGCTCCCCCTTCTTGTCTCTCTCTGTTTTGGGTTTCATAGAAACAACTTTTTCTCCATCAGATTCACAACCCAACACCTCTTCATGGTCTTACAGTGGTGCCTCTTCAGAAGGACAGTCAGATTTAGGATTTTCTGATTTATTCACCAAACTGTGTGGTGAGTTTCTTTTTTATGCCAGACACTCTTCCATTCAACAAGACTTGTGTGGGACATTCTTTTTCACACCTCATTTAGTACACATACATTGGCTTGGGTTGTTGGGCCCTGATAGCCATCTTTTTGATTGGCTTTTCATCTCCAGACTTTTCATTTGGTGGTGTGACAGGCTGTTCTGTTGCTAGGAGGTTGAATTGAGAAGCACTGCTCTGTGCCATCTTCTTCTTCTTCTTCTTGATGTTTTTGGATAATCTGCTCAAAGTCTATAAAACAGAATGTGAGGAGTCTCTCAAAAAGCTGTTCCTTCTGGCTTCAAATGCAGGGTTTATATAAGTCTTTGTAAGATGGACTACCCCTTGGTAGAACCATCACCACACCCATCATACTATGCATAGTAACATGTGCCACAGACATATCCATTGTAGCCCCATCCCCTTTTTAAAAAAAATATAAATATCACTCACATTTAGCCTTCTCCTTGATACTACACAAAGCTGAGGGGAGAACTATAGGTATGTGTCTTCCTTTTTTCTGACTCAAATGTTTTTTATTCTATAATTCATGATGGAGTATAAATGATTAGTTTGCTATTGTTAACATTTGCCTTGCTATCCAGAGAAACTGTTGAACCATCTTATTTACATGCAGGTCCCTGTACAGACACACACACATACACACACAGAGTCATAGCCTTTCTCGCTTTCAATTTAAAACACACAATTTTATTTTTAAAATAAAAGCTTATATCTACATTTTTACATATCCCTGTAAATACAGAGATCTTGACACACGCACACACACACATGGCCAGCATTTTGCAATGCTAACCACAGTAAACTGGTGAACCAGCTTATTTACATGGCAGACCCGGTTTAACTTATGAATGGTACATGCATATACATAAACATAGAGGTAACATTTTGCTGCAAGTTTTACACAGTCCTGCAGATGCATATTAAATTACTGTATACCTTGTTTGCTACAAAATAGAAAAGGGTACTTAGGCAGATGGATTTCCCTCTGTGGAGGTCTCCAAACAGATCTCTGAAACCTCTGCACAATGAGGCTGCCTCCTAGATACAGGATTACAAAAGTATATTAATCAAAAAAACGCACACATGCCACTGCAATTATACCCCCAAGCCAACAGAGGACACATAACACTACATAAACATCTAACTTATGTTTTGAGGGTGGGGTTGGGTGGAGCATGATGAAGAGGGACAGGGGTTTGAGCCAGGACAGTGGGGGTGTAGAAGAAAGAAAGGGACAGAAGTTTGAGCTAGGATATGGGACTCAGGTTCGAGCAAGGATTGCATGGCAGGGGTTTGAGGGATGCACAAAAGTGAGGGGGTGTAGGACCCTTACAAAATGGTGGTGTTATGTTACTTCTGGGGTTTCAGTTCAGGTCATTTTCAACACAAGTGAGCAGGACACAGGTTTGAGCGAATTCCATTCCCGGTGGAAGTGGGTGTGATCAACGCATTTAGGGAGTGACTTCTGGTTAAACAAGGGACAGTTCTGATTGGTCCATTTTAGTCCACACCCACCTATCAAATGATGTGGCATGTGCTGATTGGCTAAAATGTAATATTTGATGAGATATATGAACTTATACTACTGATGGGGATGTTTATACTTACAAAAGTAAAGAGGAAAGGGAATAAAATAACAGTATTTACCTTTTTAATTAAATGATAAATGTAAGGTGTTTCAATTAGTACAGGATGGCAGAGCAAGAAGCATAGTCTAAATGTAAGAGGGGTACTGCAGATAAAAAAACATCAAGAAATATTGATTTATTATAATGAATGCTTAAAAGATGCCTGATGACATTGTGGAGTTCAGTAATATAGAGACTTTTACAATAAGTTTCAATAAGTTCTTAAAAAACACTATTGTCTGAATTAATGAAGGCATGTGACATGCACTAATTGTCTGGTGCAGCAGCATTAATGCAGGTGTAGAGTGCAATAAAGAAATAATGCATGACAGGGCGTGTGTCTTTCTGAGGTAACGTCATGCCTCAGGTGGTTAGGTATGGTCAGCAAGCTGAATGCATCCAACCCCTGAGAACTAATGTTATTCTAACACATAGAAACATAGACACATAGAAGTTGATGGCAGGAAGAGACCGCTATGTCCATTTAGTATGCCCATTTGTTTTAGACCTATTTTGACATTCTCGTTGCCCTTTATAGTCAAGGCTCCCTTGTGTCTGTCCCATGCATTCTTGAATCTCCCCCACAATGTTGACCCCCACAGCCTCTTGGGGTGGGCTGTTCCAGGAATCCACCACTCTTTCTGTGAAGAAAAACATCCTTGTATTAGTAAAGAACATTCCTCCTTGTAACCTGACTTCATGTCCCCTGATTCTGGAGCCCTTCCTGAAGTGAAAATGTTCCTCTACCTGTACCTTGTTAATGCATTTTATGTACATGAATGTTTCAATCATGTTACCCTCTCTCTTTTCTCTGCTCCAGGGAGTACATATTCAGTTCCCTAAGTCTCTCCTCATAGGACATGTACTGCAGACCCTGAATCTTTTTTTGTAGCCTTTCTCTGTACTGTTTCCACCCAATCGATGTCCTTCCTGAGGTGAGGCCTCCAGAACTGGAATCTGTATTGCAGGTGAGGCCTGATCAGCGATCTATACAGTGTTAGTAATACCTCCCTCCTCCTGCTCATGATTCCCCTCCAAATGCAGCCCAGCATTCTGTTGGCATTCAATGTTGCCTTCTCACACTGCTTACTAATCTTCAAGTCATCTGAGATTATGATTCCCAGATCTCGTTCCTGGTTTGAGGCTGCCAGTCTTTTGCTGCCTAGGTAATACTCCTTTCTTGGACTTTTCATTCCTATGTGCATTGCCTTGCACTTTTTGGCATTAAATCTCAGCTGCCACACTCCAGACCATTCTTCTAGTTGCTTGAGGTCAGCTTCCATGTTGGTCACTCATTATGAGGTGTTCATCCTGTTACATATCTTGGTTACATCTGCGAACTGACACACCTACCCTTCCAGTCCATCAGCAATGTCTGCTATAAAAACACTGAAGAGCTGAGACCCCAACACTAGGACATGGGGCACTCCACCGGTATCCCCTTCCTTCCGTTGATTGTGTTCCATTTATCTGTACCCTCTGGGTTCTGCATTGTAACCAGTTTTGTACCCATCAAACTACTTCTGGACCAACCCTTGTCGGGTCAAGCTTCTTTACCAGCCTTCTGTGTGGAACTGAGTTGAGAGCCTTACTAAAGTCTAGGTAGACTACATCTACTGCCCCACCATTGTCCACTATTTTTGTAGCCTACTCAAAAAACTCAAGCAGATTTGTGTGTATGACCTACCAGCTGTAAAACCATGCTGCTTAGGGTTTTGTTGGCCATTAGTTTCAAGGAATGCAGGGTTTTATTTAACTCTAAAAATTGATTAGTGTTTTGCTCATAAAAGTGCTAAAACATTGTGAAAATGCACAGCACTTGCCTCACTGTGTTTAACAAACATACCACTTTTAGAAAAACTATATAAACACTTTTTGTACAGTTAGTATTGTACTAAGAAAAAAACTGCTAATCAATTATTTAAAACCCTGGAATGCTGTGATTCTCTGAGTAGTGTCTCGGTTAGTTTTCCTACTATAGACATGAGTCTGTAATTACTAACCTCTTTGCAACTGCCTAATTTGTGAAGTGAAACCATTATTGACTTTTTCCAGTCTTCAGGTACTACTCCGTTCTGATGATGGTAATTTTTGGGAACAGGCAGAGAGCAAGAGACAGCAAAATTCCATGTGGGGCTTTGGGGTGATCGCATTATTAATTTTACTCTCTCTTGTGTTTTTTCCACTTGAAAATTATTCCCCCTTCCCCAACACCCTTTTTCTTTTTTCCTTGTTTCTTTTTCCTCCTTCCCCATACAAACTTCCTTACCTCCTTTATGTTTTGCTCTCCCTGATTTACTCTGCTGTTGATTGACTTGTAGTTAATAACATGTTGCTTGTAGTATTCCTTGTTGTAAGATGGTAACATGTCTTTCATTGTTTCTAGACCTAAGGAAAACTCTCTATTAATAGTATGAAATGTATATACAGAGGTGTAAGGTTCAGTATCCTGTTAGCCATTGCAAAAATGTTAAACATTGTTATAATGCTATGACTTTGTAAATATATGTGTAACCCCCCTGTTACACGGGGTTACTAGAATCCTAGTAAGACCTAGTGGTAGGCAGGGAAGGCAGCTTGTGAAACTCCAGTCAAAATGGATTTCACACTGTCTCTCTCTGTTCTCAGTCTCAAATAAGACTGAGGGATGACATCATTTTAGAACTGTCACAGCTGCATAAGCCACACTGGAATGTTGCAGTTGGAGGTTAGAGCAGAACACTGAGGAATTTGAAGTCAGTCTGCATGCAGTCAGAGAGAGAGAGAGAGACTGTAGTGCAGTAGTGTGTGTGCAGGCTCTCAGATCTTTAAGCTCTGTTTCAGAGCTGCTTTTGTTTTTGGTGTGTGTTTCCACCTGAAGAGGAACACAGGAACTGATAAGTGAAGTGGTGGAGACCACTCTCAATGGTTCAAAGCCACATCCCTGAGGGGATGGGGGAAGGTGGCTGCTTGTTTTCCAGGGGCAACCCCCTGGGTTCGGCTAAGGGAAAGAAGCTGCCTGTCTGAGTTGTGCTGAGGCACCAGAAGCTCTGTAAGAGATTCCTTGAAGAGGAAACACCTGTGGGGCACCTGCAACCAAAGGGTGAGTTCACTTTGAAAAAGGGCCAAGTGTTTTCACCTGAAACATAAGGAAACTAAAGGGACTATTACTGTGGGGTCAGGAAAAGACAGCCAAGTACAGTTGGAAGATGTGAGGATTAGACTGCTTAACTCAGTGGGGGGTCTAGAGTAATGGACAAAGCCACTTATAAGTATGTTCAAGGCCAGCACAAAATTGAAAGAAAGAATGTGGGGATTGGACTGCTTAACCTGTGGGAGTCTAGAGTAATGGACAACATTGACATAGAAACATAGACTTTGATGGCAGATAAGGACTGCTAGGCCCATCTAGTCTGCCCATTTCCCTACCTACAGGATAGGCCGCAGATCCTAGTTAACCAACAGCCTATTTCTTCCTACCCCCCACAAGAATTGCCTTATGTCTGTCCCATGCATTCTTGAATTCTCCCACAGTTTTAGACCCCACAACTTCCTCAGGAAGACTGTTCCATGCATCCACTACCATCTCTGTGAAATAATACTTCCTAACATTGCCCCTGAACCGCCCTCCTTCTATCTTTAAATTGTGTCCCCTTGTTCTTGCAAGTCTCTTTTTCTGAAAGATGCTACCCTCTTGGACTTTGTTGATTCTCTTGAGGTACTTGAAAGTTTCTATCATGTCCCCTCTCCCTTCTTTCCTCAGGGTATACATATTAAGCTCTTTAGTCTCTCTCCTCATAGCCTTCCCTTGCAAACCCTGCACCATTTTAGTTGCCCTCCTCTGGACTGCCTCTATCTTGTCTATGTCCTTAGGAGATGGGGTCTCCAGAACTGGACACAGTATTCCAGATGGGGTCTCACCAACTGTCTGTACAGAGGGATAACAACTTCCTGTTTTCTTCTGATGATGCCTCTCCCTATACATCCCAGTATACTCCCGGCCCTCCCTACTGCCTTCTCACAATGCTTGCTAACCTTAAGATCATCTGATATGATTAACCCAGGTCCCTTTCCTTTTTGTTGTTATTTACTACCTCCCACCATTGTGTATTCTTCCCTGGGTTCTTGTTTCCCAGGTGCATTATTTTGCACTTTTTGCATTGAACTAGCTGCCATACTTCTGACCATTCCTCCAACCTTGCCAAGTCCCTTTCATCCTTTCCATGCCTACTTGTGTATCAACCCTGTTGCAGATCTTTGTGTCATCTGCAAAAGGCATACTTTTCCTTCCAGTCCCTCTGCAATGTCACTGATGAAGACATTAAAAAGGACTGGACCCAATACTGAACCCTGCGGTACCCCAATAGTAACCACCTTTCTTCAGAGTGGACTCCATTTACAATTACCTTCTGTGTCCTGTTGTCCAGCCAATGTTTACCCAGGCTACCACCCTGGGACCCACTCCCAGGCTGGTTAATTTGACTATTAATCTTTGTGTGGGACTGTGTCAAATGCCTTGCTAAAGTCTAGGTAGGCCATGTCCACAGCCCTCCCTGGTCTACTACTTTGGTCACCCAGTCAAAGAAATCTATTAGATTCTGTCTGACATGACCTTCCTGCTGTGAACCCATCCTGCCTTGGGTCCTGTGCTCCACTGACCTCTAGGTACTCAACTATTCTTTCCTTCAGAAGTGACTCCATCATTTTCCCTACCACAGAGGTCAGACTCCAGGTCTGTAGTTTCTGCCTCTGTCTTGGTCCCACTTTGTGAAGGGAATCACATCCGCCTTCCTCCAGTCCTCGGGTACCACACCATCCTCCCATGACTTATTAAAAGAGTAGCCAGTGGTTTCACTAGTTCCTCCTTAATTCTTTTAGAATTCTGGGGTGAATTCCATCAGGACCCATTGCTTTGTCCACCTTCCATTTTAGGAGTTCTTGCAGAACTCTTTCTTCTGTGAAAGGACTGGATCGACCTTCTATCAAGGGTGCTTCTGTTAATTGATTAGGCACTTCCCTCCTCTTTGTGAATACTGAGCAGAAATATTCATTCAGTATTCTCTGCTTTTTCACTGTCCCCTCTGCTCACCCACCTCATTCTATTCAGCCTCACTATCCCTCCCTTGTCTTTCCTTGCCGCTGGATGTACCTATAAAAGGTTTTATCCCCTTCTTAACTGAGTTGGCTATCTTTTCCTCAGTTTGGGCCTTGCTATTCTGACTTCCCTCCTGCTTTTTCTGACTTAACTGCTACAGCCTCTGTCCTGCTCCTTCTGTGTTTCTTTATACTTCCAGAATGCTATCTTTTCTTCCTGACTTTCACAGCCACCTTCTTTTGAGAACCATAGTGGCTTTTTCTTTCATTTTGATTTGTTTATTTGCTTCACACAAAGGCTTGTTGCCTCTGTGATGGCAGTTTTGATAATTTCCCATTGTTGCTCCACACCTCCTTCTAGCCTGTTTGCTAGTGCTTTTCTGAGGCACTCTCCCATCTTGCCAAAGTCAGCCCTCCTAAAGTCCAGTACCCTCACTTTTGTATGGCTTGACTCTGTAGCTTTAATGTGAACCACACTGTTTGATGGTCACTTGTCCCCAGATGGCAACCCACTTCTAGATCTGAGATCCTCCCTGCCCCCGCTTGAGAGTACAAGGTCTAAGATTGCTCCTCACGAGTGGGTTCCAAACTAGCTGTCTAATGCCCGCCACCTGTAGGGCATCAAGAATGGCCCTGCTCTTGGATGTGGCTGCAGCAAATGTGCTCCAGTTAACATCTGGCATATTCAGGTCTCCCATCAACAGTATCTCCCCTTTCTCTGCCATTCTAAGAATGCCTTCTATCATATCCTTGTCCATTCCTTCCCCTGACATGGGGGTCTGTACACAACCCCTGTGCAGATTGTGGTGCCCTTTCCAGTCTCCAAGGTGACCCACAGTGCCTCCTCCTGTTTACTCTTTTGTTCAGTTGCTTTTATCCCTTCCTTTACATAGAGAGCTACTCCTCCTCCTTCTCCCCTGCCTGTCTCTCCTGTAGGTTATGTACCCTGGTATGTTAAATCCCAGTCATGGTTCTCTGTGTACCATGTTTCTGTGACTGCTGCGATATCCAGGCATCCTCTTCCATTAAGGCCACCAGCTCAGGGAGCTTTATTGCCCAGACCACGGGCATTGGTACACATTACCCTCCATTTCCTGATGGCCTTTACCCTTTTGCCTCATCCCTGTACTCTTGCTTTTGTCACTTTCTCCATTTACCCCTGCCCTTCTCCCTATCGACACCTCTATGTTGGTGTTTGCTGCACTTACTACCGTGATTGTTTGGGGGAGCTAGGATTTTCCTGCTCCTTTCCAGTGCCTCCCCCCTTGGCTAGTTTAAAAGCTTGCCAATGAAGCATTTAAACATATCACCCAGGATCCTGGCTCCCCTCCCGGACAGATGCAGCCCATCATGCCAGTATAGGCTTGCATCACTCCAGGTGGATCCCCAGTCCCCAATGAAGCCAAATCCCTAAGCTCCACACCAGTTTTTCAACCACTGATTGAATCCCATGGCACGGAACACCCTAGTCTCCTATGCCATAGTTGGGTAGCACCTCCAGAAAGTTACCGCGTTGCTACTTGACTAAGGCCCCTCCCCAATTCCACAAACTCTTCCTGCACTTCTCTAATCCCTTTCTTATCCAGGTCATTTGTCCCTAGGTGAACAATGACATCCAGCTCCCTCTCCTGTGCAGCTGCTCTGGCAATCCTGAGGATTCGCTCCCTGTCCCTCCAAGCCATGGCGCCAGGCAGGCACCTTACCTCCCTCTCCCCTTCCTTCCCAGTTCTACCTTCATAACAATGGAGTCCCCCACCAGGAGTTGTTTCCTTCCCCTGCAGGGTCCCCTGCCACCCTCCTGTGGGTCTTCTTTGTGGAGGTTCCCAGAATCCTCCTTGGTCTCCACTGTGGGTGCCTCCATAGAGGAACCACACTTTGCCAGAATGGCATAGGAATTGTGGAGAGGTACAACTGAGGGATGTGCCTCTGTTCCACCACCCTCACCTTCCCCGAGCCCACTGTGGTCAACTGCTCCTCTTTCTTGGCAACCTCTGAGGCAATGGCAGTGGCACTGGTGGTCCCTGGATGGAAGAGGAGGTCCCACAAATCCTGGCCAACTCAGCCTGGAGATGAGCAACCGCCTCCCTCAGCCCAGAGAGGTGCCTGCAGATGGGACAACACTGCATCCTCCAGAACATCTCCTGGAAGACTGCTGCTCCACAGCCACTGCACTGCACCACTCCAATCATGTCTTATTTCTGGCCCCTTAACTGTTTGCAATCCTTACTCTTTCCTCTGTTTTTTTTTCTGTCTCTCTCCTTACTTTCTGCCCGTGTGCCCTTTAAGCTCCTGATTGTCCTGTTCTGAGACAAGAATATCCTATATTTCACAGTAGACTACTTACTTGTTCAGAGGCAGACCTCCAGCAGCTAGATGGGGCCGGAGAGCTACTCTTGCCCTTCTAGGATGGTGGGTTCTTGGTGGTTCTGTGATCACTCACTTCCTGCCCCTAAACAGGAAGTTCTTGTTGTCAGTCAAATCCTGTGCCTATAAAATAGAACTAGCTTTGGGTGGGGGTGGAGGGGAGGGAAGGAGGGCAATATAGTCCCAGCAGAGAAGTTCAGTCACACAACAGTCCTTTCTCTGGTGTCTTCTGCCAAGCTATTAGCAGAAGCTTCTAAGGCAGTCTTAAACTAGCTTCCTTCTAGCCAAGCCTACCCCTACTTACCAGATCTTTCTACAAGTAATTTAAACCTCACAGCAGTTAAGTCCTTTCAGTCACCTGAGATTTACACCTAGATAACTCTTCACTTACCCATTCAGTTCAGTTAACCCAAACACACACTTTTTCCTTTTTTTTTTGTTTTATATGTTAGTTTTTTTACCCTAAATTAAAGATCCAAATACAAAAGTTCTTCTACTTTATTCCCAGCAGAGAAGTTCAGTCACACAGCAGTCCTTTCTCCTGGTGTCTTCTGCCAAGCTATTAGCAGAAACTTCCTAAGGCAGTCTTTAAATGTAGCTTCCTTCTAGCTAAGCCACTCCCCCTACTTACCAGATCTTTCTACAAGTAATTTAAACCTCACAGTAGTTAAGTCCTTTCAGTCACCTGAGATTTACACCTAGATAACTCTTCACTTACCCATTCAGTTCAGTTAACCCAAACACACACTTTTTTCTTTTTTTTTTGTTTTATATGTTAGTTTTTTTACCCTAAATTAAAGATCCAAATACAAAAGTTCTTCTACTTTATTCCCAGCAGAGAAGTTCAGTCACACAGCAGTCCTTTCTCCTGGTGTCTTCTGCCAAGCTATACACATGCCAACATGACAATGCCACTTATTATTGAGTATGTTCAAGTCCAGCACAAATGGGAAGCAAGACAAGTAGATTGAATGTGAAATACATTTAGCAAGAATCTACACAGCAGAGTGCTAAAGAATGATGTGTTTACAGTTCAGAGAAATGGCAGGGTATGAATTGTGGGAGTGAGAGGTGGGAGACCCCCCATCAGTAGTAACCAAATTCACCTGTGCAGATTTGCTCTGAGACACCTTTTGCTTTCCCCCAGGTACTTGGCCAGTGCCTGAGGAAAGTACCCAGATGTGGGATTAAAGAGGAGGATTCCCTGATGGAGCCAAGGTGCTCTTAGATGGTTTAGGGAGCCACTGGGAAATGTTTCCATGAAGTATGGAAGGTGTCCAAGTGGCTGGCAAGGGAGCCGAGCCAGGGAAAACCCAAAGCAGTGGACAAGTCTGAGCTGTGTAACCCAAAGCAGTGTACAAGTCTGGGCTGTGTGCCCAGTGTGATGTAGAGCCTGAGGGCTAAAGAGATGAGGATGTGTTCAGGTCTCCTTTAATCTGCATTACCAGGAGTGTAGCCCCGTAGGGGTCCATCTATGCTTTGTTTATTCTGTTTGGATGTGAATAAAAGCCACACTTTAGCATCCCTCTTCTGGTATTGAACATTACAGTTATTGCTTACTGTGTTCGGAATTACTTGTGAGCCCCTGTGCAGAGTAGCCAAACCTAGCCTATGTGGCGAGTGACCTATTCCTTCCTGAACCCAGCCCACCTGGTATTTCTGTCAGATACAAACGGCATACCAGGTAGGGGTTACATATGTATTTGTATCTTTAACTTATGCACACTGCACTTAGTGATGTCATTAAAACTTTTGTATTTAAAATATCATGATGGTTTCCTAAGCCACACCCCCTGATGAAGGCTTGAATGCTGAAGAGCTGGGTTATTAGTTTGGGCTCCCAATACATTTTTGAACATTTATTTGCAATTGTTTTGCTTTATATCTCTTATGTGAGTGCTCACTATTCTGGATTTGACCCTACCAGTATTACTTCACCTTAATCAGACATTTTGTGGATTTCCTCTATTACCCTGTAGGTCTTTGTCTCCTTTATCTCCTTGATTTGGGGGTCTGTAAACTACAACAATTCTGAAGGGTTTTCCCTTGCCCATGTCTACTGTTAGCAACATTGACTCAAAGTCCCCAGGTTGTATTTTACTTCTGTGGCTTTTATTTCCTCCTGAGTCTAAATGGCTACGACCTCCCATTCTCTTTTCTTTGCCCTGTCTATCTTTTCTGAACAGATTGTAACCAGGAATGGCAGTATTCCATGCATGGATTTCCATGAAGCACATTTCTGTTGCACCCACCCAGTGCAATATTTCTGTATCCAAGATGGCTGTGAGTTTGTAAAGTTTATTGGTTAGTCTCCTAGTATTAGCAACCATTGCCTTCCAGGAATGTACATTCTCTTTGGTGTGAGGTTGTACCATCTTCCTAGACCGCTCCTGTTTGCTCTTTCCAGCCAAGAGATAATGAAGGTTGCTTGTTTGGGTGGATGTTGGCTCTGATTTGTTTTCTAGGGATGTGTGCGTGCATTTTGCATTTTGTGGAGTGATGACCAGCTCACCAATGGCAGGGATGTGAGCTGTGTCATACTCACCTTTATTTAGTTTAAACTACCTGTTTAGGAATCAAGTTTTTGTCCGAGTGCTTGCACACATTCTCTGTTTAGGTGTAATCTGTTGTATTTTAAAAAAGCTCTTTCCTAAAAGTTGTGCCAGTTCCCTATGTAGTGGTATCACACAATGGCTCATCTGTAGAAATGAAAAAAGATAAAAAAATATTTTTAACTTATGTTTTTACTTAATTTTTCTTGTGTGTAGGTGCCAATAACTTTGGTGAAAGAAATAAGATTAGGAATATCAAATGCATGCTACTTAATGCACACAGTCCTAACAACAAGTTTGATGAACTGCTTGCTCTGTGTGCTCATTAGAAACCTGATATTATTGCTATAATGGAGACCGGGTGGTCAAATTCTGATGTAAGGGATAGAGGAAGTCATGGTTATGATATGTTTTCTTTTTTTCATAACAAACCTTCTATAAAAGGTGATGGATTAGTTCTAGACACTAAATTAAGTTTTGAGGCTACTGACATTTCACATAAGATTAGAACATCAGCTATGCTGAGACCACATGGGTCAAATTATTTGCAAAGTTTCCTGATTCTTCTGTCCTTGGTCTTTGTTACCACCCACTGGATAGAAAAACTGAAATGCCATTAGAAATCATCAAAGAAATGAAATTATCTTGTAATATAGGTAAAATTATAGTAAATGGGGATGTCACCTCAATTATATAGACTGGGACCATGCAAGAGCTATATCTTTAATAAGCAGGCAGTTTATTACTGCATGTGAACAACTTCATATGCATCAATATGTATCAGAAAGACAATATTTTAGATATTGTCTTAGGAACAAACAATATCAAAATAAATAACTGTAAGGTTAGGGCCCTTTATCAAACAATGGCCATAACCTAGTTGGTTTTGAGATTGATTTCTCTTATAAGAGATCCTTGGGTGAAGCAGAAATTTGTTTATATGAAAAGGCAGATGTATACAAAATTGATGGAGGACTAGCAAAAATAAATTGGGATGTACTTTTGTATAGCTGTCCTGCAGATATAATGTGGAACAAGCTGAAGAACATTATCCTTCAAACTGATGGTTATTACATTCCTATGATCAAAATAAAATACAAAAATGACAGACTTAGACCAAAATGGATAAATACAAATTTTCACTTAATAAATTAAAAATATATAACTCAAAAAACTTCTGCTAGTTTGGGAACTTATAAGCAAGTTTTAGTTCATTGTGATCATGAAATTAGTAGGTCTAAAAGAAAATATGGAAAAAAAACTTGTTATTCAGGCAACTAAACATAACAGTAAGGTTTTCTATAGTTACATAAATTTACTAAAAAGACCTCAGTGTAAGGTTGGTCCAATATTAATAGATAAGATAAGAACAGTATCTATAGGCCAAACAAAATGGTGAACATGTTTTATAAACATTTTTGTAATAGTTTTGCAAAAAATAATAAACCCCATTCATATGGAAGTCAGTATAGATCAGAAAATTAAATCTTCTATTTAGGATATTATCAAATATATGAAAAGTATCAAGGCTAACACATCCCCTAGTCCAGGCTATATTACTGGTAGCATGGTCAAGATTATGAGTAAACACCTTGCATATTCACTTAAATCACTCTTGAGTGTAGCTTGAATTTTGGGTGTATACCAAGTGACTGAAAAACTGCCAGTATGATCCCATTTTTGTTTCCCAGCACTAAAAATGGGAAATGTCCTTTAATCATGATAAATGTAAGGTTATGTACCTAGGTTTGAATGATCCCAAATATAGATATTATCTCACTGGTAACCTACTGAATGAAATAAAACAAGAACAAGATCTGGGTGTTATTATTACCCACGCCATTCAAAACAAATAACTGATACTAAAAAAGAGTTAATAACATATGGTGGACAGTATGGAGAAATATAAGATCCAGAAAACATTCAGTATTTCTCCTTTATACAGGTCTAATATCCAGCCTTTTCTAGACTATTCATCACAATTCTGAAGCCCTTATATGAAAAATGATATATCACTTGTTGAGAAAATACAGAGAAAATCAACCTGGTAAATAAATGGTAAAAGGAATTTGGATTATGATGATAGATTATGCCATCTTGGCCTTATGTCTCTTGAAAAAGGGGAATGAGAGGTGATCTGCTGATGTGGAACATAATAAAGGATCCATATTTATTTATTTATTGAAATGTTTCACCAGGAGGGCACACTGAACAAGTTGCTTATCTCACAGTGTGACCGGGGGGGGGGAGGGGTTACATAGGGTTGTGAAGGATGATCAGTTACAATAGTATGTGGCTAGTACAAACAATACAACATTGTAAGGTTATGCAACAGTTGGAACACAAGGTATTGTTCAATAAACAGTAGTGGAACATTGGGTAAATTACAATACATGTCCAAAATCATACATAAGAACATATAAATGTACAAATCAGTAATAATGCAACAGAACCATTATGGTGCATGAGTGTACCAGGAGCAGACTCGAGGTAGTACACAAGTGCTGTTGGAGTAAAAAGGATGGTGTAGGTTGTGCACATGGGTTACTCAGAAGGACAGGTGGAGAAGAGAGGGGGAGAGGCAAGAACTGAATATGAGGAGAAGGGGTAGCCATTGAGAACCCTGCTGGGGGGGTGTCAGGGTAGGAAGGCAGAAACTGGGGATAGGTATTAAGGAGGGTTAAAGCAGGAACAGCAGAGGGAGAGGCAATTGTGTAGGGCAGAGGTAAGGGAGTAGTTGGAGGAGGAATGTCATATTTCAGGGGGGAGAGAATTCCAAATTTCAGGGAAGTGATGGGTGAAACCAGTCTGACTGATGAGGGTGGAGTGGCAAGGGACCGTCAAGGTTCGGGTGTCATTAGATCTGAGAGAGTGGGTGGGGGAGGTGGAGGGGAGAGACAGGACGAGAGATAAGAGGGGAGCACTTTGAACCAGAATTTGGAGGTTAGTTTGGCACAGTGTGAGATGTGACTGTGAGATAATGGGAGGAAGGGTAGAGAGCGATAGAGTTCACAGTGGTGGGATTGGGAAGGGGAGTCAAGAGCAAAGTGGCAGAAGGAGTTAAAGAGAGTGTCCAACTTGGTCAGAGAAGATTTGGGAACAGCACCATAGACTATGTCACAGTAGTCAAAGATGGTCTGAGATAAGTCTAGATTTTAAACAAATAGTTACTGACACCAGGGGTCATCCACTGCAACTGAGTTGTCAAAAATTCAGTTCATTAAAATGAAAGTATTTTTTTCACAAAGAATTATAAATTCTTGGAATTCCCTTCCTGAGAAAATTCTTGTGAGTGAATCTAAAAATGTTATTTAAAATAGACTTGGTAGTCTAATACTGCCTGGAGCATGTTTATGTTACTATGAGTAAATGATAGGAGCTTACATGGGCTCTGTGCCTTTTGCTCTTCTTCTTGAACCTTAGTATGCACCTTAGTATGAACATGTTTAAAAAAAAAAGTCCACAGTTTCTGCATATCCACTAGATGGTGCTGCCAGTACATGATGCCTTTCATACTGCCTTCTCTTTCCCACAGCTTTTGTTTGTTCCCCTCAAGTCTGTGTGTAGCTGTGTGTCTCTCTCAACTGTTAGTGACATAATACTGGCCCTTGCAAGTCACTATTTTTGTTGTTCTGTTAAGACTTTGGCCATGATTGATGTTAGCCGTAGGAATGGGGCTGATGAGCCAATCAGCGGGTAGAATCGAAAGCGGCAGTGGTGTGAAGAAGAAGAAGAATCAGCATTTATATAGCACTTTTTATACATCCAAAGCATATTACAAGCAATGCTAGACTGGTAGTAAAGTGACTGAATGTGTGGTGGCGGCCATATGGCACATCATCACCCACACACAGCCTGGATAATTGCATGAACCAGTTTATGGGAAAGGGAATGTTGGCCAAGACACTGGAATATTCCCTACTCTTTGCAAAGAGTGCTCTGGGTTCTTTTACTTCCACCTGGACAACACCAGGATGGGCAGAAGGGACCTCAGTTTAACGTCTCATCCAAATGACAGCACACCCCAGCAGTACAGCACCCCCCAACCCCCTGCACTCAGAAGCCAGCAATTTTTAGATGCAAGTCCAATCTCGGTGTGGGACAAGAACCCACGATCTTCTGGTCCAGAGGCGGATATGCTACCAACTGAGCCACATTGACACGCAACAGAATGATCGCAGTGGCTAGCAGATACAAAGTCGATTATAGTTATGGCTTTCTTTTAATTTTACTGCCCTTTTTTTAAATTAATGATGTTGGGGCTATACAGTGCAGTGCAGAAAGCAAGATGTTGGAGTGATATTGTTATGCGCACACAGTAGAATGGTCACACTTTCAACAAGGAGAAAGCCACAGCTGGTTACGGCTTTATTTCTGTTTTATTTTAACTTTTTTAATTGTGATTCCTGTCAGAGGGAGAAAACATTGTGATGGGAGGTATTTCTGCTACCAGCAATTACAGTACAAATGTGACAGTATAAGTGGTCAGGGAATGTAATGTTGGAAAAAGGGGTGCAGTGATTTTCAACATGCTTTCTTCATGTAAAGCAGTCATATGTGTGCTAGTACTAGATCTGTGATGTTTTGCTAAGATAACATCACAGGTCCAGCCTCACACTGACCAATTAGAGCCTCAGATTCTTTCTTGCAGTTGTATAACAAAATAATAAATTACTGGCCTGTACTCTACTATGTATTGTCTGTAGTATATTAGGTCAAACACATAACTACAGTAACATTGAAAAATAGACTAAGCATAAACAGAAGCTGAACGAAACAACTGTTTATTAACTATGAAACAGAAGGCTGAAAAAAGCAACATGTACAGAGCTTACTAGCAGTCAGCTCATTTGCATAAAAGGAACACCCTCCAAATAATTAAATTAAAACAAGTACTGTCGTAGCAGTCTAACTAAAAACAGCAGTCAAACTGAAAATACATTCGCTATCTCTGACATGATTAAACCTTAGTAGAGGTGCAACTCCGCATGGTAAAGCATTCATTTTGTCTTGCAGTGTGGAACAATGACAGTAGTGTTATTCTAATAGTTGCCAATAAAGGACTTTTTTTATGTTTGCTTGCACAACAAACATTATGTGGCAGCCTAGGAGAGAAGTAGGTTGTGGAGATGTGGCACTGTGGTGGCCAGTGCTGCCACTGCATTTGCGGGTTTGGCCCTCTTTATCCAATGCGTTGGCACACTGCTGCTGACACTACAGTAGCAGCCACTGACAATGACAGTTATTTCCCGAAATTTCTGATATTTCCAGAAATATCTCTGGCTTTCTGCATTTCCACAGTAGGGGCAGTAGAAAGAAACTCTTCAGAAATTTCACAAAATATCTGGAAATAGCTGGCAATTTCTGTGGCTACTACTGTAGTTCAGTAAGCGTACCACCAACTTGAAAGAAATTGGCTGCTGCAATGAGGAAGCACCCCATCATTGCAGGGTGTGCCTGAAATAAATTGGCTGCTACAGTGAGGGAGTGCCCCATCATTGCAGGGCATGCCTTGCATGCTGAATCATTTCTGTTCATCCCACTCCCTCCATTCTCCATTGCGACACCAGGAGTGCAAGTAAACCTTCCCGCTCCCTCCCACTGCGTGCTGACTGCCACACTCCCTCCATTCCCCGTCCCAGCACCTGGAGTGAAAGTAAACCATCCAGCTCCCTCCCACTGCATGCTGTCCACCCTGCTCCCTTCATTCCCTGTCCTGGCACCCAGAGTCAGTGACATAACCATGCATACTTCCCGTATGCATGGTCATACAGAAGTTTCAGCTGGACTAAAAAAAAAAAAAACAAGCTGGCCCTTTAAAAAAAAAAACCTGAGTCTCTGGAGGCCGAGCTGGTTTGATGTAATGGGTAGAGTGTTTACTTCCGTCTAGGACAGCATAGAGAATATGCTCACAAAGCAGCCCTCCAATCCTTAACACAGGTGTGCAAATTCACAAATGAACCCTAATGCAGCTAGCAGCTTCCTAGCTTGGACAGTTACCTTACACATTTGCTGGCACCAGTCACTACCTTGGTCAGATTTTTGCACTCACCTTACCACTCAAATGCACATTATGCAAACACTCTTTTTGTACATTGAGTGGTGAGATGAAAAGACTTGTGGAGCTAGCTACCTGACTGGGATTTAAGGGAAACTTTCTATGAGGGGAGAAGACAACTGATCATTTTGCCCATCTGCTGCTTCATTCAGTGTTACAGTTGCAGCTATTGGACCATGCCAGGATGCCCACCAATCTGCCCGATTCACCAGTCAAGAGTCAATGCCATGAGGAAATGTTTCTATGTGAGACACAGAGAGGCAGAGGCAAAAGCCCCAGTTGAGCAGCATCGGTAAGTTAACTTTTGTTAACTGGCCTCTGAAGAGAAATCAGGTATTGTAGTCAAAGTTACTGGTACATATTTTATTTAGTTGTTAAACCAGGAGTAGCACACTAAGCTGAAAGCTTTTTTTATAGGAGTGACCTGGGAGCTCAGGGAAGTTAAGTGACTTGCTCAGGGTCACACAGTATGTAAGTGGAAGCTGTGAGATTCAAACCTAGGTCTGGTTTGCTGGATGTCACCAGATTTGCAGCTCAGAGCCTTAAACCACTGCACTGTACTGCCTCCCAACATTAACAGGGCTCAAGACAGTTGGCAGATTTTCAGATTTTTCTGGTCCTGTTTCCAAAATATATTTTAGTTTTTGTGGCTTGTCAGGCAAAAGCGCTATAGTGTTTTCTTGAATCTCTGTTCTTTTGGTTTGTTCAGCATGGGTGACAGTCTCACGCAGATAGAAGAAAATTTATATACTACTGCAGTATAGAGAATTTCTTCTATCTGCATGAGATTTGGTTGTGTGCAGATTTTCAGACATCATGAAAGTGAACACATTTTAATTTTATTTCTCTTCTGCAGACTGCATGCAGTAAGGCTGAACCCAACACTTTAAATTGTGGTTGCAGTGGGAACTAAGCATGCAGAGCCGAAAAATGTGTGTCAGTTTCAGTCCTGAAAAAAAGTCAAAATGTTTTATGGGGCTAGGTTAAGAAGCTCTTGTCAGTAAATCCATGTTCTAAAAATATCAGTGCATAGTTTTAGAGCATATTGCATGTAGTTTAAATGGGAGTTAATATTTTTTTTTCTCAAGCAGGCTCCTGCATTGATACAGCATCAGCTCTTGTCTTTTGCCACCACCACAATTTTCCTCTGTTCTCTGCTACCAAGACAAAAACTGATTGCCACATTATGGCCCAAGGGAACAATCATATCCAGTGGCTGGTAACTTGTTATTGAAAGGGGGCTGCCAGTGAAGATTTCAGCAGGCTAGTATCATGCAGGCACATACTGAATTTCTTGCTCTTGATAGCTGAATGCACAGTACCGTTGGGTAACGTACAAGCAAAAAAATGTCCATCAGCTTGTTTTCTTTCAGTATGCAGTGTTGCCTGTAGGAAAACTAGACATCTTGGAGCTTCATCAGCTCCACAGTGCTGAGCAGAACAAGGCAGCCTGCCTTGTTCTAATCTGTCTGCTGCATACATTAGGCAGCCCCCTCTGGCATTTCGTCCTCGCCGGCTCATTTCCAGGCCATCGAGGACAAAGGGTGAGAGGTAGTTGCTGAATGTATGCTGCAGCAGATTAGAACAAGCCATGTGCAGGTAACAATGTGCTTAGCTGCTGTCATTAACAAGGAGCTCTCTGTTTCCTCCCTTCTCAGCTGCAGCTGATTATTTTTTGTTGCAACAAGAACAATTCTTCTGACATGCTGCTATTGCCACTGCACAGAGCCTATCCATGTTACTCGAAGTTTATTTAATTACATCTTGTCTCTTAGGCCCTGTCCACACTATGCCTCTGTAACGTTACAGAGGGTTCAAACCGTTACTGCAATGGTTTGCGTTTACATCTGTAACGTTACAGAAGGCGTTTTTGTAACCGTTGTTGAAACCACTTATGAGGTGGTTTGAACAACGGTTACGAAAACAGTTGTGCCCCTGTAACGTTACCAGCCATAGTGTGGACGCGTGAGCGTGTAGCTCCAGTATTCCCCCAGTGCAGAACGAACTGCATTGTGGGATAGGGTGCAGCTGTAACATTACAGGGCACCCACCAATGTGGACAGGCTGTAACGGTTCCAAATCGTTATCGAAACTGTTTGCCAGCAGTGTGGACACACTGTAATGGTTCGAATCTGTAACGGTTTGGAACCGTTACAGACTGTAAGTGGTGTAGTGTGGACAGGGCCTTAGTAGCAGTGCTGCTCATGCACTGAACTAAATGCTGATCATACACTGAAATGCTGAAGCACCGCATCTGGGTTGGAGAGATGTGTCAGTGTCATTTAATTTACTGAATTCTATGGTGGCTATGAAAGCACTGGCTGGACTTTCTTAGTTGTACTAATCATTAAGTACTTATTGTTGGCCCAATTAGCTGAAGTCTTGAATCCCATAGTTATAAATTATAAATGTGCAATTTATCTAAAGTCTTCAGCTGATTGATGATACTATATCTGAGATCTCTTTCACGGTATTCAGTGAGTTATTCTATGTTCTGTGTATTACCAGAAATTCTGTTTAAATGTGTTATGATGTTTAGTTCATGAATTCTTTATCTGTTGTGCATTTTTGGTGGTGTGGTTGAGGGATCTGGGGAAACTTATTTGGCTGGGTTGAGCTGGGAAGTTGGTCTACAATAAAGGGCAATGTGCTTAGCTGGGGACTCTTAGGAGGGGGCTAGGATGCAACTTGCTCACTGTGCTTGATGGCTCAGAATTCTAGGGAGCTAAGAATGGGTGAAACTTGCTTGGTTGGGGATGCTCAGGGGACTCGCAGTTAAGTAGCTGGTTGGGCTACTGGGAGGAGAATTTGTGCAACATGCTGGACTTGGGGGACTCTGAGGATGGAACTATGGTGCAACTTACTAGGCTGGGAGAGGAGGAAGCAGATTAGAAAATTCTGTATCAAATGCCCCCAAAATGCACCAGAATGCACCAAAAACCAAAAATGTTCTGGGGACCTAGGTGGCCCCAAACCCCTGACCTATAATTTCTATTTTTTGTGCATACACTTTTTTAAGGCTGGTTACTCCCTGCCTGGAATGAAGGTAAACCCTCCAGCTCCCTCTCGCTGTATGCTGTCTGGCCCACTCCCTCCGTTCCTGGTACTGGCACGTAAGTAGACCCACCTGTTCCCTTGCACTACGTGTTGTCCACCCCGCTCCCTCGTTCCCTATCCTGGCACATGGAGTGTTAAGTAAACCCTCCCACTCCCTTCTACTGCACACTGTTCGCCCTGCTCCCTCCATTCCCTGTCTTGTTTTAAATTCTATTTATGCACCATCCTTGGTGGCTGAGGATGAACCCCTTATTCTTCAGATTTCTTTGACTGGGTGACCAAAGTAGTAGACCAGGGAGGGGCTGTGGATATGGCCTACCTAGATTTTAGCAAGGCATTTGACACAGCCTAGCGCAAAAGATCAATATACAAGTTAGCCAGCCTTGGAGTGGGTCCCAAGGTGGTAATCTGGATAAAAAACAGGCTGGACAACAGGACGCAAAGGGTAATAGTAAATGGCATCCACAGTGAAGAAAGGAGAGTAATTAGTGGGGTACTGCAGTGTTTGGTACTGGGACCGGTCCTCTTTAATGTCTTTATAGGTGACATTGGAGGTCGCCTAGAAGGAAAAGTATGTCTTTTTGCAGATGACATAAAGATCTGCAACAGGGTTGATACACAGGGTGGGGTGAAAAGGATGAAAAGGATGAAAAGGATGAAAAAAGGGCTTGGCAAGGTTGGAGGAATGGTCAAATATATGGCAGCTCAGATTCAATGCAAAGAAGTGCAAGGTAATGCATCTGGGAAACAAAAACCCAGGGGAAGCGTACACAATGAGGGGTGAGATAATAACAACAAAAATCGAAAAAGACTTAGGAGTAACTATATCAGATGACCTAAAGCAGGGCAAGCAATGTGAGAAGGCAGTAAGGAGGGCTGTGGGAATACTGGGTTGCATGGGGGAGGCATCAACAGTAGAAAGCAGAAAGTTATTATCCCTCTGTACAGGCAGTTGGTGAGACCCCATCTAGAGTACTGCGTGCAATTCTGGAGACCCCATCTCCACAAAGACATAGACAGAGTGGAGGCTGTTCAGAGGAAGGCAACCCAAAATAGTGCAGGATCTGCACCAGAAGACATATCAGGAGAGACTAAAGCAGCTTAATATGTATACCCTTGATTAAAGGAGGGAGAGGGAGGATGTGATAGAAACTTTCAAGTATCTCAAGGGAATTAACAAAGTACAAGAGGGTAGTATCTTTCAGAAAAAGAGATATGCAAGAACAAGGGGGCACAATTTGAAGATAAAATGGGGAACGGCTCAAAGGTAATGTTAGAAAGTATTTTTTCACAGAGAGGGTTGTGGATGCATGAAACAGCCTTCTTGAGGAGGTTGTGGAGTCAGGAACAGTGGGAGAATTCAAGAATGCATGGGACAGACATAAGGCAATTCTAGTGGGGGGTAGGAGGAAGTAAGCTGTTGATTAACTAGAATCTGCAGCTTATTCATCAGGTAGGGAAATAGGCAGACTGGGTGGGCCAAGCGGTCCTTATCTGCCATCAAATTATATTTTCTATGTTATTGGCCTTTGTAGGCCTCCTCCACATTGGCATCCACCCCAGGCCTAACAGCTCAAGATTCAGTCTATGACTTGTCCCCACAGAGGGGCTCACCTCTGGGAAGATGGGGAAGAGACTGAGATAAACCTATGAACCCCTGGCCAGTCATTCTGGGTGTCATTCAGGTTGTGAGAAGGGAGGTCCAGCATCATACTGCACAGCTATGAAGGGTTTTTTTGCAGGCTTCCTTTGTTGCATTGCCTCTAGCAATGCAGCTGTGCACTCCAAGCCAGTGTTCCAGGTCAGTGCCACTGTTGTGAGAAAGTGGCTCAGTCCACCACCCAGCAGCTCATCCCTTCCCCCAATACCCTTTAGTGATCCTTTACCCATATGGACACCATATATTTTTGTAACATCTTGGAGTCTGACCCCACACCATTGCCTGGCAGCCAGCCTGCTGTAATGCCCACACAGTCCTGCTCTTCTCAACTGTATAACAGCACCAGATGGATGAACCATGATATGATTATTAATATTAAGCCTACATTTGTCAGGACTAAAATATTAGAGTCTGGATATGACCCTGGGGCTCCCAGGTAACAATGCAGACCACTGCTTCTGCACCACTGAACCAGCCACAATGTAATACACAGTCTTTCAATAAAAACCTGAGATAGACATCACAAAGCACTTATAGTGTCAACAGACTCACACTGTGAATTCTTTTTTGTTACTTTCAATTTTTCCTTATTATTTTTCTTTATGTGTTGATGCCTTCAAAGGCAAACCTGCTTTCTAACCATTCACAGTGTTCCTCTTTATTTTTGATGATAGGTCCATTTGCTGGGTGTGCTGTCACAAGGACAGTCAGCCTTGGCCATCATGGAGTTGATGACCCGAGGAGACTTAAAAAGCTATCTACGATCCCTCACAGCAGATACTCTGAGGGATCGCAGATATCAGAGGTACATACTGTACTGGTACCACTCTAGATGTTCTTCTAGCTGTTTGCCCAACCCAAGGCTGAATGATGCCTCTGCAGGGTTACCCACTAGTAAGAAGCTTCAAGCTGGACATCTTATTGCAGAACAGTTCTTGCACCAATCCAAGCTGTAATTCTGCCAAGAACAGCAGGCTGCAGTTCTTTAACTAAACAACAGCTAAGATTATTTTAGATTGTTTTATTTATCCAAACTGATTTTCATAATTAAAGCCCCACACTTCTGTGGAACCCCCTCCCAAGATTAGTTTGGCTGATTTCACAATGTGACCCATTTAGGAAGGAGGTCAGGAGGAGGCTCCACTGTTTAGCAAAGCCTAACCCAGTTCTGTGAACCTCATTATTTTTCAGCTATAAACTCTCCTTCCATTTGTAAAGTTTTATAACAGTATTTATTTATCATTATTGTGTATATATACAGTGTCAGTGGCTTGCAGTGTCAGTGGCTCAGTAGGTAGCACACTCGCCTCTGAGGCCGGGAGATCAGAGGGCTGTGGGTTCAGTTCCCACATCTGGCACTTGGGTTAATATCCCAGGACTGACACTGTAATGCAGCATGAGAGGGGTGCTGCACTTCTGTGGTGCCGTCTTTCGGATGAGATGTTAAACCGAGGTCCCATCTGCCTGGATTGGTGGTAGTTCAGGTGGATGTTAAAGATCCCATGGCACTTATCGAAAGAGCAGGGGAATGTCCCCGGTGTCCTGGCCAAATTTTCCTCATTCACTAAAAATTACCACCAACAGCTTAATCTGGTTCAAGGTCAGTTGGCATTCATCTGTATCCCCCTCCCCCGGGTCGTGCCTGAAAATAGGCAGGATTTGTCTAGTGCACTTACCCGGTCAACAAAAACTAAATAAATAAATCAGGAAGGACGTAACTGTTTTATTCCAAGTTTCCTCTGCCTGTCCCACACTAAGTGACCTTATTAAGAAGGACACCCCTCTATTTTATAGCCAGCATTCCCTCTTTCCTACACTTAGTGACCTTATTAGGAGGGGCATTTGTCTATTTTATACCTACTTCCCTCTGTCCCACACCAAGTGACCTATACCTCTCGGCTGTATCTTATTTGGAGGGACATTACTGATTTGTGCCCAGAGCTCCCTGTGGCTGTCCATACAAGAAGTGATGTACTTCTGTCTATGCTCTCTCGTTAGCAGTGGGGTCCTTCTGTTCTACACCAAGAAGTACTTATGTTGCACACTATAGTGGTGTTCCCCTCCAACCAAAATATGTCTGTTCTTCTTTGCTCAGAATAACCCCGACCTGCATCCACCGACACTGAAGGAAATGATTCAGATGGCAGGGAGATTACGGATGGTATGGCCTACCTCAACACCAAGAAATTTGTCCACTGAGATCTAGCAGCCCACAACTGTATGGTGCCAGAAGATTTCACTATGAAAATTGGAACTGAATAACCTTTTCTGTGTGTTAACTGTGAGATCCACCTAACATTAGTGTCCAGAGATTGGTGCTAGTGCTGTAGCACACATGCTGTCAGATGGGGGGGACTGTCTTTTCTTTTTTTTTTATTTGGATAATTTTAGAGCAGTTGAGACCTGAAGGACTGAAGCCCTGTGTTTATCCTCTGGGACAGGTACAGTTTTGGGCAGGTACATAGCAGGTTTTCTTAACTTCGCAATGTAATTAGGGCTGAAGAAAGAGGTGACAGACAGTCAGCACTACAGACAGAAGGAGGGAGCAGAAACATTGTGGTATGTACAGTGCAGGCTTCCACACACTGTGATTTATTTAGTGATGGTGAAAGGTGGGAGACTGACAGAACCGGAAATTGAAAGCCACAGTTTATCAACAGCCAACAGGTACAGTGTGGGACAGATATGTTGCCGGCCCTGCACTGTGTATTTAGTGCTGATGAAAGGGGAGGAGCTGACAGCACTGGAGACTGAATCCTTTAGTTTACTCACATGGCTAGGTGCAGTGTGGGCAGGTAGATCACATGTTTCACCACATTATAATGGATTGAATACTGTTGAAAGGTAAGGGACTGACAGCACTGGAATCTGAAACCCTCTGTTTATTCACAGGAACAGGTTGACAGGTACAGTGCAGAGTCCACCACAGTGGGATGCATATAATATGATTGAAAGGTAAGGGACTGACCGCACTCTAGGCTGAAACCATCTGTTTGTCCACAGGGACAGACACAGGGTGGGCAGGAACAGTACTAGCTTCCTCACACAGTGCTGCAGATAGTGCTGGTAAAAGGTGAGGAAGAGCCAGAACTGGTGCTCGAAGTCCTCTGTTTACCCACAGGGGCAGATATGGTGTGGGCAGGTGTCATGCATACTTCCCAACATTGTGATTTAAATAGTGCTGGTGGAAGTTGAGGGACTGACGACACCAGAAGCTGAAGTGCCCTGTTTATCACCATGGTCGGGCACAATGTGGGGGCAGGTGGAGTATAGGCTTCCCAACACTGCGATGCATTTAGTGCTGGTGAAAGATGAGGGACTCATAGCACTGGAGAGTGAAACTCTTGGTCTATCCACTGGGACACGCACAGTGGGGGCTGGTACAGCACAGGCTTCCTCCCACTGTGATAATCTTATTCCTGCTGAAATACAGCAGACTGTTATGGGAGTATGCTTCCCCATACCGTGATGAATTTAGTGCTGGTGAAAGGCTGAGGGGCTAACAGCTCTGGAGGCGGAACCCTTCTCTTTACCCACTGGACTTGTTACAGTATGGGCAGGCTTGGGGTGGGGTGTGTGGCAAGGTCAGTGCTGCAGGCTGCCTTTACCTTTGATCATGTTATCCTTGATTTATATCTGCCTTTCTCTACTAGGATCCTTTGTATTCAATATAGAAAAATGTTGCATTTTTCCCCATTCTGTTGACCCAGGATAGCCCAGCTAAGATGCACCATATGCACATTGGATGCCTTCTCTTTCTGCTTCCCTAAAGTCTGGGGTTCTCTCCTCCTTTCCATTTGCTCTGTTTCTTCCCAAAGCGCTGTGAAATTGCTCCTCTGTAATTTCTATATTCATTCCTGCAGTTTGCTTCTGATATTGGGTTGGAATTATGTCACCTGCCCTCCACCCAATACTGACACTAGCACTGCCCCCTCCTGCAGTTAATCAGTCGCTACTTCCTGCTCCTTGTATTATTGTCTTTTTTTAACTTACTATGCTTCTTCCTCCCTCCAGAATGCCCCCCCATCAGCTGTGCCCCACTCCTACCACCATCTGTTAATTTTGATTGTTCCACTTTACTGTACGGAAATGTTATTCTTGAAGCATTTCTTGTAATTTATTTATTTTATTATACTTATTTCCTTATTATTTTTGTGTATTGTACTTTGTATCTGTTCTGTTCCATACTCTTTAACCTCTACCCAGGACACATCTAGAAGTGAGCTGTTACCAGCGCAGTATGTTTTTCCTGGTAAAACTTTTGATATCAGTCAGTCAATAAAATACTATCTCATTTTCAGTAGTGCCCTCTTTTTTACCCATATGTATAGCTGGGTGGATTGAGGCCCTGAGAGGTGAAGTGACCCTGGTGAGTAAGTGGCTCTGGTGAGGTTTGAACCTGGGTCTCCCAGTTCGCAAGCCTGCACTCCAAGTACTACACCACACTACCTCATCACATTTTTGCTTAGATCATAACAATTAGCTTAGGGAGAAAGAAAAGACATTTGGTCCAAACAGGCCTATCCACACTTAGGCTGATCTTGGCACCCAACTCCCAGCAGCCTTTACACTAATCATAACATTAAAATAGTGGGATCAAAACAGAGTGCTTGAGAGCAGTGGTAGTACGAGGACCATCAGTGATATCTTATGTGGTTTTACTACTCTGAGGTGGTGTCAACAGCTCCCGTAAGAAGGGTATGGAGTAGGTTGCAGTGGTTGGTAATACCAAACTGTAAACCAGGAATTCTCATGTTCAACTTCCATAACAGAGGGCATGGAAACACCAGGTATTTTTGGCAACTGGTTCACTAGATAGCAGTGTTTACTCCAGACACCAAAAATAATTAGCCACTTGGCTAACACCATATTTTTCTTTTTGCCACCACCTATTTTGTTTTGACCATTTAATTTGTATAAACACCTGCTATTTTGGCATAAAAAAGACACTAGCTAGCAGTGGCTAATAAACTTGGCCATTTTTTAGCCAGATAATTTAAGAAAAGGGCAAGTGGCTTGGTAGCTAATACATCGAGCCAGCACTGCTGCATGGGAGCAACTTGTGATGTTCTTGTGCTTTGGTCCCTCTCAACTGTGAAACTAGGATAGAAACAATCCCTCCTCAATTAAAATGAGATGCTGTATCTGCCTCCAAGTGTAGGAGGTGTTGTGGTCTAGTGTCTCGCTTGGGGAGCCAAGAGATCACATGTTCCCATGCCACAACAGCCTAATACTGCATGACTTAAACAAGTCAATTAACATCCTTGTGCTCCAGTCTTCCCAGCTGTGGAAATGGGTGGAAGCAGGATCCCAGTGGAAACAACATGTTGCACCTCAGATGGGCTGTCCTGGGTAAACCAATTGTAAGTACAAAATAATCTCAGCTGGGATTTCCTGACAGAAAAACTTGCTGAAAAGAAAAGGATAGTTGTCTGTCATGGCAGCAGGAGTCTTCAAACGTTGGCCCTGCCTGGTTCCACCCACAGTGCTGTTTTTTGTTGTTGTTATTGTTTTTTTATGAACACCTACTTTGTCGTGTTGCCTGCTGCCCTGATCTGACTGGGACAGTGTTGATCTGGCTCAGTGCCTCTTGATCAAACCAAAAACCATGAGATGTCCTGATTTTACTGACAGAAGCATTCCTCCATCACTCTAACCACCCAACACTAAGTATTACATGAAATGTATGTGGATACCTTCAGGCAAATATCCGGTGAGTGTTCGTATTCAGGACTACAAAATTGTTGCTATTTTTTATTCGGTATTAGTTATTTGAACCAATGATTAGATTAAAAAAACAATCCTTTAAAACAGCAGTTTATGACAGAGTGCTATTTTTGTCCTATACTGTTTTTTATTCTATTTTAGATTGCCTCTTATCTCCAGAATTGTATGATAACCCTTTTTTTTCACCTGTACTTTATTCTTCTTTCTGGCGCCATTCTACTGTGACCCCAGCCCTGTCACACCACCTCCAGAACTTACTACATCTGAATGATTAACTCTTATTACATCTGAATCCTTACCTCGATGGGTGAGTACAATGCCAGTGGGGTAGCAGGGTCATTCTGCCAACAGGGGTTCTTGCCTCTGCTTTCTCCCCTTGATTCTGAGGCAGAGGTGTGCAGTGATACACACAGACAAGATACAGACACTGCACACCTACAATGCTCGACTCCGACTTTTGATCCTGTGACTGCTGATGCACCAGCTGGCCTCTGCTCGGTGGCAGCCAAGTAGTGATACATGCTGTCCCCCAACTCCGAAGGAGGACATACATCAATGGACACTCAAACCTCCTTCACCCAGTCGATCCCCAAATGACCCAAGTCCCTTTCTTTTTTTTTTATTAATAGATTCTGCAGTTTTTTCCGCCATTTTCTCCCATTGTTCCTGGGATGCTGGCAGACATGGCAGTGCCTGCACGTGGAGGCACACACGTACTCCAAGCACAGGCACAGCCCCTTCTGCCCCTCCCCTGGCAATCATTGGGCTCCTTGGTAGCTGGAACTACCATCTGTCCTCCACCAGGTGGCAGTCAAGGACCTGGGAAACCCCCTCATCCCTCTGCAGGAAAGGAGAGCTGCCTCACATCAGCTTAGTCTTGCTCCATGCCCCCCGCCGCCAACCCCTGCCAACCCAGGATCATTCCTGAACCAGGGTTGCCGGCGTGGCATGAAGTGTGGTGTCCAGCACCTCAGCCCTCTGTGCCACTGGGCCAGCTTCCCAGGTCCCTTTCTGAACTCAGTTCACGAGTGAGGTGTCCAGCGCCTCAGCCCTCTGCCTTACTGGACTGGCTGCATGATATCCTTTTTTTCACCCATTTTGAGTCTGGTTTAGCACAATTTTTCTCATTTGAAATAGTAAGAGGAGTACTCCTTTTTATACAGCCTGGATCAAGTTTTCAAAAGTAAAAGAACTAGAGAAATAATTATCAAATACAAATACCACCCGAATAATGACTATAGTACATTAGTTGAGTATTCAGGAACTAATATCCGTTATTGCCCAACCCTGGAAAAAACCTGGCATTCATGGAAAGAAAATGGAGAACTCTCTGACTACAGCTACTCTGGGCTTTGCAATCTAAACTAACAGTCTGGTGAATGGGATAGTTCTGTCACTACTGCAGTCATGAAAGTCCACTCTTGGCTGTTCTGAAGGACTTGTTTGAGCTGCAGGGGGCCCCTGCTCTTCTCAGGTGGGGGGGCATTAGTATGCATAGGACCCAGTACAGTTAAAATGAAATGTCTTTTGAGAAATGTGGTGTCCATGTGCAAGCCCTGGATTTGAAGTTGGCTGGAATGGGGCCACAATCTGAAGGTCAGGTACTCGTGGCTCCATGGCTGTGTAGGCATGGGCCACCTAGTGTTTGCACATTTCTGTTGGTTCACCAAGGTGTGCCATTGGTGTTGGCCATGGTGACAGCCGCTCCCCCGCCTCTCTTGCTGGTTGAAGGGGGTGACCTTGGTGACCTGAATTGTTCTTGTTTGGGATGGAAAATAATTATACTGAGCATAACACACATGGAAGGGTACCTGAGCTCAAGATTCCTTGACTAAACTAGCATTTCTTTAACAGAAAAAAGAGTGAGATCAAAAACATTATTCAATTGGATCATATACATTATATTCAAGATAACCAGTTGGAGAAATGTAATAAAATCTGGGCTTCCTTCCAGGCCATTATTAAAGATACTCACTGATCAGTAAATAATAATATATGATTCAGGCTTGTTCTACTTATTTTTCTTCTTTTTTTTTCCTCTTTTTTTTTTTTTTTTTTTGTTGCTGTTTTTTTTTCTCTTTTCTCTCTTTTTCTTTTTCTCTTAGGAATTATTGTAGTGAGAATATATGTCTATCATTAGGAAGTGATAACTAGTTACTTTTGGACCTCATAGACAGGAAAGGACAATATGACAAATGATGATTGGAATCTCAGTACAAATCAAGTCTGGTTAAAAATCAGCAAAGGTTATAGCTCATCAGTTCCATGCTGAATCATACTGAAAAAAAAAAAAAGAAAAAAGAGTGAGATTGTCTACAACACTTTCCAGTAGAACCCCTAGGGCTGGAGAAATTGGCACACATGTTCTACAATAAAACCAAGGCCTTTGGTTTTCTATAATAATAATATTATAGAGAATAATGCACAGGTGACTGTGTTATGAAGGTTTTTTTTACATATTCAAGTTGTGTGATAACTCATAAAACTTGAGAGCAAAACTTGAGAGGTTAATGAAAAAAAACGAAATTTCATAGACACACAGTCTATGTTTTATTTTTAATAATTAATGGTGCAAGGAGTCAGTGTCAAAGAAAGCCACTGAAGACAGTTCTGCTTTTAGTCTATTTTTTGTTGTTGGTTTTGACTGACTCTGATCCTTACTGCTGCTGGTTCAGTCACTTTCCTCCACACACACACACATATACCCTCTGTCTCCTCCACACACACATATACCCTTTGTCCTTTACCATTGCGGCTGGAGCCAGAAACTGTAGTATAACTGGGCTTCATCGCTGTTGCTGACTTTGTCTCTCTCTCCTCCATACTCTCTCTCTCTCTCTCTCTCGCTCTCTCTCTCTCTCAATGCCATGATCTGACCTACCAGGAGGGAGTGAGAGAACAAGTGCAGGAACCATTGACTTGAGACCAACAGGTAACTTTTAATGTGGATCTAAAACTTCTTAACCTTTCACTTCAGGAGGTCTTGTTACCTCTCTCCAAACTCTTGAACTTATCACTCTCCCTTAGGCAGTTCCTCCAGCTTTAGAAAGCTGCCATTTTCACTTCCATTCACAAAAGTGGTGAAAGGTCACAACACCTCAACTACCACCCTATTTCAATCCTTCCCCCACTTTCCAAAGCATTCAAACGCATTGTCTCGGACCAACTGTCAGAATACCTTAACAAATACAACATTCAGTGTCTGCAGCAGCATGGCTTTAGAAAAGCACACAGCACAACCACTGCCCTTCTTTAATACACTGATCACATTCATAAGCAGGGCTGCAGCTGTGAATTTTGGGGTGCAGGACAAGTCACTTGAAATGGGCCCCTGTTTCCCAAACCAGCTAATGCCAGCTCCTCAGGTGGGCCCCTCCTGAGCTTGGGGCCCTGGACAACATCCCCACTTCCCCCCCATTACTGCGGCCCTGTTCATAAGGCACTGTATAATGGCTGTATACTTGGTGCAATCTACGTCAACCTGACAAAGGCTTTTGACACTGTTAATCAGCATCTCCTTCTGCACTCCCTCCCTGCTTTAGGCCTCTCAAATGAGGTTACTTGCTGGTTCAGAACTACCTTGAGGGTAGATCCCATCAAGTTAAAATATGTGACTGTCTTTGGCAGCCTTTTTGTGCAGTCCAGGGTACCTCAGCGGTGCATCCTTGGACCACTACTTTTTAGCCTGTTTATCAACAACTTCCCCACAACCTGCAATAATAATATGATCCTTTATGATGATGGTGCTGCTGTCCTATTTTCAAGACATACTGATCCACTCACTCTTTCTTGTGACCTACAGACCAATTTTAGCTTGGTTGATATCTGGTTTGGTCAGCATAAATTGTTAATGAAGTATAAAAAATCAATGCTATGTTGTTTTCAAGCCCACACAGCAAATTCAGGACAGCTAGCCTAACTATCCTGAACGAACAAAACTGACCACTCAAGCAAGTTAAGTACTTCAAATACCTTGAGGTTACTCTGGACAACTCACTCTCACATACCCTTCATGTTGATGTAATCTCCAAGGCTGCAAACTCTGGGCAAGGGACCCTTTACCACCATCACCACTGCTTGACCCCTGAGGCCCTGCACATAGTTGTAACCAGCTCAGTCCAGTCTATAATTTACTACAGACTAGTCATCTACGGCTCTGCTACTGTCACTACACTATGAAGAATTAATATTGCACTGAATTAGTATTGTCAGCTAGTGTCAGGTGCTGGGGGATAGTCCCATACATGCAAACTTTATTAAGAAACTAACTGGCTCCACCTCAAGGTTAGGATCTCCTACCAGACCTGCCTTCTCACAAAAAACCAAAAACAAACATTTGTCAATGGCAAATGTCTGCTTGCTGATATTAGCATTGGACATGCAGGAGTTAGCCAGATGCAGAATAGGAGTGGCAGTGAAGTAATGAACTCATACCAATCCCACCTCTACCCTGCAGAGATGAATAGGCACTGGGGTGTGCCTGTGGGTCATTGACCATAATGCTCATAGCATTTCACCTCACCCTATCCTGTAGACACTGACAAGTGTTGAGGTGTGCCTTAGGGAGTTCAGCTTCACAATCACCCCTATTCATAAGGATATATGCTGAAATGGGTACAGTACAGGAGACTGGGGTACAGTCTGGGGCTGAAGAGTCCAATGTACACCTCGATGCCTGTCACTGGCTTCAGGGTGGGGTTGGGATGTCATGAGCATTACAGCCAGTGAACCAGAGTTACACCTCTGATGCCTGTCAGTCTGTACAAGGTGTGAAGTTATGGTTAGAAACCCTAACACCCCAGGCGTGTGTTGGTATTTGCACTACAAATTTTCAACATGGCCTTTTTGTGACCCCCACCTCATGAAAGCATTTGGGACCTCTTCTCATGAACAGTGGCAGTGTGATTTTGTTAATGTGTCCTGAACTTCGAGTTCCCCACAGTGGCCCTGCCATTCTGCACCAGATGTGCAAAAACACAGATCAAGCAGGATGTGAAGAATGACAGCTGTACTATCCATAGGGAGGTGTGAAGAGATGGCAATGTTGAAAATCTGTAGTAAAAATATTAAAAATGCTCTAAGTTCCGAGCGTACATGGAAACTGCGCAACGCATGCTTGTACTGCAGTCATTTAACAATCAAACTTTATAAAAACAGGCATTCACATCATTGAGCAAGCTCATTTGCAAGATGGTCCAGGACACAAAGTACAAGTTCTTTACAATAAGCAATGTTAAACCATAACAAAAACATACAGGGATCAGACAAAAATCTTAAATTACAGCTGCAACAAATAACAAAACATAATTAATTACTGATTGTGTACATGCACAGTCATGCTCTAGTGGTAGGTTTGGGGACTACTGTGGAAAGGGAAGGGGAGGAGGTTGTAGGAAAGAGGGAGGAAAGGGGGGCAGGAGACAGTGGGGACAAAGGAATGGGAGACACATAAGGGAAGAGGGGAGTAAACTTACTAAGATGAAAACCTCCTGGAGGAATTCCGCAGGGGGAAGGGGAGCCAGGGTGGAGGGAAGTTATGCTAGGAGGAAGTATGCCACAGAGGGAATAGGCAGCCAACGGAGTCCAAGAGCTGGGAGTATTCAGTCTATATGTCCATGTTACCTGAAACAATCACATACAGTATTCAGGCACTGATAGAGCTGCTGTCTGAATGCATGGAGACTGGGCAGGAGGGAGCATTTAAGTACTTTTTGAGTGTTATTCCAAAGTGATGGGAGGAAAGAGTTGATGGCGGTATAGCCAAGGCGTGTCTTCATCCTCGGTAGGTTGAGGAGGACATGAGTGGAATTTTGGAGTCCATCAGTGCCCACAGACTGTTCAAACAGGTTACTGATATAGGGTGGGAGCTTGTTTGAGAATGCCCTGAAGAGCCACATGAGGGTGTTTCTTTGCCTCCTCATGGAGAAGGACGGCCAATCAATTGTTTGGTAATGCAGGCAGTGATGAGTCCACAAGGGCATGTCAAGTATGAATCTCAAGGCACGATGATAAAGTGTATCAAGTTTTTGGAGTGCATTCTGGGGGCAGTGACTGTATAGAAAGTCAGCATAGTCAAGCATGGGCAAAAAGGTAGTTCGGACAAGCCGCTTTCTAGCTTCAAAAGTGAGAAGGCATCTTATGTGGTAGAATATGCCATGTCGCTGTCTTAGTTTTTTGAAAAGTTCACTTAGGTGAACACTAAAGCTAAGCATGTTGTCCAGCCAGACTCCAGGATATTTGAAATTATTGACTATTTCCAGGGATTTGCCAAGGAGGGTGAAGATCTGGGGGGATACCAGGTGTCCCCAAAATGGATGGGGGATGCAGGGAGATGATCATGGCTTTTGTTTTTTTGGTGTTGAGCAAGAGGTTAAGGCTCAATAGATTATGCTGGAGCGTGACAAAGTCCAGCTGTAACTCCTTGTGCACAAGATCTAGAGAGGGTTTAGTGGTGTAAAGGACTGTATCATCTGCGAAGAGATGAATCTTTCCATCAACAAGGTCAGATTCAATGCTATTAATACAGATAGTGAAAGGGATAGGCCCCAAGATGGATCCTTGTGGTACACCTCGGGGCAGGGCTTTAAGTGGGGACAGTTTCCCCTGTGCGTTGATTTGTTGCCTTTGATTTGTGAGGTAACAGTGAAGCCATTTACCTGCAGCGTGGGATAAGCCAATGCAACCCAACGTATCGAGCAGGATGGAGTGATCAACTGTGTCAAAGGCTTTGCTGAGATCTAGAAAAAAGTGCATAGATATGCTGCATCCAGTCCAGAGCTGTTAGACAGTCATTGGACACTTTAGCTAGAGCCAACACAATGCTGTGCTTTGGCCTGAGCCACGATTGAGCTGGGTTAAGGATATTTTCACAGTCCAAATTCTCCCTGAGTTGTGAGTTGACAATTTTCTCAAGCAGTTTGGACAGTACAGTGAGAAGCGAGACAGGCCTGTAATTATTCAAGTCTGTGCAGTCCCCTGATTTGAACAAGGGGATAATATGTGCGATTTTCTAACTGGGTGGTAATTCCCCTTGGATAAGTGAGTAATTAAATAGATGAGCAATTAGTGCTATCAGATAATAGTATCCTGCTTTTAACAAGAAGGGTTCTAACGAGTCAGCACCAGCACTCTTTTTAGTGTCCAATGAAAAAAGAAGGTCCTCCACCTTTTTGTATGAGATTGGCTGGAAGTTGAAGGGAGGACGTTCAACCCTAGGAACAGGAGCAGGGCTAGTGCCTGCACTGGCAGCACTCGGGGCATTCAATTTACTAAGTGGACAGATATCGAATGTGAAGCCTGCCGTTGCAAAGTGGTTATTAAGCTGATCGAGTATCTCAGACCTGTCAGTATAGGAGTTATTGTTTACCACAATTTTAGCCAGGATTGGAGTGGCAGGGGAGGGTCCTTCAACCTCTTTTAAGATTTGGCCAAAACTTGGCAGAGCAATTTTTGTTTTCCTCTAGGGCGGATTGAAAAAAAAACAATTTTTCCAGCCTTACCAGCTTTGTGCAGATGTTCCTGGCTACCCAAAAAGCGAGTTAGTCAGATTCTGACTGCGACTTCCTTACCCTTTTCCATAATGTGTCTCTGGACTGCAGGACCCTCTTCAGTGATAGGCTAAACCAGTCAGATGCCCACTTTCTGGATTTGACCTTTTATAGGGGAGCATGTTTGTTGATTACCCTTAATAGCAAATCCTAAAAAATACTGAAGGATACTGGGTGCTAGATAGAAACTCTGCCACTTAATATTGCTTAGATCTCTCAGAAAGGCAGAGAGACAGAAGTGTTGTAGGCTGTGCTTTAGTTTGAAGGTAGAGGTGGAAGGGAGGTGAGGAGAGCACCTAACACATGCGACCGTACAGTGGTCACTCAAATCACTGTGGAATACCCCTGTATGGGTGATATTGTGTGGCTTGTTGACAAGCATACGATCAAGTAGAGAGCTTAGGTCAGGGTTTTTCTTCTTGGGACAGGTGGCCCCATGAGTAACCTGGGAAAGCCCGTGGTCATCACAGAAGTTCTTAAGCCTGTTTGTGCAGGGGTCATTCTAGCTGAGGTTAAGGTCTCCCATTATAACACATTCATTGTTTGCTTGTTCCAGGTGGGAATGAAGGTGAGGCAGTATACCCAGGCCAGCGGCCGGTGGCCTATAGCAAGCAGTTACCAGCAGAGCTACTCCAGGTGATAAGGTTAGCTTGAGGAAGAGACATTCACAATCTTTGTAAATTGATGTACCAACAACATCAATGGTAAGGAATTTATCCTTTGTGTATATGGCAACGCCACCGCCTCTGGTCACCCTGTAACATCTGAGCAGGTCACAGCCAGGGATGTTGATTGCTTGGTCAGGTACATGATTCTTAAGCCAGGTTTCTGAGAACATTGCTACATCAGGCATAGCATGTAGCATCCAAGCCTGGACAACATCGAGTTTGTTAGCTAGATTGAATACATTCATATGCAGGAAGCAGAGGTCCTTTAACTGTGGGAGCTCCCCTGGGGCAGCTATCAGCCGGGAAGGGGGGGCTTGGGTTTAAATCCACACTACCTGCACAGAGCAACAGCAGTATTAGTAGTTTTCTATGCCTTCTTACAAGGAATCTCAGGAAGGCTTTGTTGGTTTGAATAGCATGGTCACTGACAATGGCATTAGGACATGCTTTGAGGGTGCAGCGAAAAGTGCACAGAGCAAATATTGCTACCCTGAAGGAGAGGATGAGGGGTGATTGCTTAAGAGATATTGGGCAGGGAGGAATTAGAAACATTCTGATTGCATGTGGATTACTACCTGCAGATGGTATAAGTAATGTAGCAAGCACTGACCAATTTGGTTCTTGGCATGAGTTTGAGCTCAGGCATGTTATGCTATTCCCTGGGTTCATACAAGACTCTGAAAATAGGTGGAGGATGCAGCCTAGAAAAAGCAGGTATGTTGCAGGTGCAATCATGGAAATACTGAAGTTAGAGGAGAGAAGCACCTTAAACAGTGCTTATGGATAGCTGTCGGCAGCCCTGGGGCTTTGGCAGGGAGGATTTGTGGGTGGATTCAACAGGCAAAGTATTGCCAAGCAGGGTTATATGTCATAAGGCATAAAACAGTGCAGGAAGGATAGGTTCAAGAAGGAAATGTGAGAGATCAAGGGAGAAGTAATGGAGAAACAAGAGGTATTCCAGCACCAATAAAGATATCAAGGTATATAGGAAAATATGACTAGAAGCACTGTATGAAGAGTAAGTTAGTGACTGTTGGAACTGGGTTAGTAAAGAAGGTAGGAAGCTCAGATATAGAGCTGTGCAGTGGGAATTTGTGCTGGCGATAACACAGCTGAAGGTACACAGTTGGTGGAAAATAGGGAAGTTGGCAGAATTAAGGGTGTTGAGTTTAAGAGGAGGGCTGAAATGAGGAGGAGTGTCTGTGGGAAGAAACTCAAGTGTGGGAGAGGAAGGTTATTTAATAGTGGCCGGGGTTGGGGCAGGTGGGCAGGACAAATAACACTCTCGGAGAGAGCTGTAATGCTGCAAGAGCGCTCAGATAACAGAAGCCAGTTTTGAAAAAAAGCACCACAAGCACAGTTCCTAAGGCAGGCCAATAAACCTGCATTTGTCATTGTACTCTGACTGCCTGCCTCCCTCCCATTTGCTGAACCCTGCATTTTCCTACTGAGAGGATCCGGAGAGAATACATCGGAGCTGCAAGCCATAAGGTGTGAGTGAGAGTCTGCTATATGTCTTGCTCTGCTTTCCTGTGACTGTGTTTTCTTGAATCCCTCTACTAGCGAACAGGGGGCTGGTGGACTTGGACGCTGACATCTTTTGTTGGGAGGGGCTCTTGTGTTTAAAGCTTTGCACTGCTCACTAGCATGAGCGGTAGTGAGTGGTGCAAGCGCCACTCCACAGAGAAAAATCATGTTGCATTTGGATGTTATTTAGTTTTGGGTGGCTATATGCAGTGCTTTTCTAGTCTAGGTAATTTACATTAGTTTGTATTTTAAACACTTGTTTTCTGTTAAAGGTAGGAGTTGTTTTAACCTCTTTAGTGGGTTTTAGTAGCAATTACTCTTGAAATCAGTTATGTGTAAGAGTTACTTGTGGGGGCCGAGGGGGGGCAGGATAGTGTACAGGCCATCCCTTTTACGTGACTTATGGCCCTTCACCGGTCTCTCGGTATCGGACACTATGAAAAGACACTGTCAGGAGGGGGGGATTTAGAGAGGCCAGGGTGATCCTGGGAGGAGGGGAGCCTCATACGCGCCGGAGGGTAGCAAGATTGAGATAGTTAGGACTAGAAGGTGCCCTGGATTGCGACTGACATAGAAGAGAGGGCAGACATGTTTGGTGCCTGTCTCCAGGGAATGCACCAGACTGAGTGGTCATGTAACCCGAGGGGCTTCCTTACTCATGAATCCCCTGAGGGCAGTGCTTTGCAATGTCAGATCAATCAGGAACAGGACCGTAATTATTGCAGACTTGATTTCGTCGGTCAGTCTGGCTTGCATCACGGAGACCTGGGTCAGAGATGATGAGGGTCCTGTTTCTGAGGCTGCCATCCTCCCTGGGTATATCGTAGTGCACTGCCCCAGACAGGAATGTAGGGGCGGTGGTGTAGCCATCTGTTTTAGATCTGACTTGGGCTTCACCGTGCACCCAGTGAGAACTCTGGGTTCTTTTGAGTGTGTGGCCATTTGTGGGGGCCCAGGCCCTGGTTTCAGGATTTTCCTGTTTATCCTCTCTGGGGGCAGGAACTTCCTGCAGGAGGTTGCTGAATTCATCACCGGCTAAACATTGGAAGCCACCAGATGGATTGTTCTGGGGGATTTCAATGTTTGGGCCTGTGAAGAATTTTCTCATCTTGGTCATAACCTCCTTCAGACTATGTCACCTTTGGGCCTGTCACAAGCTGTTTCAGCTGTGACACACCTCAGTGGCTACACATTGGACTTGGTGTTCTCACTGGGGCTTGAGATAAATAATCTCAGGACTGATCGGGTAGTTTGGTTCCATCATTGTACAGTGCAGTTCATGTTCAGGGCTCCCACCGGATGCCCTCCCCCTACAGAGATGATGAGCTATCGCCCTTTGTGGGGACTGACCCTGGAGGGTTTTTTGGTGGCAGTTAATCTATCTCATGTGGGTAATGCATGCATCGGAGGCATTGGTGTTGTGGTAGACTCTTAGAGTGCTATTTGATGCCATCGACTCCCTCGCACCTGTCCGCGTACAACCCAAATCTTCCTTCTTGAGGTCTCCATGGTTTGATGGGGACCTCAGGGAGTTGAAAAGAAAGGGTCGGAAGTTGGAGCACTGCTGGAGAAAGTCTGGCCTGGAGGAGGACAAACTGGTCTGTGTGTGCTTTTTAATGCATATCAGGGGCAAGCAACCATAAGAAAGCAGTGTTCCTGTCCAGAGAGATTACTGCCGGGATGAACTGACCAGCTATACTTTTTCAGACTGTGGACAGGCTACTTCATCTTGCCTATCTGCAGCCAATGAAGGCTTTGTCAAATGCTGAATGCAAGGAGTTTGCTCTGTTTTTCTCGGACAGAGTGTCCAGTATCCAGCAGGGGGTTTCTCCAGTCAGCAATGTTATAGCTGGCAGTGGTCACCAAACATGTTCTAAGTGCACTCTGTCTCATTGGGGGGAGTTTAAATCAGTGGAGGCAAGTGAGGTTATTGGGGTGGCAACCAATCTGAAGCACACTTTTTGTGAACTGGATCCATTGCCGACACGTTTCTTGATGAGATGCATCGACACCATTGGCCCGGTGTTTGCCCTGATTGTCAGGTGTTCATTCTCTGAGGGGATATTCCCTGATGCCTTGAAGGAGGCGTTGGTGAAACCACTCTTAAAGAAACCACGTTTGGACCCAGAGGTCAGGGCAAACTACTAATCTATCTCCAATCTCCCCTTTTTGGCGAAGGTTGTGGAGAAGGTAGTGGCGCTTCAGCTGGAGGAGCACCTCATGACCCATGAGTTGTACGAACAGTTCCAGTCGGGGTTTTGTGCAAGGCATAGCACTGAAACTGTGCTTGTGTGAGTGCAGAATGATTTCCTCAGGGCTAGAGATCAAGGGAATAAGACAGTTCTTGTTCTCCTTGATCTCTCTTCAGCATTTGATACTGCGGACCATTGTGTGTTGCTTAACCATCTTAGGGCACTATGCGGACTCAGCGGCACTGTCATCTGCTGGTTTGAGTAATTTTTAACCAATAGGAGGCAACGGGTTGTGATGGGGAATTTCTACTCCTCCCTTAGTCTCCTTTCTTGTGGAGTACCTCAGGGATCGGTTTTCACCCCAATATTGTTCGCAGTATATATGCTGCCCCAGGGGTTATCATTAGGAAGTATGGCTTGGGTTTTCATTGCTAAGCTGATGATACCCAGCTATACTTATCTTTTGCCCCAGGAAAATCTAACGTAGTGGATGTGCTAAACAGCTGCCTTGCTGAGCTCAACAACTGGATGGCCTCCAGCTGGTTGTGACTGAAGCCCAATAAGATGGAGGTATTGGTGGTGGAGTCGAACAGAGTGCATGATAGGTTGGCCTCTGATTCAGAGACTGGACTTGTTCTGGGTTCTGTTTCATTGAAGGCCTCCTCTGAGGTGCGAAATCTTGGCTTCATTCTTGATAGGAGTTTGACTATGGAGGCATAGATATCCTCCGTTGTCTGCTCCTGTGTTTTCCATCTTAGAAAGGTTGCCAGGATAAAACCCTTGTTCTGTCTCTGGAGCTCCCCACTTTGATACATGCTTTAGTTACACCGAGGCTTGACTACTGTAATGCGCTGTACCTCGGGGTCACGGGAGGATCTCTCCGCAGACTGCAGCTCGTGCAGAACACAGCTGCTCTATTGCTTACTGGGAAACCGAAGTTTTGTCATATTACATCTGAGTTGCATGATCTGCACCGGCTGCCAGTCAAGTGGAGGATCCTCTTTAAGGTGGGGCTTCTTACCTATAAGACCCTACATGGTCAGGGCCCTGGTTACCTGTTAGATCTCCTCATACCTGCTGTCTAGGCTCGCCCCCTCCGCTCCTCCTGTAGAGGCCCCCTAGTGATTCCCAGGTCGAGGTTGAAATCTGCTGACGACAGGGCTTTCTGTGTCACCGCCTCTGCCCTGTGGAATTCGCTCCCCTCTGGGGTTAAGGGGGCCCCCGCCTTGGAGGTTTTCAAGACTTGCCTTAAGGCCCTCCTATTTGCCCAGGCATTTTCAGATTATTACCAATCTATGAGTACTGATTCGTGTATAGATGCTGAGAATTTGCTATTTGTTTAATGTGTATATGAATTATTTTATTTTAATAATTATTTCTGTGTTTTATAGATATATTTCTGAAACGTGTTTATATATTTGTGCAGCATCCAGATCCTCTGGGATTGGGCGTCTTTTAAATAAATCTTGCCTTGTATTTTCTTGCCAATCACAGGAGCGCAGCAAGGTAGCACAGACAATAAGATGCCCTGCTCCAGTTGTGGAACCAAGCAAAAGGTGAGCTGATCAGTGGCGTATCTGGGTTTCAGGCAATGAGGTGGACAGCAGCTGTTCCTCACCTGTTCAGGCAGCTTCAGCGGTGGGATTGCCCACGGGACTAGACCCTAACAGGAAAAATGGTGAAGGATTATTACCACAGGCAGCACAACGTCATGAAGGGGCAGATATCACTTAACAAAAAGAGAAGGGCATGAGTGAAAGAAAGGGAAGGGGGAGAGTGGAGACACTGAGAACAGTCGGGGTCTCAGTCTAGGTGCCTCTTGTAATCTTTAAGACAAAGAGATGGGTATGTTAAATGGTGGGGGAAAGGGGAAAGCAAGACCAAGATAGAGGGACAGTAGCACTAATTAAAATGGCAGGGGGTTAGGATGAGGAAGATAGAGGGAGAAAGTGCAAGATTAGAGGGAAAAAATACAAGGGCTAGACAGGGAGAGGCAGGTAGGAAAGACGTACAAGCAGAAGGGCTCTTCTTCACAGACAGAGTGAATTTGAAGCAATTACACTGGCTGGGGGTGCGTGTCAGAAAAACAGGGGGAGAGATTACAATAATGAAGATGAAAGAGACAGACGGGGAATTTTAGACAGAGAAACTGGCTGAGGGTACAGGTGAGGAAAAACAGAGTGGAATTATTAATGGAATTATTTCACCAAATTTTCAACATAGGCATTTTGTGACTTCTGCTCATGAACACTGTCACTATGATTTTCTTAATCTGTCTGAAAAACATTAATTTTCCACAGCGACTGCGCCATTGTGCACCAGATATGCAAATGCATATTTCAGGCAGGATATGAAAAATGACAGCTGTACTATTCATAAGGAAGTGTGGCAAAATGCCAATGTTGAAAATATGGAGTGAAAATATTACAAATTTGCACACTTCCAAGCATACATGTAAACTGCACAACACATGCTTGTAACACAGTCATTTTATGGACTTTTGTCACCAAATTTTCTACATAGGCATTTTAGGACCTCTGCTCATGAACAGTGTCACTGTGATTTTCTTAATGTGTCCCAAACACTGATTTCCCACAGTGACCGCGCTATTCTGCACCGGAAGTGTGAAAACACATTTAGGTCAAGATGTGAAAAATGAAAGCTGTACTGTTCATAAGGAGGTGTGGAAAAATGCCAATGTTGAAAATCTGGAGTGAAAATATTACAAATTTGCAAAGGTATGAGCATGCGTGGAAATTGCACAATGCATGCTCATAGAACAGTCATGTTTGGGATTTTTTCCACCAAATTTGCAACATAAGCTTTTTCAGAGCCCACCTCATGAACACCAGCACTGTCGTTTCATTACTTTGTCCCAAAAGGTGATTCCGTGCCATGACTGCAAAAATCACCTTTTGGGACCGAATAATGCCATGACAGTGGGTGAATTTATGAGGAGGGGGTCCCAATAACCTCATGTTGAAAATTTGGTGCCAAAATTCCCCAAAATGCCTGAGATATGTACCAAAGTTGAAAAACCCTATATATGCCATTATACTGCTTACCGGCATTTCTTCAGTTCACAGTCAGCTTTGAAGAGTGCAGATGTGTTCCTGGTCTACAGAAGATTGTCGTGCTGGGCTCTGGAGGTAAGTATGGTGTGGGGGAGGGGTGTGGGGGAGAAAGGGTGCACAGAGGGTGGGCGCGGGTTGTGGGAGGGGTCACAGAACTCAATGAGGGATCGTTTTCTGTTTTACAGGTTTGAAAAAAAAAAAACATTGCGGGACAGGTGTTTTTGACAGGGACATTTGGCAAGCTGGAGTGGTCTCCCAGCATGCCACCTGAGTGTTTTTTTTGGTGAGGCTGTAGCTGACGGGGATTGGGCACCCCTCGACACACAAAAATTGGGGAGGACATTTTGCCTATGGGGAGGGCTCCTCCGGCCGGCAAGTCAGACTGGGAAGGGACTGAAGGCAGCCGGGATTGGGCCCCATCGGCAAAGAAAGACTGCTGGGGTGCATGATGCAGAGGGATTGCACCCTTGGCACACACTAAATGGGGAGGGGGTTACAGTATGCTGACCGGGAGTGGGCTCCCCTGTTGGCAAATGAACTGGGTCGGGGACGACAAGGTACTGCCCTGCAATGACTGGTCACTCCCTCATTGCAGCGGCGGATTCGTTTCAAGGTGGTGGTACACTGGCTGAACTAGTGTCAGCAGCAGCGTGCCACCACATTGCGGAAAGCGGGCCAAGCATCAAAAGGCACTGGGGCCATTGGCCTCCACAGTGCCACACCTCCAAAACACCGCTTCTCTCCTAAGCTGTGATGAAATGTTTCTTGCGCATGCGAGCAAGCAAACATAGAAAATAGTCTCAGCCCCCCCAGCTACACAAACTTTTCTGCTGCCAACACCTAACCAACGTTCCACGTGTAGTGGTAACAAGCAGTCATATCTTGTTCCTTTCTTCCAGACCTCTCAGGCTCAGTGCACTTTTAGCATTAGAGCACCCTCTTGTCTTAATGGACTCCCTCCTGAGATGTCTGCAGAGATTAAGCTTGGCCCCTACAAATGCAAACTACGGCAGTACTGTGCCAATCTCAGCAACTATGACTGTCCCCTTTAGGCTGTCACATCACTCCACACACTCATAATGCCTCTCACCCCTCCCTATTGCCATTAACTTTACCTTTCCTGCACTCTCTTTCTCCCACTCACTCTCCTTTCCCTCTTCTTAGTAGTAGTAAAATATTTATTCATAAAATTTCTTTTTATGAATTGGGATAAAACTCAATTGAGTCACAGACTCATTTACAACAAGGTCCTCTAGCAATGTTACAACGTGTTACAAAAGAGTGAAAAGTCCATGTATACATACAATGGATTTTAAGTTAATGATTTCACAAAGACATGATCGGATACACATACATCTCTTAAAATCTTCATCCAGCCTCTCCTCTAACTAATCAACAATGTAATTACTTGCTATCTGGCATCTAAGCCACTATAGTGACAACATTGTCCTGGTTTGTTATTAGAATGCCTTAATCACTTTTTAATTAAATTTCAGGTTTGTATCTCCCCTGGTTTTCTTAGATCAAATGGGATTTTATTCCACAATAGTGCACCTTGATAGTACACCATTTGGTGGCTCATTTCTAGATTACGTACTGAAAGCATCAAGTCCCAGTGCTGTTGCAGATCTTAATGAAGCAACTTTGTCCCTTTTTATGTTTGCTTGCTCAAGAGACATGTTGTGACAGCTTGCTAGAGTAGCAGGTTGTGGAGGTGTGGCAGTATTATAGCCAATGCCGCCACTGCTTTTTCAGGCTTATCTCTGTGGCACAAATGAATGAGCATACTGTCTATGACAGCAGCTCAGAAGCATGCCACCAACTTGAAAAAATTTGCCGCTGCAGTGAGGGAGTGCCCCCTCACTGCAGGGTGTGCCTTGCCGTGTGTTACATTTTAATAAACATGGCAGCAGCTGCCACTGTCTGCCTCTCAAAGCTGACATCAGGGGTCCCCAATCCCCCTGTTGACATGCCCCCTTCCCCAGTTCATTTGTTGATGGGGGAGCCCAATCCCCATTGGCATAATGTCCCCCATGTTTTAATGTATCTGCCGAGAGGGTGCCCAATCCCCCTTGGCAGCATGTCCCCCCCCAAACACAGACATGCTTTCTTTGCTGATGGGAGGCCAAATCCCCTTCGGCTTCAGTCTCTCCTCCCCAGAAACACAGGTGGCACACTGAGGGCCCACCCCAGTGTGCACAAAGCAAACCTGCAAGGAAAAAACCTTCCCACAATGTCTTTTTTCCCCCTGAAACAAAGAAAACAGTCCTTCATTGTCTGCAGTGCCCTTCCCCTAACCCGCACATACCTTCTGATCACCCCACCGCCCCTCACCTTCCCTCACCACATACTTATCTCTGGAGTCTGACACAATGATCTTTGGTGGAGATGGGACACGTTTGCACTCTTCAAAACTGACTGCGAACTGAAGAAATGATGGTAAGCTGTATAATGGCAAAATGGGGGAGGGGGCAATTTAGGGTGATATCACGGCCATTTTGGGGAGTTTTAGTTCCAAATTTTCAACATGGGGTTCTTGGTACACCACCTCATAAACTTAATCACTGTCATTTCATTATTCAGTCCCAAAAGGTGATTTCGCTGTCATTGCACGGCATCACCTTCCGGGACCTGTTTACGAAACGACGATGTCACTGTTTATGAGGAGGGCTCCCAAAAAGCCTATGTTGCAAATTTGGTGAAAACATTCCAAAAAAATGACTGTGTTAACAGCGTGTGTTGCACAGTTTCTACACACACTCGTAACTTCACCAGTTTTTTATATTTTTACTCCAGATTTTCAACATTATCATTTTTTACACATCACCTGATGAACAGTACAGCTGTCATTGTTCACATCCTGCTCAAAACATGTTTTTCCACATGTGGCACACAGTGGGCATGGTTGCTGTGCATAATCAATGTTCAGGACAGATTAAGAACATCGCAGTGCCACTGTTCATGAGCGGAGGTCCCAAAATGCCTATGTGGAAAATCTGGTGTAAAAATTCCCTCAAATAATTGTATTACGAGTGTGCATTGTGCAGTTTCTATGCACGTTCATGATTTCACCAATTTATTTTTATAGTTTCACTCCAGATTTTCAACATTACCATTTTTTTACACCTCCGCATGAACAGTACAGCTGTCATTTTTTTTACATCCTGTTCAAAATGTGTTTTCGCACCTGTGGCACCAAATTGCACAGCCTCTGTGCAAAATCACCTTTTGGCTAATGAACCAATAGTGTCACTGTTCATGCAGTGGGGTCACAAAAAGCTCATGTTAAAATTTGGAGTGAAAATACCAAGAAACACCCAGGGCATTAGGATTTCCAAACATTACGCCCTACCCCGTAGGGACTGACAGGCATCAGGGGTGTGACTTGGGACTGTCGATGATAATGCTCACACCATTCCACCCCCATCCTGCACCCAGTGACAGGCATCGAGGTGTGCTTTGGACTCTTCATCCCCAAAGTTCACCCCATTCTCCTATACTGCACCCATTTCAGTGTATTTCCTTATAGAATGCAGTGAGTGTAAAACCCGAACACCCCAAGGCACACCTTAACACTTGGTGTCTGCAGGGTAGGGTGAGGTGAAATGGCTTGAGTGTTTTGGGCAATGATTCAAAGGCACACGCCAATGCCTGTCTGTCTCTGTAGGGTGGGAGTGGGGTTGGCATCAGTTCAGTACTTCATTGCCTTTCCTATTCTGCATATCTCTAACTCCTGCACTTCCAATGCTGATGCCAGCAAGCAAACATTTGGCATTGACAAATGCTTGTTTTATATATAGGATTTCTCCCTCAGACACTTACGTCAATCCAGGTTTATATCTTATTCCAAGGGCTATACCCTGTTCAAGCCTGTATCCTCCCACCTCCTAGCCCCCAGTTACCAGCCGGTTCCACCTGCAGCTTTCCCTCCATAATAGGGGCTCTAGGGGGATGGATGTTCTTAGAAACATAGAAACACAGACTTTGACAGCAGATAAGGGCTGCTTGGCTACCTAGTCTGACCATATCCCTACCTATTGGATGAGCTTCAGATCATAGTCAACCAGCAGCCTACTTCCTCCTTACCCCCTCCTACCTTCTTCTACCCCCACTATAATTGCCTTATGTCAGTCCCATGCATTTTTGAATTCTCCCACTGTTTTTGATCCCTCAATCTCCTCAGGATGGTTGTTCCATGTATCCACCACCCCCTCTGTGAAAAAATACTTCCTCATGTTGCCCCTGAGCTGTCCCCACTCTATCTTCAAATTATGCCCCCTTGTTCTTGTACATCTCTTTTTCTGAAATATGCTACCCTCTTGGATTTTGTTGATTCCCTTGAGGTACTTGAAAGTTTCTATTATGTCCCCTTTCTGCCTCCTTTCCTCAAGGGTATACTAATTAAGCTATTTTAGTCTCTGTTCATATGGTTTCAGGTGCAGACCCTGCACCATTTTGGTTACCCTCCTCTGGATGCCTCCATTTTCTCTATGTCCTTTCGGAGATGGGGTCTCCAGAACTGCATGTAGTACTCCAGATGGGGTCTCACCAACTGTCTGTACAGAGGGATAACAACTTCCTGCTTTCTACTGGTGATGCCTCTCCCTATGAATCCCAGAATCCCCACAGCCCTCGTTACTGCCTTCTCACATTGCTTGCCTACCTTAAGGTCATCTAATATGAGTACTCCAGGTCCTTTTCCATTTTTGTTGCTGTTAGTAACCCCCTCCCCCATTGTGTATTCTTCCCTTGGGTTTTTGTTTCCAAGGTGCATTGTTTTGCACTTCTTTGCATTGAGACAAAGCTGCCATAATCTTGACCATTCCTTAAACCTTGCCAAGTCCCTTTTCATCCATTCCGCCCCTCTTTGTGTATCAATCGTGTTGTAGATCTTTGTGTCACCTTCAAAAAGGCATACATTTCTTTCCAGACCCTCTGCAAAGTCACCTATAAAGACATTAGAGAGTACCGGTCCCAGTACTGAACCCTATGGTACCCCACTAGTAACTCCCCTTTCTCCAGAGTGTGCTCCATTTACTATTACCCTCTGCATCCTGTTGTCCAGCCAGTTTAATACCCAGGCTACTACTTTGGGACCCACTCCCAGGCTGGCTAACTTGTCTAACAGTCTTTCGTGTGGTACTGTGTCAAATGCCTTGCTAAAGTCTAAGAAGACCATAGCTACAACCCTTCCCTGATCTACTACTTTGGTCACCCTATCACAGAAATCTATTAGATTCATCTGACATGGTCTTCCAACTGTGAATCCATGCGGCCTTGGGTCCTTTTCCCCGCTGACTTCTAGGTACTTGACAATTCTTTCTTTCAGAAGTGATTCCATCATTTTCCCTACCAGTGAGGTCAAACTAACAGGTCTATAGTTTCCTGCCTCTGCCTTGCTTGTACTTTGATATCTTCCCCTGAGGCATTCCACCACGTGGGCTAGGTTCAGTGCCAGTGTCAGTATAACCCAGGGAAATACCAGAGGCCCAGACCATCATACAGATATACTGTATGTATGTTTTTATCCTTTAAGGTTCCTTCCATTTCCCAAGTCATCAGTGCAGAATCCCAATTGGCCCCTGGGCAGGGGTCAAACACAACGATTAAATTTTTTTCATTAGTGATTGACTTGAAAAATCAGTCACAAACTTCTAAAAAATCATGTTTTTTTCAGCTATTTTTATTGTGGCATCTGTTTGCCTGCAGGTTCTGTGGTTTCTAAACACATGACTTTACATCTTGATTTATTTTCACAGTGCAACAAGCAAAAAGCCATACTGTGGAATAATATCTAGCGAACCTGAAAATCTTCAGGTTCTAAATTGGTGTATTGTTATCAGAGTGCAAGCAAACCGTAAAATTAGGGATTTACATAATTTGTACAATCTAAAACTTAAAAACTACTTGACTGATTTTTTTGGTAAATTGGTGTGCACTTAGCCTCTATGACAGAGAATGTGGGATCCAATATTCCAGTGTCAGCATGGCAAAAAACACCAAATGATGCAAAGTAAAGGTCTGCCCTCCACAGGCACGGCACTGCTGACCATGACACCTTCACCCACCTGAACCAAATTTCCAAAGCAGCTCACCAGAAAGTTTAGCAGAAATGAAAAAAATAGAGAAAAAAATCCATTAACTCTTGGTAAACCTGTGGTGTGTTATTCCTTGGGGTTTGAAAGACCACGCAATGTAGGGTTGGTGCTACCTTAATAGCAACTCCCTCTATTCAAGCATTGCTGTGTCACTATTTTACTTTGTCTGACAAGATGGTGCTGATATTAGGGTAATGCCAAAACTGCATCACATGATCACTTAAACCACAAGGAATACCACACCACAGATGTTCCATGGTTTCAGAAACATTTTAGCTTAATTTGCCATGTACTGTGCCTACTTTTTCTGTTCTGTGCTTTAGCTCTAACACTGAAGATGCATTAATGTACTTTTTGCAATTTATTTCCTTAGTATTTGAAAAAAATATATAAAACAACTAACACCTTTAGCTTTTGCCTTTCTGACACCCCATGATTAGCACAGTTGTTGTCAGAGAGCACTTTAATAAAAACGATGTACCAGACCAGCAGCAGAATTCACAAGTGACCCATGAATCAGCTGCATAATCACACACAATCCACCACACCTATAGAGGATCTCTCATGAGTGGCCCTACCCTCAGAAGCAGCAGCATCATCACACACATTGTCCCTGATCCACAACCAGTAATAACTCAGGCCACTCAATTATCACTTTGGATGCTCGCTGGCAGTGTTTATTAAAAGACACAATCATCTTATTACATGTACATCCCAAGTTCATGTCCAACAATAAGTATTTTACATTGTTGACATAACAGTCCAATACCCCTTCTAGGACATAATAGTCCTGTCTTCCCTCTGGTTGTTCTTCATCAGGTGGTCTTCCTTTTCTGATTATCTTCTCGGGGTCCAGACACCAAGATCCGACCCCTCCCTTTCTCATCACCATGAACTGGGTACCACCTTACCCAGACCACCCACCCCCACCAGGTATGGACACAGAGATCCACCTCCTAGCCCTATATCCTTCCCCCTCCCCCATTACTCCCATGCCTGGGTTCCTTTGTCCCCAGCCCATGCTACCTACCCACCTCCCCTCTGTCTGCCCCTCCTTTTTTCCCCTTGCTCCTGAAACCACCTTCCCCCCCAGAGTGCCTCTCCCCTTGCCTCTCCCATCCTCCAGCGGGACTCCACCTAGTCCCCTGGACTACTGGCCGCCCATCTGCTGCTCCCTTGGCCCATACCGGGCCCCATCCTAGGCAGCCACCATCTTGGTGCCTCCTTTTCAGTGCCTATTTCCAACATTATTCCCTCTTCTTTTCTTACTGGGAGGATGGGTGGGAAATATTACAGCAGAAAGAGGGCTTGCTGTAAGTTGCCTGCCCTTAAGTACCCCCCAAGGACCCTTATTTGGCCCCTCCCCTGGCCAATGGCCAGCGAGCTCCCTGTCCTGGTCGCATGACCCCTCCATGAGGTCATCCCCTTCCCCTTTATCTGTAGCCCCCTTCCCTCCCCTCTGCCTGTATTTCTGGCTGTGTCCCAGGACAACCTGGCCTGCCTTTTATTGGCAAACCTAATTGTCCTTGGATCCACAACCAGTAATAACTCAGGCCACTCGATTATCACTTTTGGATGCTCACTGGCAGTATTTATTAAAAGGCACAATCATCTCATTACATGTACATCCCAAGTTCATGTCCAACAATAAGTATTTTACATCTTTGACATGACAGTCCAATATCCTTTCTAGGACATAACAGTCCTGTCTTCCCTTGGGTGGTTCTTCATCAGGTGGTCTTCCTCTTCTGATTTTCTTCTCGGGGTCAAGACACCAGGATCCGGCCCCCACTTTCTCATCATCATGAACCGGGTACCACCTTACCCAGACCACTCCCACCCACCAGGTGTGGACACAGCGATCCACCCCCTAGCTCTATATCCTTTCACCTTCCCCCATTACTCCCTAGCCTGGGTTCCTTTGTCCCCAGCCCATGGTACTTACCCGCCTCCCCCCCGCTTGCCCCCCTTTTTCCCCCTTTCTTCTGAAACCCTTCCACTGACCCATCTCCAACTTGAGATGGAAGATGGGGCTCTCCATGCGGGTTAGCCCTTGGGCCCTTCTTATTGATATCTCATACCATTTCCCTCAAAGGCCGGAGGAACAACCCCATCCGAATTCAGTCAGTGCACATCCACCTGTACACCTCCTGCTCGTATGAAATATCCCTATGTCGTATGTAGCCTCCATTTCAATCACTGCTCTAGCCACCTTTCTGTTCAGGAGCTATGCTGCCACCTCTATTGCCTTCTCTGCCTCTTTCACCCCCTCCAGACCCTCCAGGATGTAATTTTGGACCAGCCAATCACCACCTGTGGCCACCAGCCCTTTACTTTCTCCAAATCTGCTAAAATATCCCATAACAGGGACCCCCAGAGCACTGTACCCAGGCCGTTACCCCCTAGGGGGACAATGATACTGTCCAATGTGGCCCAGGGCACCCAAAGCTCTTCCAGCAGGGGTAGCAGCTGTGATCAACACATGCCTCTCAGGCCCCTCCACTGTACCTTGGTGTGCTCTGCTCCTGGACGCAACTGTGTCTCTGTCCTCATGGTGGCTGCAAACCTCTCCACCCAGTAGATGAAGGAGTGCCCCACAATCCAGACCTGTCTCTTGTAGCCTGCTGTGAGAAGAGAAGAAGGGATACATATTAACCATTATCAACACCATACATATCTCCTGTAACAGTTCGATCGCCATCTACCCACCCTCTTGACCTCCTCCTTCTTCCCTGCCCCTGTAGCAGCCACCTCTGAAGCTGCCCAATCTGGAAGGAGTGTGGGGCAAACTCCCTAGGGTTCTCTCCCATGAATGCCACCACCTTCCTCAGTATTGCCCATACCTGAAAACCTGTAACCGGGGACCCTTCCCCATGTATGAACCAGGCCCCCGGCTGATGGCCCGTAACCTTCCCATAGTCCACCGTGGCCTGCACCGCACAGACTCCTGCCCAAGCCTGCTTGAGCAGTTCCACTGCAGCGCCCTTAGCCCGCTGATCTGATTTTGACCACCGGAGCCAAACTGCCATTTTCTCCCCCTCCACTGTCACATCCTCTTCCTATAAACCCGAGGCAGCCGCTTCTCTTCTGGGTGCCACCATCTCTCTGACTTTGAAAGCCCCGTTTGCCATTATCACAAAGATCACCCGAAATAGGCAAGCCTCTTTAGTGGAACTGCACACATGGTCCAACGCCCTCACCACCTTCGTGAGAGGGGCCCCATCAGGGTCCATATCCCATCCTGCCTTGATCCTTGCCCCCTCATCCATCCCGTGACCATCTGCCTGATGACCCTGCCACACGCGGCATCCTCCCAGCAGTGTTCCCAGCATGCCCAGCTGATCCCTGCCAGCTTGGACCTCCATGGTGGTGTGGGCTGCTCCCCTTCCCATTTCTCTACAATGTACTGCATAACCTGCTCCTCATGTACTGGCCACTCCATCTCCCAACCCCTCTCAGATCAAAATGTCTGGAAGCTTGCCCAGGCCCCCTCGTAGGCCTTCAGTGTGTTGGCTGACAATGATCCTCAGTATAAAGCCCTGGCCATCACTCTCCAATCTCCCACATCCAGTCTGGAACCCTGATCGATGTAGGCACAGCCCGTGGTGCCAACTCGCGGAACCGCTCCATCTGCAAATGAGAAAGATAGTCAGCCACCTCGTTCTGTGCCCCCTCAATGTGTTACACCTTAAATGACAAGTTCAAATGCAGCCTTAGCAACACCATGCACCTTAAGACCCACTCTACAGACTCCGTGCGGCCACTCTATCCATTGATTACCTCTAGCACGCCCTTTTTATAGCACCAGAATAGAATGCGCTGACCCACCATCCAGGCACCCCATAATTCAAGGGCCACCCAGATTGGAAAGATCTCAAGGGACGTAATGTCCTTGGTCCAACTCCATTTGTGCCATTGGGCTGACCATGCCTCCACGATCCATTCCCCCTGAAAATATGCCCCATCCCCATACCACCCGCTGCGTCCGTATACATCTCCATGTCTGCGCTACATGCCCATTCCTCCTGTCAGACAGTCACCCCATTATATGATTCGAGAAAAAACTCCCAGACCAGTAGGTCCTCCTTAACCCCCCTGTTTATGTCCACCCAGTGATGGGATTGTTTTTCCCTCTCCATGACCCTCCCCAGCCTCCTCATAAAAGCCCTGTTCAGGCTTATGGCCTTGCAGGCAAAATTAGAGTGCCCCAGTAGTTGCTGAACCTATACCAGCAGCACCCTCTGCCTTACACCCACTAGCGCGAGCAACCCCCCCCCGTAGCCACGCCACCTTTTCCCCTGACAGCCAGAAACACTCCTCCTCAGTGTCCACCTCAATCACCAGGAACTCCAGTGTCCATGCTGGGCCCTCAGTCTTCCCAGCCGCCAGTGGGATCCCCATCTTGTTGCACATATCCTGGAAATCATTCAATATCCCCTGGGTCTCCTCCCGGCTGGCACCGATCAGCAGAAAGTCATCCAGGTAATGAACCACTCTCCTGTGCCCACACCGTGCCCCAAACACCCATTGTACCCATGAACTGAAGGCCTCGAAAGTGTAACATGCTACTGAGCACCCCATGGGCATTGCCTCGTCAAAATACAGCCTGCCCTCAAATTGAAAACCGAGTAAATCCCAGTCTGCGGGGTGGACAGGTAGCAGGTGAAAAGTGGACTCTAGTTCCGTCTTTGCTAGCATAGCACCCTCAGCTGCCCGGATCAATTCCACCACCTGGTCCAGAGATGCATATGAGACCATGCTCAGCGCCTCCAGTATTCCTCCATTTACTGACTCCTCATCGGGGTAGGACAGGTGATGTATAAGCCGGAACTCTCCTGCCTGCTTCTTCAGTACCACCCCTAATGGTGACACTCGAAACTGCATGCAGGAGGGCCGTGCATCGGCCCATCTACTCTCCCCACCCTAACCTCTTTCAGGATTTTTCCACGTACTATGTCCTCCTTCCCTCTCACTGACCCCAGATTCTTCACCCGCATCTCCACCCTTGCCCCTTCAAAGCACAGTGAAAATTCACTTTTAAAACCAGACCTCAGCATCTCCGCCCCTCGCCTGTCAGGGTAGCCCACTGTCTATTCTTCCAGTACCCTTAACCTGATGAGGGTGTGGACCAAAGCGTAGCCCCATCTCCCCTCTTCAGATCCTGTCCTAATTCCAACCATAGTTGGACCCATAGACCCCTCTCCTGAGGCTTCCCACACCCCATCCCCTTCCCCATCTTCCTTGAAAGGGCTGTTCCTGGGCCTGTCCGTTTGGCACTCCCCCTTTTTTGACCACTTGTCTACAGCTCATCATTGGGTGTGACCCCCCACACCATGAGCACACATTCCTGAACTTACAGCTAGGCCATGTACACGAAGTCCGGTTAAACACCCAGCATGCATTGACGCCCTGGGCCGGTGCTACTTTCCTGCTTGCTCCACCCCGGTCCTCCCGTTGAACCTGAAAATATCCTCACCACAACTCTGCATGGGTGTAGTCCCACCAGAGGTCACTCTTCACTGCCATTCTCCTCCGGAATGCCTCATCATACTTAAGCCAACCAAACACCAGCATCGCTTGGTATGCATTTCTGATGATCGCCATATACGTCAACAACGGGATCGCCAGATCCGGCTGGTTCTCCAGCACCAATACGCTATAAATCAGGAAGCCCACCTGCCATGTATCAGTGCTCTTGCTCTTAAACCTGGCTTACTCTGTTTTATGCCCCACTACCGCCAGAGCCACTGCCATCTCTGACTTGCCCACTTACTCCCTTTGCAAGTACATTTTGGCTGTCTCCTCATCCACTAAACCGAAAATATCCATGTACTCCCCATTCCAAATCTTTTCTTTAATCATAATCGACACATGGTCACCCGGCGTAAAGCCCGGTGGACCATCATACAGCTTCCTGGCCCCGCCCGCGTTTCCTGCTCCTCCTTTTCCTTGCTTGCCTTTTTTCTTGATGGCCTGCAGAGCCCGTTCCATTTTTGGGACCCCCTCCTCCCCCATGTCCCCCAGCAAACCGTCAATGTACTCCTTCAAATCCACATCATTGCTCATATCTATCTCATCCTTACCCCAATCTGGCTGAGGCCCTGCCAGGACTTGGTTGGGACCTACACCTGCCCCGGGCTCTGCTGGAGAGCTGGGTGGCACCATCTTCTGTCTCTTGTTTCCTTTTCCAGCCCACTTGTCTCAATTCTCCCTCTTCCTCTGGGCCTCCTTCTCCGCCTCCTTTTTATTTGCCACCTCCATCAACTGCATCATCTGCGTCATCAGTTTTGAAGCTTCTGCCAACATGGTAGCACTGGACGTTGGAATATTCTTCGGTGACATCTCTACCGCTGCATTCTAGGCTACATAATAAGAATCACATGATCACACCTATGAAGCTTCACTGGTTGCCAAGGCCCCCAGTTAACTGCACCATTAAGTTCCCCCCACCTCCCCCATAGTGGCCAAGACTCCTTCAAAAATGGATGGCAGGACCCATGGTGCACCCCTGGCAACACAACAAAGTTAAGTAGTCAAACCCTGGTCTCCCAAAACTGCTGCTTCCAGAACCTCACTACTGCCCCATCCTGCCCCGTTTTCTTTATTTTATTATTTATTTATTTTTTTTAAATGGGCCCCTGCCCCCACCCACATCACCCATGAAACTCCCCCTTCTGAGCCACTTGGCCCACCTGAAATCCTGCCCCTTCCCAGAGCTCTTGCCCGTGCTGCCCCCTATCAATAGCCATGAATGTAGGCCGACAATACTGGTCCCCTGTGCCTACTGTGTGCCCCCTGATGACATACTGCATACGAACCAGTCGGGGTTTCAGTGAGGTAGCTTCTACCATGATGGTTTCTGGTGGCATATTTTAAATTCTAAATTAAAGCTTTTGAAAGTAGCTAAGGAGTGTGGTTGTTTGTCGGCTCTTATATACTGTATATATACTGTATATATATATATATATTTTTTTTAATTCATACACCCTCCTAGCACAGAGGAGCTGTATTGCTGGAGCTACTACTGTGCACTGGCCTACTGCCCTGTTAGCCAACCCCCCCCCATCCAGCTGGAAAATCCTCATGGCCTACCCCTCAACCCCTCTGTCCCTTCAGGGCAACTTCAACGGCCTCAAGTGACCTCTCCACGTGGAGAATATGGGGTGGTCCTATGTACCCATCTCTAAGCCTACCCGGCCCCCAGCGAATGCAGGTAGCAAGCGCAAGTCATTCCACTTGGCCTCATCGGCCCCATGCTAAACTGAAGTCAGACCATAGCACCCAAACAAATGCTCTCCGGCCTTGCCAGCAGACCCCCAAGCTCACCATGCCAAGTTCCCCTGCCCAGTGGTGTCAAAAACCCCATACCCCAAAAGACTGAGATGAAACCCCACTTCTTGCCTCTGTTGCACTGCTGCACCATCAGACCTGCTGGTTGTATGCCCACCACATGGTGCCCAGCCCTACAGCTCATGTCTCTGGGCCAAAAAAAAACTTCCATTTTTACTTTGTGCCATGTGGCACCCTCACCAGACGTCTCACCTTCTCTGGGCCCAAAATAAACAATTTGATTTCTTGCACATCTGTGCAGTGCAACACCCACACAAACCAGCCTGCTTTCCACTCCCCCTCTACTCCTCATTGCAGACCAGGCCCTCTGCCTGTTTCGGGTGACCGCTGCCCTTCCAGCCTTGTGGCCTATCGCTGGGCCTCCCATTTGCTCACTCTGCTCGACCAGCACCACCTACTTGCTGTCCTTCTGGCTACCAAATGCTGACAACACCCCAGGGCCATCCATGCTGGCCATTCTCACCACATGGCACCCCGACCCGCAGCCCATGTCTCCAGGCCCAATGCACCCTCCTGCATTTAAATTGCACCGCACGGTGGTCCCACAAGCTGACCTGCCACTCGTTCTCCCATCAGCCTTCCATGCTGTGACCAGGCCTTCTAGCCAGCTTCCCCGACCGCTCGATGTACCCAACAATATCTCAACAGCAACCGCTTACCTAATTTCCTTTACTTTGGGCTACACGTGCCACATCAACAAAACAAGACACCTGAACCAAAAGCTTTGCTGCAGGAAAGCTGTACACATCAGCCTGGTTATACACTGCAATGCAGTACTCAACCATCTAGCTTGCAATACTGCTTCAAATCATGAAATTTCTTTTTAAATTACCTCTAAAGCATGAGAACATCCCAATGAGCCTAATATGCCCCAAAACCTTTGTGCCTTACCTTACTGCCAGTGATGTGCTGTAGTGGAATATTACAGCAGAAAGAGGGCTTTCTGTAAGTTGCCTGCCCTTACGTACCCAAAAGGTCCCTTATTTGGCCCCTCCTGGCCAATGGCCAGCAAGCTCCTGGCCTGGTTGCCCATCATGAGGTCATCCCCTCCCCTTCTCTGTAGCCCCTCCCCTCCCCTGCCTGTATTCCTGGTTGTGTCCCAGGACAACCTGGCTGCCTTTTTATTGGCAAGCCTAGTTTTGCCAGACCTCTAGTGAATTTAGAAAATTGTAACACAGGTATAACTTGTCCGATTTTAAAAGTGTTAGCTTAAACTTGGAACTGCTTGAGACCCCCGGTATCAGCATTTGGCACACACAAAACATGCGGTTACTTGGGGCAACAACACAGCCAGTGTGCAGGAGGCTGAACACGTCTCAAGTAGATTCCAGAGCCTCTGGAATCATCAGTTGCAATTAAAGGCAGTTGCAATTGTCCTGCCTTGCAGTCGTAACACAGTACAGTCACAGTTAATCCACCTGCAACTGCTGAGTTGATTCCCCCCTCCCTCCTCTATCAAGTTGTCCCCCCACTCCACCAGATGTACAAAGTAATTTCCTGTGTGTGTGAGACCCCCAACCCTATTGACCTGATGGTTGAGTAGCTTTTGTTTCTGGAATAGTAGCCCCTCTCTCCAATCACAGTATCTTAGGGGAGAAGCAATATTCGAAGTGTGCAATGCAAATGTCTAACAGCTTCAGTTGCCACTTGGCAGGATTACCATACAAGAAAAGGCAGCACCAGTCTAGGAGGCATGGCAACAGTTACTAGCAGAGGACTGTGTCACCTTGGTACTGAGGACTGGAATACTGTCTTGGAGTCGCCAAGTGCAGGTCAGGCTCAGGCTATCGGCAGCATGATCAGCAGTGGATCAGGGATTACTGGAGGCAGAGGTATGGCAGACCTTAGCACAGCAGAACTTCAGCAAAAACATGGAAGTTGGACAAGGTACTGAAGTCCAGGACTGTAGTGCACACCATACGCAGCCAGCAGTGGCATGACGGTAAGGAGACTGGGGGGGGTGGGACAAAGTACTTGGACTGAGTCAGGTAGCTATTCTTGAATCTAATCTTTTTTAAATAAATCCAGCAAAAGGTGCCAGCATTTTATGGTCAGGCTGGCTGGAGGGGGAGTACCTAAGGTCTTTTGTTTACATTTCTTTTCAGCCTCATTAGTAGGGTTACCACCTTTTCAGAAGCCCAAATCAGGACATTTCATTAAGAAACATGACATTTCACAGACCAGTTTGTAACCACTGCCAATGCAGCAGTCATCTTTTCTCTAAAAAATAAGAATTAAGACAAAGTGTTCTAGTTTTATTTTTGTTAATATGGTTTCTTATCATTTTGAGCCATTTTAGGTATATTAGTTTTTGCATCTTGTAGAGGAAAAACAGAAAAAAAAAATTTTCAGTTTGAAACCAGGACATTTTGCACTTTTCCTGTTTTTTTTGGCAGGGCACAGCCCCTCAAACCAGGACTGTCCTCCTGAAAAAATCAGGTCAGATAGCAAGTTACTCATTGGCCTGGAGTGGTAACCAGGAGAGAGGAGCCAGAGGCTAAGGGGCTTAGGGAGTGTGCTACCGGTGGCAAGTCAGGCAATAGAACTGTGATCTTTATGTTTTTTTTAGCATTTAAATGTGCAGAAGAACCAGATGAGCTGCTCCTTCTTGTTATAGGGAAATTGTAAGATACTTCATTTTTATCTGGTTAATCCTGTCATCCCTGCCACTGGCATTTTGAAGTAAGCACCTCTAGCAGTGCATCCCACAAGCTTTCCTGATTGTTTCTCAGCTGGCTTCTGAGCTAGGGAGCAGCCATGTATAGTAAGTCCTTATAGACGCTGCTGTTAATAGTTCTGGTTTGTGATCTCCCAGTTCCTGTGCTATACCAAGAACAGATATAGACTAGCAGTTGACTGCTACTCTACATACTTGGTCTTAGTATAGCACCGGCAAGGGTAGGCCACAAACCAGACCTATTAATAGGTCCATCTATAAGGCCTAACTATACTTACTCCTGCAGCTGCTCCCTTGATCGATATACCACAAAAGGTGCCAGCTATAAAATGCCAGCTGGAGGGACACCAGGATCAAACAGATAAATATAAACATCTTGAAAGGTTGTAAGTAAAAAATTGTCTTTTGTTGCGAAAATGCTAATCAGGGCCTACCCCACATTGAGATGTTTCCCTTTAATGTTCCCCATTCCCATACACCATTCCTCAGGTGGCTGCTCTTACTGTGTTTTTTTAACTGCTTGTGAAATGAAGGAAAACAAAATATGACTGGTAAATTTGTCAAGTCACAGAGGCCAGTTGGCCAAAACAAAATGCAGACAGCTTTCCTCTTATGTTTTTATGGTGTTGTGGCTTGCAGTGCTGCTGTCGCACATCTGAATATTTCCCTGCCATGCCAGGCACCCCATTCCAGATTACTCAGGGGATGCCCTGCTGGCATGATTCTCAGTCTGCAGCATGTCTCCCAGGCCATATTACCACACCATTGTGGTGTAAGAATCCAGGATATTTTTTGACATTGACAGCACCACACAACAGAGACATGTTTTTCCCTGGGGGATTCAGTCTAGGGTTTCCTGACAATCTGACACATTTGCCTTACTGTACCATGCATAGCTGTGTATGGAGACTGCAAATGTATACAACAGAAATTGAAAGAAAAATTGATTGAATTTTCTTTATTCTGTTAAAGTTATCAATTTCAAACTGATTGAAAAAGTCAGTCAGGATGAGGTATAAGTCAGTCATAATTTGTAGTTCAACTGACTCTCGGGTCTACTCTCAAGTTTCTCAAATTCAGCCTCCCATCCCAAAGTCCCACATTCCTGAGCTTCTTCCCAAATTTTGATGCCTCACCCAATCTCAGCACAAGCCTGTGCCTGTATTCTAACTCTGTCCCACCATCTGTTAACAGCCATGGAGGGCAGCACCTACAACCAACTCACCAGTCCTGCTTTGTATTATCTTCTGATCTCTGCTGCCATACTTTGTGATCAGCTCCTGACGCACACCATGCGCATGCTTCCCAGTAAATCCTTCCTAGCACTTTTCTTGGGTGGTAAGTGCGAATAATGTAGGAGGAGGTTTATCAGGAAGTTCCAATCACTGTCTCTGTCTGTAAGCTTCGTACAATAGCAGCTGTTTTGCTAACATCTTCCGAAGGCCTGATAATTACAGAGAGCCACCAGCTATGTGTTTTGGGATACTCTAGAGGTAACAGGCAATCACTGTGCTGCTGTTGTGAGTGTTTGTCATGTGCCTTAGGGAATCCTTCCATTTGCCATGTTGTTGTTTACTGGGATGGTGACCATGCCTAATTATTCATTACCATACACTTAAATGTTTTGCAACACCAAAATGTTAGACATGAACAAATCAAGATGCAATGTGTAGCCTTTGTATGGGTAGCATGTTTTATATGTGGACGGAACAAGTACAAGGAATATATATATTTTTTTTTATTTATTTAAACTTTTGTTTACCAGGTAAACCATATGAGCCAAGGCCCTTTTTTAAATGCGACCTGGGACCATAATCTCTGTTACAGTCAAGATGTAATACACAAAACATATACAAAATACAATGCAATCATACAAATATAACAATTAACATACAACAATAATCTAATAACTATTACACACTACTAAACTTAAGAAATGTTGTCTCACTAATGCCTTAAAATCATTCATTCCAGCAATATGTTGTAAAGTGCATGGGATCATGTTCCAATGTACTGGAGCATAGTTAGAAAATGCCTGCTGACCTAACCTAGATTTCATTTTTGGAATAGTTAAAATAACAGAAGCATTAGAGCGTAACTCCTTATTAGATATCTTGACATTTAATAATGAAGATAAAGGAGAAACTGCACCCAAATGAAGAGTATTATAGGCTAAACAACTCAAGCTATATTGAGAATATAGAGATGGGGGAAGCCAATATGTTGCTAAATATAAGTCACAATGATGTGTTCTGTATGGCAACTTTCATGCAAATCTGCATATAGCATGAAATGTTGTTGTTAACAATGAAGCAGCAGACTTAGTCAAATTCATAAATAAAAATGCATTATAATTCAAAATTGACAACAACACACTTTGACTTATTGCAAATCTGGCTTCCCTAGACAATAAATCATGCAACTTAAGCAAAGCCCCAGCCTTTGATTAATATTTCTACAGATGGTTTTAATATGTAATGAATAAGATTAACACGGGTAGAAAATGAGTCCCAAGTACCTAAATTGAAAAACCTGCTCCGAAACAACACCCTCACAACTTACAGTCTCTAAAGGATTGTATCTATTTAACCTGTACTTTGATCCAAAAAGCATACTCTTTGTCTTCTTTGTATTTAAAAGAAGGAAATAGGAGTGTAACCACATGTCTAGTGCTTGAAAACTAGAGGTCAAATGTAATTTTATTTCATCCTCTGATGGTGAACTAATATAAAGAATAATATTATCCATGTACAACAAAACCTCAGTTGATGCCAAATGATTTGGGAGATTATCTGTAATTGGGGACATTTCTCAGAGTTGATAGGTATTTGTTCTAGTTCTAGGTTTTTTTTTCCAGAGAAGTATGCATTAGTCAGCAAAAAATTTCATCACACAGTTTTATTGTAGAAAAAGTTTAGTTTTTATATTCTAAGATTCATGCTCAGTGTATTTTTAGTTTTCTCAGCTATTAAAACTGTTTTAACAGCTAATTTGTAATTAATAACATGACATTAAAGATGGTCACCACTTGCAATTTTTAAAAATCTCTCCTGCAAGGTTACCTGTTGAAAGTACATGGTAGAGTCATACTGTGGATGAATTAGGATGGTACATGCTTCTGACAGCAAACAGCACAACACTGTACCACGATAGTTAATTTTATCATGGTGGGCATGGAACATGAGCGGGAAACTTTAAGACCTTCAAAATCCCGTATCTTCATTCAAGAATGAAAGAATACAAAAAGTAAAATGTGTATCTTGTTATTTTTGATGCAAATACATTATTGCTAAAAACGCACACACAAAACACACACTATATGGCTACTTGCAAATACTGCTGCTTTAAATTGGTTACACATCTTGCCATAGGCAAGGTTTGAAGACTGCACTCATGGGATAGAACCAGATAGATAAAAGTCAGTCCATCCAGCTTGTATTGCCAGACCAGCAATAGTCACACAAGTTGCACACAATCTGGTCGCACCAGCCAGGCTAAAAGAAGAAAGACCATAAAGAAATTGAGGGTGATGAGTACCAATGCCTGTAGTCTGGGTAACAAGCATCCTGATTTAGTGGCCTTGATGGAAGAGGGACACCTGGATATTGTGACAGTCACAAAAACATGGTACTCAGAGAACCATGACTGGGATGTAAACATACCAGGGTATGTAATCTACAGGAGGGAATAGGAAGGGTAAAAGAGGAGAGGAGTAGCTCTCTATGTAAGGGAAGGGAGCAAAGCTACAGAACTAGAGAGTAAACAGGGAAGAGAGGAGGTACTGCGTGTCACCTTGGAGACAGGTAATGGCACCACAACCTGCATGGGGTTTGTATACAGATACCTATCTCAGGGGGAGTAAATGGACAAAGAAATGATAGAAGATATCCTTAGAATGGCAGAAAAAAGGGAGATATTGTTGATGGGGTACCTGAATATGCTAGATGTTAACTGGAGCACATGTGCTGCAGCCACATCCAAGAGCAGGGTCATTCTCGTTGCCCTACAGGGGGCATTCCTCAGACAGCTAGTGTTGGAATCCCACTCAGGAGGAAGCAATCTTGGACCTGGTACCTCAAAAAGAGATGGTGAGAGGATCACAGATTTAGAAGTGGGTAACTATCTGGGAACTAGCGACCACCAAACAGTGCGATTCACAATAAACACATCTGGAGAGTCAAGCCATACCAATACAAAAGTACTGGACTTTAGGAGGGCTAACTTTGGCTAAAGGGGTGAGTGCCTAAGGAATGCACTAGCAAAGGGGCAGGAAAGAGGTGTAGAAGAACAATGGGACAAAATCAAAACTGCCATCACAGAGGCAACAAGTCTTTGTGTGAAGCAAATAAACAAAATAAAACAAAGTAAAAAAACACTATGGTTCTCAAAAGAGGTGGCAGAAAAGGTTAGGGAAAAAATTTAGCATTCAGGAAGTATAAGGAATCACAGAATGAACAGGACAGAGAACTGTATCAGTTAAAGCAGAAGGAAGTGGGGAAGGCAGTCAGAATAGTAAAGACTCAAACTGAGGAAAAGATAGCCAACTCTGTTAAGAAGGGGGATACAAACTTTTATAGGTACATCAGGGAGCGAAGAAGACCAAGGGAGGGATAGTGAGGCTTACTAAAGGGAAGGGGAGGTGGGAAGAGGATGACAGTGGAAAAGCAGAGATACCGAATGAATAGTTTTACTCAGTATTCACAAAAGAAGAGGGGGAGGTACCTAAACCAAGCATTAGAAACACTCTGGAGAGGGGCGTTGATAACAGTCCATTCACAGAAGAAATGGTCCTGAGAAAACTCCTAAAACACAGGGTGGACAAAGCAATGGGGCCTGATGGGATTCACCCCAGAATTCTAAAAGAACTAAGGAGAGACCTGGTGACACCACTGTCTACCCTTTTTAACAAATCATGGGAGGATGGTATGGTACCTGAGGATTGAAGGAAGGCAGATGTGATTCCTCTTCACAAAAGTGGGAGCAAGGCAGAGGCAATAAACTACAGACCTGTTAGTTTAACCTCAGTGGTAGGGAAAATTAAGGAATCACTACTGAAAGAAAGAATTGTTGAGTACCTTGAGGCCAGTGGGGCACAGGACCTGAAGCAGCATGGATTCACAGCGGGAAGGTCTTGTCAGATGAATCTAATAGAGTTCTTTGATGGGGTAACCAAAGTAGTAGACCAGGGAGGGGCTGTAGATATGGCCTACCTAGACTTTAGCAAGGCATTTGACACAATCTCACACAAAAGATTAATAAACAAGTTAGCCAGCCTGGGAGTGGGTCCCAGGGTGATAGCCTGGGTAACAAATTGGCTGACTAACAGGATGCAGAGCTTAATAGTAAATGGAATACACTCTGAAGAAAGGGTGGTTACTAGTGGGATACCGCAGGGTTCAGTACTGGGACCAGTACTCTTTATTATCTTTATAGGAGACATTGCGAAGGGGCTGAAAGGAAAAGTATGCCTCTCTGCAGATGATACAAAAATCTGCAACAGTGTTGATACACAAGGAGGGGTGGAAAGGATGAAAAGGGATTTGGCAAGGTTGGAAGAATGGTCAAAAATATGGCAGCTTGATTCAGTGCTAAAAAGTACAAAGTAATGTACCTGGGAAACAAAAACCTAGGGGAAGAGTACACAATGGGGGTACTAACAACAACAAAAATGGAAAGGGACCTCAGGGTTTCAGATGACCTTAAGGAAGGCAGGCAATGTGAGAAGGCAGTAAGGAGGGCTAGAGGGATACTGGGATGCATAGGGAGAGGCATCACCAGTAAAAAACATAAAGTTGTTATCCCTCTGTACAAACAGTTGGTGAGACCCCATTTGGAGTACTGCTAGCAGTTCTGGAGACCCCATCTCCACAAGGACATAGTCAGGATGGAGGCGGTCCAGAGGAGGGCAACTAAAATGGTGCATGGACTGAACCAGAATCCATATGAGGAGAGACTTAAAGAGCTTAATATGTACACCCTTGAGGAAAGAATGGAGAAGGGAGACATGATAGAAACTTTCAAGTACCTCAAGGGAATCAACAAAGTCCAAGACTTGAGCATCTTTGAAGGAAAGATGTGCAAGAACAAGGGGGCACAGTTTGAACATAGTGGGGAGGCAGCTCAAGGGCAACGTAAGAAAGTATTTTTTTCACAGAGAGGGTGGTGGATGCATGGAACCGCCTTCCTGAGGAGGTTGTGGGGTGAAAAACTGTGGGAATTCAAGATTGCATGACACAGACATAAGGCAATTATAGTGAATGGTAGGAGGAAGTAGGCTGTTGGTTAACAAGAATCTGCAGCTTATCCAATACATAGGGAATGGGCAGACTAAGTGGGCCAAGTGGGCCTTATCTGCCATCAATGTCTATGTTTCTACATTTCTATGTAAATGATCTGGTGCAGGCCTGACAGTCCAGTTTTCACTCACACCCCCATAGTATTTTCACAGTATATGTGCAAATGGCTTTATGGGGCATGCTCAGTACATTATTTTGGTTTCTATAATAAAAACAGAGAACATATTGTATTTTTTTGGCTGTGCTATTACCCAGGTGTCTGGTGCAGTAGCACAATTGTGTATTTTGTCTATCTGCTTTGATTATTCAGGTTTAAATTTGACATCTAAAGCATAAAATACAGATACTTTAGGTTGTACGATACTGCACCATGATGTGATGTACAAATCATGCAATGGTGTGGCGTAATGAAGCACCACCATGCTGAATAAAATATGGTGTCCATGGTTCTGGTTATTTGTACCTGATTTTTGGAGGGAGTGTCCCTGAGTTTGGTTCCAGCAGGTTGTGAGGTGTGAGAGGCTGACTGCATAATGTGACGAATGTGGGGAGTCAAAGTTTATGTAGTACAGCACAAGCAGGTTCGGTATTATTCTGGACTGTCTTTTTGGCAGCAGAAATAGTGCAAGTCTCATCGGATTCAAAGCACATAACAAGTTGTGCTCATGAATGGTGTAACTTAGCAGATGGTGACACAGCCAATCCTAGAATTAATTCTATCCAGTCAATCGAAGGCATGGGCAGTGTAGAAATTTGAAGGTTGGTGGGTGGTGGTGGCAGCAGCAGTCAGGAGCTGGAGGGTCATAGTGACATTCCATGGCTGTTTTTTTAATGTTTGGAGTCTGGCTTGGGAGTTAGAGAAAATGGTAAGGATGTGATGTGCCATCTTTGTAATTTGCCACCACTGAAGAAAGCTTGAATGTGACTGAGGGGGGAGGAGAGACTGTGCATTTGCCCAGGCATTAACTGAGATAAGCTGATTGTCTTCTACCACAGGGTGAGACCTCCCAGGACCTTCCCAAAGTGCTTACAGTGTTGTAGTTATTTATTTATTTATTTGAATGTTGGTGACTGGAAGAGGCATGCTGAGCCATGGCTCTTTTCCAGGCATCACCCAGGGGAAAGGGAAGGGAAATATTTTGTTTAAGGAAAAGGCAGCCAGTCTTACAATCATACCATTCACACCAACATGCTGATATCAGATTAATAAAGCATGACTTTTTTAGCATGAATGCTGAATTAAATAAAAAAACTCACAACTTTGTGTAAGCATAGCTGGGCTGGGCCATTCAAAAGGGGAAAAGGTGTATATTTAAATTATGCATGATGATGGGGTGGCTTAATACAGACTGATGCTTTAGACTAGTACAGTACTTGCAAATGTCTCACTCATTTTCTGTAGCTCTCTGTCTTGAGAGATTACCTATTAAACAACAGGAAACTGTTATACTTTGTGCTTGAGCCAAGACTGTGTGAAACACAAGTATCAGAAGACTGTTAAAACAAACTCTACTGTTAAATAAAACCAGGCAAAGCAGTAATAACAGAGACAGTACATTTCTGGATAGCTTCCCAAATGCTGACAAGTAACTGAGATATGTGCTGCAATAGAGTTCAGTCCCCATCCCTGATATTAGCTGGAACTACTGTACTCCACACTTCATTTGATTTGTTTCTTGTACTATCAGTATACTACTGCAGAAGCTAAACAGTTGTCCCATTACCAGCATGATGCATAGTTACAAGGTGTGAGGGTTCAATAACAGAGCAAACAAGGTGTTCCTGTTCAACCATCACACTTTACAGCCAAGCACAGAGGTAGCAAGCTGTGATCAGGGAGCCCAATTTTCAAATGGGTTAGAAGGATGCAAGGGACTTGCATCAAAAGAGGTTATGCAAGTGGTGATTTGCGTCACAAATTGTGTCAAATGTGATTTTTCTAAAGCAGCTTACATCTGATCCAGATACTGCTGTGCCAAAGCCAACTTGCACCAGGGATGCATCAAACAACCCAGTGTGCCAAGTCACAAGAGGGCTTGTGCCATGGCGGGGCTGCAGCATCCCTTTTTGGGGGATTTTGCTAGCTCAACCATGGACACAGGAGAGTCATCACTTAGACCAGTCAGGAGGTGGTCTAAGTGGGTTGCGCCAGTGGGGTGTGGTGGGACAGGGGCAGTAGGGGTGCACCAGGGACACAGGAGGTGGTAGTGGGGGGGTTACAGCACAAGTGGACAAGCACTGCTATGACATGGCACCGGGCGGGGTGACACTGTAGTGTGCAGTAATAATAGTTTTCTATTGACTGTGTGCCCAAGCTGTAGTCATCTCTGCCCTTGAATTCTTGTGACCCCCCACATCCTGATGTTGAAAGTGCTCCTTGGTAGTGTACTATCCCCAACAATCCCAGCTATCCCCCAGTTATAGTGAGGAACCACCCCAGTCCCATAGTACCCCGATCCCAGGTCCTCCCCACACATGTACTGCATGCACCTGGTGGTCTAGTTGTCTCCATCCTCCCCATCTTATCAAGCATTGCCCAGCCACTCTGCTCCCCATGTTGCGATCCTACTGACAAGGCATAACCCTCTCGCACAACACCATAGACTGTCACAGAATGCATTCTGCGTGTACTGTATACAGTATATACATGCATAACACATTCTGTGGCTGGCCATGGTGGTGTGTGGAGGGCTGTGCCTGTCACAGGATCATACCAGAATGGGGGGGCAGGGTGGTTGGACAATGATTTATGGGGTGGGGAGGGTGGAGGACCATTAGACCACCTGGTATGTGCAGTGGTGTGTGTGTAGGTGAGATCAGAGATGGGGGGGCACTATGGAACCAGGGCAGTTTCCTCATTATAACCAGGAGAGATCAGGGATTGTTGTTGGGGGCCAGTACACCACCAAGGAGCACTGTCAACATCAGGGATGGAGGGTCACTAGAATACTAGAGCAGGGATGACTATATTATGGGCACACAATCAACATAAACTTAATACGGTATGGGCACACAGTCATCATAATCCTATTATTACAGCAAACTACAGAGGCACCCTTCCAGGTGCCACATCATAGCCGGAATGTCCACTTTCTGACTTGTGGTCATGCTTGCTGCTCCTTGGGGCATCTGGGCTGCTTGCTGCCATTGTCTGTGGATGCATCATGCACTTACAACAATCCTGCCCATTGTGCCACAATTGCTGTTGCAGGATGGAGGTTGCAGCAATTTCAGGGAAATTCCAGATCATTTGGTGCAAATCACAAACTGTCTGGAGTAGCAGGACTTGTGTTTGGCACACCTGCATCAGACACAGTCCCCTGGTTTGTTCCAAGCTGCATCTGGTGCATTCAGCTTCTAAAATCAGGCTCAGGGAGTGCAATCCCCTGTGCCAGTGTTCCCAGCCTCATTATAAAAATGCATTACTAAACATGTTCTTAGGCACAGACTTACCAGGTGTAGTGTGACAGGCACACAGGTTGGTTTGTGGCATAGTGCCAGTAGCATTGCACTATGCTATGCACACAGCACTGGCCCAGTGATGCTACCACCAGAAGCTTCCTCCAACCACCCCATGCCCATACCTTAAGACTGACTTGTGTGCCTGGCATGAAGGGAAGTGAGTGGGACAAGGGTGAATGTGGGGCAGGAGAGTGTAAGGGTGGAGGAGATGCCACAGGTTTGTTTGCTTGGGGTGCTATCATGACTAACACTAACCCTGCCCCCCCCAGGACTGCATAAGTGGTGAAAAAGATAAATGCTCTAAAAATGGGTTTTCAGGGGAGTGATGGTCAGAGCACCCTACAGTTCCCAGTCAGCTTCTTTCTCTAATGGGCAGGCTAGGTGGGCCAAGCAGTCCATATCTGCCATCAAAGCCATGTTTCTATGTTTCTCTGTCTCTCAGGCCTTTGCCACAGAGATCACCTGGAGCAGAGTCACTGGTGTCAATGTCCTCTCTTTCACAAAAGCTAAGAACCCGGTGTTCTGATTAACATTTTTTGTCATCTTCTGTCCTTTAGATGCCCTTTAGTGATGGTCGCTACTCTTGGCAGGACACACACTATGTCCTCTTGGAGACCTTCCACTATGCACCCCTTTGATCAAGGTACTCTTCCCTCAGAGATATAGTAACAACCAACCAGTTACTCCAGTCTTTAGATAAATAACTTTTTTTATGAATAAATACATGTTTTTTAAATACAATAGTATTAATCAGGTATAGAAATATTTACAAATGATAAAACAAAGTAATGCACCTGGGAAACAAAACCAAGGGGAAGATTACACAAATGGGGGGAGGTAGTAACAACAACAAAAATGGAAAGGGAACTATGGGTAATCATATCAGATGACCTTAAGGTTGGCAAGCAATGTGAGAAGGCAGTAGGGAAGGCTGGGGGGATACTGTGATGTATAGGGAGAGGTATCACCAGCAGAAAACAGGAAGTTGTTATCCCCCTGTACAGACGGTTGGTGAGACCCCATCTGGAGTACTGCATCCAATTCAGGAGACACCATCTCCGCAAGGACATAGACAGGATGGAGGCAGTTCAGAGGAGGGCAACTAAAATGGTGCAGGGTCTGCAAGAGAAGCCATACGAGAATAGACTAAAAGAGCTTAATATGTATACCCTTGAGGAAAGGAGGGAGAGGGGGGGACATGATAGAAATGTTTAAGTACCTCAGTGGAATCAACAAAGTCCAAGAGGGTAGCATCTTTCAGAAAAAGAGATGTGCAAGAACAAGGGACACAATTTGAAGATAGAGGTGGGACAGCTCAGGGGCAATGTGAGGAAGTATTTTTTTACAGAGAGGGTGGTGGACACGTGGAACAGCCTTCCTGAGGAGGTTGTGGGGTCTACAACTGTGGGAGAATTCAAGAATGCATGGGACAGACATAAGGCAATTTTTGTGGGGGGTAGGAAGGAATAAGCTGTTGGTTAAATAGGATTTGCAGCTTATCCTCTAGGTAGGGAAATGGGCAGACTAGGTGGGCCAAGCGGTCTTTATCTGCCGTCAAAGTCTATGTTTCTTTGTTAAAACAATAGTACATATATAGGATTATAAATGAAAGCTAGCACACTTGTGCAGGCAAACACTTCTATCTTTCCTACAAGTTACAGAGTCTTCTTACCTCACTATCCACTAGCCTTGTTACCTCTGTCTGCAGACACACAGTCTGGTTCTCTTCTGGGAAACACAGAACCTCCAGGAAAAAGAGGAAGAAACTCCCTGGGTTGAAGCATGTATGCCTTCACCTCTCTATCTGTCTGTCTTTCTGTCCCACTCTCTGGTGCCTTGGTCAAGCAAGGCTGGTGTCACTTCCCTGTACCCAGTTTCATCTGACTGGCTTAAACTACTTCAGGCCTGGAATTTTGGGTAACATCTACCTTGTGATATTATCTGTCCTTGGTGTGGCTGGTATTAGGGCTGTATGAAATTAAAACTTTCACAGGCAGCATTATGGCAAAAGTTGGAATTTTACTTTTGCAGAATTTTGGAAAGAGGTTTGCCTGTTAAAAAGCAGCCAGGATTGCCAGGGGTTTCTCTAATGAAATGTCAAGTGGGGTAAAGGCAGTAGGGAGGAAGAGAAAGGCAGGGGGTAGAGGGGAGGGTGGTAGGGGAGGACCAGAGTGAGTCATAGAGAAGGGAAGGTACTGAAAGGAGATTGGCTTGGGGGCGGAGCTAGGGGAGGGCTGAAAAGGAGAGATAAAAGGGGAAGGCAGAAGGGAAAAGCCCTTCTTTTTGCTAGTTATCTGATTTGTATGCTTTGAATAGTTAGCACATCAATTGGCTGGGCAGTTCATTGCAGAGACACGTGGAGGAAGAGTGAACCGGGTAAGGCAGAGGTTGTCTGAGGTAGGCCTCCCAGTAGGATTAGGTTACTAGGATGGGATATTGTTGGTGTTAATATGTACTCATGGAGGATGTAATGGTGTGTTTGTAAACAGTAATACCAGTCAGAAATGGTGGTCGCGGTAAACAGCGAGAGCATGAGGTGAGGAAGTAAAAGGAAATAGAGGCTGTTTTTGGTAGGTTAGAGAGCGACATTGTTGGTGTTAAGGCATGTACTAGTGGAGGTTGTAGGCGTGTGTTAGTAGCCGGTAATATTGGTTGAAAATAGTGGTCACAGTTAAATAGCAAGAACAAGAAGTGAGGAGGTAAAAATAGTTAGTTGGGGTTGTTTTTGATAGATTTGGAAGCTGTGTGTACGTACAGGGACATGCTGGCCCTAATCACGTGGTAACAGCTTGAGGAGTAAGGATTACAATGGTAAGGAAGATCGTGGTTCCTGCATCTGAATTGAGAGGTTGTGGGCATTTTGATGGCAGGTTTCAGTTTAAACCACAGGTTGCGGATGGGAACTAAGCATTTGTGGCTGATAAATGAAAGAAAAGGGGGAAATTTGAACAAGTGGAGGGGAGAAATGAGGAATGAGCAGTTGGGGCTTAGAGGGGCAGAGGGTCCTGGTTCCATTTGGTTTTGAAGTGCAGCTGGTTACAGGCATGGGTCAGTCAGAGTTGGATGGCTCAGTTGGTGTGCATGGATCAACTGGGCTCCAAAGTAGATTGCAGTTTTTCCCACAGTAGCTGAGCTTGCAAACAGAATGTAAAGAGGGGTTTGTTTTTAAACGAGGATAAAGTTGGATTCAGTCCAGGTGAACCACAAAGCTCCAGCAGGTACCAACCAGAAGTGGGAGGGGTGGGAGAGACAAGAAAGGAGGACAAAAGGGATTTTAGGGTAGGATGGGGCCTTGGAAGGCTCACGAGGAATGGCGGCCATTTAGCGGTGGGCGTCACATGGCCAACAGTGCAGCATGCAATGGGGAGGGGAGGTGGTAGTGGGTAGTGGGGGATGGGAACCATGCAGCACAAGTTGCTTTTGGATGTCATAAACAAACACTGAGTTTCCATGCCAGGAGGAGGTTATCAGCTGGGAAATTTTAATGGATATGACATATCCCCCCAGTTGCCCTCATCCATCCCAACTTCTCCTCCTTTCCACTTTCAGAGCCTCACCCCTCAGGAAGCTAAATCTTACCTTATTGAAGCCCTTAAGAAAGCCTGTTTCAGTACTGATATGACTGACCTTAGAATCCTGCGGCTGACCCTTGGAGAGGTCCTCTCCCCCTTAACCGCACTACTCAACCTCTCCCTCTGCATAGAAAAGTTCCCCTCACTATGGAAGACAGCTCTTAAAACCCCCATCCACAAATCTGGTGACCGTCTCTCCCCTAGTAACTACTGTCCCATATCTATCCTTCCTCCACTCTCCAAGGCCCTCGAGCATATAGTTGTGGAACAACTCAGTGAGTACCTATCTAAATACAAGCTCCTGACTCCTGAACAACAGTTTCAGGCAAGGGCATAGAACAACTACAGCCCTCCTTGATTTCACTAGTTTCATACACTTGGCTCTGGACAAGGGAAAGCTGGCTGGTGCAGCCTTTCTGGACCTATCCAAGGCCTTTGACACCGTTAATCACCCTCTTCTCCTCTCCACGCTGTCTCAACTCGGCCTCGCCTAGGGCTCCCTGAATTGGTTCACCGACTACTTATCCAACCGGTCCCAAAAGGTTAAAATCAACTCCACCCCCTCTAACCCATTCCCTGTTCTCTCTGGAGTACCACAAGGCTCCATATTAGGTTCCCTTCTTTTCATTCTTTTCCTAAATTCTCTCCCCAAAGCCTGCACTGGAAAGATCCTACTGTATGCTGATGATGCTGTCCTATATGCATCTCACCCTAACCGCTTCCAACTTGAACTCTCCCTTCAAACCTCCTTTATGGAGGCAGAGTCCAGGTTCTCCAAACACAAACTTGTGCTTAATCAAAAGAAATCAAATACTGTGCTCTTCACCCACCACCAGAACAAACTTAAGCTCACCCCACTAAAAATCAACACATCCACTGCTCTGCCCCTTGAACAAGTCCACTCATTTAAATACCTAGGCATAATGCTAGACCCTGACCTTACCTTCCATGACCACATACATCAACTCTGTTCAAATCTAAACTCCTGTATCGGGCTCCTCTGTCGTCATCGGCAATGCCTTCCCCCAGAAGCCCTCCAACTTGCCATCTCCTCCTGGGTACTATCGGTAATAGATTATGGTATAGTTATCTATGGGGTGGCTGACAACACCACCCTAAAAAGGGTCAAAATATCACTCAACAAAGCCTGCTGCCTTTCACTGGGCTGCCTCAGTACCACCCACACCTGTTCCCTCTATAATCAAACAAATTGACTGGACTTTGATGGTAGACTGCAATATCACACCTGCCTATTAGCCAAAAATATCTCTGCTGGGCTCACTGACCCTTGCCTCTCTGCTCTTCTGCAAACAACTTGACATGCAAGGCTCACCAGGAGCTCCCTCAAACTATCTCATTAGGTACCAAGGCAAAAAAACACCCTTGGCCAACATTCCTTTCTCTATTGTGCCCTGGCTTGGCTTAACTCACTCCCCCAACACATTGCAAAGGAGCCTAAACTTGGCCACTTTAAATTCCTACTGTGCTCCCACCTTCAATCTTCATTCTCCTGCACCTGTCCCTAACTCCCTTACCCATGACAATGATATGTGTCCTACCCTCCAGCCCGTTTTCCCTCTAGTCAAAATCTGGACATGTCTAGCTCTTTTCTTCTTTCCCTCCTCTTCTCTCTCTCCAGTCAGCCTTTCTGACAATGGACTATGTCCAGCCTCTGACCTTCCTGTTTCACTCTCTCTACTATTCCCACTACCCTATTTCCTAGTTCCCCTGAGCCACCTTATGCCCTGACATCCCTCACCCCAAATTTCTCTATCTGCACTGATTTTTTGTACCTAGCAATGCCTCAAATGCTATGATCATATTGGCCTTTATGTTGTATATAATGTAATACAATATGCTCACTATTTATATGAACTATATTTGTCTTACCCATTTGTACTAGGATCTCTGCAATATGTATTGTTTCTGTAATTTGACATGGAGACTTTGAAAAGGAGTCTTTGACTCAAAGGATTGTAGTTCTGAATAAACAAATAAATAAAAAAAGAAAGCATTGCATTTTAAACCATTTAACTGAAATACTTTAAAATAGTATTTAGCTTGCCATAAGAATGGGGGACAGTCCTGGGAAAGGATGGAAACCACTAATGTCCATACAGTATATCATGCAATACATTTAATGGGTAGCAATGGAGAATATCCATGCAATTTCCAGTTCATGGCCAGGGTGAAACGGAGGGGAAGCTTAAATGACACAGAGCAATGCACTACATGAGATGAAGGGAAAGGATTTTTGGGGTCTTGTAGATCAGTATTTTTCTAGAAATGTGACTATCACTTCCTGGTGCTTTAAGGAACGGAGGTAGTCAGACCTGTACCCACAGGGCACTGTATAAACTTCTGCAGCTGCATGGTGGGGTCAGAGTTCCCTAGGCCAGCGGTCTACTTAGGATGATTGAATAAAAATGTACAGGAGGGAGAGCAGGGATGTGGTGACCTATATACTGGAGGGAGGCACCTGGAGAAACTCCCTGCATAATCTAGAGCTTGTGGATAGAATTGTGGTTGCACCACAGGGAGTTGCATACTGGAATGGGAGAACTGCCATGGGACAAATAAAAAAGAATATGTAACTATAGCAGAGGAGATAGATGGTTAAGCATATTGCACATGCTTCAGGTCACAAGACTCCATTTCTCATGCAGGCTTTCAAGGGGATAAATGCAAATGCTATTATTTTTCAGAAAATCCACATGCTATTATGCATACTTCTCAACTGTTGAGAATTTTGCATAGTGCTATGATTTTTACAGTCAAAATTGCCCTTGCTCCTCATAGGTTTAATGTTGCTCTTAATAATTTTAGCACTATTTCTGGACACACAAACTACTAAATCTTCTAACTAAGTTGATAGAAACATTCCTTATCATTAACAATATGGGGCCCACTATTTGTTGACATATTATTGTTTAAAATAAGAAAGTGCTACACTTTCCGGCCATTCGCTATGATTTTTGAAGGTCAGTGCTATGATTTTTAATGCTGAGAGGTTGAGAGGTATGCTATTATGTACACAATGAAATGGGAAAAATAATGGATATAATAATTTCTCTTTGTTTGGAGTTAGTGGACACAGGAATGGAACCCAGGAGAAAGACAACCAAGGGTGGCAGTGAACAGCTGATTGAGAAAGCAGTACAGTTGATGGAGCAGGTACAGGTGATGTTGGAAGAGGTAAGGAAGAAGGAGGACAAGGAGAAAAAGACTGGGAAGAGGAAGGCACCAGATGAAGATGAAGAAAAGGGAAACAAAGGAAAGCGGCCTAACAGAGGAGGGGCCCAGGGACCAAAGAAGCCTACATTGGTGGATTTGATGGTCGATGGGAGCCTGAAAGAATATTTGGCAGGGCTCATCGAGGAAAGGGGGGGGAGAAGGACTGGAAGATATGGAGAAGGCATTGCAGAAATTGAAAGGGATTGGGGGAAATGGGCAGAGGGAAACAAAGAGGGAAAGGGGGTAGGTGAATGAGGGGTCCTAGGGATGATACTGGAGGACAATGTTCCACTGTCCATATAGGAACAAATATGGAAGAGGGACTATGTAAACATGTTTGTGCTGGTGAACAAGGAGATGGCCAAGAAATACGTGGCAAGGGAGACAGTGTGTGTAAGGCAAAGATGGCAGTGGCACTGGCACTGGTGGGGAAGACAGTTGAAGATAAAAGATTCAAGGGCAAGAACATGGCAGGCTGGCTTCACCCATTTCAGTGTGATTGTGCTGCAGAAAGAGCCGGAGCTGGCCATACCCCACTGACCTATTCAGCAATCACATGAGATGCTTACAAGAAGAAAGGGAGTCGAGGGTGGTTAAAGTATGATGAGAAGTTCAGACAAAGGATGGCATCACACAGGGACTTAAGATGGGACACCACCCACACCGATTTGTAGCTATGAAGCATGATGGGGTACTCGGGGGGGTTGAGGGGGCTTGAGTGGCACTGGAAAGCCAGATAAAAACATGATAGAGGTATAACAAGGCAATGTGCACATGAATGAACAATAAATTCTGGCAAGTTTAATCAAAGTGTGCGGGCCAGCACCTGGTATGATGGTGTCAGGCCATGGGGGACAGGCTTGGAACTCCAAGCTATGGTGGGCAGTCACTTTGATTGAACTTCGGGGGGCAAGAGTGGGGTTGGTCCAAGGGGTTAGGGGGAGGGAGGTTCAGTGGGAGAGGTACTTTTGGCACAGGAGGAGGAGGAGGAGGCCAATAAGCCAAGAGGGGGAGAGACTGGGAAGGAAAATGATTTCAGTTTTTTTTTTTATTAGATATACTTTATTAGCTTTCAACAAATACAACACAAACCAAATTCAACAACAATACATTACAAACAGTATAACACAAGATAAACAAAGAAAACTACCCCCAAAACTCTCCAACCATCCAACCAATCCCAACCCCCACCCCATGACAGACTAGAATAATAATGGTTGAAAAACAGAGGGCATATAAAAGGGAAGGAATTATACAAAGAATATAATTCCAATAATACAGAAAAGACTGTATAAACAAAACTACTAAATTAAGAAATACTACAAAAGGAAAAGAGAGAAAAGCCCATACAAAGTCAAGTTGTATACTGTATAGTGTGTGAAGCTTGCCCCATTTCCTATCATAGCTAAGTAATTTATTATGAATACTAGCTATCCTCTTTTCTACCCAGAGATTCTCAAGGAGTTCCTGCAACCACTGTGTATAAGTGTGCAGAGACTGATCAAGTCAGTGGCGAAGGACTAAATGTTTAACTGAAATTGAAATGAGAGCCATCATAGAACTACATTCTATAACATCTATGAGACGATAGTCCCCAGTCAAACAAACCTCAGGAGAAAAGTAGGAGTCATTCTCCAAAATCAGATTGGCCTGACGACTGATTGCATCCCATGGGGATCTGCTTTAATGCAGTCCTAGAAGACATGGTAGAGAATACCCTCTGCTTGCCCAGATCTGGTACAGAGTGACAACTGTGTCCTACCCATTTTGAAAAGCTTAACAGGGGTATAATATAAATTGTTCAGGATGTAAAACCGAGTAAGACACAGTTGATCCTGAGTAGTGTAAATATATAAATCAGTCCAGATCTTAGACCAATCAAAGGTAGAAGGTGAGAGGGCAGAATTCCAGTATGAAGACACACTGGGGAACTCTGAATATATTCTGGGAAACAAAACTGAATATAATTTAGAAACCACATGAGGTTGGTTAACAACACCCAGCAATGAGTGCAGGAACTCCTCAAAATCTACCATTCCTATAGAATGGCCAAAATGCTGTAATAATGCTGTAACAAGCAGTGTCTTAACTGAAAAACTTTGAAAATCATTGTAGCAGGCATGTGGAGTGATGCAGTCATTGACTGAGAAGATTGCAAAGACCCTTCCTAGAGTAAGCTGCATACATTCAACCCAATCAACTGAGGCAGCCAATGAGCGTCAATAATCTTGCCCCCAATTTTGAGGTTAGGGTTCCCTAAAATAGGCTGCGAAACATTAAGGGAAGATCTGTATCTCAACATTGCACACAACTGCTGATGCACATGAACAGAGGTCCCAACAACTGTATCCTTGAGGACTAAGGGAAGGGCCTTTAAAGGTAGGAATAATAACAATCAAGGAGAGATATCAGACAGCTGAATTAACTCTTTCCCAATCCAGAGCCAAATAGGAGAGTAAGTGGGGAGGTCTGCTTGTGGAAGCTGTAGCAGCCGTCCAAAATACTTACAGTACTAGAATTCTTGCAAGATAATATAGCAAAAAGTTCGGGAGACAAAGGTCACCATGTTGTTTAGGGGTGGTTAACTTTGGGAAAGTTCTTCTGGGGTGATTTATCTAACCAAATAAATTCAGAATGCATTTTGTGACACTTTTTAAACCAGGAAAGGGGCAACCACAAATCTAATAAACTAAGGGGGATAGAAGAGACAGGAAAGTATATTCATTTTAATAATATTGATTCTTCCCAAAAGGGTTGGGGTAATCTCCTCCATCTTTGAAGATCCTTCTGCAAAGCCATCTACAAATCATCTAAATTAAGCTTTTTAAGTAGAGTCTGGCTGCACAATAACTAGATTCCCAGGTATTTAAGATGTTCAGGTTCCCATGCTAATCCTAAGGAGAAAACATTGGCCTTAAAAAGCCTAGCATTAAGGGGCATAATTACCAATTTATCATGGCTGAGTTTATAAATGGAGAAAGAACTAAATTCTGTGATAACTGACAGAGCTGCCAGGATTGATTTCAGGGGATGGGTCACATGCAGTAAAATATCATCCGCATAAGTGGACAGCTTAAGAGTCAAGGACCCCACCAGCACTCCATGAGGGTCTTGACAGTTCTTAAGCTTCAAACGAAGGGGTTCTAAACAAAAATTAAACAATAAAAAGGAAAGGGGTCAACCCTGTCGAGTGTCTTAATACAAGGAAAGGAAGGAAGAAAACACCCCATTACAATAAACCCAAGGTTGAGGACAGGAGTAAATCATTTTGATCCATTGCAAGAAAGATCGAGGGAAACCAAAGGCCTCTAAGACGGTGAACAAAAAGGGCCAATTAACTCTGTCAAAAATTGTCATCATATCCAGGGAAACCAAGGCAGTCGAAGCCTGCATGTCCCTGGACATGGAGAAAATACGTGACAGTTTCTGGAGATGACATACAGAGGAGCATTTTTTAACAAAACCAACCTGCTCAAAACTGATATGACCCTCCCAGACTGCATCAATTCTGGAAGCTAAGACTTTGGAGAGAATTTTAATATCACAACTGAGAAGAGAAATTGGGTGGTAACTAGAAACTGCATCAGAAGATTTACCAGGCTTGAGAATAAAAACAATTAAGGCCTCCAGAAGTGTAGAGTCAGATACACCTACATCATAAATAGACCCGGTGCAGAAAGAGCACCAGTTCTTTAGCAAACAATTTATAGAAATTAGAAATAAGGCCATCTGGACTAGGGGCCTTGTCCAAGGCCAAAATGTTGATAGAAAATATCTCTTGTTCAGAAACTGTCAGTGAGGATTGCCAAATAGCAGAAATAGAGGGAGGAACTATCATTTGTCAATATAAGGATGATGATGATCTAGAACCCACTCTATTATCTTGCTATCCTTAAGAAATTGGTTGTTAAGCTTCCAAGCAGAGTCTTTTTGGTGCACAGGATCAAAATTAAGTTGTAACTAAACAGGAGAATGATCAGAGAGGATCCTAGTATGATCTCTGTGATGCAGATCTCTGCACACAGTACCCACTGAAAAAGAGATGAGGAGATCAAAAAATAATAAATTCTGAAATGCATTCCATGTACAGTTGAAAAGAATGTAAAGTCATGATGCAATAGCCACCAGGGATTGCATAGTCCAGTGGAATCAACCATCTCTTGCAGAGACAAGCCAACACACTATGCAATTGTTCCAAATCCTGGGAGAAGAGTCAATTCTAGTCCCCTCCTAGAACTATTGGAAATGCTAAAAATGGCACTAAGGCTGCCACTAGATCCACAAAGAAAGAGGAAGTATCTTTGTTAGGCCCATAGATGCACCCCAAAAGGACTTCTTTGTGATCTAGGAGGCCATGAACAAAGATATATCTACCCTGCTGGTCATCAAGACAATGTAGCAGCTGAAATGGAGTACCTCAAAAAATTAAAATCGCTACTTCTCCTTTATTAGTGTTTGAACCTGATGCAAAAACCTAAGATACCAGAAGATGATGGAACTAGTAAGCCTTTAGAAGTGAGCAGATGGGTTTCCTGAAGGAATGCCACTTGACAATGCAAATGTTTCAGATGTTTAATAATCTGGTAATGCTTGACTTTAGACATGGCCCCTATAGCATTCCAAGATACAAACCTAAAAGAGGCAGCCATGTATTAAAATACAACAGTAAAACAAGAAAAAATTTCTCTTAATAAAACTAAAAATACCAGGAAAGACAAACATTAATCCACCACCCAAACAACTAGAAAAACAATACCATCCCCAAACAAATTGTGCCCCAACCCTCCTAAACCCAAAACCAAAAATAACAAACAGTCCCAGCCCCATGATAATATCCAGTACCAGTACAGGAAGAATAATAAGCTCTGATGTCAGGTGAGTACCACTAGAACAAGACCCAAATAAAAGGAATAATACTTTACTTATAACCCTTATGATACCATAATCTGATGACAAGACAAGATGCCCCCCCCATAATGGTTCATAACAACCCTCGACCAGAGCAGGTATCACTCCCATACCTATCCCTCCCGCCCCCAAAACATGAACCAGCAACCAAAATAATATATTCAGCCATGTAGCATGTAAAGTACCAGCCTCCATATACTAAATCCCAGGCCCATATCTAAACATAGCAAATAAACACAAAAATTCCTATTACGCTCTGATCTAAAATAAATTAAGCAACAAGCAATAAATAACCCTGTTCACATCAATCAGGTGGGCTTATAGAAACAAACTACTGTGACTAAGAGTATACAAAAGAGAAAAATAAATAAAATATGGAACCCCAAAAAGTCAAGGAGAAAAATAAGGTGAGACCCCTTGAGCAAGTAAATTTACCACTGAAATGTAAAATAAAACAGCTTAGAATCAGCATTTGCTCAGCTATATAGAGTAATTTACACCCAAAAACTAAATGAAAAGGAAAAAGAGAGCTGCTGCTGAGACTGAGACAGGGAGAGTGAGAAAGCAGCCACAGCTTCCTTGAATCAAGGAGGTTATTTTCTAGACTACACTGAAGTGAATTATTACTTTTTGGACCCATGTAAGTAACTAGTATTGGCTCTGTTTTTGGGGTGGACTTTTCTTAGTTTTAACTTTCATTTGCCAGGGAGGAACTGTAGCTGGGAGATATTTGCAGTCAGTTGTGACTAGACCTGTTACTTAGCCTTTGTGAAATATGTGTCTGTTAAGGGGAGGAGCTGAAAGGGGCCTAGCTGAACTGAGGATTTGTAACTGGAGTTGTTTATGGTTTCTGTCTGCTGAGACTGAGACAGGGAAAATTTAAAAAAATCAGCCACAGCTTCCTTGAATCAAGGAGGTTATTTCCTTGACTACACTGAACTGAATTATTGCTTTTTGGACCCGAGTAAGTAACTAGTATTGATTCTGTTTTTGGGGTGGACTTTTCTTAGTTTTAACTTTAATTTGCCAAGGAGGAACTGTAGCTGGGAGATATTTACAGTCAGTTGTGACTAGACCTGTTACATCCCTTTTGTGAAATAAGTGTCTGAAAGGAAGGAAGGCACTCCCAGGGGTGGAGAGTAAGAGTTGTAGGTGATTGTTTCTGGATGACATAGGTTTACTCCCACCCACCCTTCCCCTTACCTCACCTACCCCAAGCACATAACTTCTTTATAGCAGGGGCTCTGACATCACTTCTCCAAAACTGCTAACAACATACACCTGTTCATATACTTAAAGGCACAGCACACTGAATGGGGGTAGAGACTCACAAGCTTGCACATACTAAAACAAAACCAAAAAACAAAAAAGCATCTGTAACTGGAAGGGACACAGACATGTGGGGAGTGGTGGAATGCACTGGCTGTGAAGCAGCAGTCTTCTGGAAGGCATTATGGAAACTGCATTGTTGCCCTGTTTTCAGGCACCTCTCTGGTCTGAGGACGGAGGTTGTTCATCTCCATGCTGACCTGGCAAGGATTCAGAAAACCTGCTTCCCCCCCAGGGACCACCCAGGCCACTGCCACTACCTCAGAGGTTGCCAAGAAAGAGGAGTGGTTGGACCATGGTGGGCTCAGGGAGGGTGAGGGTGGTGGAACAGAGGTGCATCCCTCCAGTTGTGCCTCTCCACAGTTCATTTGCCACTCTGGAGAAGCATGGTTCCTCTATGGAGGCACCTGCAGTGGAGACCAATGAGGATGTTGGGAACTTCCACAATGGAGACCCACAGGAGGGTGGCCCAGGACCCCACAGAGGAAGGAAACAACTCCTGGTGGGGGACTCAATTGTTAGGTGGGTAGAACTGGGGGAGGGAGAGTGGGAAGGGGAAAGGGAGATAAGGTGCCTGCCCAGCGCCAAGGCTTGGAGGAAAAGGAAATGAATCCTTAGGATCTTGGGAGCAGCGGCAAGGGGTAGGGAGCTGGATGTCATTATCCACCTAGGGATGAATGACCTGGCTGAGAATGGGATCAGAGCAATGCAGCAGGAGTTTGTGGAGTTGGCAAGGGGCCTTACACAAGTAGCACACAGGGTAACTTTCTCAGAAGTGCTACCTGTCTATGGCATGGATGAGGCTAGGGCACTCTGCACCATGGGATTCAATGACTGGTTGAAAAGCTGGTGCAGAGGTCAGGGATTTGGCTTCATTGGGGACTGAGGCTCCACCTGGAGGGATGCAGACCTATACAGGTGCGATGGTCTGCATCTATCCTGAGGGGAACCAGGATCCTAGGTGATAGGTTTAAATGCTTCAATGGCAAGCATTTAAACTAGCCAAGGGGGGAGGAACTGAAGAGGAGAAGGGGAAATCCTAGCCCCCCCCAAATATCAGGGTAATAAATAAGGTAAACACCAAGGCAGAGCAGTCAATAGGGAGAAGAGCAGGGGTAAATGGAGAAAAAGACAAAGGCAGTAGGGACAGGGATGGGGCAAAAAGAAATAGTCATAAAAAAATGGAGGGTAATGAGTAGCAATCCCCATAGTCTAGGTAAAAAGCTCCCTGAAATGGTGGCCTTGATGAAAGAGAGATGCTTGGATATTGTGGCAGTCACAGAAACATGGTACACAGAGAACCATGACTGGGATGTCAACATACCAGGGTACACAATCTACATGAGGGACAGGGAGGGAAGAAGAGGAGGAGGAGGAGTAGCTCTCTATGTAAGGGAAGGGATCAAAACAACAGAACTAAAGGGTAAACAGGGAGGAGAGGAGGCACTTTGGGTCACCCTGGAGACTGGAAATGGCTCCACAATCCACACAGGGGTTGTATACAGACCCCCCATCTCAGGGGGAGGATATGGACAAGGAAATGATAGAAGGCATCCTTGGGATGGCAGTGAAAGGGGAGATATTGTTGATGGAGACCTAAATATGCCAGATGTTGACTGGAGCACCTTTGCTGCAGCCACATCCAAGACCAGGACCATTCTCGATGCCCTAAAGGGGGCATGCCTCAGACAGCTAGTTTTGGAACCCAATCAAGAGAGAGCAATCTTAGATCTGGTACTCTCAAATGGGGATGGAGAGAGGATCTCTGTTCTTGAAGTGGGTAGCCATCTGGGAACAAGTGACCACCAAACAATGTGGTTCAAGATAAACTTAGCTGTAAAGTCAAGCCACACAAAAGTGAAGGTACTGGACTTTAGGAGGGCTGATTTGGTCAAAATGGGAGAGTGCCTCAGAAAAGCACAAGCAAACAGGCAAGAAGGTGGGATGGAGCAACAATGGGGATACATCAAACAAGACTATGTGTGAAGCAAATAAATCAAAACAAAAGAAAAAAAACACTATGGTTCTCAGAAGAAGTGGCGTGGAAGGTAAGGGAGAAAAAGATAGCATTCAGGAAGTATAAGGAAACACAGAAGGAGCAGGACAGAGAACTGTACCAGTTAAAGCAGAAGGAAGTGGGCAAGGCAGTCAGAATAGCAAAGGCCCAAACTGAGGAAAAGATAGCCAACTCGGTTAAGAAGGGGGGTAAAACCTTTTAGAGGTACATTAGGGGGCAAAGAAGGACTAAGACAGGGATACTGAGGCTGAACAAAGAGGAAGGTGTTTGGGCAGAGATCGACAGTGAAAAAGCAGGGATACTGAATGAATACTTCTGCTCAGTAGTCACAGTGGAAAAGCAGGGGGAAATACCTAATCCAGTCAATAGAAGCACTCTGGATAGGGGGGTTGATATTAGTCCTTTCACAGAAGAAAGGGTTCTGAAAGAACTCTTAAAACTGAAAGTGGATAAAGCAATGGGGCCTGATGGGATTCACCTCAGAATTCTAAAAGAACTAAGGGAAGAACTAGTAACACCACTGACTACCCTTTTTAATAAATCATGGGAGGATGGTGTGGTAAAAGAGGACTGGAAGAGAGCAGATGTGAGTCCCCTTCACACAAGTGGGAGCAAGACAGATGCAGGAAACTACAGACCTGTCAGTTTGACCTCAGTGGTAGGGAAAATGATGGAATCATTTCTGAAGGAAAGAACTGTTGAGTACCTAGAGGCCAGTGGGGCACAGGACCCAAGGCAGCATGGATTAATAGCGGGAAGGTCATGTCAGACAAATCTAGTTGATTTCTTTGACTGGGTGACCAAAGCAGTAGACCAGGGAGGGGCTGTGGACATGGCCTACCTAGAATTTAGCAAGGCATTTGACACAGTCTCACACAAAAGATTAATAAACAAATTAGCCAGCCTGGGAGTGGGTCCCTGGGTGGTAGCCTGGGTAAAACTCTGGTTAGACAACAGGACACAGCAGGTAATAGTAAATGGAGTCCACAGTGAAGAAAGGAGGGTTATTAGTGGGGTACCACAGGGTTTAGTACTGGGACCGGTCCTTTTTAATGTCTTTATAAGTGACGATGCAGAGGGACTGGAAGGGAAAGTATGTCTCTTTGCAGATGACACAAAGATCTGCAACAGGGTTGATACACAAGGTGGGGTGGAAAGGATGAAAAGGGCTTTGGCAAGGTTGGAGGAATGATCAAATGTATGGCAGCTTAGATTCAGTGCAAAGAAGTGCAAAGTAATGCACCTGGGAAACAAAAACCCAGGGGAAGAGTACATAATGGGGGGTGAGATACTGACAACAACAAAAATGGAAAGGGATCTGGGAGTAGTCATATCAGATGACCTTAAGGTGTGCCAGCAATGTGAGAAGGCAGTAAGAAGGGCTGGGGGGGGGGATACTGGGATGCATAGGGAGAGGCATCACAAGTAGAAAACAGGAAGTAGTTGGCCCTCTGTACAGACAGTTGGTAAGATCACATCTGGAGTACTGTGTACAGTTCTGGAGACCCCATCTCTGCAAAGACATAGACAGGGTGGAGGCTGTCCAGAGGAGGGCAACCAAAATGATGCAGGGTCTGCATCAGAAGACATATGAGGATAGACTAAAGGAGCTTAATATGTATACCCTTGAGGAAAGGAGGGAGAGGGGGGACATGATAGAAATGTTTAAGTACCTCAGTGGAATCAACAAAGTCCAATAGGGTAGCATCTTTCAGAAAAAGAGATGTGCAAGAACAACGGGACACAATTTGAAGATAGAGGGGGGACAGCTCAGGGGCAATGTGAGGAAGTATTTTATCACAGAGAGGGTGGTGGACGCACGGAACAGCCTTTCTGAGGAGGTTGTGGGGTCTAAAACTGTGGGAGAATTCAAGAATGCATGGGACAGACATAACAGAATTTTTGTGGGGGGTAGGAAGAAATAGACTGTTGGCTAAAAAGGATCTGCAGCTTATCCTCTAGGTATGGAAATGGGCAGACTAGGTGGGCCAAGCAGTCCTTATCTGCCATCAAAGTCTATGTTTCTATGTTTCTATGCACCCCATCTTCTGCATCTACATAAATCCCCAGGAACTCTAACTTGCAAGCCAGACCTTCTGTTTTCCCATCTGATAAAGGCTCCCTCTGCAATGTCACTTATAAAGACATTAAAAAGGACTGGACCCAGTTCTGAACCTTGCGGTACCCCACTAGTAACCCCTCTTTCTTCAGAGTGGACTCCAGGAATTTTGACTTCCAGCAGATATGGTAGCACTGTTAAAGGAACTGATCATCTGAGTGAAGGGCAGGAGGAGAGTTCTGTTGTCCATAGGGTAGCAGTTGTTGGGTCACTTAAATTTTTCAGGCCGGACAATTACACCAGGGAGGGCCTTCACCCAGCAACTGGTAAGGGCCACGGGCAGAACAAGGCTGCCACACCATTGGGTAGACATCTTAAAGGGTGTGTGGCAAGATTTGGAGAAATAGGAACAGTTCTTACAGCAGTACAACATGTTGACTTTTTGGCAGGAAGACTGGCTCTTCAATACAGACATAGAGTTGTACCCAGATGTAGCAGGGATGTATGAGATGGGGCATACATTAAAGGAGAATGGATCACAGAGCAGTGGCTGGTGGAGCGGGAAAACAGGGGCCTACTGTGAGACATCACATTCTTAGAGATTTTTCTGATATGTGTGGCAGTGATCAATTTTGGGTGAGCAATTGCAAAATCAGAAGGTAATTTTTTGATGTGACAACTGGGCAGTTGTGGAAGTGTTAAACAGACAAAGGGGGTCCATGGAGATGATAACCAGGGTGGTTAGGCATCTGGTGATAGAAGGGCTTAAATTGGATCTATCTTTCAAAGCAAGGCATATTGAGGGTGTAAAGAATGAGGTGGCTGACAGCCTTTCCTGTCTTCAGTTGGACAGGTTCAGGTCATTGTTGCCAAAGGCAGCTGCCAGGAGAATGGTGGTCCCATCATACTTATGGAAGATTGGATGTAAGGATCCCAAGTGTCATTTAGAAGCTCTTGGTCTGTGAGCACATTGAAGGCATATGAAGGAGGATGGAAAGCATTCCAAGAGTTTCAGCAGCAGTCAGGGATGGAGGTAAGTGGGGCAGTACTGAAAGCCAGATCATGAGGTAGAGAAAATGATGGAATCACTTCTGAAGGAAAGAATTGTTGAGTACCTAGAGGCCAGTGGGGCAGAGGACCCAAGGCAGCTTGGATTCACAATGGGAAGGTCGTGTCAGACGAATCTAATAGATTTCTTTGACTGGGTGACACAAGTAGTAGGCCTGATGGGATTCACCCCAGAATCTTAAAAGAACTAAGGGAGGCTCTAGTGACACCACTGACCACGTTTTTTAACAAATCATGGCAGGATGGGGTGGTACCTGAGGACTGGAAGAGGGCAGATGTGATTCCACTTCACAAAAATGGTACCAAGGCAGAAGCAGGAAGCTACAGACCTGTAAGTTTGACCTCAGTGGTAGGGAAAATGATGGAATCACATCTGAAAGAAAGAATTGTTGAGTACCTAGAGGCCAGCAGGGCACAGGACCCAAAGCAGTTTGGATTTACAGCAGGAAGGTCATGTCAGATGAATCTAATTGATTTCTTTGACTGGGTGACCAAAGTAATAGACCAGGAAGGGGCTGTGAACATGGCCTACTAGATTTTAGCAAGGCATTTGATACAGTCCCACACAAAAGATTAATACACAAGTTAGCCAGCCTTGGAGTGGGTCCCAAGGTGGTAGCCTGGATAAAAAATTGGCTAGACAACAGGACGCAAAGGGTAGTAGTAGTAAATGGAGTACACAGTGAAGAAAGGAGAGTTACTAGTGGGGTACTGCAGGGTTTAGTACTGGGACCAGTCCTTTTTAATGTCTTTATAAGTGACATTGCAGAGGAACTGGAAGGAAAATTATGTCTCTTAGCAGAAGACACAAAGATCTGTAACAGGGTTGATACACAAGATGGAGTGGAAAGGATGAAAAGGGACTTGGCAAGGTTGGAGGAATGGTCAAATGTATGGCAGCTCAGATTCAGTGCAAAGAAGTGCAAGGTAATGCACATGGGAAATAAAAACCCAGGGGAAGCGTACACAATGGAGGGTGAGATACTGACAACAGTAAAAATGGAAAGGGACCCGGGGGTAATTATATCAGAAGACCTAAAGGTGGGCAAGCAATGTGAGAAGGCAGTAAGGAAGGCTGGGGGGATACTAGGATGCATAGGAAGAGGCATCAATAGTAGAAAACAGGAAGTTGTTATCCCTCTGTACAGACAGTTGGTGAGACCCCATCTGGAGTACTGTGTGCAGTTCTGGAGACCCCATTTCCGCAAAGACATAGACAGAATGAAGGCTGTCCAGAGGAGGGCAACCAAAGTGGTGCAGGGTCTGCACCAGAAGACATACGAAGAAAGACTAATGGAGCTTAATATGTATACCCTTGAGGAAAGAAGGGAGAGAGGGGGCATGATAGAAACTTTCAAGTACCTCAAGGGAATCAACAAAGTCCAAGAGGGTAGCATCTTTCAGAAAAAGAGATGTGCAAGAACAATCGGGCACAATTTGAAGATAGAGGGGGGACGGCTCAGAGGTAATGTGAGGAAGTATTTTTTCACAGAGAGGATTGTGGATGCATGGAACAGCTTCCTGAGGAGGTCGTGGAGTCAAGAACAGTGGGGGAATTCAAGAATGCATGGGACAGACATAATGCAGACCTAGTGGGGGGGTAGGAGGAAGTAAGCTGTTGGTTAACTAGGATCTGCAGCCTCTCTGTTAGGTAGGAAAATGGGCAGACTAGGTGGGCCAAGGGTCCTTATCTGCCGTCAAATTCTAAGTTTCTGTGTTTCTATGTTTCTATTCATAGTGCAGAAGTGGGAAGAGTGGATGGTGCATTCATCTATGGGATACATTTAGTGGGAATTGGGCTGGTATTCAGCCTACAAGGGTAGGTGGAGCCCAGCAAAACCCTGGAAGTGAGGCATATGTTTCAAGGTTGGCAAAGGTTACAAGGGAAGAACCTAGATGTTAGGAGGCCATTGGCAGGGGAGCTGTTGGGCAGATTGTTAGGTACTGTACCTTAAAAAAACATATGCTTGTCAGGGTACAAGTCCTGTTTGTTCAGGGCAGTTTTTTTGTAATGATGGGGCTGCATTCAGAGTCAGTGAGGTTGTTGCAGAAAACAAAATAAAATGGGGTGGGTGCATTGGGGGAGGTACAGTGGGGGAAAGATAGTATGGGTGTTATGGTTAGGGCGGACCAAGACAGACCAAGCCAATCAAGGAGTTCAGGTGATATTGAAGAAGGGGCAAGCAGGGGGCATGTGTGCAGTAAAAGCACTAAAAGAATACAAAGTGATCAGGTCAACAATGGCGGGCAAATTGTTTGTGCATGGGGATGGTGCCCCGGTTACCTGTTACCTGTTATCAGTTAACAGGGTACTAAAGAAGGGAATGGAGATTTTCAGTGAGGATGCAGGAAGGTTTTGTCCCATTCCTTCTGGACTGGTGCTGCCTCTTAGCTGGAAGCGGAGGCAGTCAGTGGAGGAAATCAAGGAGGTGGGTAGATGGAGGTCAAACTGTTATAACAGATATATTAAGAAACTGAAGTAATAACATCTGCCTGTTTTTCCTGTAGAAGCAAGGTGCAGGAGGAATGTGTGGATTGTCGGGCAGTCATTCATTTACTGGGCAGATAGACATGCTGCAGCAAGGCCTGGAGGGAGACAGCTGTGGATGGCAGCTAAAGAAACCTGAGTGTAGTGGAAATGAGTCTGGTGGATGAGATGGGCGCAGCTGTTGCCCCAGTTTGAGGAGCTGAAGTTAAAATGGCCTAGGCCAGATCTGACAGTGTTGCATTTGGGGGCAATGGACTTGGAGGAATAGCCATGGGGGGAATTGTTTAAAGAAATAATAGTAGATGTGGAGAAAATTAGAGGTTGCTGGCTGAGGGTGACACTGGGGTGGTCAGAGATGATACCAAGGAGGGTATGGCAGCAGTTGTTGGACATCAGGGCTATAGAGAAAGCAAAGAAGAGGCTGAACAGTAGAGTAGCAGGATTCATGGCAGAGGTGGGGTTATACATGTGACACATAGGGATTTTATATGACTGTACAGGGTACTATAGACATAACAGGGTACATTTATTGGAGGTCAGTATGTCTTTTTTTTCAATTTTTAGCTAGAGGGGGCAGTGGAAGAATGGGAGAAGGAAGGGGCCTCAGTGGGGTGAAGCCCATCATCCATCACAAGAGCAGGCGATGGGCTAATTAAAAGAAGAGAGAGAAGGTGGGGGAGGAGGATGGGGAAGAGGCTCAGGGAGAGGATGTAGGGGGTGTGGTGAGGGGGCTGGGTGGTAAAAGATTAGTGATGGATTGGGTTGACATCCAGCCATGTCAGACAACTTGTAGAATTTTTGGCATCCCAGAGGACCAGAAGTGGGAGCTGGCTCAAAATCCATCCCCAGGAAGACTATAAAAGGAAAGGAATGGTTGATCCACATGAAGGTGGGTTCTGAGTTACACATCCGAGCCTGCGGAAAGCAATATAAAGAACGAATGTGGGTTTTGGTGTATTGGAAGTGAAAATGTGTGCATATGTGAATGTATTTCATTATCATATTCAAATGCAAATACACGGTCAACAAATATAGTAAAGTACTGGTGGATAAAGGTGTTGCTAAAATGTGAAAGTTTTAATAAATAACTGCCAATTAAGCACCCAAAAACAATTTGTATGGTGTTTCATTTCATGGGGGAAATCCATCTGACAAAGAAAGTTGCCTGTTAAAAGGCAGCCAGGGTTGAGTTTCCCAAATGAAATGCCAAGGTGGTGAAGGCAGTAGGGAGTAAGAGAGGAGAAGGGTGGGGGGAAGGGGGGACCAGAGTGAGTAATAGGGAATGGAAGGTACTGGAAGGAGATTGGCTTGGGAATTGAGCTAGGGGATGGATGAAAGGCGAGATAAAAGGGGAAGGCAGAAGGGAGAAGCTCTTCTTTTTGATAGTTATGTGGCTTGCTCACCCACCCTTAAGGTAAGGCAGGGAGGAGACCATACGTGAGAAGTGGAGATCATCATGAGAGGGGAGTGAAGGGGTCACCAGAAGAGGCATCAATAGTAGAAAACAGGAAGTTGTTATCCCTCTGTACAGACAGTTGGTGAGACCCCATCTGGAGTACTGTGTGCAGTTCTGGAGACCCCATCTCTGCAAAGACATAGACAGAGTGGAGGCTGTCCAGAGGAGGGCAACCAAAGTGGTGCAGGGTCTGCACCAGAAGACATATGAAGAAAGGCTAATGGAGCTTAATATGTATACTCTTGAGGAAAGAAGGGAGAGAGGGGGCATGATAGAAACTTTCAAGTACCTCAAGGGAATCAACAAAGTCCAAGAGGGTAGCATCTTTCAGAAAAAGAGATGTGCAAGACAATGGGGCACAATTTGAAGATAGAGGGGGGACGGCTCAGAGGTAATGTGAGGAAGTATTTTTTCACAGAGAGGATTGTGGATGCATGGAACAGCTTCCTGAGGAGGTCGTGGAGTCAAGAACAGTGGGGGAATTCAAGAATGCATGGGACAGACATAAGGCAGTCCTAGTGGGGGGTAGGAGGAAGTAAGCTGTTGGTTAACTAGGATCTGCAGCCTCTCTGTTAGGTAGGAAAATGGGCAGACTAGGTGGGCCAAGGGTCCTTATCTGCCGTCAAATTCCAAGTTTCTGTGTTTCTATGTTTCTATTCATAGTGCAGAAGTGGGAAGAGTGGATGGTGCATTCATCTATGGGGATACATTTAGTGGGAATTGGGCTGGTATTCAGCCTACAAGGGTAGGTGGAGCCCAGCAAAACCCTGGAAGTGAGGCATATGTTTCAAGGTTGGCAAAGGTTACAAGGGAAGAACCTAGATGTTAGGAGGCCATTGGCAGGGGAGCTGTTGGGCAGATTGTTAGGTACTGTACCTTAAAAAAAATATGCTTGTCAGGGTACAAGTCCTGTTTGTTCAGGGCAGTTTTTTTTGTAATGATGGGGCTGCATTCTGGGTCAGCGAGGTTGTTGCAGAAAACAAAATAAAATGGGTTGGGTGCATTGGGGGAGGTACAGTGGGGGAAAGATAGTATGGGTGATATGGTTAGGGCGGACCAAGACAGACCAAGCCAATCAAGGAGTTCAGGTGATATTGAAGAAGGGGCAAGCAGGGGGTATGTGTGCAGTAAAAGCACTAAAAGAATACAAAGTGATCAGGTCAACAATGGCGGGCAAATTGTTTGTGCATGGGGATGGTGCCCCGGTTACCTGTTACCTGTTATCAGTTAACAGGGGTACTAAAGAAGGGAATGGAGATTTTCAGTGAGGATGCAGGAAGGTTTTTGTCCCATTCCTTCTGGACTGGTGCTGCCTCGTAGCTGGAAGCGAGAGGTGAGTCAGTGGAGGAAATCAAGGAGGTGGGTAGATGGAGGTCAAACTGTTATAACAGATATATTAAGAAACTGAAGTAATAACATCTGCCTGTTTTTCCTGTAGAAGCAAGGTGCAGGAGGAATGTGTGGATTGTCGGGCAGTCATTCATTTACTGGGCAGATAGACATGCTGCAGCAAGGCCTGGAGGGAGACAGCTGTGGATGGCAGCTAAAGAAACCTGAGTGTAGTGGAAATGAGTCTGGTGGATGAGATGGGCGCAGCTGTTGCCCCAGTTTGAGGAGCTGAAGTTAAAATGGCCTAGGCCAGATCTGACAGTGTTGCATTTGGGGGCAATGGACTTGGAGGAATAGCCATGGGGGGAATTGTTTAAAGAAATAATAGTAGATGTGGAGAATATTAGAGGTTGCTGGCTGAGGGTGACACTGGGGTGGTCAGAGATGATACCAAGGAGGGTATGGCAGCAGGTGTTGGACATCAGGGCTATAGAGAAAGCAAAGAAGAGGCTGAACAGTAGAGTAGCAGGATTCATGGCAGAGGTGGGGGTTATACATGTGACACATAGGGGGATTTTATATGACTGTACAGGGTACTATAGACATAACAGGGTACATTTATTGGAGGTCAGTATGTCTTTTTTTTCAATTTTTAGCTAGAGGGGGCAGTGGAAGAATGGGAGAAGGAAGGGGCCTCAGTGGGGTGAAGCCCATCATCCATCACAAGAGCAGGCGATGGGCTAATTAAAAGAAGAGAGAGAAGGTGGGGGAGGAGGATGGGGAAGAGGCTCAGGGAGAGGATGTAGGGGGTGTGGTGAGGGGGCTGGGTGGTAAAAGATTAGTGATGGATTGGGTTGACATCCAGCCATGTCAGACAACTTGTAGAATTTTTGGCATCCCAGAGGACCAGAAGTGGGAGCTGGCTAAAAAATCCATCCCCAGGAAGACTATAAAAGGAAAGGAATGGTTGATCCACATGAAGGTGGGTTCTGAGTTACACATCCGAGCCTGCGGAAAGCAATATAATGAACGAATGTGGGTTTTGGTGTATTGGAAAGTGAAAATGTGTGCATATGTGAATGTATTTCATTATCATATTCAAATGCAAATAAACGGTCAACAAATATAGTAAAGTACTGGTGGATAAAGGTGTTGCTAAAATGTGAAAGTTTTAATAAATAACTGCCAATTAAGCACCCAAAAACAATTTGTATGGTGTTTCATTTCATGGGGGAAATCCATCTGACAAAGAAAGTTGCCTGTTAAAAAGCAGCCAGGGTTGAGTTTCCCTAATGAAATGCCAAGGTGGTGAAGGCAGTAGGGAGTAAGAGAGGAGAAGGGTGGGGGGAAGGGGGGACCAGAGTGAGTAATAGGGAATGGAAGGTACTGGAAGGAGATTGGCTTGGGAATTGAGCTAGGGGATGGATGAAAGGCGAGATAAAGGGGAAGGCAGAAGGGAGAAGCTCTTCTTTTTGATAGTTATGTGGCTTGCTCACCCACCCTTAAGGTAAGGCAGGGAGGAGACCATACGTGAGAAGTGGAGATCATCATGAGAGGGGAGTGAAGGGGTCACCAGAAGAGGGCATGCAAGGAATAGGCTAGAGGAGTTGGGTTGCCTAAAGAAAGCAATGTAGGAAAAGGTGAAGGTCGGGTGTTGGGCTGCCAGCAGAGAGTAGCAGAATGTTAAATAAAGGTATGAACTAGAAGGGGAAAGGGATGTCAAATGATGGCAATGGGCAAGGAAGGAAGTGAGAGAAGGTGGGGAAGGGGGGAAGAGGTGCAGGTAAAGGACATAGGAATACAGAGGGTGCGGGGCTGGGGTGGTAAAAGATTAGGCATGGGCCGGGTCGAAATCCAGTCGTGTCGGGAACCTTTTGGTTTTTTTGGCATCCTAGAGGGCCAGAGCTCTGGGTTGGGTCAACATCCGAGCCCAGGAAGACTATAAAAGGAAAAGAATGGTTGATCCACATGAAGGTGGGTGTCAGGTTACACATCCGAGCACGGGGAAAGAAATACAAGTGACGAATATTGGTTTTGGTCTATAGGAAAGTGAAAATGTGTGTATAAGTGAATGTATTTCAGTATCATATTCAAATGTAAATAAACTGTCAATAAATGCAGTAAAGTACTGATGTATAAAGGTGTTGTTAAAATGTACAAGTTTTAATAAATACCAATTGAGCACCCAAAAACAATTTGTGTGGTGTCTCATTTCATGGCAGAAATCCATCTGACAATGCTCTTTAGCAACTTTTGTGGAAATTCTGACTTAGAATGGCTAAATAAATGTATGAATTGTGGATTATTGTATTAAACAGTGTAATACAATTCTGCAGAACTGATCACTGTCAGTGGTTAGTTCTGCTGAATTTTTTTCTTCAGTTTATTACATTAAGCTGCAATTCATACATTCATTCCACAGTTCAGTGAGTCACTGAACTACAGAAGGAATGTATGAATTTTGGATTAAAGATCATATGCAAAGCTTTATTTATGGTGCTCTTCTGCATTTAACTACTAAAGGTGTTATATTACACATAGCTGTTGTTTTGAGTGATATGTGTATATTGACACTGTAATTCTCAATAATGAATGAAACAGTAATATTTCCTTTTATTCAACAGCCCTAGACTGACACAAATTGTGGTGATCTAAGGGCTCTGTGAAAATTGAGTCCATTGTTTCTGAGCATCCAAAAATCCTGGATGCCCAGCTTAGTGAGAGCAGCCATTCACCTGTGTGCTCAGTATAAGAATGGTGAAACTTTCTTTTATTTTGTTAGCATGCTTTTTCCTCCCACATCCTGACAAGATCAATCAACTTTACCTTGCACCCAGCCCTGCAATCCATTTTCTCAGGACTTATCTCTCCCGGTGTTCCTTCCTGGCTTATCCCCCAAGGGCAGTGCCTTTGGGAGGTCCACATTCTCCCCATCAAACCTTAAGCTTAGAACCTGGGGAGTGCCATGGATCAATGGTGTGCAGCCTGCAGTGTGAGGTGGGTGACATCCTGCAGTCCAGTATATTCCCTGTTTTATCCCCAGAAGGCATGGTGTGCAATGACATAGAGGCACACACACACTGACATCTGCCACACCTCCCTGACTGCGCATGCTCTGGCTGTTGGACCCCTGGCTTTGGCCAGGGGTCAGTTGAGGACTGGTCACTTCCCCACCAGAAAGGAGAGCAATCCTTAGGATGCTTGATCCTATTCTCCCTAGCTGGCTGACACACTGGGTATGCTTCTGAACCCAGGCTATATGCGTCACAAGCAGTGGCACTATCATTGCAGTGACAGGCTGGTAGAGCAGAAATTTCTTGAAATGTGAAGCCACAGCTGGAGTCATGCTCCCAGCATTAATTGCAGCAGTGAGCAGGTGATTGATCTCCCTCTCTCTGTCTCCCTCACACTATTTTATCTATCTATCTATCTATCTATCTATCTATCTATCTATCTATCTATCTATCTATCTATCATATCTGTCTGTTTACCTATTTATCTATCCATGTGGTGGGGAAGGCATCAAAATCCATTGTCCCGGATCCCACCCCCCTTTTCCCTCACAAAAAGACAGAGACCATTGAATGTTGTTGTGCTCAGATTGGCAATTAATTTATTATGTATCATAATTCCATTTTCCATCTCATCATCTTTTATTATTGTATCTTTCACCATTGTATTTAATTGCATCCATATATCAATCTCTGATCATCCTTCTTTCTTCCTCTTGTCGCTCCCCCCCGGTGAAAACCTGGGTGCCTTCTTTTTCTCTTTTCCTGTTAGGTAACGGTGAGAACCGAGACTGCTTTTCCTCTTTCAGCTTCTTCTTCTTCTTTTCATCCTATTTCTTTTTCTTCCGCCTCCCCTCCTCCCCCCCCTTTTCCCCATTAGTCAGTCTCCAGCTTGCATTGGATGGCTGGCTTTCCCCTCCACTTAGGGGACCTCCACCCTTTTCTTTCTCCATTTTTTTTTATTCTATTTTCTGCATGTCTCCTCCATGCTTCTATAAATCCCATCATTTCTGTATTAAAAATATCTATGGCTAACTCTGACAGGTGCACACCATCTGACCTGTAAAATCCTTTACTCGCTCTTCCACACCCCACAGTACTTCAGGGTAGGAAGCAGTTGTGCCCATCTCATCCCACGGATGCTGCGCCAAACCAACCTACATTTTCTCAAATCCTGGTACAGCTGTTTTCCCCCAGCCTCTTTCTCAGCACTCTTTTTCGCCCAATAAATGTAGGAGTGACCGCAGATCCATACTTCCATGATCCTCCCTCTTCCTATAGGATTTAAGCAAAATAAATTTCTGACATTTGTTCTTAGTTCCCTTTTTTCATATCACACTTCCATGCCCCCCCCCCCACTTGGCTCTGTATCTGTAAAACAAAATACAGGTGACACATTAGTCTCCATACTGCAGTGCTCAAATTTATCTCTTGTAACTGGCAGACTGCCAACACCCCTTCTCGAAAATATTAGTCACCGTCTCACCTGCTGCTGCCCACCATGAAGCAGCCCCTATCCGTAGGGAGTGGAATGAGTAATTGCATGGATCATCCCCCAGGAATTGCCTGCCTTTTTTAGGCATGGCAGTGACTTGATAACTTGTGACCTTCTTTCCATTTCCATGTACAATTAATCTCCCTGTCCTAGTCCCACGCATTATGGCGTAAGCCCACAAAGCCTTTACTGGCACACTGTGTCATCTACGTGAGCCTTCAGAGTTACCGTACAACCCTGATCCCCTTGGTCCATCTTTGACTTCTTTATCACGATTCGTATCTCTTTCATCCCCCAACTTAGATCTTCCCATTCCCACCCCTCTTCTTCATCCTTACTGCCATGTCCCACAGCTTCGCTCACTCTCATGACCCCTGCAAACATTACTAAATGGATCGTGTGGAATAGCTGGGTCTCGGCTTTCAATCTGCATATTGCCGGTAAAACCCCTTTTAGTAACGCAAGCCACTGCTCCACTATTGGTCTTCTACTATTCATAGCTCTCCATTTTAACTTACCCCATCCCTGAATCATCCTTCTAATCAACATTGACTTTGTCAGGTCCTTCCAACCCTTCAGGCTGCAAACTATCTGATCCCTGCTAAATAGACCCCCATCGTGGTGTGAGCCATTCCTTTCTGCCATTGCACTACTGTGAATTTTCTTAACTGTTCCTCCTTAAGTGGCCTACTTACCTCCATGAGGTGTGTTGCCCTGAATGTTTGAAACACCTGCTAGGCCCCCTCATAGGCCCTCAGAGTCTGTGGTGCCAATGAGCTGCGAAAACGCAGTTCTACTCCCTCTTGCCAACGTCCCAAATGTTTGTTGGTATGGATGTCTTTTGCTCCTCTGCTGTAGGTGGCAGCCTTTGGAAACGATCCAGCTGCAGATGGGCAAGGCTGTGAGCCAAGATTTTGTGTACCCCCTCTATGTGTTTTGCCCTGAATGACATGTTCAGTTTCAAAGCCCTTAACACCAGCTGTCTCAAGACCCCATGACCATTTCTGACCTGGCTCCTCTGTTGTTTAAAACATCTACCACTGCATTGTTGTCACATCAAAATGTCACCTTCTGCTTCCGCAGCTCTTTCCCCAACCCCAAGGTGCATGCTCAAATGGGCATGATCTTCAACAGTGTGATGTCTTTTACTTTCTCGTCCCTCACCCAGTCTGCAGGCCATGGTTCCACGAACCAACTGCCCCTCAAATAACCCCCATATCTAAGCCTCCTGCAGCATCTGTGTAGAGCTCGAGGTCTGTGTTATACACCCACTCCTCCTGCCAAAAGGAACTGCCATTATTATAGGTGCTGAGGAACTCCTCCCACACCCTGAAATCTTCCTTAACTCCTTTCACCATGTCTACCCAGTGATGTGGTCTGATGACTCCCACTGTGGCCCTTCCTCGCCTTTTGGTGAAAGCCATCCCTAGCCCAATTGCCCTGCATGCAAAGTTTAGGTGTCCCAGGACCTGTTGCACCTGCTTTAATTGCACTCTTCTTCTACTTGCATGTACTTGAATCAGCTCCTACAGCTTCAATACTTTTTTGTCTGGCAACCTGAAAAAAAAAACTCTCTTAGGGTGTTTGTCTATTTCAATACCCAGGAATTCTAAAACCTTACTGGGACCTTCTGTTTTGGTGCTCATGGACCCCTAATTCTCTGCATAAATCTTGGAAACTGGCCAACATTCTTTCTGTCTCACTCTTTCCTCTGCCTATTAAAAGGAAATCATCCAGATAGTGACTGACCGTCTTGTAGCCAGTTTTTCTTGAAATATCCACTGTAAGCAGGTGCTGAATGCCTGAAACATAGCACATGCTATGGAACATCCCATGGGCATTGATTTGTCAAAGTAGTACTGTCCCCCAATTTTAAATCCCAACAGGTCCCAGTCTTCCCTCCTAACCAGAAGCAATCTGAAGGTGTACTGTCTGTCCATTTTTTGCCATCCAAGCATCAGATGTTGCTTGGATGATCTGGACTGCTCCTTCTAATGTGGCCTAAGTTACTTTACTGTGTTCCTCACTTACAAAATCATTCACCAAGTCCCCTTCCGGAAATGACAAGTGGTGAATCACCTTGTATTCTCCCTGCTGTTTTTTCTGCACCAGACTCAATGGAGACATTCTCATTTTATGCAATGGGGGAGTGTCGTATGACCCTTCCACTCTGCCAGCTGCCTTTTCCTTCTCTATTTTCTGCCTTAAGCTTTCTTCTTCCTTTTTACTGAGCCCAGGTTGCTCGCTTTCCTCACTTGCCTCTGGCCTTCATACTGTAATGAAAACCTGTCCAAAAACCTTTCTTGAGCATCTCTGACCCTTTTTATCCTGGTATCTTTCTAATCAGTCCTCCTACGTGTCAATCCTGATGGGGGTTCTTGCTTCTTGGAATCATTCCCCTGCCCTCTGTCTTTCCCTTCTGCCATACTCCCACACCCTACCATTTTCTTGGCCCAGCCGGTCAGTAAGTCTGACCCCCCCTACCTGTATGCCCTCTGCCTCTCCCCCCTCTGTTCCACGCCTGCCCTCTATACCCTTGCCCTTCCTGAAAAAACTGCTGATTTGTTCCTTGCCCCCTTGACCCATGGACCCCCGTGCCCATGTCATTCTGCATCTGCTCACCAGGTGCATTCCCCCACATTTGGAGCATGCATGCTGAAAGCAGCATTGCAGCCAGGAACAAACAGCCCTATTGTACCCCAACAAAACCTCTGGAGCATCACGCCCCTCCTCCCTGTCTCTCCTTCCAGTGTGGACTGATCAGTTACATAGTCAATCCACAAATCTAATTGTTTCATGTCCCATCTTAAATCCCCATACATCGCCATCCTTTGTCGGAAGAATTCATCATAGTATATCCACCCCACCCCTCTCATTGCCTTCACCCACCTTATTATCAGGGAGATGTGATGAGTGGAATGCCCAACTCTGGCTTCTTCTCCAGTACTATCGTTGAATACAAGGCAAAACCTATGACCCATCCATCCCAAGTCTTCCCCTTAATAAATTTGTCCTCCTCTTTCTTACCCAATAAAACTACCGCCGCTGCCATTTCACTTTTTCCTATATTCGTTATTTCATCATATTTTGCTGCCGATTCTCAGCTTACTAAAGCAAAATTATCCACATACTCCCCCCTCCATATTTTTTCTTTTGTGGCCGGCAGTACCTGTTCCCCTATCCTCATTCCTGGCATTTCTATTTCTCTTGTTCCTGATCCCACAATCTCTATCCCTTTCTTTTCTTCCTTCATTGTCTCTTTATCTGACCTAATCTCTGCCAGTGCTGATTCAGTCTGGCCCAATCTCCCTGCCCTGAGTGCTGAAATAATTTGGCTTATATAGTCTTTGATGCTTTCCCCTACTGAACTGGATACATTACCTGTGGCCTTGTCAGCTCCTTGTGGCCTGCTGTCCTCCTGCATGGCTGGTTGTAAAGATAATGGCTGCAGAGGAACCATTGTGCTTAGAGGATCCAGTCTGGGTTCCACAGAGGGAACGCCCACCTGGTCTTGGGGAGGTACTGATGGTACCGGGTCATCGGGCTGCAGAGGTACTGGGCTAGCCTCTCTGGGAGGTACCACCACTGGTGGCTATCCCCTGGTTGGGCTGCATGGCCTCCCCACCAGCCATTTCCCTACACCCCCTTTCCCTTTTCCCACTTTCCACTTCTCCCCAGATCTCCCTGGTTCCTCCTCCTCCTCCACCATCTGCCACATTCTGTTGGCTTACTCCACCAGCTCCACAAGAGCCCTGTAGGCATGTTCTTTAGATGGCTTGCTCTTTTTTGGTGCATTTTCCTTTTGTTTGCATATGAAAACTGTGGAGACACTGGCCACACATGAAAAGAAAACATCTTAATTAATTGTCCAACAAGCTTGGCTTAGGCCCAAACGTATCCTTCAAAAACTAAGCATATTTTTTTTTTGTACTACTGATGAGAGACTTCAGCTCTCCCCTCTTTGCCAACTCCTATAGTCCTCCTTCTTTAAGCCAGCCCCGTTCCCACCAAATGCACATAATAGCTCATAATACAGATTATTGTATGCAAAGCCATCCATGATTAGGCCCACACGTACCCCTCAAAAGCTACGCATCCTCACTCTCATGCTGGTATAAAATCTATAAAACTGACAAAACATTTCATTAATGCCTTGCAACACCTCACCACTTTCTCCCCCCCTTTTTTTTTATATAGCCTTGTGCCCCTGCATGCCGCCCTCCCTTGGATGAGGCCTATCCAATGGCCTGCTTCGCTGCAATAAAACCAGCATCTGAAATCATGTCTGTATGATGCAGCCACCACTCAGACACCCAAAATACAATCATTTATTATTTTGGGTGCCTGGGCTGCATCAAGTTGCTTTGTTCAATCCTTCTGCCCATCAGTTTCCTATTCGGTTTCAGCAGTTCCTCATCCCTTTTTGTCATTTATCATATTTTACAGTCATTTATTTTTGACAGTGCTGACTGGCAAGAAGATATTATTAGCCTAGGTAAAAGACGAACTTAGCTTAGCTTACTGTCAGAGCCAGAGGTTGTGCAATGGATTGGGTCCGGCTGGGGAAAGGGGAAGCAGCAACAGTTGTGGAGACTTCTACACAATATACAAGCAAAGGTATAAATGCCCCTGTTGCCCCACTCTGCTCCCCTTTCCTTATTTGAATAAAACAAAACTAGAATAAGATGCCAAATACTGCCCTAAAACTTATTCCCCCACCCTGTCCCCTTTAGTTTTCCAGAAAACCAACTTTAGTTCTCCTGAAACTGATATGCTGAAAAGCAGCAGTAATAGGGGAAGCTCTGCTGCTGATACCGATTAGGAAACTGATGGGGGCAGGGTTCAACAAAGTAAGTGAAAACAGCCCAGGCACCCAAAATGTAATTAATTATTTGGGTGCCTGGGTTGTGTTAGATCACTCAGTTTGAGCCCCCCCCATCAGTTTCCTATTTGGTTTCAGCAGTGCTCTTCCTTTTTGCTGTTTATTTTCTTTTACAGTAATTTATTTTTGACACCACTGAATGGGGAGAAGAGATATGTCACCCAGGACCTGTGTTCCAGTACCAAGGATGCAAGGATTCAACACATTTGTATTTTGTAGTTTAAAAGCCTTTCTGTGCTCAGTCACTCCACGTACTAAGGGGTACAGTTTGGTAGTTGAAATATAAGATACTTTCTGTTATGAGTCACAGTGCCATTGATTGTAAGTTTCATTGTCAGTGTATACACACACACTGTCCATGCCCCATATAAACAATCCTTTAAAAAGAAAACTAACTCTAAATAAATCGATTCTAATAAAAAAATCTTAACTGACTGTTACATTGATTCGGTGTATCTCTTCCAATATCATTCGTCCCCTACCATGACACCCCGTCCCCCAACAATTTCCAATTCATGTTTTTGCAACAGTGTGGGGAAAAGGCAGAGATGTATATTGACTATCTAATCAGTATTTTCACATGGACCCCTCAATCAGATAATGTAAAAAGTGTACCAACAAGCACACGACTGAGTGAGGTGCACTCAAATATGTCCGCTCATTGTTCCTTAGAGGACTAAGGAAATCCTTGTTCACAAGTAGCCTTCAATATATGGATATAGGGCCAGCACGAAACAGTCAAAAGTTCTGCACAAAATAGTAGTATAAAGACAGAGGTGATTTAATGTAAAAGTGAAAATAAAATTACAAAATTTGTATCTATTAAGCTGACTGCTGCAGTCTCTTTTTTTAAGATTTAGACTTTTGTATGCAACAGTGAGTGGTGTGTATACAGTATATTGACACTGTAATTCTTGGTAAACATACATTATGTTTGACTTCTTAAAGTCTTTAATGTTTCTTTTTATGTAGTTCTCCAGGAAACAGTCTTAAATCAACAACTGAACAGTCTTTGAAGCACAACTGTAAGGGAACTTACAGCTTATCTGCTGAATGCCTTCGCAGACTTTATTGGAGCACAAGGTAATTTGAGATCAGGTTTTGGTTTGCGGCAGTGGGGTCACTGGGCTGGGACTGGCAGACAGACATTGTCATGATCCTTCAATTAACTAAAACAGGCAGTCTCATTTTTCAGTAAATCTGTTTGCTAAGTTAAAGAGGGACTACAGTCAACATTTCTGTCATCAATACATTTCAGAATTTAGATCAGCATAGCCCCAATCAACCTCATGCCAAAAATGAGATCTCAAAGTTACTTTGTTTAAAAGTTACAAGTCATTTTACAACCCTAAATTCACTGCCTGTTCACAAAGGTCAGTTTCAGTGAAGAGCTGCTGATGATGTTATCTCCTGAACTCAGAGTCTAGTCTTCCCCATCAGCAAGCTTATAGAACCTGTTTCTTCAAAGGTTGGAGTTCATGTGCAGCAGTTTTCACAAGTAAAACAGGCAGTAACATTCAAAAAGCATTGCTATAAAACTGTGTGTTTCAGGTTTTGTAAAAAAGTTGACAGTTGTGCATTTTTTTATTTATTTATTATGGTGCCTTTGTGTTGTGATCCTTTTGTCCAGGGTGGCTGAATGCTGAATAATAGCACACTGCAGTGAAGTTTAGTTTCAGGTTCAGTTTATTGAAGGCATGTGTGCAAAATTTCCAGTTTCACTAGTGAGGTTTGCAGACTGAATAATTTTCTGATGTGGTGGAAGGCTGTGGTCATTCACACCTGTCATTCAACTGAGGTGATTTCTCAGGATGGCACTTTAAAACAATTATTCTACCTCCCTATAAATGGGGGTGGGAGAGGCAATGCTGTTGTGAAACCTTACTATGAGTTTTTATGTAGTAGCCAGCCTAGGGCTAGATAATCAAAATTTTGCCCCAGGGCAAAATTAGCACTGTATGGTAGACAAAATTAGCACAGAACCATTTGCATGCCATATTCAGAGGCATAGCCCTGGGGTTAAATGAGCTGAATACAGCATGCAAATGAGGGAATGCAAACAGGACTGAGAGTGCAGTGCAGCAATAGCCCTGCAAATAAGACAGCACTGGAAACAGCAACCGAGAGCAGTGCATAAAGCAACAAAGGCCCAGTGCATACAGAGGTGGAGCGAGGTAAGGCTGAATTATGTGGGCAATATGTGTGCTAGCAAAGCAGTGGAGGTCAACATCAGCAAACAACAGTGCAGGCCAAATGCTGCAGAACCATGTAATGGAACATTACGGTATTGTGTGGTGCTAACACGTTTGCTCAACACTGACACGTTTGCCTGACACTAAAGTTTGCTATATTCATAACTGCATTGCAAATTAGCCTATTCAGGCAATCCATGGGCAAACAGCCACATTAGCATCTCATTAGAGCCTGCTTTTCACGTGGATTGCCCAGTGCTATAACATGGTGCGCACAGCTCCACCTCTATGTCAGGCTAGAATTATAGGTCGGTAGCCACATTTCTTTCTGTGCCCACAGCTCCACCTGTAGGTCTGATTGGTATTACAGGTCAGTTGCCACATTAATTGTGTGCTCACAGCTCTCAGAACACTAGCTACAGTCTTGGTTTGGACACAGATGCAAAGACTAATGTGGCCCAGGGGAGTAGCTCTACAGGAACAGGTGGTCATGCTGCATGCAAGAGGCAAATCATTGTTCTTGCCAGTGTTTATCAGATGGTACAGTACCATAGTAGGCAATACTGTGAGGTACACGGCAATGCCTACGGTGTGTCAGGCAACAGTGACTGGTGCTATCCACACAGTGAAAAGCACAGCTTGAAGGTGTGGTCTGACAATGGACCCCACAGTTATACTGTCCTGTGACCCTCATGTGCTGCATCAGTGGCATGGGGTCCCCACACTCCCATACACATGGCTGTCCATGTGTGCGGGATTCCGGACAGGTGTAGGGTACAGTGGCAGCCATAGACATGGTCAGATATTTCCTGAAATGTCTGTGATATATCTGGAAGTTTCTTGCCTGCCTACCTGTATTACCACTATGGGCCACCAGAGAGAATCTCTTTAGATATTTTGCAAAATTTCTGGAAATAACTGACCATATCATGGCTGCTACTGTATGTACCCTGGGGTACACATGCAATCATACTGGCACACTGCTGTCAGGAGCAGTCCCATCAGTGGAACATGTGCACTGTGTGGATGGCCCCAGCCGTGTTACAGTACCTACTATGTGGTGCAGCCTGGCCAGCTGTACATCCTCCCCTCAACACCCTCTATTACCCCAGTGTAGAATGTGCCTGCTGGATTGTGGTGCTGTACCCCAATGAGGGAACTGGAGGCATGTGCGGCATGAACGCACTGGCATGGTGTCCAATGGGTGCTGAGGCACCCACTAATGCCTGGCAGGGTTAGGACTGGTGCCAGATGAAGGCAACATGGGTGTTGCTGTCTATGTGCAGCATGTCTCTGCCATGTATATGTTCTCTTCATTGTTTTTTATCACCTTGTTCACCAGTTAAGCACAATGGGCCAAGGACCAGTGTCAGGAATGACCAGGAGACACTAACTGTGTGACTGAGATGCAACAGTGTACAATAAAGACATACAATGCACAACAATACACAATACACATATATTACATTAGGTACACTTTATAATACATTGCAATGCCATACAAATAGTTTGTTGCTGCATGTGGTGTTCTAGCTCAGATGTGACATTTACATGAGTGTTCATTTCATAGCACTGCTGGGGCAATGTATTCCACAGTTTGTGTGCCTGTGCATATGCAGTGGCCACGGTGGCCTTCCGCCCACATTCCCTCCTCATTGGAAGCATATGGCATTGTTTCCTGTTGCTACTTTGTCTATGCTCCCAATCCTGGGTTTGCCCAGCCTTTAGACCACTTTTGTAGTGCTCTAAAGCGGTGAGAGTGCTCTACGCTAAAGGTGGTGAAAAGAGATGAGCAAGGCACCATGGTCTGAATTATGTGGATAGGATAACTGCTATTCAGACAAGGAGAGGCAGGAGTCAACTTAGTATTTTGATGCCCGCAGGGCGTTTATTTGGTACCAAGGGGTAGACAGACACAGTCACAAGAAGGAGGAGGGGTTGCCCAATTAACAATAGGGCAATGGAACAGGGAAATACTGAAATACTTTTTATCTACCACTTTTACGGTTACTACTACAAGCATAAACTTTAGGCCTACTGCCACTCTTATTCTGATACTAGGTTATACTGTACTTCTGTACTCTAAATGAGAATCCAGTTACATAGGCTACTCAGCACTGCATTAGGGTGATCAGCATCACACATTTCCGTAAGAGTCCAGATTTTACAAGAGTCCAGAGATCCGGCGTCTTCGTGTACACCGTCATTCTTTGTTGGTAGCCACAAGGGAAATAAAACAGAACTGTAGAACCCTAATCTCAATTCCCAGCAAGGACCTAGTTAAGGCCACTGGGGTGGTGAGAGGTTTGGTAAACAGACCATATATCTTCGGCAAAAGCCCACTCTCTCCAAGGCTGCCGGAATGTAGAACCAAAGCAACTGGTTCCTGAAATAACGCACTGAAGCAAGAGGTTCCTCGGCCAAAACCCACTTCTAGGGTTGCCAAGGATGAAGAAAGACCAAGATCTGCATGGCTATGAATCCAATGGAGGACTACCATGATCCGACTGATACTGCAGCACTCCAAGGGCCAGCTGGACTCGGAAGGAACTCTGACAGGACCAGGAACTATAAGAATCTGAAGAGATGATGGTTGACTCTGCAATCCTAGGATAAGGAACTAACACAAAACAAAGAAACGGCGGACGTGTCTCGACTTTCGGCGAACGACCAGATGGGGGTGCAGAACAGGTTCTCCAGGATGAGCTCTCTCTCTTCTGTAGAGGGCGACCAACCTCGGGACAATCTGGAACAGGAACCCACGGAATGACACTGGCACGGCTGTCGGATGCGCTCGCGGACGAACTTTCAAGCTGTGAAAACAAGGAAACGGCGGGCATGACTGGTATGACTGGCAACGGACTCGACTTTAGCGGACTACACAAATGGACGGGATGAGTTGATGGATGATCTCCCAGGAGTGAAGGATGCTGGAAGGACATCTTCTTCTGAGTAGAGACCGATTCTGAGCACGTGGTGTTACAGACCACACTAGGAGACTGCAGTGTGGTAGAAGATTGAGACTGTCTTCGTACAGTAGTAAACATATAACTGAAGAAAGCCCAAAGAACTGTGGAATGAAACAATAATTTGCCGGACGAGGGCAAATTATAACTTCAGGGGTAATTGTTACTGATAAGGACCAATGTCCAGGTGCTTAGAGCAATAGTGCAGGTACTTGGACCAATAGTTCAGGTACTTAGGACAATAGTTCAGGTACTTCAGACAATAGTTCAGGTACTTTGGGCAATAGTTCAGGTACTTAGGGCAATAGTTCAGGTACTTAGGGCAATAGTTCAGCATAAACAGTACAGTAATTACAGTAATTTCACAGTATAGACAAATAGAACACTCTAAAATGAACCCCTGTTTCTATAAGTAGGGTATTCTAGAATAGGATCCCTTACTGTACGCTGTCACTAGGGAATCCTTTAGTACCATTAGGCTGGCTTGCCCTATTCTGCTAGGCCGGGGCCTCCCTTTAGTACCACTAGGCTGGCTTGCCCAATTCCGCTAGGCCAGGGCCTCCCTTTAGTACCACTAGGCTGGCTTGCCCTATTCCGCTAGGCCAGGACCTCCCCTTAGTACCACTAGGCTGGCTTGCCCTATTCCGCTAGGACGGGGCCTCCCTTTAGTAACACTAGGCTGGCTTACCCTATTCCGCTAGGCCGGGGCCTCCCTTCAGTACCACTAGGCTGGCTTGCCCTATTCCGCTAGGCCAGGGCCTCCCTTTAGTACCACTAGGCTGGCTTGCCCTATTCCACTAGGTCAGGACCTCCCCTTAGTACCACTAGGCTGGCTTTCCCTATTCCGCTAGGCCGGGGCCTCCCTTTAGTACCACTAGGCTGCCTTGCCCTATTCTGCTAGGCCAGGACCTCCCCTTAGTACCACTAGGCTGGCTTGCCCTATTCTGTTAGGCCAGGGCCTCCCTTTAGTACCACTAGGCTGGCTTGCCCTTTTAAATCTGCAGGCTCCCAATGCCTGCTGTCATTTACTTAGCAAAACCCCGCCTCCATTCCACCCCCTGTTGAATATTCAAAGGCCTTTTTCCTGGCCTTAATGCACTGGCCCCTCCCCGTGGACGACGCTAGCCCCACCTCCCTAATTACTATTAAAATTGTGGGTCCTAATGACTCGATGCCCTCTGCGGCGCTCGGCCGTCTTCTGAAAGCGCCTAATGCGCTTTTAAAACAAAATACAGTCCCCTTTGGATACAGGCAGTCACCACAACATGTGCTGCCACCAACCCACTGCTCTGCAGTCTCCGGGAGTTCTTGGCTGCTCTGGGAGGTGGGAGGTGAGCTGGCAGTGGGAGGGAATTACACAGGCAGCGAGAGGGACGGCTCCTGGGGGCCTCCGACGGCCGAGGATGATGCAGCTTGCTTGCTGCCAATGTGGGACTGAGAATAAACTTTTAAAAACACTATTGGGGGCAAAACAAATAAACAGAGGGCTTTTAAGCCCATAAAGCGTGTCGGGACAGCTGTTGGCTTCTTCGTGGTGCCCCGATGGCACCACCGACGACTGCACACCACAGCAGGCTTCTTCAGGCAGTGGAGGCAGAGCAGACACACAGCTAAGTCTTCAGGGATGGCTTCAACCCCCAGGTAAGCCCTTTCCTTTTCCCTTTGACTTACTGTGTCCTCTCTCCTCAACAGCTGCCCAGGAACTGACCAACTGACTAACTGACTAATTGTATTTAAAAGTTAAACTTGACTGCGTTCTAGAATGGCTGGATTGGAATGCTGTGCATGAGTCACTCAGCACAACATTCCATCCAAGCCATTATGACATGGAATGCTTACAAAATCTGTCTTTTTACCAGCAATATGTGAACAAGGCACTTTTCTTATTATTTACAGTGTTTTCTGTGTGTAGGGAGGTTAACATTTTATGTCCAGGGGCTCCTTTGTACATTACCCTGCTGCCTACCCCTGCAGCAGGTACTCTGAGCACCTGTGTATTCTGTGTTTATTTAATTATTTTATTTTTTCTGGAATGACCAACTTTGGGGCATTACACTTTTCATGGGCTGTAATTTGTGCTGTGCTAGATGTGGTGCTAATGCAAGTTGTAAGGTGCTATACTTTTGAATATACCATTTCTCCTGTATGCATGTCCCAGCCCCTCACTTTGCACCGCACATACATTATCTCATAGTACTGACACTATCACATTGCATCAGCACGGTCTGGTCTTTTGAATATAGCACTCTTGTGCAAATGTGGTGCAATCATGGCGCTATTGATTTGTGCTAGGTGCAAAGTTTTGAATATCAGGCCCCTAGTGTTTTCTCCCTGACAGGCTATTATTTAACCTACATATAGACTCATCTGTGTTGTATTCCACATTAAATTGATAATTTTACCAGGCTAACACTTCTACCACTAGCAGAAATTAACACATATTGGGTCCCTGTTAAAGAGCACCTTTCTTGAAGATCCAAAAAGTTACATCTTGTAGTCATTATATATAGTACTAGACTTGAAAGAGTGTGTGCATTGTTTTATTTTTGGCCAAGGTTTACTCTGCCTTCCATAATTTTGATTTGTTTTTGAGCCTTGCTGCAGTTGCCTTTGCTGTTCAGCTGCTGGGCTGCTGGCACCCAATGGCATCACTGTAGGGCAGAGGAGTGACTCACACTGTGTGGTACAGTGCAGTCACAGCAATTTTGCAAGGGAAAACTACAAGTAACATAGAAACATAGACTTTGACAGCAGATAAGGATTGTTTGGCCGACCTAGTCTGCCCATTTCACTACCTAGAGGATAAGCTGCAGATCCTATTTAACCAACAGCCTATTTCTTCCTACCCCCCACAAAATTTCTTCCTACCCCCCACAAAAACTCCATGTACTCCAACAGTACTCCAAACAGTACTCCATGTACATACTATTTTCCCCCTTCTCCAATACACCCTGTTAGCAATGCGTTATGCCAAAATACAAAGGCCTTGTCAGTATGTTGTTTTTTTTGTAAAATTGACTTTCTTCTGCCTTGGTAACAAAGCATGGGGACTGAGAGAAGATAGAGTTGCTGTAAGCATCTTTCCCAGTCCTTTTGATTTTCATGCAAAATTACCCATTTTGTTAAAGACAGGATATGAAACTTACAAGAACAGGAAGCTGAGTTCCAACTGCTAGGAAAAAAACATCATATAAAACAGAGTAGTATGTTGTTGAGCAATAGCTTGAGATTTAGAGCACTTTTCCCAGTCCTTTTGACTTTCATACATATATAACCCCTTTTTACACTGATTCTGGAACAGCATTTCATTCATTTTGCAGAATGCAAAAACTAACTGCAGAGGACAGTAATGAAATACAATTCCAGAATTAATGCAAGAATAGGTAATTTATGCATGAAAGTCAAAAGGACTGGGAAAGGTGCTCTTTAAAATGTATTATACAATAGACAATGATAAACAGCAGTGAAGTTACCAATGTTATGCAGTACTACTAGCAATACAACTTTCTAACAGACACAATAGAGTAGCACCCCAATTGGTATCAGCAGCCTGGAGGCATGCTGACTCAGCATTCAGCAACCCTGGAGAAATGGACCACATCAAAAAGACATTAACTATATGGATTTGTCATCTTTGTTCCAAAACCTGGAACATACATAGTTTTTATAGGCATGTTTTTTGAATGTTGCTGCCTCTTTTACTTGTAAAAACCATTGTACATGATTTTTAAACTTTGAAGAAACAGGCCCTGTAAGCTTGCTGACAGGGAAGATCAGACTGAGACTTCTGGAGATGATACCATCAGCAGCTTTTTACTGAAGCTGGCTTTTTTGAACAGGTGCTGAAATCAGGGTTACAAAATAGCTCATAACTTTAAAATGAAGTAACAGAGAAACCTACTTTTTGGTATGTGTTTTATTGGGAGCATGCTTATTCTAATTCTGCAAAGTAGCAGCAGTTTTGACCAGAGTCCCTCTTTAAAGTTACATTCCCTACTAAGGTAAGTAAAGATAATAATAATAATAATGACATTTTATTTTTATGGCGCCTTTCCAAAACCAAGGTGCCTCACAGTTTTAGAAACACATAAAATTAACACAATTAACTTAAATCAAACAGTACACATAAAATAAAAATAAATACAGTACATCAATCACCAAAAGCTTGAGTCCATAAGTGAGTTTTTAAGGCTTTTTTAAATTACTCCACAGTCGCACACTCATGCAACTGGTGGGGTAGAGAATTCCACAGAGTTGGGGCTGCATGCATAAATGCCTGGGCCCCCGATGACTTTAAACACACTCTTGGGATCTCTAGCAACCCCTCGCCAGCTGAGTGAAGTGATCGCCCAGGGTAGTAGGGAACCAGATGCTCTTTCAGGTAGTCAGAGTCCTGTCCTTGTAGGGCTTTATAAGTCAGAAGACATATTTTAAAGGTGATCCTTTAAAAATCATGTAACACTCTGTTCAGTTTTTGTCTGACAATCCTGTGAAAAAATGTGGGTAGTTACAATTTATTTGCACTTGTAAGAAGTTTATTTGTAAGTGCTGCTTGATTGATAATAAAGTGACAGTTTATTTGGTACCTGTGTCTAATGGATATCTTCCCTTTGGGATGTGCAATATACTGTAAGTCCCAATGCACTGGTGGGTGAGGGGTTGGGGGGGGTGAGGTTTCAGTTATGTTTTTGTTTTCTTCGTTTAGCAAGTTTTCTCTTAGTACTATAATCAAACATGTAAACAGTAAAAAAGAGTAACTATGACATTAAACTGGGATTACACTTAAATGATACCTGCTCTATGGTGATCCTAATTATGCACTTGTGATAGCACAGACACTGGAGTTGAATGCACTGCTCTGCTTTGACTTGTCATATTGTCTCCTACATATCTACTTGTGAGATATTTTTCTGTTTGCATTAAATGAAGCATTAAGCTGACATGGTAATGCTATGTATGTTTTGCTGTCCAAGCAAACAAGCATGTCAGTGCCAAACATGTTTGCTTTCATTCTGTTACAAGTTAGAACAACAGTATCTTGAGGCTATAGGCAGGCCTTTCTTACCCCCATGAGCCATTGTTTCACGTACTTTGGATTCCACTGGGCTATGGAGTATAAGTCCCCATATTCAGAGCTGGCCATATATTCCTGGGGAGCAATATTCAGACAACTAACTCACTGAAACTGGAGCTTGCAAAGTGTCTAAATATGGGGCCATGTTGGTACAGGGCACAGTGACTTGGCACTATGCTGACACAGGCCCAGACTGAATATGACTGATCAGAGTGCAATGGAAGTAGTGTGGATCAAATGGGATAGTGGCAGGGCTCCTGTAGCCATATTTAGCCCTAACATGCCAATGACCAATTTGAACATGCAAGGTGCTATGGCCATTTGCATGCCCATTATGGACCCATTAACGTGTGTGTGTGTGCCCCTTCCCCATTCTGTGGCTGTCTTACATATTCCTAGTGGTCTAGTGGTCCCCCTACCTCCCCATTTGCCTGTCCTATAGCTGTCTCAAATATTCCTGGTGGTGTAACTGGTTCCTGTACCCCGTGATTCACAGTACCATAACTGTCTTGAATATTCCTAATAACCTAGTGGACCCCCATCCCCTGATCAACTCTGCTGTAGCTGTCTCGCATAGTCCTGGTGGTGTAGTTGTTTCTGCACCCCCAAACATCTGTCCTGAGGCTGTCTTGAATATTTCTGGTAGTCTAGTGGTCCCCCCCCCCCGTAAGGGAAAATTATCCTCTGTCAACCTGTCTGCTCAGGATCCTCCTCCACACAACCACCCTCCCCAGCTCAGGTCACTAGTAAGTACAGCAATAGTGACAGAAACCTGCACAGCTCTCTATTCATCACCTTGGCTGGCCACAGTCTGATTGTCAGCATGCAGTCATGAGTACAGTGGAAACAGGTGTTTGTACGATACTTGTGATTGCTCAGAGACTATCAGATAGAAACCAGTTGAGGTGATGAGAAGAGGGCAGTGCCAGTCATCACTATTGCTGTATTTTGCATTATGTGACTAGGACTGGGGGTGGCTGAGAGGGTGAGTCGAGAGGGGATAAAATGCCCCTATAGGGGGGACCACTAGATCACCAGGAGTATATCAGACAGCAACAAGACAGGTGATCTGGATGACCATACAATTTTTTTCCAGGACAGATCAGCTTAACTGCAACATCTGCTTTTTGAGTGGGGTGCTGCTGTAGGGTCCTGCTTTTACTGTTTTACAATATATGTACACAGGATAGCCCAGCTGGGTTGGAATATTCTGTTTGCAGTGGGGTTCTGTTTGACACAGTTTTACACTGTATTTATCCAGGATAGTACAGAAGAGGTGCAAGATCTTTTTTTTAGTGTGGTCCTTCTTTTACCCATTTTTATAATGCATTTACCCAGGATAGCCCAACTGAGAGACAATTTCTAATTTTCAGTGTGGCCCGGCTTTTACTATATATTTTTCCAGGATAGAGCAGTATAGTGTACTTATTTAGTTAATTAACTTATTTAAGGTGGCAAAACAGTAGTGCATGTGTAATCCATGAAGGATTAGTAACTTAATAACCTAACAGTGATAACTTTGTTCTCGTCTTGAAGTTACTACTTTTTATTCATGTAAAAGATACATCTACAATCTGGAGAATGCCCTGCAGAAATTCTCTTACTCAGCAAGTGGCAAGCTGTACCTGTGTGACTTGAAGTGCTGCTGCTACTATGAGGAGTGCGAGCAGGGAGCAGCTGACTAGTCATGCCATGTGAGCCTGTGAGGGAGTAATTCTCACAAGTCAGGAGTCGGAACTTGGCTGGGACCAAGTGAGTTAGATGGTTGGTGCCTACAAAACAATGCGAATTAATAACTAGCCTGGTTTTATCATAGAAGGAGCAATGAGGTAAGTGTGCTGTTTTGCATTAATAATTTTGTTTATATTGAATGGCCTTATCTGATGGTGAGGGTCAGGGCTGGCTGCATCCAGCGACTCGAATGATCTCTCTTACCCAGAAGCTTGCCCCTTTTCACCAACCTCCCATCCCCCTGCTGGGAGCGATCAAGGAAACCATGAAGTGAAGTCCACATGCATCTGATGGTGGATGGTAGTTCTTCAGCATTAAAGCCTGTGCTGCATTTGGATGAGGCATTAGGTCATGTGTATTTTTTGGCTTTGGTTTCTGGGATAACTTCTGAGTGGATGTTTAGGGTGGGATGAGCCTACCACAGGCATTGCCCCAGCCCTGTGATTGGGCTGTCAACATTTGCCACAGGATGTGCTTGGCATTAAGTCATCATCTGTTACAGTTGGCTGTGCACCCCTGCAGGTTGGTTATCATGTTTGGGTTATGTTGGAGTGCTTAATGGTGCCACAGACCACACATGGCCAGCTCTGAAAATGGGAGCCTATACTTCTTAGCCCAACGGAATTCAAAGTCCATGAAACAATGGCTCATGGGGAGAAGAAAGGCCTACCTGTAGCCTCAAGATACTGTTGTTCTACATGGCCCCATAAAACTGCACAAAAACAGGTATCCTGGATTTTAGGAGGGAAGACTTTAGGAAAATGGGGACATGCTTGAAAGAGGCACTAATGGGATTTGGGAGGGAGTCAGGGGTTGAGAGACAGTGGGAACTATTTAAAAAAGGGATTACAAGAGCAACAGAATTATGCATTAAGCAGGTTAGCAAGGAGAAAAGGAAGATGAGGCCATTACGGTTTTCCAAGGTGTTAGCAGAGGAAGTGAAAGCTAAAAAGATTGCATTCAGGCTATAAAAAAAGACGCAGGCAGAAAGGCAGAAGAGGAGGGGGAGAAGTACCAGGAGAAGCAAAGGGAGGCAGGGAGGTCAGTAAGGGAAACCAAAGCTCAGACAGAAGAGCACATTGCAAAATCAGTGGGTAGAGGGGACAAAACCTTTTACAGGCACATAATTGAAAAAAGAATGACAAAGGGAGGGACAGTGAGACTGAAGGGGGAGGATGGAAGCTGCATAGAGAATGACAGCAGTAAAGCTGACATACTGAATAGATATTTTTGCTCAGTCTTTACTGAGGAAGAGTAAGGTAATGGTTCTGAAGGGAGTACAAGGGGTGGAAATGGTGCAGAAATGGACATAAGTCCCTTTACATGGGAAAGGGTCCTAAAAGAACTGGAAGAAATGACAGTCAGTAAAGCAATGGTGCCAGATTGGGTGTTCCCCTGGGTCCTAAAGGAACTAAGGGAGGTGGTGGCTGAACCTCTGGCAATCATGTTTAACCGATCACTGGAAATAGGAGAGATACCCAAAGACTGGAGGACAGCAGATGTAGTCCCCTTATACACAAGCAGGAACAAAGAGAAAGTGAGGAACTATGGACCAGTCAGCCTAACCTCGGTAGTGGAGAAGATCATGGAAGCACCATTGAAGGGGAGATTGGTGAAACATCTGGTTGCCAACAGACTACAGGACCCAAGGCAGCATTGTTTTACCAGGGGAAGTCATGCTAGACCAACCTCATTTACGTTTTCAACTGGGTGACAAGGAAGGTGGATCAGGGGAGGGCAGTGGACATGGCCTCTCTGTATATCAGCAAGGCTCTTGACACTGTGCCACATAGAAGGCCATTAAACAAACTGGGGAATATGGTAGTGGGCTGGACAGTAGTACTGTGGGTGGGTAATTGGCTGGGCAGCAGGTCACAGAGGGTGGTGGTAAATAGCTGTCACTCTACAGAGGGAGGAGTGACCAGTAAAGTACCACTGGGATCAGTGCTGGGACTGGTTCTATTCAATAGAAACACAGAAACATAGACTTTGACAGCAGATAAGGACCTCTTGGCCCATCTAGTCTACTCATTTCCCTACCTACAGGATAGGCCACAGATCCTAATTAACCAACAGCCTATTTCTTCCTGCCCACCACAAGAATTGCCTTATGTCTGTCCCATGCATTCTTGAATTCTCCCACAGTTATAGACCCCACAACCTCCTCAGGAAGGCTGTTCCATGCATCCACTACCTCTCTGTGAAAAATACTTCCTCACATTGCCCCTGAACTGCCCCTCTATCTTTAAATTGTGTCCCTTGTTCTTGCACGTCTCTTTTTCTGAAATATGCTACCCTCTTGGACTTTGTTGATTCCACTGAGGTACTTAAAAGTTTCTATCAAGTCCCTCCTTCCCTTCTTTCCTCAAGGGTATACATATTAAGTTCCTTTAGTCTCTCCTCATATGGCTTCTCTTGCAGACCCTGCACCATTTTAGTTTCCCTCCTCTGGACTGCCTCTATCCTGTCTCTGTCCTTTCGGAGATGGGGTCTCCAGAACTGGATGCAGTACTCCAGATGGGGTCTCACCAACTGTCTGTACAGAGGGACAACAACTTCCTGTTTTCTGTTGGTGATACCTCTCCCTATGCATCCCAGTATACCCCCAGCCCTCCCTACTGCCTTCTCACATTGCTTGCTAACCGTAAGGTCATCTGATATGATTACCCCCCGGTCCCTTTCCTTTTGTTGTTGTTAGTCCCCCATTATGTAATCTTCCCTGAGTTCTTGTTCCCCGGTGCATTATTTTTGCACTTCTTTGCATTGAATCCTAGCTGCCATACTACTGACCATTCCTCCAACCTTGCCAAGTCCCTTCTCATCCTTTCCATGCCTCCTTGTGTATTAACACTGTTGCAGATCTTTGTGTCATCTGCAAAGAGGCATACTTTTCCTTCCAGTCCCTCTGCAACATCACTTATAAAGACATTAAAAAGGACTGGACTCAGTACTGAACCCTGCGGTACCCCACTAGTAGCCCCTCTTTCTTCAGAGTGGATTCCATTTACAATTGCCTTCTGTACCCTGTTGTCCAGCCAATCTTTTACCCAGGCTACCACCCTGGGACCCACTCCCAGGCTGGTTAATTTGACTATTAATCTTTTGTGTGGACTGTGTCAAATGCCTTGCTAAAGTCTAGGTAGGCCATGTCCACAGCCCCTCCCTGGTCTACTACTTTAGTCACCCAGTCAAAGAATCTATTAGATTCATCTGACATGACCTTCCGGGCTGTGAACCCATGCTGCCTTAGGTCCTGTGCCCCACTGGCCTCTAGGTACTCAACAGTTCTTTCCTTCAGAAGTGACCCATCACCTTCCTACCACAGAGGTCAAAATGACAGGTCTGTAGTTTCCTGCCTCTGTCTTGGTTCCACTTTTGTGAAGGGAATCACATCCTTCCTCCAGTCCTCGAGGTACCACACCATCCTCCCATGATTTATTAAAAAGAGTAGCCACGGTTTCACTATTCCCTTTATTTTTTTAGAATTCTGGTGAATTCCATCAGGCCCCATTGCTTTGTCCACCTTCAGTTTTAGGAGTTCTTGCATAACCTTTCTTCTGTGAAAGGACTGGGATCGACCCCTATCAAGAGTGCTTCTGTTAATTGGATTAGGCACTTCTCCTCTTTTGTGAATACTGAGCAGAAATATTCATTCAGTATCCCTGCTTTTTCACTGTCCCCCTCTTCCCACCCACCATTCATTCTATTCAGCCTCACTATCCCTCCCTTTGTCTTTTTACGCTCTCTGATGTACCTATAAAAGGTTTTATCCCCCTTCTTAACCGAGTTGGCTATCTTTTCCTCAGTTTGGGCCTTTGCTATTTTGACTTTCCTCCCTGCTTCCTTCTGCCTTAACTGGTACAGCTCTCTGTCCTGCTCCTTCTGTGTTTCCTTATACTTCTAGAATGCTATCTTTTTCTCCCTGACTTTCACAGCCACCTCTTTTGAGAACCATAGTGGCTTTTTCTTTCATTTTGATTTGTTTATTTGCTTCACACAAAGGCTTGCTGCCTCTGTGATGGCAGTTTTGATGATTCCCCATTGTTGCTCCACCCCTCCTTTCAGCCTGTTTGCTAGTGCTTTTCTGAAGCACTCTCCCATCTTGCCAAAGTCAGCCCTCCTGAAGTCCAGTACCCTCACTTTTGTATGGCTTAACTCTGTAGCTGAGTTTAACGTGAACCACACTGTTTGATGGTCACTTGCTCCTAGATGGCAACCCACTTCTAGATCTGAGATACTCTCATTGCCCCCATTTGAGAGTATGAGGTCTAAGATTGCTCCCTCATGAGTGGGTTCCAAAACTAGCTGTCTGAGGCCTGCCACCTGTAGGGCATCGAGAATGGCCCTGCTCTTGGATGTGGCTGCAGCAAATGTGCTCCAGTTAACATACGACATATTCAGGTCTCCCATCAACAGTATCTCCCCTTTCTCTGTCATCCTAAGAATGCCTTCTATCATATCCTTATCCATTCCCTCCCCCTGACATGGGGGTCTGTACACAACCCCTGTGGAAATTGTGGTACCCTTTCCAGTCTCCAAGGTTACCTACAGTGCCTCCTCTCCTCCCTGTTTACTCTTTTGTTCAGTTGCTTTTATCCCTTCCTTTACATAGAGAGCTACTTCTCCCCCTCTTCTCCCCTGCCTGTCTCTCCTATAGGTTATGTACCCTGGTATGTTAACATCCCAGTTATGGTTCTCTGTGTACCATGTTTCTATGACTGCTACGATATCCAGGCATCCCTTTTCCATCAAGGCCACCAGCTCAGGGAGCTTGTTGCCCAGACTATGGGCATTGGTACTCATTACCCACCATTTCCTGTGGCCTTACTCCTTTTTGCCCCATCCCTGTCCTTCTTGCCTTTGTCACTTTCCCCATTTACCACTGCTCTTCTCCCTATCAACACCTCTATGTTGGTGTTTACCGCACTTACTACTGTAATTTTTTTGGGGAGGCTGTCTTCATCAGTGACATTGCGCAGGATATAGAAGGCAGAATTTCCTTTGGAGCTCAGTAACAGAGTGGATAAACCAGAGCATGTAGACAAAATGAGGAGAGACATGAAGAAACTTGAAGAATGGTCAGTGGCCTTGGCAGTTGAAATTAAACACAAAGAAGTACAAGATAGTGCATATAGGGCACAGAAGCCCTGGAACAACATATCAGTTGGGTGTGAGGATATAGCATGCACCACGCAGGAAGGGGAACATGGGATTATAATTTTTGATGACCTCAATGTAGGGAAACAGGACAAGGCAGCAGGTAAAGCAAATAGGATGCTGGGATGCCTAGGCAGGGGCATCACTAGCAGGAAAAGAGAGGTCATAATTCCACTCTACAAGACACTAATGAGGCTCCACCTGGAATATAGTGTACATTTCTGGAGACTTTGCCTATGTAAGGACATAGACAGGGGAGAGAAGGTTCAGAGGAGGGCAACAGAGATAGTACAGGGATTGTACCACAAGTCCTATGAGGACAGGCTGAAGGACTTAAATATGTACTCCCTAGAGGGGAAGAGAAGGGAGACGGGGATATGATAGAGACATATAAGCACCTTACAGGGAGGAACAGAGTGCAGGAATGTACTATTTTCCAGCAAAAAAGATGTTCCAGGACTAGAGGGCATGGGATGAAGTTGGAGGGAGGGTGATTCAGATGAAACGTGATGAAGAATTTCTTCACAGAAAGGGTGGTGTACAAATGGAACACCCTGCCATAGGAAGTGGTGGGGGCTGAAACAATCACAGGATTTAAGAATGCATGGGATAGACATAAAGGAAACCTGGAGGTCAGGAATAAGGGACAACAGACTTCTAGAAAAATGTAAAGTGAACTTACAAGCTCAAATGGGCAGACTGGGTGGGTCATATACCCTTATCTGCTGACAGTGTCTATTTATCTGTGTATCTATGGCTGCCATGTACTGGATATGAATGGGAAACATCATCCTGCTGTAGAGCAGTGACAGTTATAGTCATGTCATTAATGAGGTCTCACACAGCCTGCAGAACCCTTGCTGCATGTCAGTTCTGTGGGCTGCGATGTCACTGTATATGCTTTATATTTCATGCAGCTGTCCCTGTTGAGCATTACCTTCACTTCTGCAACGTATCAATTCAGGGTACATGCAGATAAAGCATTCATTACCTGCTATATATTGTTTGTCAGTGATGGGCCTTGAGGGACCCTCCACTGAGTCCTGTGTATCAGTTCCATTCTCTGGCATGGATGATCTGTGTAAATGTCTGCTGTGTGATAAACAAATGCACCTCCAGGCTCTTATTTTGTGAGCCCGTCTCACTGCCTTGTATGTCTAACTGTGTGGTGCACTGTTGGAGTGGACAGATTCTTCTGTTCAAGTTGCAAGATAACAAGTGCAAAGTCTGCTGCAGTGATAGCTGACTGTACTCAAGAGAAGTGATATATAGTTGGGTGTTTGAAGGATGGCTTGAGTGGAATTTGTCTTCAGTTTTGACAACTTTTTTAAAAGAAAATAAAAAGTAAATATTTTGATAGTGATATTAGTTGTTCGTAACAAGTCAAGGAAGGCTTTACAAGCAGCCAAATAGTGCCAAAATGACCCTCAAAATGTACCAGAATGCATCTAAAACCTGATATCTTCTAAGGTTTGCTTAGGCTTCCAGACCCTGTGGGGTTGGGGACACTGCAGTTCATGGAGACCCAATAATTCTAAATTTAGCATTACACCACTGCCTGTTGGTCAAAACTGAGGTTGTAATGAGACTGCATTGCTCCAGCCAAGATTCAAATTACACTTCTGTCTTTCTCTTTGTCTCTCAATTGTGTGTATGTGTGTGGCAGTGTACAGTGATTTACTGCTGTATGTAGGATTTATTAACCCTTTCATGACTGATCTATGACTGAATGATAAACAGAGCTCCACCATTCCACCTCCCTCCCTCTCTCTCTCTCTCTCTGCTCTGTCTGTTTCTCTTTCTCTCTTAGGACACCTAAAACCATCCATCATCCATAAGGGATCCCCATTCAGCTGAGGTATTTAAGGCCTGCCTCAAGGCCTTCCTGTTTGCACAGGCATTCCCTGATTTCACTGTGTAACATCTAGTGCCTGGCCATTATGCAAGTTGTTCCTGACCTGTTTTTTCCTTTAATGAACAACAAATTAAAAGTTACCATTTTATTTTTATGATGAGTTATTATGTTGTATTATTGTATTGTAATTTATGTTGTGTTTTATTATGGTACGGCACCTTCAGCCTCCGAGATTGGGTGTCTTTTAAAAAAATTGTTACCTTGCATTGCCTTGCCTAAACCCTCTTTTTGCACATTATCTGAACAATGCCCTGTTTGTCAATAATGAGTTTATAATGAGACTGCTTTGCTCCAGCAGAGATTCAAATTATACTTCTCTCTCTTTCTCTCTCTTTCTCACTGTCTCTCCCGATTGTGTTTGTATACAATGATTTACTACTGTGTGTAGGGTTTGCTTACCCTTTCAGGACCAATCTAAGACTTAATGATAAACTCTCTCTCTCTCTCTCTCTCTCTCAACCAGACTTATAAAGCGAAATGCTGAAAAGTGAAGCTGACCAAATGTGATGACATTCTTGACTTTTTTTGTCAACTTAAACTTTTAAGTTATTTCCCAGCCTTTTACAAATAAAGCTTACTATGTCCACTGAATGGAGACTGATGGCTTAGATAACAAAATGATGCATTTCTGAAGTCACTCACTGTCACCTAGAGAATATGTGTGTAATGTTCATCACTGCTGGGCTCAATGGCATGCATAATATTATATGGCACAGGTATTTAATTTGTTTTGTTTTTAGTTTCATTTGATCCTCAAGCCCACATCCCCTTACAACTCCCCCAACAACCACCACACACATTTGTACCTAAATGTGCTCTGTAAACCAACAGTGCAAGTGCAAAACTGTAACAGCTGTGTGCCTTATCCATTTGAATCATATAACCTGTCATTCATAGAAATGTAGCCTTCCCTTCCTGTGTCCAGGGGGATGGATGGAATATGTCCATGGGGAGGGGGAGACCCTGAGCAGCAGAAATACTTCCAGTGGCCACATTACCCAGGCCCAGATGACATACACAGGGTCCTTTTTCTTCGCTGGTGCTTGATGAAAACAACAGGTAACTGCATATTAAACAGTTCCTTTCAATAATGGAATGTCCACTAGGAACTTGAAGAAACAATAGGGATCCCAAATTCATTAACCATATTCACACATAGAGCTGTGGAGCATCAGTTAATTTGTGGGGACAACATTCAGCTTTCACATGGCCAGTATGTCCATATTAGTCTTTTACCTGGACCAAGGAGGTTGCACAATATTTAGGATAGCATTAACTCGGTACCACTACGGTCACAAAAGTATGAAGGCAGCACAAGTCCCAAAACAGTTCACAGTGCCTAATAGCCCATTATTCATCACAGACACCAAAACTCTCAATGATCCCCATTTCTCTCTTTCTCTCTCTTCCCCACCATACTGGCTCAGAAGGTCCCACTCAAAATATGCAATCCTCGCTGCTTGAGCATTTGTGGGTTCCCTCATGACACCTGCATCCTTTCCCAGAACTGGAAGCAACTGTTCCTGAATTGAGAAGGGGGTAGGTCCTGCGGCACTCCAAGACAACTCACTCTCTGGACACTACACTCTCTGCCACATTCTTGCCCACTGGATACCTACATAATTTGGAGCAGGCTGCCAGGGAACTCCGCAACTTGTGACTGCTGGCTCTCCTCTTGACTTTAGCTGCCCTCCAAGATTCTGTGCGGCTTGCAGCTACTGTCTTCCACTTCTTCCTCTGTGTCATCCAAGTGCCACTGGACAGGGACTGGAGTGGGCAATCGCCCCCACCCAGCTACAACTACAACTGACTGTCACTCCCTTGCTGCACACTCCTCCAACCAGAACACCCCTTTCCACCTAAACTGCTGGGCTTTATGCTTCCATGTACCCATGGTGATCTCCCGACCCACAGGAGGCTCCACCTGAGTGTTGAGAAGAATTAACCCTTTTCTCTACTGGGCCAAATTAGGCCACAGAAACACAGGGAGGGTCTAATAGACTAGTAATCTGCCAAAGGGGGGGGTTACATAAACATAGGAACTGATGGCAGATAATGATTGCAGGGTCCATCTAGTCTGCCCATTTTTAATTATGATCACTTTTGTTGCAGACCCAACTTGCTCTATGGCACTGTCTGATCCACCCCTTCCTTCCTCCTAGGAATACTTTGTGCCTGTTGCAGGCATTTTTGAAATCCGCCATTGGTTGCATCCCCAATGCCTCCCATGGAAGGCTATTCAAGGAATCCATCACCCTTTCTATAAAGAACAAGGACTGGAGGAGGGAAGATGTGATTCCTCTTCCCAAAAATGGGAGCAGGACAGAGGTAGGAAACTACAGACCAGTTAGTTTGACCTCAGTGGTAGGGAAAATGATGGAATCACTTCTGAAGGAAAGAATTGTTGAGTACCTAGAGACCAGTGGGGCACAGGACCCAAGGCAGCATGGATTCATGATGGGAAGGTCATGTCAGATGAATCTAATAGATTTCTTTGACTGGGTGACAAAAGTAGTAGACCAGGGAGGGGCTGTGGACATGGCCTACCTAGATTTTAGCAAGGCATTTGATACAGTCCTACACAAAAGATTAATACACAAGATAGCCAGCTTTGGAGTGGGTCCCAAGGTGGTAGCCTGGATAAAAAATTGACTAGACAACAGGACACAAAGGGTAGTAGTAAATGGAGTACACAGTGAAGAAAGGAGGGTTACTAGCGGGGTACCGCAGGGTTCAGTACTGGGACCAGTCCTTTTTAATGTCTTTATAAGTGACATTGCAGAGGAACTGGAAAGAAAAGTATGTCTCTTTGCAGATGACACAAAGATCTGCAACAGGGTTGATACACAAGATGGAGTGGAAAGGATGAGAAGGGACTTGGCAAGGTTGGAGGAATGGTCAAATGTATGGCAGCTCAGATTCAATGCAAAGAAGTGCAAGGTAATGCACATCGGAAACAAAACCCAGGGAAGTGTACAATGGGGGTGAGATACTGACAACAGTAAAAATGGAAAGGGACCTGGGGGTAATTATATCAGATGACCTAAAGGTGGGCAAGCAATGTGAGAAGGCAGTAAGGAAGGCTGGGGGGATACTGGGATGCATAGGAAGAGGCATCAATAGTAGAAAACAAGAAGTTGTTATCCCTCTGTACAGACAGTTGGTGAGACCCCATCTGGAGTACTGTGTGCAGTTCTGGAGACCCCATCTCTGCAAAGACATAGACAGAGTGGAGGCTGTCCAGAGGAGGGCAACTAAAATGGTGCAGGGTCTGCACCAGAAGACATATGAAGAAAGACTAAAGGAGCTTAATATGTATACCCTTGAGGAAAGAAGGGAGAGAGGGGACATGATAGAAACTTTCAAGTACCTCAAGGGAATTAACAAAGTCCAAGAGGGTAGCATCTTCCAGAAAAAGAGATGTGCAAGAACAAGGGGGCACAATTTGAAGATGGGGGGGCGGCTCAGAGGTAATGTGAGGAAGTATTTTTTCACTGAGAGGGTTGTGGATGCATGGAACAGCCTCCCTGAGGAGGTCATGGAGTCAAGAACAGTGGAGAACTTCAAGAATGCATGGGACAGGCATAAGGCAGTCCTAGTGTGGGGTAGGAGGAAGTAAGCTGTTGGTTAACTAGGATCTGCAGCTTATATGTTAGGTAGGAAAATGTGCAGACTAGGTGGGCCAAGCGGTCCTTATCTGCCATCAAATTCTATGTTTCTATGTTTCTAAGAAGTGCTTCCTCACATCTCGCCTGCATCTACCTCCTTCCAGTTTCATATCATGACCCCTTGTTCTACATCATCTTTCATTCTGAAACATATCTACCTCCTGTACCTTATTAATCCCAAGAGGTATTTAAAGGTCTTCATAATATCCCTCCTCTCCCTCCTCTCCTCCAGGTTGTTCATATTGAACTCTTACAGCCTCTCCTCATAGGGCTTCTGATGCAGACCTTTAACCATTTTAATAACCCTTACCTCTCTTGTTGCTACTTTCTCCTTTTTCCAGTTGTTCCCCCTTCCATACCTTTCTCCTTTGACTGCTCTTTTCCCCCTTCTTTCTTTGCTAACCCCTGATTCCTTGAATAACTTGCATCCTGGTGGGACTCTCTTGCCTTGGGATCTCCCTACTCTCTTGCTCAGCTTGTGGTAGCCCACTTTCTGCCTCCACTATTTCTTCTGTCACTCCCCCTTGGCTACTTTAAATGTCCATCAAAATAACATTTGAATCATCCACTGAGGACTGTGGTTGACTCCTGGATGAAAGCAGGTCATCACCTCGGTATACTGTAGGTTCTTTTCATTTCAGGTTGGCTCAAAGTCACCAATGTAGACATACATCTCCTCCCTGCACCATTCCTTCTACCATTACTTGAAGGCCTTGGTACAGAGCTCCCTCTCCTTCCACATATAGTACAACACACACTCACCATTCATACTTTAAACACATGGGAAACACAGGATCAACCATATAAATTATCTACCTTTACCAAAAATGAAATTTACACATGGAGCTGACTATGGCAATTCATCTTTACATTAAAAGCCATGAAACACACTGCCATTGTTGCCTCAAACTAAGGTTTAACTCTGGTTCTCTTTCCAGTTTAACTTGTGTGGCTTGTTGGCTGGATTGCTGTTCTTGTCACTGCCTTTTGCCTTGCTGGAGCCAAGCGTCCTAAAGAAGGCAGAGGAGTCCACCTGGTTGGAGGATCACAGGAAGCTCTGTGGAGAGCTGCCCGCAAGGAAAGCAGCACTGCAGGGGACTTAGTTAGATCTACCCCCCAAGAAGGCTTGAGTTGGCTGCTTCTCATAGTTCTGCAATGTTGGAATTTCCCAAAATTGCACTGAGAAACATGGCCTCACATTAAGGGAAGACTGAAGAATTCTTTTGATTTTTAAATCTCTGTTCACAATTTGGGGTGTTTTGGGGGCTTTGTTCCTATCAGTTGCTTTTTTGAGTTTTTCATTCATCCAATTGACTGAGCATTTAACTGATGTTGTACCATATGACTGAATCTATTCTTTAAAAATCAGTTTTTTTAACTATATATGTGTGTATATATATCTATATATATATATATCTATCTATATATATATAGATATATATATATAGATATATATATATATATGTGTGTGTGTGGACTACCCCTCAGCTGCTTTACATGGTTAGCTACCATTGGTACCCTTAACTGGGCACAGACTTCAGAAAACACATTTAGTAATGGTACCATCACTAGCTTTGGAAATGGATACCAGGCTCATTACTCTAGAGATCAACAGGGGTGGGGTTGTACAAAAGCAAATTATGACCTATAAAGTATTTACAAAACCAGGTCCTGAGGAAAGAACTTTTTGCTAGGGCTATGCTAGAGCTGTACTTCTGGAGGGGTACCCAGTAAATCCACACACAGTAAGCAATAAAGTAACTGTCCAAGACATAGATGGGGTTCTAGAATGTGGCTTTATTCCAAAAAGATGTTCTCTAAATCAAGGATGGATCCCCAAGGTTTACACATCGTGGCATTAGAAACTTACAGAACAACAAAATGACTGTATCTGACAAAAAAAACTCTTCGTATTCCCACACTGTAGGACACTTAACATCTTATACTGGTATTCCCATATTGCATAGGACATTTAACATTTATTCCAGTGGCACTGACAACAACAGAAAACACTTTTACTGACAGGACACTTTCACTTTGTATTCCCATATTTCATAGGACTTATAATATTTCTTCAGTGGCACTGGCCACAACCGAACATTTCTTCTAGTGGTACTGGCCACAACTGAACATACATTTTGCTAGTAGCTAGCACAACCCCTTCCACTTCAGGAGTAAAATCCTCTTCAGACATTGGCCCTATGTGTAAAGTAACCAGGTGCCTTTACTGAACCTGTTAGCCCTGAACTGGTTTCTCCAGATGGGAGTCTGCCTACCCTTTGCTACCAAATTCATACTCAGCCATTCTTTCAGTGTTACCCTTAAACATTTGAAAATACACTTTGAAAAATGCTTAAAGGAATGAAAGTTTAGCATCCAGCATTTAAATCACTACACTGGTAATGGAAGAACTAAAGTCCCAAACCATGTGATATAGTTATACCTCTGGACATCACACATGTCAGCCAACTTTAAATGAGAACAGTCTCACACTTCTGAACAGGAAAGTTGTGCATTTCCCTTTTAGCCAGAGAACACAACAGCACAGGTAGCTGCTTTCTTCCAGAAAAAGTCAGATCCTACTCACTGTTAGACATTACAGGAAGCTTCAAAACATCCTGGATCAAAAAGGAGATTGCCTCTTGGATCCATCCACTAGCAGTCCTTTTCACCCCTCCAGGGATGAAAATCAGGAGATCCTGCTGTAGAGAACAGTTTCCTCCACTTCTCTTGGTACACTGGAGAATTACAGGACTAGGGTGAGAAAGCAGGCACTCCACTCAGAGCCCTCAGCTGAGCAGTTCTCATTCCTCACACTTCAAACGACTGACGCACACTGACCACCATCTCAAGATTCTAAACATCTTCCTCTCAGCTGCTGTGGCTTATGCTGCTGTAAGAGTTCAAAAATTAGTTTGTCTCTCTCATCTCAGCTGAGGTTAAGTAAACAAAAGAATGAGTAGGTAAAAAACCCATTTAACCAGTTAATCACCATCTGCCTCTCCCTACCTAGCAATGACACTGAGGGGATTCTAGTAACCCCAGGGGACTGGGTGGTTACTTACTTACTTACATACATACATACATACATACACACATACATACATACATACATACATACATACAGTGGTGTCTCCAAGGATGAAACCCACTTTTAAGGCACTCTGCAGTATGCTGCAGCAGACCTACTTAATAAAGCAATGTAATTTCAATGGCAATTAGTCTCCTTTGTCATGCAGGAAACTGGGGCATTCACTTCATCCTGGCAGTGTCACATTTTCCTAAATGACAATAGGGACTAATTGCCATTGAAATTGCATTGTTTTATTCAGTAATCTGCTGCAGCATTCTGCAGAGTGCTGCAAATGCTGCAGACTTGGGTTTCATCCTGAGGACACCACTGATACATACATATATATATATATATATATATATATATATATATATATATAGACACAGAGAGGAGAGGAGAGAGAGGTAGAGAGAGAGAGAGAGAGAGAGAGAGAGAGGGAGAGAGACAAAGGGTTTATATTATCTTTAATTATTTTTCTTACTTTTAAAATTTAGCTCCTAGAGTCCCATGGTCTGGGAGCATAAAGCGCAGGCACTGATGTTTTGTAGCCAGATGCACCATTTTGCCCTGACTGAGCTGCAGTAAAGTTGGAGACAGCAGAGCCCCAAGGAAAAGAATAGGGGCATTTATTTAACTCATGACTTGAAGCTCCTGACTTCTTTTTTTCAACAGTCTGCCAAAACCATATAGTGATAGCAAAGTGGTTTGATTCACTCTGTCACAATTTGGAGAGGCAAAGTGTACCGGTATTTTATAGTTATGCTACTATTCAAAACTTGGAGTAAGTAATTTTACATATTTTCAGAGTGCCTGTGACTTACAGGCAGTTATATACTTTACGCTTCCAGATGGTTTTATTAGTTTCATTAACTTTATTTTATTCTTGATTTATATTGACTTCCTGAACTGAGCAGTTGCCTTTAACAAGGCAAATTGAACATGTAGTTACATTTTGATGTGGAGACTGGTCTGTAGAATCCTGTAGCACCAGCATCTTATGAAATATTCTTATAACAAACTACAAACTCAATTTTCAGACCATATTTATGTTTTTACCATTTATTTAAAATAATTACTAAATGATGGGGGGGGGGTTGAATGTTCTGTTTCCCTATTTTAAGTAAGGCAAGGAAAGGCAAATTTTATTTTTATGATGCCCAATCCCTGAGGCTCTGAGCACCTAAGAAAAATATAACAAAATAAAGCAACAATTAAAATCAAGGAATTACAAGAATAGATAAAAATCAGAAATCCAGTTCTTGCAGTTACCTATAATAATTAAAACAGTACAATGCAAGATCATTCTGAAAAAGCCAGACTGAAAAGGTGGGCTTTTAGCCTCTGCTTGACAATACCTATCGAGGGGTCCTCCTGGACTGCAGATAGAAGCGTGTTCAACAAGGTCAGTCAGACAAATTAAATACCAGACTACTATAACTTAGTGGAATAAAGCTCTTATTACCTAAATTGTTATTTCTGAGATATCTTAGTTTTTGTATTTTTTCTTCTCTTTCCATCCAAGTTTTTATTACCGGAAGCAAAGCTACCTGGGTTTTTTGGGAACTGGCACGTTGTAATTTTTTTATCATGGGAGAGAAAAAGAACTAATGAATTGCATCTTTGCATGCATTTTCTTTATTGGTTGCTTAGCCTTAAACTACTCAGACTTACGGTTTCTTCAGAACTGAAATCAGGGGAATGATTTTTGTCTTATTATATTCAGGGACCTTCGTCACTTATGACACCTACTAATTACAGCAAGCAAGTTAATTAGAGTTCATTGCTCTACTTACTTCATGAACTCTACATTTATAAATGGACAAATAACTGATAATTACTGCCTATTAACTGCTCTCTTATACAAGTAGTTATTTATCATTTATTCGATTTTTTATTAGATTGTCATTATTGAACATATTATATGTTAGTTTGCTTTTACTTGCTGGCAAGGAACATCTACTTTTTGCATAACTAATGCTATCTACCAGGGGACAGTTACTCAGTGTGAACAATCTAGATATTGACTCATTGCCTCCTAACTCCCAGCTGACAGGGCATTGGGAAAAAAAAGGTGCACCAAGGTAAAGCAAAGTAAAGAGAAAAGCTGTGGGAAAAACAAAAGAAGGTTCTGGCTGCAAACCAGAATAGCAAGAAGGGGAAACATAATACTAAATCTAAAAAAAGTAAAGTGGTGCTACCAAACAAAAATCAGGCTAGAATTTCTCCTATTTTAGTTCATGTAAAACTAAAATATATTCTTAAGGAAAATTCTGATAAAAAAGAGGAACTTAGTGAAGCCCTTCCATGTGACCAGTATTCCACATTCATCCCTTATTTACAGGTCACTTGGCCACTTCAAAGAAGAAGTCAAAGTTTAAATCCAAACATATTTGAAACTCCAGATTCCAGCAATGGGGAAACCCTAAATTGTAAAGAAATTTATCTTAATAGCTCATCTGGATTGGATATGGGAGAGGGTGACCATTCTATTAAATTGGATTTGATTGGTTGGGCTTCACTGCAAAGTTTCTGTTCCTTGCCCTCTCTGCCTTTAGTAAACTCGTGTGCTAATTGTATATTACTTAAAGCAAACAATACAGCATTGATGGGAAAATCTAGCACTAACACTGACCTTAGGGAGGTTATTACAGATTTTTTGAATATTATAAAGGGACTAAACAAATTGGATAACCTTTAGAAAAGCAGTGCTCCCTTGGATACTAATGATAAATGCAATCCAAATGACTGGATGATGGCAAATTTAAGGGCAGGAAATAATAGTAATAGGTATCACAATACTGAGTTTCAAGTTAATGAATCGCTGACATATATTCCTTCATATTTTAGTCAGGATATCATAGGAGTAATGGAAAATCAACATGCAGCTAATTTAATGCTATTGGAACAATTGATCATAACAAGGAACAAAACTGAGACATTAAAGGAAAACATCACCATCAATGATGCAAGAATGGGTGATGTTTTAAGAGTTCTGAACAGTATACATCTGCTTAGAGAATCATCTTCCATCAACTCTAATGGAAAATGATGAAAGCTCAGCTGCATGTAGACCTGATTTCTGCTCATTGATAATTCCAAGATCAGCTGATAAACCTTAAATAACTTAGAAGGAAAAAGATTAAGGAAAAGGGAAAAAAAAAACAGACTCACAAAAATAGGCATTACAACATTTAAGGGACAAAAAGTAAACAAACTAAGCTAGATCCTGCTATAGGACAAGTGAATTTACCCCAACAGTTAGCATTTCACAAGAAATTCAGACACAATAAAGGGATAATATAAATACTAATTCCCTCAGAACTTCTGAGGTAATGGCACTAATCCTATGTGTGAAGCACATAATATTACAATCACAAATTTAAATAATTCACCTGAAACCTGTACTGATAAGCACCCATTCATAAGGATCTATAGCCTAAAAAAGGATAAAGGTGAAACTCCACCATCTCTTAAAAATAAGATCATGCAACTCTTAAAGATAGAGTTTGATATTCTTATTGAAGAAGACTATAATCTTAGGATTTTAAGATCCAATGATTCAATGGAAAATGATTATTTAGAACAATGTAGATATCTATTGTATCTGTCCAAGAGAAACAAACTACTTGTGAAGGAACAACTACTTGTTAAATAATTTTAATCTGAAAGTAGATATGACAGATAAAAAAACGCAGTCTAACAGGAGCACACTTACTGTAGGCAGAGGGCCAAATAATCCTGTTACACTCAGTCTATTTGGATGTCAAAAAAATTTATAAGAAAACAGATTTTAAACTGACTTGTTATATATAACCTTTTTAGTAATATTCTACAGATGAGGCTTGGCAGAAATGGTGTATTGAATGTTTTTAGGTACAACAGTCTGAGGATCAATGGACAAATTTATTTTATTTTTAGAAATTCTGAAATAGCCAATAGAGTACGAAAGAAAGTCCACATTCTTTATCAAATGGGCCTGCATGTGATAGATTTAATGGCCATTGAAGCAATCACAAATTCCAAAGTTGATAACAGGACTTCTGTTAAATAGAAACCACACAACAAACTAACAAAACTACACAACAGTATGGTGGGACAAATACCTTATTTCAAATCTCTACAGAACATAGACTCCTGGCCTTAGCAGGCTATGAAGGATGGCTGTCCCACTCTACCTCAGGAAAACTTATCTCAAATATTGACAAGGAGAAGTCTGATAGCTTGCTGGGCCAGTCCACAGTAATAGGGGACATACGTGGGACATGACTGTGGAAAACAAAATGTTATCATTTCTTTCTTCTTTCACTATCAATATATTACCCTTAAGGGCCTTTACTTAAACTATAAACAGGAAGATAATGTCAGTTGTGGTTTTCCTGGTACAGTCCCAATGTTTGGAAACAGTAACCATGTAACGTATGTAACAGGGACAGAGAATATGCAAAATGAAAAAAAAAAAATGATGTGTAAATATTTTTGGGTTTTCACATGAATTTGCAGCACTTCACTTCATTTAGTTAATTCACTAAGCAACACCAAAATATATGCATGTAGCTGTGTGTGATGACCACCAATCTAACGCTTGGTGCAATTCTATGGAGTGAAGTAATTTCAAAATTTTTCCTTACTCATAATTCCTAGGTGTTCATAGATTAAAATGCATTTGTGTTTAAATGGGAATAAGAGTAGATCACATTTAAAACTTTTTTTGATTATTTTACAAATTAACCCCCCAAAACCAATGAAAGAGCAGTATATTAACGTATGTAACAGGATGGAGAAAAATCCAGAAAGTGCAAGTTGTCACTGAAAACATTGTGGAAAATATAAAGTTAGGGTGCTGAAGTCCTTTATTTTTTCCAATTAATATTTTTACTGTTTAAGGTCATATTATTAATGAATTAATTAGAGGAAAATGTATAATATTGCATACCACCACCACAAAGGAAGTTCATCATACAACAGATCAACACCATTAATAAATAAAATAGTAGATACACACAATAAAGTTCTACTAAAACCTTAAACAAAACTCGACACTATACACAAACCACACTAAACACAGTGGTCCAGATATTCAAAAGGGTTGCCCCCCAGCTCGATATTCAAAAGGGGAAAGTGCACGGCACAAATCCAGATGCACCGGAGCACATCAGTAATGTATGCAGGTGCAGGTAGGGGGGGCGTGCCTATGCATACTCTGCACAGCCCGATATTCAGCCCGGAATGTGCGGAGCCATGCATGCTCAACCTCTACCTGTGCCAGCACAAAGTTGATCCAAAAAAAAAAGGAACAATGGATGGTCACCCACAGGTGAGCTGCCACATTGCAGGGCACAACACGGCAGCTGCCACCTGTGGGTGGCCACCCGAGCTCCAGCTGCACCTCCATGGTAGCCCCCCCATGCCCGATTGCAGGCATCAGTAAAAAAAGGATTAATCCTAAATCCCTGGTGGTCCAGTGGACCACTGCCCACCCAATCACGGGCTAAGTTAAAAAAGTAACCTATATCCCTGGTGGTCCAGTGGACCTGTCTGCCCAATCGCGGGCTGAATTAAAATTAAAAGAAAACTATTATCCCTGGTGGTCCAGTGGAACTGTCTGCCCGATTGCGGGCTGAAGTAAAAATAAAAGAAACCTATTATCCCTGGTGGCCCAGTGGACCCCCCTCCCCATCTGCGCACTGATCCCCACCTCCCCACTACCCCCCTGGTCAGTGGCAGGCAGCAGCACCCCACCCGCCTGCTGTCCCACCGCCCGCCGACTGACGCCATTGGTAGGGCTGTATGCCCATTGGTCCATAGCATGAGCCAGTGGGCGTGAGCCTATACCACGTACACGCTCCAGATATGCGAATGGATCCATTCACATATCTGGAATGTGTAGTACGGTATGGCTGCATGCCCATTGGCTCACTCTGTTTACCTCATGGGTGTACAGCCTTCCGATGGTGTTAGTCAGCTGGGCGGTGGGGTGGCAGGCAGGTGGGTGCTGCCACCTGCCACTGACAGGAGGGGGGAACAGGGCAGTGGGGATCAGTGGGCAGGTGGGGAGGGGGGGTCGACTGGACCACCAGGGATAATAGGTTTCTTTTATTTTTACTTCAGCCCACAATCGGGAGGACAGGTCCACTGGACCACCAGGGATAGAGGTTTCCTTCTATTTTACTTCGGCCCGCGATCAGGCAGACAGGTCCACTGGACCACCAGGAATAGAGGATTAATCTCCTTTTACTGAAGCCCATGATCGGGCTGTGGGGCAGACAGGTCCACTGGACCACCAGGGATAGAGGCTTCCTTCTATTTTACTTCAGCCCACAATCAGGCAGACAGGTCCACTGGATCACCAAGGATAGAGGTTACTTTTTTAACATAGCCCGTGATTGGGCGGGCAGCGGTCCACTAGACCACCAGGGATATAGGATTAATCTCCTTTTACTGAAGCCTGCAATCGGGCTGTGGGGCACATTGCCACGCTGCAAGGGGTGTCAGTTCTCGACGGCTGCTGCCTGGCAGGGCACAGGTGCAAGTCGTCAGGGATGAGCGTACCTTCATGCAAATGGGGCCATAATGTCATGCGCACTGTGGGTGGCCAGGGTGCGATATTCAGCCATGCTGAGCCATGGTACAGCTCCGTTGAATATCGCCCAGTCAACACCCTGTGCAGCCAAGTTGTGCTGTGCCAGGCTTGTGCCACAGCCTGGTGCAGTTTGAATATCTGGGCCACTCTATACATTGATTACTACAGCCTGAGTCACATCAGTAAATGTTCATACTGCCCAATTACTTTACAGCTTCATTATCTTGATGGCTTTGTTGACAGTTTCTATGCTTTATACCACATAAGGCCCATCTCCCACAGTGACCAGTGGTCTACATATTATATAGTTTACATCAACTTTGTCAATATTCTACAGTACTCCTCATGCAGACCCACCAGGGCCATAAAGAAAACAGACCAGGAACCTGGAAGACCACAGGTGATGGTGTTGATGAATCCACCTGATGAGAACACGGACGGTGGCCTATAGTGACGTAGTCGGGCAGGTGTGTGCAGTACTCCTCATGCAGACCTACCAGGGCCCTAAAGAAAATGGACCAGGGACTTGGAAGACCACAGGTGATGGCATAGCTAAATAAACCAGATGAGAAAATGGGCACTGGTCAACAGTAACATACTCGGGCAGGTGCGTACAGTACTCCTCATGCAGACCTAACAGGGCCCTGAAGAAAACAGATCAGGGACCTGGAAAATCACAGGTGACAGCAAAGCTGAATCCACCAGATGAGAACATGGGTGCTAGCCTACAGTGACATACTCAGGCAGGTGTGTGCAGTACTCCTCATGCAGACCCACCAGGACCCTGAAGAAAATGGACCAGGGATCTGGAAGACCACAGGTGACAGCATGCACAGCCCTCCACACCATGCCTGTGTCCCAGGGGACCTTCTAGCACCTGCTTCCCTCTTCCCAACCCAGTCAGCTTTCCTGAGGCCTAGTGGCACCCATCTACCCCTCCACACCCTACCTGTTCTCCCAGGTGACCTGGTGGAGCCTGCTTTCCTCTCTCCAACCTTGTCAGCCTTTTCTGAGGCCTGGTGGCACCTGTATGCCTTACCACACCTTGCTTGCTGTCCATTGGGACCTGGTAGTGCCTGTTACCCTCTTTCTAATGCTTTCTGCCTTTCCCTGATCAGGGGGCATGGTGTCTCCCATCTTTCACCCCACACCATGCCAAGCTGTCCCTTGTGACCACTTGGCACCTGCTTACCTCTCCTTAACCCTTCCAGCATTTCCCGGGGCATGGAGGCTCCTGTCTCCCATCCTGCTGTCCCAGGGGACCTGGTGGTGCCTACTTCCTGCTCCGCAAGCTGTCAGCCATTCCTGATGCCTGGTGGCACCTGTCTGCCCCGCCACACCCTGTTTGCTGTCCCAGAGGACCTGGTGGCACCTGCTTCTCTTTCTCTAACCCTTTCTGCCTTTCCTTGGGCCTGGTGTCTCATGTCTCCCACCCCACACTCTGCCAAGCTGTTGCTGGTGACCTGTCAGCACTGGCTTCCCTCTCCCTAACCCTGACAACCTTTCCCAGGGCCTGGTGTTTCCTGTCTCCCACCCCATATCCTGCCAGCTATCCCTGGGTACCTCATGGCACCTGCTCCCCTCTCCTGAAACCTTACAGCCTTTCCCAGGGATTGGTGTCTCCTGTCTCCCATCCCATGCCCTGCCAGTTATCCCTGGGGACCTGGTGGCACTTGCTTCCCTCTCCTTAACCCTTCCAGCCTTTCCTGAGGCCTGGTGGCCCCCATCTCCCCCTCCGTACCCTACCTGCTGTCCCAGGGGACCTAGTGGCACCTGCTTCCCTCTCATCAAGCATGTCAGCCTTTCCTGAGGCCTTGTGGCACCTGTCTGCCCTTCCATACCCTGCTTGCTGTCCCAGAGGACCTGGTGGTATCTGCTACCCTCTCCCTAACCCTTTCTGCCTTTCCCGGGTCATGGTGTCTCCCATCTCACAGCCCACACACTGCGAAGCTGTCCCTGGTGACCAGTTGGTACCTGCTTTCCTCTCCCTAACTCTGACAGCATTTTCCAGGACCTGGTGTCTCCTGTCTCCCACCCCATGCCCGCCAGCAACCCATGGGGACCTGGTGACATCTGCTTCCCTCTCCTTAACCCTTCTAGCTTTTCCCAGGGTCTGGTGTCTCCCATCTCCCACCCCATACCCTACCAGCTAACTCTGTGGACCTGATGGTACCTGTTTACCTCTCCTTAAAATTTCCAGCATTTCCCAGTGCCTGGAGGCTCCCATGTCCCAACCCACACCCTTCCTGCAGTTCCAGGGGACCTGGCAGCACCTGCTTCCTACTCCCTAACCTGTCAGCCATTCCTGAGGCCTGGTGGCACCTGGCTACCCCTCCACAGCCTGGTTGCTGTCCAAGGGTACCTGGTGGTGCCTGCTTCTCTTTCCCTAACCCTTTCTGCATTTCCTGGGGCCTGGTGTCTCCTGTCTCCAACCCCACACTCTACCAAACTGTCCCTGGTGACCTATTGGCACTGGCTTCCCTCTCCCTAACCCTGACAGCCTTTCCCAGGGTCTGGAGGCTCCTGTTTCCCACCTCACATCACACCATTCCATCTGTCCCTGGGGACCTAGTGGTGCCTGCTTCCCTCTCCCTAAACTTGACAACCTTTCCCGAGGCCTAGTGTTTCCTGTCTCCCACCCCATACCCTGCCAGCTATCCATGGGGATCTGGTGGCACCTGCTTCACTCCCTCTCTCCAACCCCCTCAGGCTTTGCTGAGGTGTGGTGGCACCCATCTGCCCCTCCACACCCTGCTTGCTCTTCCAGGGGACCTGGTGGTACCTGCTTTCCTCTCCTCAATCCTGTCAGCCTTTTCTGAGGCCTAGTGGCACTTGTCTCCCCTTCCACACCATTCCTGCTGTCCCATGGGACCTAGTGGTGTCTACTTCCCTCACTCCAGCCCTGTCAGCCTTTCCTGAGAACTGGTGGCACCTGTCTGCCTGCCACACCCTGCCTGCTGTCCAGGGGGACCTGGTGGCACCTACGTCCACCTCCCTAACCCTTTCTGCCTTTCCTGGGGCCTGATGTCTCCTGTCTCCCACCCCACATTCTGCCAAGCTGTCCCTGGTGATCTATTGGCACTGGCTTCCCTTTTCCTAACCCTGACAGCCTTTCTCAGGGCCTGGATGCTCCTGTCTCCCACTGCACACCATTTCAGCTGTCCCTGGGGACCTAGTGATGCCTGCTTCCCTCTCCCTAACCCTGACAGCCTTTCCTGAGGCCTGGTGTCTCCCATCTCCCACCCCATACCCTGCCAGCTATCGCTGCAGACCTCATGGCACCTGCTTTCCTCTCCTTAACCATCCAGCCTTTCCCAGGGCCTGGTGTCTCCCATCTCCCCTCTCCCATCCCATACCCTGCCAGCTATCCCTGGGGACCTGGTGGCACTTGCTTGCCTCTCCCCAACTCCATCAGCCTTTCCTGAGGTGTGGTGGCACCTGTCTGCCCCTCCACACCCTGCTTGCTCTTCCAGGGGACCTGGTGGTGCCTGCTTTCCTCTCCTCAACCTTGTCAGCCTTTTCTGAGGCCTAGTGGCACCTGTCTCCCCCTCCACCCCATTCCTGCTGTCCCAGGGGACCTAGTGGTGTCTACTTCCCTCTCTCTAGCCCTGTTAGCCTTTCCTGAGAACTGATGGCACTTGTCTGCCCTCCACACCCTGCCTGCTGTCCAGGGGGACCTGGTGGCACCTACTTCCACCTCTCTAACCCTTTCTGCCTTTCCTGGGGCCTGGTGTCTCCCGTCTCCCACCCCACACCCTGCCAAGCTGTCCCTGGTGACCTTTTGGCACTGGTTTCCCTCTCCTTAAACCTTTTAGTCTTTCCTGGGGCCTGGAGGGTCCCGTCTCCTGCCCCACACCCTGCCTGGTCTCCTAGGGAAGATGGACACACCTGCTTCCCTCTCCCCAACTGTGTCAGCCTTTCCTGAGGCCTGGTGGCACCTGTCTGCCCCTCCACACCCTGCCTGCTTTCCAAGGAGACCTGCTGGCACCTGTTCTCTCTCCCCAACCCTGTCTGTCTTTTCTGAGGCCTGGTTGCACCCATCTCCCCCTCCACACTCTGCCTGCTGTCCCTGGGGAACTGGTGGCACATGCTTCCCTCTCCCTAACCTTTTCTGCCTTTCCCAGGGACTGGAATCTCTTTTCCCCACCTCACACCCTGCCAAACTGTTCCTAGTGACCTGTTAACACATTGACTTCCCTCAGCCCAACCCTGTCAGCCTTGAGGCTCCCATCTCCCACCCCACACCTTGCCAGCAGTGCCTGGGAACCTGGTGGTACATGCTTCCCACTCCCTAACCCTTTCTGCCTTTTCCAGGGCCTTGAATCTCCTGTCCCCCACCCCACACCCTGCCAAGCTGTCCCTGGTGACTTGTTAAAAATGGCTTCCCTCACCCCAACCCTGTCAGCCTTGAGGCTCCCATCTCCCATCCAACACCTTGGCAGCTGTTCCTGGGGACCTGGTGGCACATGCTTCCCTCTTCCTAACCCTGACAGCCTTTCATGAAACCTGGTGTCACCTATCTCCCACCCCATACCCTGTCAAGCTGTCCATGGTGACCTGTTGGCACTGGCTTCCCTCTTCCCAACTCTGTCCACTTTGAGGCTCCCATTTCCCACCCCACACCCTGCCAGCTGTCCCTGAAGAACTGGTGGCACCTGCTTCCCTCTCCCTAAACCTGACAGCCTTTCCCAGAGCCTGGTGTCACCCATCTCCCACCCCATACCCTGCAAGCTATCCCTGGGGACCTGGTGGCACCTGCCTCCCTCCCTATCCTTAACCATATCAGCCTTTCCCAGGGCATGGTGGTTCCTGTCTCTACCTCACACCCTGCAAAGCTATCCCTGGTGATCTGTTGGCACCAGCTTCCCAATCCTTAACCCTTTCAGTCTGCTCCAGGGCCTGGTGCCTCCCATTTCCCACCCCACACCCTTCCAGCTGTCCATGGGAACCTGATGTCACCTTCTTACCTCTCCCTATCAGGACAGCCTTTCCTGAGGCCTGGTGGCACACTTTCTCCCTCTCTCCAAAGCATTCAGCCTTTTATGTGCCCATGTGGCAACCATGTTTAACTCACAGACCACCGCAATGTCATTTTTATTTAAATTTTTAATAAATATCTTGTTTGTAACAGGGATGGATGTTTACAGTTCTGACCCTTTTACAAACAGGATTGAACTGGGGAGGAGGCTTTTAAGTAACTTTTTCAAAAGCAAAACAGACATACATAGCTTTATGCAGCTAAAACATGTTAGGAAATTGTTGTAGCAGTGTATATTTCTTTAGTTTAATAACATTTGTGGAGTCAAAAGTACATTTTATTATTTTCTTTGCTGTACCAGCCAACACCCCCACCCCCGGAGTAAGTCAGTGACCATTTTAAAACCAAAGGCAGTTTGTTACACCACTGAAATAAATTCATACTGAAATGAACACCAAATACTGTAATAATCACACATGAAAAAGGAATGTGCTAAAAGTCTGGTTTGTAGCAAGGATGGAGATTCACAGCTCGTCTCCAGTTACAAACCTTATTATGAAAAATCTGTCCCTGTTACAAACAGGATTGAACTGGGAAGGGGGCTTTTAAGCTAACTTTTCAAATGCAAGCAAGACATAAATAGCTTTCTGCACCTTAAACATGTTAGGAAATTGCTGTAGCAGTGTATGTTTCTTGAGTTTAATAACATTTTTTCAGTACACATAATGTTTTATACTTTTTTGCAGCACCAGCCAATCCCGCCCTCCAGCAAGTGGTCATTTTGAAACTGAGAGTACTTTGTTACAACCACTGAAAATATGCTCCTAAAATGAGCCCCAAATGCTATAAAAACTGGACAAAAAAAGGGGAAACACTAAAAGTATTGTTTGTAACAGGGACAGATATCACTAACATGTCCTCAGTTACAGACCTTAATAAGAAAAATCTGTCCCTATTACAAACAGGATTGCACTGGGGAGGGATCTTTTAAAACAACTGTTGGACATTAAAATAAGTTTTAGAAGGTGAACTGACTTTAAACTCACTGCCAGATCATAGCAGCACCGCATCTTTACAGTGCTTACACCACTAAACATTAGTTTTCCATACTTTGCCAAGGACAATTATTGCCTCTTTTACCATTTTTATCATAAGATACAATTTTCTGACTTTATATTATTTATTTCAATGGCAGTTATTAATTACATTGAAATAAATAATATAATGCTGAGTTGTGCTACAAAAAATCATTGCCCAATGTTTATATCCCATTGTAACAAGGACAGATACTACCACTGCTGTCCCCGTTTCCAATAGGATTGTCCTTTAAATTCAGATCCTTGCATTCAAGCCTGCTAGCAGACTGAATTGGCTGAATGGGCCAAACATGAACAGCCCTAGATCAAGAATAGAGCCCTAATCAACCTCACTCTGTAAAAATAACTATACTGTCCAAGAATGTACTGCAATTTAAATAAAAAGAGTACCTCAATGTAAATGATCCTGTACATAAAAACTCTGGAGTGCAGGAGATGGAAAACCTTTTACTGTTGCTACCAAGGACAAAATGGCCGGGCTTGTGGGTAAACACTTGAAAAGCTTCAGGGTCCATGGATGATTGGCTACAGATAATCTGATCCTTTTCCTGCACTGATCTCACTCCCAGGGCATGAAAGGGGACCCTTACATACAGGAATGTGGAAGGGATGGAATCAGAGATGCCCAATTTGAAAATGGGACTGCTCAGAAAGCTTGGAGCTCTGGGGGAAACAAAGAGCAGCAATCTTCCGGTAAGTCCTTGGGTTTTTGTGAGCAGGCATTGGAACACCAAAATATCACTGACTAGGAGGAATTTGCATTGTAATTATGTATGTAACCAAGGGGGATGGAGTAGGTTACATATGTGATTGCCATTGTTGGTGGCATTTAAATAAAAAATTAAAGGCAGCAAACTGACAAACACACACTACATCTGGAAGTGTGTGTCTTGCCAGTCTACATGCAGTCTTTAATGTATGGCAGTGCAGACTAAATGACAGAAATTGTGTGCACAAGACACACTGTATTTAAATGTCCCACTTGAAGCATGAAAAAGGAGGGGGCATTTATGCAATTTTTTAAAATAAAACAGATTGGCTAGTGTTGCCACTCTAAGATTATAAATCCTGTCTAAGCTTGTTATAAAGCACAGTGCAGTGCAGTTTTTTTTAGACTGGAACTGCTATATAATGTGAATTAATGGCATGTAAAGAGGGTATGGCATAAATGTACCCATTTAGTGTGGACAGACCCTGCTTTCTTAGGGAAATCCACCCATCTTTTATAATGTGTTAATTTCATGGAACATTGTTGGCTCAATACAAAACAGCAAGACTCAGATTGGTCTAAATGTATAAAAAACTTCATTATCATTTGATGGCAAGAAACATGGAATGATTTATCAGGTAACACTGTGATAAATAGATATCTTAGTTTTCAAAGGCCTCAAATAAAAATAACTAAATTAAGCATAGAGCTGGGGGTATAGTAACCAATATTAAGCTAGGAAATATTTGATTCTGTAGAAAAATAAAAGACTGTTTTCTAGAGGGTTAGAATAAAAGAGTTACATTATGCAATAATCATGTTTAATTGCTATATACCTCTATCTTTCTAGACCCAAATTTTATTCTAACAATATTTAGGATAAGTTAGCTGATACAGTCCAATATCTCCAACTGGAGCATCTGGATAGTTATTTACTACTATTATTAGAAGATTTTAACACATGGATTGGCCCTTTCAATAGCTTATATGACAGTACGATACTGAATTGGATGTACCCAGTAACAAACAATTATAAAAGAACTACTACAGACCATCATGGTAATCAATTTTTGAAACTGCTGAAAACTAATGTAATGTTTCCTCAAAATTGGAGGTTAAAAGCATATCTAGGGGGCTGTTCAATGTTTTTCACACAGCAGGGTTCTTCTATTCTTGATTTGGTTATCTGGATGGGACCACCAGGATTCTGGAAAGGTTTATCTGTTCTCGAACTGAGAGTGATCACTTCCCAGTTCTTCTCGCCAGGCACTTATTGTCTTCAAATAATCAGCTGATTAACAATAACAGTCTCCCTGACATAAAAGAAATCAGATACACTAAGAAATTATTATGGACAGACACACTGGAAAGCAGTATTAAAAGTAAAATGTACTCATTTTTGCCAAAATGGTCAGTAAATTTCATATCAAAAACTTATCCTGACAAAATGGACATGGGCCTACAGCAATTGTTCCAGTCAATAATAGATGCATTATATGCTGAGAACATTTTTAAAAAGACTTCCCCATTTTGGACTAGATGGCTTGATTAAGACTGCAGACTACAGAAAAAAAAACTCAGGAGAGTACTTAGATATGCAAAATGAATGGCAGATAGGGGAAAGTGCACAGAAACTAAAAGCTGCTAGGAAGGAATACAAAACCTTTCTTAATTAAAGAACAACATTTCTTAAAGCCCAATGGGACTGTATGTTATCAGCCATTATTGATAGGAGTCAGAAAGTCTTTTGGACACTTGTAGCCAAGGGATTCCAGAGTAGAAAGACTGAACTAGGCAATGTTATTCCCATGGATACTTGGGTACTTTATTTTGCTGGAATATTTTTGACCCAGCAGTGAGCTTATTCTGGACATCCTTGGAATCAAATGTAATAAAGGCAAATTTCAACTTAAATACTAGTGAAGAAGTAATTTCATCCATAAAAAGTTTTAAATTAATCATGGCCCTAGAACCTGACAGGATACCTTCAGAGATCTTTTTGTGCATGATCAATGATTTTGCAGATACCATGAGCCTTTTTTCCAATAAATGCATAGAAGAAAGTGTTATACCCACCTAATGGAGATGCTCTGTGATTGTACAAATACACAAAAAAGGAGATCAAATGAATCCCAAAACATATAGACCTACAAGCTTTATTGAGGTTATGGAAAATATTTTTGCAAGAATTTTACTGGGCAGACTAAACGGTGAAATTAAAAGACTAGGCAATCTATCACCTCTTCAGGCAGAATTCAGAGAAGAACACTCTACAATGGAAAATTGCTTTATATTGCAAAATCTCCTTGAGAAATACATGAAACTTCAACATCAGAAAGTCTATACAGCATGTATCGATTTTAGCTCTCCATCTAATGCCATTAATAGAGATACTTTGTGGTAAATAATGTATGATTGGGGTATTTGCCCAATATTGATTAGTAGTATTAAGAATTTATATATTGAGACAAGGGCCCAAATAAGAGCAAGACTAGGAACACAGCTTTCAGATACATTTTACACTGACAAAGGGGTAAGACAAGGCTGTATATTAGCCCCATTATTGTTTTCAATTGAAATTAACAGCCTACTGGTTGCATTTTCAGATTCAACCAATACATATTTAAAACACAGTCCATCTCTGGCATAGGTACAAGTGAATGAACTCCCTGACACCGTTTTGATCCTCCTGCAGTAGCTTTATCAAGGGTTGAGTTCAAATGACATACAACGCTGATCATACAAACGTTTATCAGTACTGAAGTATACCTCTGTGATACTGAGGCAGGATCACATTTACTCAATGCAAATTGAACTTGAGTGCAACAGTGGTACCTCGAGGTACCTCTAGGTATACCTCAGTACTGATAAATTTTGTACGATCACCACTGTAGCTGTCCATATTTATGCAAATGTTAGACAATTTATTTATTGAATCTCAGAATTAATACCTTTGAGACTGAGGCTCATTTACAAAGGCTCTACATCAGAGGAAATTATACTGTGATGGAGAAATAGACCTGTGTACATTAGTTACAAAAAAAAATTGTTTACAAGTAAGCAACTGGATGAGATACAATAAACCCAAGACACTCTGAAATTATACAGAGGTAGTGTAACAGTTATGAAAATGTTGGTTAAAGATACATTGGATACAATTAAGAAGGCTGGGTGAGATACAATAAACCCAAGATACTTGGAATTAAACCTAATACATACACTGTATAACAAAACTGATATTAAGTGCTAAGGATTAAGGAAACTAGAAGTAGGTGGGTGAGCGGGTAGTAGGGAAAGACAATAAGAGACAGACAATGAATGTGTTGAGTAAATAGGTGTAATCAGGTGTAAGCAGGTCAGATAGATGAGGGAAGAAGAGAAGCAGACAGAGCATTTAATGGTTATAAGTAGTTATCAAAAAAGCATGAAAAAAATGTGCACATCTCATCTTAAATTACATTCTAGAATGTTCCCCATCAAGTTCTATTAGTACATCTTATGTGCAAATCTATAGCTCCCCCTAGTTGTTTTAAATGATTTAACCAGATAATTAGAGCACATCAATTACTCTAGAGTGCATCTATTCTTTTTCTTTTATGTTGTAATCAAGTCCATGATGATTAGCAGGTAGAATCTCTTTCCATAATTAAATCATCTGCATTCTTCTTCTGATCACCATGGTGAACATCAGCACACACAAGGGGGGCTGTCATCTTGCATGCTGTGCTGCCACACAAGTGCCTTGTAATTCCCATAAAGTGCTGAAACCCCAACAAACTGAAAAAAAAAAAACGCACAGCATCAAATTAATGATAATATATCAGACCCTTTTTGCAATTATATGATGAATATCTTACTCTAAAAAGGGCTTTATTTGGACTCTACCATTGAAACCTGGACTATGTAAAGCTCCTAGTGTACACATCCATTTTAGCTTCCTTTTTAATGAGCAATTTATCCAAATCCTCCCTCTCGGTCCAAGTTTCACCCTTTCAATTCCCATGTACAACAAAGAGTGTTCACTATTAGTAGCAGCAAACTTGACATGTGCAGCCAAGGTATTAGTCATGTCTTAATTTGCAATATCTCTGACATGTTCCCCTACCCTTAATTTAAATGCCCAGTTAGTCTTCCCTATATAAAAACATCCACAGGCACATGTGGCCATACATGTAATGCCCTATTTGTCACATATAATTAGTACAATTATTTCAAATCTCTGATCTTTAGTTGGATGTTGGAACACTTTACCTTTTTAAATAAATTTACAAAAATGGCATCTACCACAATTAGTGCACCCTTTGGGGGAAGGGATGCACAAAACACAGTTCTTTCATTTCTAACCATAGATTGATGGGAATGTACTACCATGTCTCTAATATTTCTCAACCTCTGATACACTACTTTAGGAGGGTTATTCCTACAGTATATGCAGGTCCTAATACTGGATCTGATGCAATAATATTCCAGTTCTTTTAAATGATGTCATTTTGCATACTTTGTTTGATCTGTGTACCTGGTTATATTCTTCAAAGCCTTTTGCATATGTTCCTGAGATTCTCTTACTTCTCTTTTTGGATTTATCAGTTAGTCTCTGTTTCTCTCCGTGGCCCAGTTGACTGTTTCTTGAATAACAGATATTTTACAGCCCCTTGCACAAAAACTCTCCTGTATCTGATTTGCTCTGATTTCATAATTCTCTTCACTGCTACAATTTTGTTGCACCCTCAAAAATTGACTTTTGGGGATGTTATTTATTAAATGCTCTGGGTGCATGCTAGATGCCTGTAACAGTGATTTTTTATCTGTTGGATTCCTGTATATATCTACTTCTAGAAATACCATATTTCTACATCCAAGAAATGGACTTTGTCCTCATCTGACACCAGAAAATGTAAGTTTTCATTTGTACTATGCAGATAATTTACAAAATCAGTCAATTCATCTTTAGTACCTTTCCAAACAAAGAGCAAATTGTCAATTTAATGAAAATATGCTCCAGTCTTTTCATGAACAGGATTCAGCACTTCATTATGTATGTATTTGCCTTCCCAGTATCCCATATATAGATTTACATAGCTTGGAACTAATGAGGCCCCCAACCATTAGCGCTTGATTGTTTCAAGAAAAAGTGTTTCAGATTCAATTTTCTTGTAAATTTATATAATTCAATTATACAATCAAACACTTCACTATTCTTGGTAGGTACTGTACAAATGGCAACCCTTTCTGTAACACATGAGTCTCAAAAGAAGAAATGTTATATGTGGAAATACAGTATTTACCATTAATTTACCACTAATAAGTGTGCCTCAATAAGACTTATGCTTAGGGCTATGGAGGCTAAATATAATATGCAGATCTTCTGTGGTGCGGAAATATGTAATCATTCATTTGTGAAGAATTTAGAAAAGCCTGTCATACAGGCATGCTTCTCAGCCATGGGTTTCTTAAAAATGACCCCAGCTTCCTTTGTCAGAGCAGATCTAGGATTCCCCGAGTTTACAAGCCCTAGTGCAGGGGTTCTCAAATGGTGAGACCAGCCTTCCTGGGGAGGCCCCAACCTGTTCAAGGGGAGGCTCAAGCAAGTCTGAAAATGTACTGTATTTAAATTTTGAGTTTGATATAATTTGTGTGAAGAGATGACGCAAACTGAAAGAGGATAATAGTAGATGAATGTTATATATTTACTTACTAATAGGTGACAAGGGAAGGTGACTGAGCCAAGGCACATTTCAGGTATACCTGAGGAAGGGTAGGGAGTGATTACACTTCAAAAGGTAACTGCAAAACAATCAAGAAATACACAATGAACAATAGTGCAAACAAATATGAACAATAGACTAATAATGAGTGGTGGTAATCGATTAATTTGTAGACTGATGGCAGAACAGCCCAAATACAAGGGTTGAACATAGAAGTGCTAAGAGCAATAGTAGGAAGGAGCGAAGTAATCCCTGAGAAGTTGCTTATGAGCAGGGATGGAGGGGGAGAGGCAAAGTAAGAAAGAAGGTTATTTCATATAAAGAGGAAACAGAAAAAAGTAGTCTAACCCATGAAGGTACTGCCACAAGGGGTAACAATGGTTCAAGAATGAAAATAGTGGAGGGAGTAGGCTGGCCTGGGGGGTGGTTACAATAAGCTGAATAATAATATTTGTTATTTTATTTATTTGTTATTTTAATAACACCTTTGAGCACAGGAGCTCTTTTTCAAAGGTTCCACGTCAGTATAAGACAAAGAACTGAATGTTAGCCAAGTACTCAGAGGGATTTCAATTTATTCATGGTGTACTGCACAAAGTACAGTATGTTATTTTTCTTTGTGGGAGGCCCAAGATTATTTCAGTTTTTGGGGTAGGCTGAAAATCTTTTCCATGGATTTGGGGAGGCTCACTGTGACAAAGTCTGAGAACTAGTGCCCTAGTGGATTCCAGGGCTGTTAACTACTGGATAAAAGTGAACAAGTCATCCCAGCTCAGGTTAGTGAAGCAACGTCTAGAACAAAACAAGGCTTGGGAATACATTGGTTGTAAACATTCTCAATGGCTATTTTATCTCAAAAAATTGCTGAATCTTTACAGATTAGAGGACCTTCCTGGTTACTGTAGCAAAAATATTATCATTAGTGACCAGTATAAGCCTTTTATTAAAAAGATAATTATAACCTATTTTAAAGCTAAGGATCTGGAACTTATTCCAAAATCATGCTAAATGGTACATATGAACATATGAATGTGACAGCAGAAACAGAGCACCCGGTCTTTCTAAGTCTGCTCAAGTGTGCAGCTAGCACCCCTAGTTTGCAGCTGCCCCACCCCATTTCCTTTGTCATCCCACTACTGACCCCACCTCCTCCCCTCACTATAACCTGTTCCCTGTCCCATGCTTTTTTAAAGCTGTTCACAGGTTTACATGATACCACTCATTTTGGTAGTGTGTTCCATTTTGCTACCACTGTCCATGAAATACTGTCTCCTCATTTCCCTCCTATATCTTTCCTCGTCTATTCTTAGCCCATGTCCCCTGGTGTCCCTCCTCCTCCTTAGCTTAAAGACCCCATCTGCCCCATCCTTATTGATTCCCCTCAGATACTTGAATATCTCTATCATGTCCCCCTTGTCCATTCTATCATCCAGTGTGTACATTTTCTGGTCTCCCAGCCTGCTCTCATAGTCTCTCCCCTCCACTCCACATCTCATCTTCATTGCCCTCCTCTGCACCCCCTCCAGTAGCCTGATATCATGATTCAGGTATGGCCTCCAAAACTACACACAATAATCCAAGTGCAGCCTTATCAGTGACCTGTAGAGGGGCAAGATCACCTCTCTTCACCTGGATGAAAACCCCTCACTATGTACCCTAGCATTTTGTTTGCTTTTGCAGCCACTTTCATGCACAGGGCAGTTTTGTTCATAGTCCCTATTACCATTAACCCTAGGTCCTTCTCCTCCTCAATGATCCCCAGCTTAACCCCCCCAAGCCAGTATTCTCTCCTTGGGTTCTTTCCACCTAAGGGCATAACCTTACACTTCTTTGAACTGAACCCCAGCTGCCACCTTTCTGACCACTCCTCTAGCTTGCTTATGTCCCCCTGCAGCTGCTTCCATCCCTCCCCTCTATCCACCACTGCTCCCATTTTGGTGTCATCTGTGAACAGACTTACCTTGCTCACCACCCTGTGTGCAATGTCTGATATGAAGAGTCCAAATAATACCAGTCCCAGCACAGAGCCCTGTGTCATCATGCTCATCACTGGTTTTGGAGTTGAGAGCTCCTCTTCCACCTCCACCTGTTGCAGTCTCCCACTCAGCCAGCTTGTAATCCAGTTCATCATATTTGCCCCATCCCTACACCAGTTAGCTTCCCCGCAAGATGCTTATGAGGCACTGAACTGAAGGCCTTTGCTGAACTCCAAGTAAAGAACATCCACAGCATGACTCATCCAGCTCACCTGTCACCCAGTCATAATATTGTATCAGATTGGTTTGACAAAACTTCTCTGAAATGAATCCATGCTGCTTCACATCCTGGAGTCCATTGTCCTCCAGGTATGACACCAGTCTTTCCTTTAGTATAATTTCCATGGGTTTGCACACTATGGAAGTGAGATTTACCAGATGATAATTACCTGTTTTGTCACTTGGTCCACTCTTGTGTAATGGCACTACATGTGCCATCCTTGAGTCCAGTGGCACACATTCCGACTCTAGTGAGGAGCTGTAAAGATCCGCCAGTGGCTCCACCAACACCTCCGCCATCTCCCTCAGCACCCTGGGGTGGATCTCATCAGACTCTGGTGCCTTGTCTATCCGCAGAGCCCTCATTCCCTCTAGGACTCTGCTTCCCTCAGTTCTTCAATCTGTAACCTCTTCTCCCACCATCCCCACTGTCCAAGCCCATAGTGGTAGCAGTTCCCTCTTTTTTTCATGAACACTAAGCAAAAGTATTCATTCAGTGCTTCTGCCTGTTCATCCCCATTTTCCATCCACTCACCACCCTTTTTTATCCTCATTATTGTCTCCTTCCACTTTCTTTCTCCCTGATGTATCTGGAAAAGTCCCCCCGTTAACTCCCTGCACTAATCCTGGCTCTCTGGGCTTTGGCTTTCTCCTTTCTGATCACCTCCCTAGACCATCTTGCATACTCATCCCTGTCCCCTTCATTCCCCATCCTCCTATATCTCTGGTGCACCTCTCAGTTGGCCCTCACCACCTCCAGTACCTCACTGTTCAACTGGCATGGTGTTCTTGCTCTCTCCTCTTTCTCTGCATCTTGATGCAGGCTTCCCTTGCCTCTGTAATCCCTCATTTAATATCCCATTTCTGCTCCGCATCCATCTCCTGCCTAATGCTCTCCAGTTTTCCTTTCAGTATTTCCCACATCCTCCCAAAGTCAGCCCCTCTGAAGTTTACCACCTGGGTTACTGATTTCTCTGGCCCCCCACACATCCTGATATTAAACCACTCTGTTTGGTGATCGCTATTAGCTAGTGGGTCCTGCACCCTTATTTCTCTTACTGCCTCACCATTCAACAATACCAGATCAAAAGTGTTCTTTAGCCTAGTAGGTACACTGATCAAGTGCATCAGGAGACCCTCCTGGATCGCATTCAGGAGCACTTGCTCCCTACCACCAAAGGTGATTGGAATGCTCCAGTCAACCCCCAGCAAGTTGAAATCCCACACGATGACCACTTTCCCTTTTCTACATACCTTTCTGATCTGTCCCACTAATTCCCTGTCAAGCTTCTCAGACTGGGACATCAGCCTGTATACCACCCCAAACCTCAAGCTTCTTACCCCTTGCATTTTGGAGCTGCAGGCAGATTGCCTCTGTTCTCCTTTCCTCTCCCTCGTCCCTTGTGTATTTGATACCATCTCTCACACAGACTGCCACCTTCCTCCATCCTTGTGGTCCTTCCTGTATAATTTGTACCCTGGGATTGCCATATCCCAGTCCTGGTGCTCGGTTGCCCACGTTTCCATGACAGCTGCAATATCCACCCTCTACACTGCCAAGACTGCCTGTAGCTCAGCTGATCTGTTGCCTAAGCTTCTCGCATTCAGCAAGACTACACTCCATCCTACCCCATTCCCTTCATCACCCTCCATCAACCTCCCTTCTACTCCCTCCCTCCCTTTTCAGCTGCCCTGAGTCCTTCCCTACCAGCCTGGGGGGAAGGCTGTGACTCCACTCTGTAGAATCTCTGCCTACCTGCTGTCCACTTGTCACCCCCCATCTAGTTTCAATCCACATTTGTTGCAATATACCTCCCCAGTCATTGCTTTAATACCTCCTTTCCTTCCCCACTCCAGTGCAGACTATCCCTTGCAAACAGATTGTTATTATCCCAGGTACTGCCCCAGCTGCCCACAACCCCATACCTGTTAGTACGACACCATTCTACCAACCATGCATTCAACTCTCCAATCCTCTCCCTTCTCACTGTGCTTGTTCAGGTTACTGGGAGCACCACCAAGAAGGCCACAGACTCCCCAGTCTCCTCACACAGCCTTCCCACTTCCTCAAACCTCTCCCTTGTTACATACACCATTTCCCCCACTAGGTCATTTGTCCCCACAGGTACCACAATGTGCGGTTTCCTCCTACCCCTCCTTGTGCACCTTAGGATTCCCTGTCCAGTGCAAATGATTGTAAGCACTCATACAGATATTATAAAATTGTAGCAAAACTTATTCTAGATATAAAATGGAGTTCTTTGGCTCTAGCATTCTATCTGCAAGGTTTAGAAAATCCTCTGACTCAAATGCTTGTTATTGCTATTGTAATAAAAAGGACAAAGAAGACCTGGTTCACGTGATTTTAAAATGTACTGTACCTGCTACCAAAAAGCAAGAATGAAATGGATCTACCAATAATTAAATTCCTATACCAGGCTGATGATAACACCATATTAAGTGTTCTTTTCACTGCTGAAGATGAATACATCATACAGAGAATGGCAACATTCCTTGTTATACAGAAAGTTAGGAAAAGGATGGTGAAGCTTAACTGCTTAGATTAACAATTCAGAAGTCTCTTTGTAATTCTGATGTTATGTATATTTATTTTATTTTAATCTTTGTGTATAAAATGTTATATTGTAATGATTGTTTTATTGATTGATCAAACAATAAGCCATTCCACACTTTACCATGCCCAGAACAACAGTGAAAAAATACAATGTGCAGTGTGCAAAAACTGTGCTCGCCACACCAATACACTTATGGAGTGCCAGCTATGACAGATAGGAAAATAACTTGGCCAGAATAAGTGTTACAGTATATTCATCAGCAGCTTGACACCTTGAAAAAACATTCTACATAGAAACATAGACGTTGATGGCAAAAGGAGACCGCTAGGTCCATCTACTCTGCCCATTTGTTTTAGACCTATTTTGACACCCTAGTTGCCCTTTGTAGTCAGGGCTCCCTTCTGTCTATCCCATGCATTCTTTTTTTTTCCTTTTTTTTTTCAATTGTTTAACCAGGAGTAGCACACTAAGCTGAAAGCTTGTTTACAGGTGCAACCTGGGAGCACAAGGAAGTTAAGTGACTTGCTCAGGGTCACACAGTATGCAAGTGGGGGCTGTGGGATTCAAACCCAGGTCTCCAGATTTGCATCTCAGAGCCTTAGACCACTGTGCTATACTGCCTCCCATTCTTGAATCTTCCTACAGTGTTGACCCTCACAACCTCTTGGGGCAGGCTATTCCAAGCATCCACCACTCTTTCTGTGAAGAAAAACTTCCTTGTGTTGGAAGTGAACCTTTTTTCTTGCAGCCTGAGGTCATGTCCCCTGGTCCTTGAGACCTTCTTGTAATGAAAAAGTTCCTCTGCCTGTACCTTGTTAATGCCTTTTATGTACTTGAATGTTTCAACCATGTCTCCTCTCTGTCTTCTCTGCTCCAGGGAGTACATATTCAGTTCCCTAAGTCTTTCCTCATAGGACATGTACTGCAGACTGAATCCTTTGTGTTGCCTTTTTCTGTACTGTTTCCACCTGGTCAATGTTCTTCCTGAGGTGAGGCCTCCGGAATTGGACTCCATATTCCAGGTGAGGCCTGACCAGGGATCTATACAATGGTAGTACCACCTCCCTTCTCCTGCTCATGAGTCCCCTCCCATGCAGCCCAGCATTCTGCTGGCCTTCAGTGTTGCCTTCTCACACTGCTTACTAACCTTTAAGTCATCTGAGATTATGATTCCCAGATCTTGCTCCAGGTTTGAGGCCACCAGTCTTTTGCCTCCTAGGTAATCATCCTTTCTTGGATTTTTCTTTCCTATGTGCATGAGCTTGCACTTTTTTGTGTTAAATCTCACCTCTGCAGCTCATTTTCCCACCCGTCACTGCTGAAGCAGCTGAGAATTAGGATACCTATATATAATTTTGATGCCAAGAAAGCAAAAAAAATTAGTAAAACGATTTCAGCGGTTAGTTAAATAGATACCACTTACTAGATGCACTGTTGGTAGGGTAAGAAGGCTGGGTTTAGTGAAACATTTCTATAGTCAGTGTCTGACAGTCATGTCGCAATTTATTTCAATTTTCTCATTCTAGACACACACACTCCACCATTGCCTACTAAAATAACTGGTCCATCCAAAAAATTAAACTAACCCTCTACTAATAAATATTACATCTGTCATTTACATTTAAAACTTTTAGCAATTCTGACTTTAGTCATCACACTCGCACCTTCCCCTCACCACCATCACCAGTTTCCTAGTAAAGGTATTTGCAACACTGGTTGCAAAAGTGAAATCTATTTTTTCTGTTTTTAAGATGGAATGATATGTCTCGATATTATACAGTCCATTTCTTTATGCTACCCCTCCACCCAAAAGGCTAAAAAGTAAAAGTGAGGGTAAAAGTGAAAGTGTGGTGTGTGTAATTTGGCTTACAATTGTGATAATGTGAACTGTACATTTCCCATTCTGAATACATGTACACCAACCAACCAGCTCACTGACACTTGTCCCAGAAAAAGAAATACTTCAGTCTAACAGAAAAAATGTTTCAGTTGTCTGTTTGTTCTAAACATTTTAACCCTGTCACTGTCTGCTCATCAGCCCCCCTTCCCTTTCCTTACAAGGGTTTCGCAACACTTTCTGGGTGAAAAGAAAATCATTGCTTTTAATGTAAATATAGAACTTTATATGTACTTTGTAATTGATTTCTGTCATCACTTCCACCCCCCGACCTGTAAAGAAATTGTCATAGTGAGATTGTAGTTAATGCATTTCATTGATAGTTAGGATGCCATTAATTGCAAGTTTGGCATTCTGTAGTCATGCACACCACTCCAACCACTATCACTAATTCATCTATCTATCTTTAGAAAATGGGTAAAGCTATTTGTCATTTCTGATTGGCTGAGGGACTTCTCTAGGTGGGCATTTATCACACAACAGATGCCCACCTATTAAAAGTACCAGCCCAGCCAGCCCCTTCACCAGAGTCTTAGTGCCCAGCCAGCTCTCTCATTGGCCAAAACCCCTCATTAACAATTCAAAATATCCACTGTTTTTTTCTGTCGCCTACCGAGAGCTCAAACCCAATGTCAGTTCACAACATATTCTCCATATACAATTATAAACCTAACCAGTACCCCTGCTGCCTTTTATGTCAAATTAAAACAAACATACACCTTCCTTTTCTGTGACTGTGATTTCTTTCTCCTCACCTCCACTGCAGACCTAAAACTCTATACATTACAGTCTCACCTCACACTGAAGCATCTCATAGAAACTGGTTGACTGAATGAGGCAGTAGGAGCCCCCCCCCCGTGACAGAAGATCCCACACACCCCAGTCTGCCTTAGTTTAGTGAAAATTTAAAATAAGGAATAGCCACACATACTAAGAAACAAAACAAAAGGGAACCAGTCAGAGGATTGGCTTCATGGAACTGCTTGTTCTCACTGCGGATTTTAAAGGTGCAGCATACAACTCTTCCCAGCAGCTACACTCAAAAGTGCTGTCTGGCTGAGCTGCCTTACATGTGGTGCCTACCAAAAAATCTGTATTGTCTGGTACCTCCCCAAAACAGCTTTGAGTATAGCCAAAGCACCGTGGTTGCACAGCTTACCACGATCAGGCATTCCAGCAAAAAGCAAACTCTGTTGCTATACTGACTGCTACCTCCCGAAAACGGCTTTGAGTAGACTCAAACTACAGTGGGTGCACAGCTCACATGATCAGACCCTCAGCAGTAGCAATTGTACATGTCTATGTCTTTCTCTGCAGCAACAGCAGTAGTATATTTCTGTACTCTTCCCTTCTATCTTCCCTTCCTATCCAAATTCTCGATCATTTCTCATGACCCTTGTCTCCCGCTAATAGTGCCTTTCTGAAGCTGCTTTCCCTGATTGCAAAGAAAAGAAAAGGGAAGAAAACATACCGATTTCATCTTTTTTGTAACAAAATTGAAAGGTAACTTCTCTGTCCTGGCCTCATTATTTCCTACTTGTTGGCAATGCATGGGGGGCAGAATGGACCCTATACCAGAAAGAAAAAAATCACAGCCTGTAGGTCTTAGTGTATTGTGCTGGGGGTGCAGAATGGACTCATACAAATAAGAAAACAAAATCACAGTGTGCTGGTCTAAGTGTGCTGTGCTGGGTTGGGGGGGGGGAGTTTTTCAAACTAAGCAAGTGTTTTACATTATTTCTGCCTGTATGTGTGCCTCTGTGTGGGACAGAGTAACTAACCATGACAACCAGGCGGAGGAACTATTTTATTTTAAAAGTTATTTTAAACTAATCTTTTCTAAACTTTTGTTTATTAAACAAAGTGTTTTTACAGTTCTCATTTTCTAAGTGCAATAATACCCTCCAGGGTAGACGGTATGGGCAATACCGGACCGTCCAGGGACTATAAAGCCTTCCGCCTGTGGCATTGGGCCTCCTTACACCCCTGGGTGGTTCAGTATTGCCCAATACTTCCCACTCTGTCGAGTATTATTGCTTGCATCCATCCATCTATCTATCTATCTATCTATCTATCTATCTATCTATCTATCTATCTATCTATCTATCTATCTGTCTATCTATCTATCTATCTATCTAGAGGCACAATAGTGCCTGTATATTAGGGTTGAGTAAGCACTAAGCACTTCTATGTTAGATACAAATTTTGTGCACCTTCATAACTTTGCCCACTTTCATCTGATGTACATGAAATTTGGAAACCACAGCCTCTGTTCCAGGATCTCTTGATCCTGTAAACATCATGTTTAGTGGGGACAAAGGTACAGAGGTGCAAAAAGAACCCAAAGCTTCCATTTTTGAAAATTTTTAAGACTTTTTTTACCACCCAATAACTAAAACAATAGGAGGCTTTAATAAGGTTGGTCCAAGGTGTGTGCTTTTGTGGTTTTTAGGTCCCGCAGTTAAGCAGTTTTTAAAATATTTAATTAAAATGTTAAGTTTCTGAGCATGTGCAGTTCAAAAAAAATCAGTGTTTTATTCATAACTGAATTTTTGTGAAAGCAGCAGCCTGCATTATATGACACAGCTGTCTTTAATAAATGACAGCTGTGTCATATAGTACTTGTACTATATGACACAGCTGTCACTTATTGCAGACTGCTGTGTCGTATAGTATAGGCTGGAGCTGTCACCACTAGTAGGTCAGGGACGGGACTACTGTCATTGTAGCTCCCACCAGCCTGACTGAAGTGTTACAGTATCTGCACACTGGGGGCCCCAATCCCTGGTGGCAGTGAATTTATTTAATTAATGAATTTATTTATTTTATTTATTATAGTAATCCGACACTGGAATGCCCACCCCCAGTGTCAGACGCTCTCTTCCCTTGCAGCTCCTTGTTTTATTGCTACTGCTAATATCAGGGGGCCCAATCCCCATATTGGCATTTATATCCCTGCTGAACAGTGTGGGACACTGGAGAGCCCACCCCCAGTGTCCAAGAAAAGTGTTTTTTACTTTTATCATTTACCTGAAAAATTAAAAAAGTCCCACAACATCTTTGTTGTTCATTAACCTGAAAAAAAAGAAAATGGTCCCTTGTAGTGGCTGCTGTCTCCCTACCCCCAGGCCTCCCACTGAGCACCCCCCCACACACCTTTACCCTATAATTACCTCCGGAGGTCAATGTTATCTTCTGTGAATGGAAACATGTACAACACAGCTGTCTTTAATTGACAGCTGTGTTGTATAGTGCAAGTACTATATAACAAAGCTGTCTTTAAAAAAATGACAGCTGTGCTATATAGTACTTGCACTATACAGCATATCTATCATTTCTTAAAGACATCTGTGTTGTATAGTGCAAGCTGCAACTCTCTGACTCGTGGGTGAGTGATGGGGCTACTGTCATTGTAGCCCTGCCATCCCGACTGTGCTGTGCCCAGTGCCTTCAACTGCATCTGCACACTGGGGGCCCTAATCCCCAGTGGCAGTATATTTAATTAATTAATTTATTTATTTGTACAATCTGACACCGGGATGGCCACCTCCAGTATCGGATGACCCCTGTCCCCGGGCAGCTTGTTGTTAAATCTATACTCCCCTACCCAAATGGCAAAAACAGCCATCACCCCCTAGCAATGTGGGACACTGGGGAGCCCACCCCAATGTCTCAAAATAGTAATATTTTTGTATGATCCAACACCAGGATTCCCACCCTCGGTGTCAAATGACCCCCCCCACAGCCCATTATTTTGACAATGTTTGCTGACGTTGGGGAGCCCAATCCCCATGTCGGCACACAGACTTCACTCCTCCAGCAGAGTGGGACACTGGAGAGCCACCCCCAGTGTCCTAAAGTAGTTTTATTTTATTTTATGTATACTCCTGAAAAAAGAAAAACACCCCCAATGTCTTTTTGTTTTGTTAAACTTTAAATAAAGAAACCGGTCCATTGTCATTGCCGTCATTTCCTTCCCCCATCCCAACTCTCCCACTGAGCAACCTCCACCCCACACACACCCTTGCCCCATGCTTACCGCTGGAGGTCATCCACTGTCATCTTCTGTTGACCAGGACACGTCTGCTCTCTTCAAAGCTGAACCACGAAGAGAAGAATAAAGGTAAGTGCTGTATAATGTATTTCAATAGTGTTTTTAACTTACGTTATCTTCACCATTTTTATGTACCTTTTCTCCAAATTTTCAACATTGGCTTTTTGGGACCCCACCTTATGAACACTGGCACTGACATTTCATTATTCAGTCCTGCAAGGTGATTTCACAGTTGCTACATGGAATCACTTTTCAGGACTGATCAACAAAATGACAGTGCCAGTGTTCATGAGGTGGGGTCCCAAAAAGCCCATGCTGAAAATGGGGTGAAAAAATTCCAAAAATTTACTACTTTATGAGCGTGCATTGCACAGTTTCTACACAGGTGCAAAACTTTAGTAATTTACAATATTTTGACTCCAGATTTTCAACATATCCATTTTGTCACACCTCCTCATGAACAGTATAGATGTCATTTCTCACATCCTGTCTGAAATGTGTTTTCACACCTGGGCACAGAATGGCCTGCTCACTGTTCAAACTAGCCTTTCAGGACTGATTAACAAAATGACAGCACCAGTGTTCATGAGGTGGGGTCCCAAAAGGCCTATGTTGAAAATTTGGTAAAAAGAATTTTAAAAATGGCCTCTTTACGAGCATGCATTGCACAGTTTATATGCAGGTTCATAACTTTGATAATTTACAATATTTTGAGTCCAGCTTTTCAACATACCCATTTTGTTCGCACCACCTTATGAACAGTACAGCTGTCATTTTTCACATACTGTCCAAAATGTGTTTTCACACATGTAGTGTGGAATGGCATTTCAGCACAGATTTGAACATTTTCACCTATGGGGTTCATGAGTTGGAGTCATAAGAAGACTATGTTGACAGTTTGAGGACAAAATATTTTAAAAAAATTATTAAGTAATATTGTTCGCTGGGAGGTCTGTTACACCTCTGGGGAACATGCTGCCTTATCATGCCAGTAAGCTGAGTTCAGATGTAAACTCAGTGAGCTGGTTTACTGGGACAAGGCTGATGGGGAAGGTGCTGGAGCATGCAACACCAGTCATGACCTGGACAGGGACTTAAGAATGGTTTTGTGTAGACACCACACCCTGTGGTGGATCAGGGAACCTCACCTATGAGGTATCGACATGTGTGTTCGGTTCTGCTGGTCCATGCACTGCATTAGGACTGTCTCCAATACTGTATTTATCTCATTTTAGGATACAGTTCCACTATCCCAAAAAGAAGGGAAATTAGTTGCAAAAAACTAAGTTAATGCATAGATCAGGGTTGTAAAACACAAAGCGTAAAGAGATGTGAAATAAAAAAAAATTAGTGATTTGGGTCTCCAGAGTATTAGTGAATCAGTGTTGGGGTCTTACTTGGGGTTGCCAAGCCTAATACCCACCCCTACCCTGGATCAGATGAGGTCAAATGTTATGTCTTCATGCAGGTCCCATTGCTCTGACAGATTATATTGGCTGTACTGTATCACTATGAGGCATTAGGTTGGAGCTGTAGCTTGTTCTTTGGACAGGAGGCTATGGGCTTGGTGGAGTGGGCATTAGGTTTGCCAACCCCAAGTAAGACCCCACCACTGATTTGTCAATGCTCCTTAATCTCTGCATTAATGTAGTTTTTTGCAACATGCATAGGGGATAATTGATGGGCAAGTGTGGAATACGTGAAATATTTGCATGAGTGCACAGTGACCTCCAGTAATATCATGAGTGGCAGAGCATAACGGAGTTATTAATGATATTACCAGAGGTCACTATACACGACTGCCAATATTTCCCATTTTTCCACACTCACCAATCATGTATTCTATTTATACAATAGGGCTCCAAATAATCCATTGTGGTGATGTCACAACAGTGGTTTATTTCTCACCACAGTGGTTTATTTCACTGCAATGAGAATACATGTTTTTATTTAATGAGTTATTTGCTCACCCCATTGTGTGTGTGTGTGTGTGTGTGTATATATATATATATATATATATATATATATATATATATATATATATGTCTGCAGGAGTGAGAATATTTTCCATATCACACAATCCGCACATCATGTGTGCGATTTATGCAATAGGGATTTCCAGAATGTGCATTTTTTTTATTTCAGTTTATCTTGTGGAATAAATGAAGAAGACGCAGGACAAAATAAGAATATTCTGCTGAAACAAGCTGAAATCCTGTATTGCCATTTGGGTGAAGCAGGCTGTTTTCCTTGGTAACTGAGGTATTCATGAATGTGGAAGACTTTGCTCCCTTTTGGCTTTTTTCCAGTATGAAACTCAGGCTGCTGGGTGCTAGCTATGGGGTTTTTATAGAGTGCACAAGATGAGAGGGAAAGAGGGAGCTGCAGATGCAGGTGTGACAGGTGAGCTACATTATTGTCATGAACTTCTTAAAAACAGTTACAACACTTAGAAAGAATCTGAGTTTTGCTGGGTGAGATCAACACAGTTGAAATCAATGCTGATGAGGTAGTACAGTATGTATAAATGTCAGGCTGCAGGATTTATCACACTATGGCCCTGTCCACACTACACTGCTCGGCCCAGTAATGGATGCAATCCATTACAGATGGGGAGCAGTGCAGTGCGTCCACACTTCAGCGGTGTCCATTACAGGACCGGCATCGGCGGTCCACACCTCGGGAGCTGGGCGCCCATTACGGTGGCACCTGATCCCACAATGCAGCTTGCGCTGCGCTTCGTGCCCATGCAGGGGACCATTACCGCCCATCCACACTACCGCTGGTAACGTTACCAAGGCGGGACCGGTTTCATAACCATTGCTGAAACCACCTCATATGTGGTTTCAACAACGGTTATGAAAACGCCTTCTGTAATGTTACAGGTGTAAACGCAAACCGCTGTGGTAACGTTTGGGCACTCTGTAATGTTACAGAGGTGTAGTGTGGACAGGGCCTAAGGTAAGATAAGCAGAGTCTGATAAATGTCATTTGGTTGCATTTATCTCACTCCAGTGTGACAAATGTCAGTTGGCTGCATTTGGGGGTGAGTGATATGTGTTTTAATTTCATGTGTTATCAGCTCACCCCTTGTGTGTGTGTGTGTGTGTGTGTGTGTGTGTGTGTGTGTGTGTGTTTATATATATATATATATATATATATATCTGAAAAAAAAGATCAACTGTTAGTTTAATTTATAACTGATAACAAAACTAGCATCATTCTTCAGCCCTCACCTCACCGCACCACACATTCAGCTTTAGAGAATAAATGGATAACTGAGCAGCAGCATTCAATTGTCCATATTTGAATAATAACGTGAATTAGATCAGAAAATGATTATTCAATGACAGGAATAGAACTCTTTTAACATATTTTCACTTTTCCTCTACGTGTAAGCAAAAAATACTCCTTATTCCTGTGACTGTCATGGGTGCAGTATGTTTAGTCAGCTGTTGGTTAGAAACAAGAACATAACAATGGCTAATGTCCACAACTAACAAGTTCTCATTGAAGAAGGAGAAAGCACAGCATTGATAAATGTTTATTTAAATTTTAGATCAATCAAACTGACAATATAAAAATAACAGAGCTATGCTCTATACTTGTTTATGGATGAATTAAATCTAAAAAGGAATTTACAAAAAAAAAAAAAGAGCTAGCATCTCCACCATAGAAGGCCGAAAACATAGGCAGTTGCACTAAATGCACCCTACACAAAGGAGTCACTTCTGGGGCAAATCATAGCATCAGACATGGCTGATTTGCCATTTCGGATGCAAATCCCTATCCATGCAACTATGTATGCACTGTTTCATATAAATGCCCTTACATGGGGAATCATGGTCTTCTGTCATGATTTCATTGCCACCATGAGTGATCAAAAAGGTAGTCAAAGATCTATGTGCTTATCTCTGCTTTTCAGTCCTTTATCAACCCAGTTCCCAAATGGCCCAAAATAAATCCAAAGGAAAAGTGTTAAAAGTGTACCTTTTGAATATTTTCAGTAAAGAGAGTGTGATTTTTAATTATAAACTGTCTCAAAAATGCTGCAGTGTGATTGGCTGTCAGCATTCTGAGAGTCTTACATTAATCTTTGACCATGGTGCATGTTAGCAGTCCATCTTTTAGCAAGGCTGAATGATTGGAATAATGCATTCAGATTTTGAACCATCGGGGGGTGGTGAGCTGGGAGTGGACAGAGCAGCCATCAAGCAGTTTTACCTTCCTGGATTGGGGAGTTAGGCCTTCCTAGCTCTTGGCTGCCACTGAGTTAAGGCTTGATGGTAGAGTCAGGTAAATTGAGGGAGTCACTAGGCTGGGTTGGTGGAGTGAGGCAATTGTCAGTTCTGGTGCACATGTGCACCTCCACACACATGCATGAGCATACATTGCTGTGGCCTCTAAGAGTAACAGGAATAAAATTGTGAGGACCCCTCCTCTGGTGACAGGATGATGACTGACCTCCTGCAGGTCCGGCACTGGTGACTGGGCACACACCACATTCCTGTGGGACAGGACACTGCCAGAAGGTAAGTCCTGGAGGAGCCAGGTGACAGGTCTGGGGGGATGGGGCAATCAGAAGGGAGTAGCCAGGGAGACGGATGATAAAAACCTGTATTAAAATAAGACTGTTACTCTTACCCCATGTCATGCCTTATTGTATAATAAAATAATTATTTCACCAACTTTTTAAGAAAGTTTCATTAGTATTATTATTTCAAGGCTGCAGTCTACAGTGACATACATATGAAGGACATTGTTTTAGAGTCAAACTCATCTAGAAATACATAATTATTCAGACCAAAAATATGGGAAAAACACAATTCCCACAAATATCTACTCAAAAGGGACTCTTTTTCAGTTAGTTCACCCAATCAACAAATTAAATAAATATGGGACTTGGGTGAATGAGGATACAATTACACTATCTCAGAAAGAAAGGACATTTATTGCAAAAAACTATGTTAATGCCCCAGTTAGGGTTTAGTTTAACTCCACATAAGTAGGGAAATGTAGTATTAGGGTTTCAATCCTAGCTACCCACCACCCCAAGCAGCAAAAGGACAAAACCAAACAAACAGCCATAGACAGCAATCATCAAGTAAGAAAAACAACATACAACTGTTTCCAGATGGCACATATGCAGTAGCACTTATGTATTACTTTCATGAATTTGTATCTGTAGCACACAAACCACAAGGCAGGTACAGTCACTTCTGGCTGTAGATAGAAATCCACAACACAAAACATTACAGCACTGTTTCTCTGTGCAGAAGCAAAGGCCCCTGTATCCACAGATACAAATGCACAATTCCCACATTACAAGAGTTATTCTGTTTGCTATTACATAGATCTGGTGGGATATTTCACACTTGCCCCTTACAGGGCCAACATTCCTATAGCCACAGGTACTCATCCACACTGTAAGACAAACACAGTTCTCTCTGAAGAAGTGTAGGTCCCTGAGACACTTGCAGTTCTGCAGTCGCTGGTGTAAGACATACACACATGATCTCTGACTACAGAAATGCAGCTGCCCAGGAATTCATTATATCAAAATTGCAACAGATCTTTTGTTTGCAGACAGGCAGGTCCTAAAAGACCTGCACCTCTTTAGCCACAGGTATGAGACATACACACCAACTTCTGGCTGCAGAAGTGCAGAATCTTGCAGGGCTTGCTGTTATGCAACTTGATATAGAAAAACATTCACTAGCAGAGCCAACTATGTAGTGTGGTAACACCTGCTATGCCCTTAGGCCAACAAAAAGTAACTGTTTTAACCTAATCTGAGCTTTAAAAGGTAACATTTACTTTTTTGGGGGCAAGTGCTACTGCTAGACAAAACTGTGACCACTGAAAACTTTCTAAATCCACCACTGAAACCATGCACTGTCCTATTCCTTCTGAAGCTTGAGCATTTGTGTCAGCTGTTTAACACTCAGTGAAGATCTGCAGGCTGTGGTCAGTAACCGAACTATCTGCCATCACTTGCCAGTCATAGACTTTTCAGCTGCATCTTTGTCCCAGTGTGTGTGGGCTTGGGGGAGCCAGAACTGGGTTCATGTCACCTGGGGGTGGGGCTACTTCTGTTTAAAAACCTAGGCCACTCATAAGCCAGACAGAACTATTCCATCCATTATGAAGCCGGAGCATTTGCATTAGCTGCTGTTTTAACACTCAGTGAAGATCTGAAGGTTCTGGTCAGCAACTAAACTGTCTACCATCACTTGCCAGCCACAGACCTTTCAGCTACATCTTTGTCCTCAGTGTATAGCGGCTTGGGGGAGCAGGAAACTGGGTTCATGTCACCTGGGGGTGGGGCTACTGCTGTGCAAAAGCCTCTTGCAATTGCAAGCACTCATGTGGATTTTGTCTGTTCACCATTCCATATCCAACATCTGGTCTTAATGGTGGATATTTTTATTTGATTAGGTTTATTAGTGATCTTATTTTAATAGAGATTTTGATGTTAGCTTCTTTTTTTTTTTGTATAACCCTGTTACAGAATCATAATCCCTTCTATTGCAGCACCACAGGAGTCATCAGTTACTGTGAATACCTGCAATTGCACTGGGTTTTGGTAAGCAGTGGGGGTGGGATTTCTGGTTGTTGAGGTGGTCAAGACATGTTTTAGAGGGGTGGAGAGGTTATTACAAATTATTCTGTTCTTATTTTAAGTTTCAGTTTGTATAATTTCTGGTTGATTTCATAAGCATAAAATGCTTAAGTTAATTATGTTAATGCTTCCTCTGCCCATCTGACTTTCATTGCTGGACCATAACTTTTTCTCCCTACCTTCCTTCTATAAGGGAACAAAGAAACATGGTAAACTAGTAGAATATTTCACCTTCTCTAACTTGCTACCTCAGACATTCTTTCCTTTTCCTGAGAACATAGTTTGGCTTGGTTGCTTAAAGAAAAAGTTAGTCATGGATTTACTAGGTTTACTAGGTTTTTTCATGGACATAAGTGGGTGCCACAGCCCATTGTGAATCTTCCTCACTCCAGTGGGTGATTATACCAACTTGTATTTAGAACAATATATCTTGTCCAGGGCTTGTTTGAATCCTTCAAAAGAATTTATATCTACAATTTCCTGAGGGAGTCTATTCCACGCTTTAGTTACTCTAACAGTGTAAAAGTTATTTCTCAAGTTTGTCCTTCCCCTTGGTGCTACTAATTGTTTATCGTGGTATCTCATATTTTCCTTAGTAGTGCTATATTCCATTGTACATTCTTCAGTAATCTCATTATATTTGAGGATTTTAAAGAGTACGAGAAGGTCACCCCTCTGTTCCCTAGAGTGTAAGGTATGTAAACCCATCTCTTTTAATCATTTGTTGTATGGCAAATTAGGATTCAGTTTGGCAGCCTTAACAACTAAATCTACTTACATGCACTTATTACCATTTACTTCCATTGTATCCCAGTTTGCTGGGATGCTTTTGATAATTTGGAGTAATATTGAGCTTAACCCTTGACCAATATCAACTCCTCCTACTTTACATCATAGTTACTGGGATGCTCAGGAAGTAAAATGTGCTCACTTAAATGTGGGTAGTGCTCTTCATAAAAAAGCTGAGCTTGAGGCATGGGTCTCTTTGTATAAATCTGACATTTTAAGTTTAACTTAGACCAGGCTTAAACCAACTATTAAAGATAATTTGTATTCTTTTAATGGATTTAAATTGTTGAGAAAGTACAGAGGAGGTAGACAAAGGAAGAGGGGATATGGTATATTAGAGAGATTATTTAGAAGTGACTGAATATGTGCTTAATTGCAACCCTAGTACAGAATTTGAATGGCAGTTTTTAGAACTGACACAGGGAGGGCCTTCTAAGATTAAGTTTTGCACTGTTTATTACTCACCAAAGGCTGGAATAAAGGGGTTGAAAGATTTCCTTAAATTTATTCAGTTAGCTAACCTGAACAAGGATGTTTTAATAATGGGAGATTTTAACTTTAGTTGGAATCTAAAGCTGGAGACAAATTTGGGAGTATTAGTGTTAAATTTATGGCTTTCTCAGGTAGTCACTGGTTAGAGGTGGGCAAAATTATCAAATTCTGAATTAATGGACTTTTGACAAAATTCTGTGAATTTTTGCTAAATTTCATGAAAATGTGCAGCATTTTCCAAAATTCTTTAATTGTCCATAACTCAGTATATATTAAATCTATGGATATGACAGTTGGCATGCATATTATCTTGCTTGGGCTCTAAAATCTTGTCAAGTTTCCTTAAATTTGGGTTATGGTTGGGGAAGTTATAGGGGCTCAAATACTAACAATTTAATATTCATGTGAACATTTCTGAAAATATTTCTATGCTTACAACTTATCCAACTTTGGAGCTAGATAACTGAAATTTAGATGAATGCTTTCTTGGAAGATTCATAGGAACTGCTAAATAGAGATTGTAAGGTTTAGCTGTGACCTGCCTCCCTACATGACTTCCAGGGGCTCGCATACTGTTTTGTTGCAATGTGGACTAATATATTTAAATTAGATATAAATAACCACAATCACAATTTTGGAAAATATTTCACAAAATGTTTACAGAAATTTAGCAAAATTTCACAGAAGCAAAATCAGCATTTTGCCAGAATTCCACTAGCAGAAGATAAAATTTGCCCATCCCTGCTGGTTATACACATTTGAACCCAACTAGCAAAAATCATACAAGACTAGACTGGCTACTCACAAATAACTGTAATAAAATAAGTAGCCATGGCACTTGTCCAGCTACAGTAAGTGATCATTTACCTATTGTTTGTATATGGAATAATAATATTAAAAAAAAATTCCACCGTAATACACATCCTACAGAAGTTTTGTAAATGTGGATTTGAGTAAACTAATGGAGGTTCTGCATTTGGTTGACTGGATATTTTTGGATGCCATTCCTGATGTACAGTAAATGCTGCAGTTTTTTTCCCAATGTAATAAACTTTATTGCATTTTTACTTCTACATATTTGTAAACAACAACAATCTTGTACTGAAAATTTGAGGAACAGCAATAATATATAACAGATCATTTAGTCCCTTCTGGTCCTAGAATAGTCAAAGGTGAAGTTAGCTACAAATAGGACACATATTTTATCACCACACAACAGTAATACTCTATGCTAGATATCAGGAGTGATATGAAAGTAGTTAACAATACTATCTAAGAACAAGAGAAGAATATATATAAAACATATTTATGACAAAAATGCAATATAACATCCCCCACTACCACTCTCCCCTCCCCTTTTCACCACTAGGCATAAAAGAGAAAAACACAAGAAAACCACATCATACATTATATAAGGCTGGGGGTAGTACATATTGGAAAAACAACAGGATGAGTATTTATCATTAACATCTACAGAACTCAATCTGACACGGTAATGCATTCCAAAACAATCCAAAATATGGGCCAAAGTGACCCTAAATGGGCAATAAAGTGTACAAGGGAGCCCATATCAATTGGTATTTATTGCTACATTTAGAGATGCTCACAAGAAGATGTTCTGCTTGTAAGGCAAAAAGAATTTCTTTGTGCCACTCTGTGCATGTAGGAGTTCACTGGACCAACCAGTGGCGTAATACAATTTTCTTAGCAAAAAGGGATATTAGGGTCATGCGTTTCCTTTGGTTCCCTATTAAAACCTCTCCCGAATACCCCAAAATACAAATTTCTGGTTGAAAGGCATTCTGTAGGCCCAAAAGGGGATTGAGTTTTGATCGAATACATTCCCAAAAGGGAGTTACCTTGGCACACTCCCAAAGAATAATCCATAGCGGTCCCACCTAACATCCTTATACAGTCTATTCCAGATTTCTAGCCATTGGTGGGGGGGCCGTGGATGTTGGGGGAAGTCCTATCCCATACATAACAGGGGGAACCATCTGCTCCCTGATTTGTGCATGAAGCTCCTTATAATAAAAGGAGACATAATGGGAAGTAGGCCTCCTTGAGAGTAAGCTAAGGATGGGGCCGTTTGTGTACTGGTCCCAGAGGACACTACCAAAGTGCTACAGTAATGCTTGAGAGACTTGGAGATATTTAAAACAAAAAGAAGTTGGTAGATTGTATTTTATTATTATAGCTGAAAAGGTGAGCAGCTTATGGTTCTCAGTTAGATCTGTCACTGTTACTCCAATTCCACCTGGCCAGACAGATAGTTTAATGACTTTACCTCCAACTGTAAAGTTGGGTTTCCCCAGAATAGATTGGGAAGAGTCCTTCTCCAGCGAATAAACTAAAATCTTATTGAGTTGCATATGAGTTTGAAGAGATGCCATGATGGGTAAAGATTTAAGCTGTTTGGGGACTTTATTAAGGAAAAGATAAGGTAGGCTCCCTATATCTACTCCTGTTAGAGTGCAAAGTGATTTTTCAATTTGTAGCCATAGTGGGGAGTCTGGCACGGGCCTCAGCCATTGTGAAATCACCGAGCAGTTAATCGAGAGATAGTAAAGCTATATATTGGGAACCTGTAACCCTCCTTGTTCCTTAGATCTCTGTAATTTAGAAATTGCCCTTTGAGGGGGCTTATTCTTCCAGATAAAATTGGAAAGGATGCTATGAACCTGGTTAAAGCAGGATTTAGGGAGGAATTGATTAAGCATTTGAAGGAGATATAACAAATGGGGCAGGACATTCATTTTACTATATTAATGGGTCCCCAAAGAAAAATAGCCCAGCAATTTAGATCTATCCTGATATGTGTGAGTAACTGGTCCAAATTATATTGTTTCATTTTAGAGATAGATTGAGATAGGTATATGCCCAAATATTTTATTTTATCTCTCACCCAGGAGAGCCTAAGATGTTGGATGTCCGCTCTAGGAGTTAAATTATTTAGGGACATTACCTCTGTTTTAGACAGGTTTAATTTGTAATTGGATAACCGTCCAAATTCTTGAATAATATCTAGAGCGGCAGGTATAGATTTAGATGGGTGGCTAATATGGAGCATAATATCATCGGCGTACACAGATAACTTGTATTGGAAGTGATTGATTGGGATACCAGAAATCAGTGTAGAAGTGTTAATTTTTCTAATAAGGGGATCTAAAAATAAAACAAACAAGTAAGGTGAGAGGAGACACCCCTGTCACATGTCCTGTTGTAATATAAAAGATGGGGAGAGAACTCCATTACATAGTATAAAAGCAGAGGGTTGTAAATAAAGGATTTTAATCCACTGTATAAATTGTACAGGGATATGATATCTTGGGAGTAAGTTAAACAAATAGTCCCAGGATACCCGATCAAAAGTTTTTTCTGCATTCAGGGACACCAAAACCACTGGAGTATGGGAGTCCCTAGACACAGAAATAAGATGAAAAAGTTTTCACAGGTGGTCCGCTGATAGGCATCCAGCCATGAAACCGACCTGTTCAGGGCTTAGTAGGGAGTGCCAGACCTTGGCCATCCTAGTAGCAAGGATTTTAGCTAGAATTTTCAGATCTACATTTATAAGTGATATAGGGTGGTAATTTGAAAACAGTGTAGATCCTTGTCCAGTTTAGGGAGCACTACAATAGTTGCCACAGTGAGACTAAGGTCCGAAAGGCCTTGTTTGTAAATGTGGTTATAAGAGTTGTGCCTAATTGAGACTTGAAGGCTTTATAGAAGTTGGATGTGTAACCATCCGGGCCCAGTGCTTTGTCCATTGGAAATGCATCAATGGCTTCATTTACTTCCGTCAAGGTCAATGGGGCTTGTAGAAGGGCTATTTGGTGTTGAGGCAGGTATGGAAGTTCTGTGTCCTGGGCAAAATGATCTAACACAGTACTATTGAAGGGTGTAGGGGATCATGAATAAAGAGATTGATAATAGGCTTTAAATCAGGAGACTATGTCTCTGGGGGAGGTGTGAAGGTTTCATGCCACATCTCAAATAGTTGCCACTATTGTGTCTGATACTTGTTCCCTGAGTCTTAAAGCTAATAGCTTCCCTTCCTTGTCTTCTTGCTCAAAATAGGTGACTTTAAATTTAAAAAGTAGATGTTCAACTTTATCATTGAGAAGAATATTGTATTGGAAACAGAGGTTTTCTAATTTTTCAAATTCCGTAGTATGAGAATAGGTAGATAGAGACTGCTCTAAGGCTCTAATTTGCTGCAGTAAAAGGAAGGATTCTGAGGATATTTTCTTATTCCTAATGGAGGCCAGACAAATAATCTCTCCTCTTAATGAACACTTCGGGGCTCCCCGTAATATATCCAGTTTCTGCATAGTGGGAGCATTATACTCATAAAAATTCTCTATATAACTTTGAAGATGATCTACTAAGTACTGAGATTTCAGTAACTGAGGATTAAACCTCCAGACTTTATCTTGTTCTACTGAAGCAGGTAAGGACCATTGTAGAAGGGTTGGATGGTGATCGGAGATCACTTTAGAGAGATAAGTACAATTTTGTACCCTCGATAGATGTTCAATCCCCAACAAAAAGTAGTCAATCCTTGAGAATGTATTGTGGGGCAAGGAAATGAAATGAATAATCCCTTGCTGAAGGGAAAAGGGTTCTCCAGAGATCAGCAAGGCCCATAGTATCCATAAAATCATTCAGGGCCAGTTGTGCAGGAGTGGGAGGAGAATGTCTGGGGTTAGACCTATCTAGTGTGTTACAAAAGACTAGGTTCCAGTCTCCGCTGAGCAATATAGGGAGAGTGGACCAAGATGCCAAACTAGTCATAAGTCTGGTAAAGAATTGAGGGTCATCCTCTACCTGTCCATAAACTGAGTCCATTATCAGCTCTGTGTGGCCCAGAATAACTCTCAGCAGTATATATCTGCCCTTGGGGGTCACACACCAATTGGAGCAACCTGAAAGGTACACGACATGCTACCAGCCCTGTGACTCCACATTTTTGGGTGTCCAACCTGGTTCCCAGTGCATGCCCCACCCATGTTCTTCTTAAACTAAGAACTTGTGAAGTGGGCAAATGGGTCTCCTGAAGAAAAGCTATATCAATGTTAAGTTTATGGAGATGTAACAAAATCTTGGCTCTCTTAGTGGGACATTGAGCACCTTTAATGTTCTAAGAGCAACATTTTAACCTTGCTGCCATAACCGGTCAACATATTGAGAGTGGCTCTGTAAAAGTGAAACAATCCCAGAATAGAAAATATTACCTTCCCAGTTGGTGAATATGGGAACACTAAGTGGCGACCAACCTAAATCCCTCCCACCGACCTCTTAACAATTAACTTCAACTCCCAGATAATCATGTCCCCCCAACCCCAGCACCCCACCCAGTTTATACTTTAAGTATGAAAAATTGAAGCAAAAAGAAGTCTCCCCCAAAAAAGGAAGGGTTATAAAAGTAACCCAACCATGATACCCCATCCCCCATTACCCAAAATTCCAAATCCACAGCAAAGCAATCAATACCCCTAGAAAATAGGGATAATGTTGAGACTGTTACCCTTAACAGCCTCTGGAATATAAGCATTGCAAACAATAACTTCCAAAACTGTACACCTAACGCAGCTGTGGACATCCACCCCTCCCTACGCCAGTACGTGGTGCACTGAATAGACAGCAGATTAATCTAAAAACCCTTACCTCCTACCACAACTCCCAACACAATAGCAAGTCACAAAAATCTAGTTACAAAAATCTAGTTACAGACCCACATTAATAATAAGCAAAAAGTAAGTTGATCAGCAATATTACAATCAGGAATCACTGGTATACCTTAAAGGAAGTGCAGAGAAGTAAAATAAAAGGAAGAAAAAAAACTATTCAAGTTAGTTTCTTCAGTTCAAAGCTAATGCAGTTATTTGCCAGCTGGATCAGTCCCATGCACATTAAATAAAGAAAGCAAGCCATTCGAAATCAGAAATGTACAAATATCTGATTACTTGTATTAAAAGGCTGCCACTGCACTTAATACGTAAATCAGAGTTGTGCAGCCCTCTTGTGGCCTTTCCAATATTAAAAACAAAAGAAAGAAGGAAAAAAAACATCAACTTTAGAGCAGGCTTGCACTGGTAATAATAATAAAAAGGGAAAAGCTGTGACCTTGATAGCCTCTGACAACAAATTGTCAAACCAGCCGGCGGCATTTAGGATAAACGTCCTGTCTTGTAATGAGTCTCTAGACACTGAGGAAATAAACGTCTAGTCACATCCAAGCTGAGCTATGCCAATGCAGTGGAGGAGCACAATTTCCTCATTTCTTCACTGTGGTGGACTCTGCCGCCCTCCGGCAGTCAGACAACGGAGCTGACGAAACTGTCCCAAATGAACCAATGCTCTCCTGCATTCAAACTCCTGGAGGAAAGAGCAAAAAGCCAGAAACTTGTTTTCCTTGGATGATCATCTTCATAAGTCATCAGTGGGTGGGGAATATGTCGGGATACAGAGTATGTAAAGCAGGAGTAGCTTGTTGCATGGTATCATAGGAATGCCAAGTACCAGCATGAAGGACAGCCAGGCGAGATGGATATTACACCTTATACTTAATCCCTGCAGCTATCAATTTCGATACCAGGGGATGGTATTCCAATCGTCGTTGTCTCACTGTAGACAGTAAGTCTTGTGCCAGTCTCAGCTGTTGATCTTCCCATAAAACTTGCTGTAAACTTCTGGCTTGGTTAAGAATGTGAGATTTTGCAAGATAGTTCAGGAATTTTATAATAATTGGTTTCGTCGGTTTTCTGACTGCAGGTTTAGGGCGAAGTGAGTGATGGGCCCTCTCTATTATGTAGGTGGAATTACTTGGAGGGGGTCCAGCTATTTTTGTGAGCATCTTTTGAAAGAAAAGAATGGGTGAGGATCCCTCAGCTTCTTCTGGAAGGCTGAAAATAATGATGTTCCTCCTACTTCGGCCTTCCAGATCTTCCAGTTTTGTTTCCATTTTGTACAGTCATTGCCTTAAGATTACCACCTCAGGCTCTACCATGTCCTTCCAAGTCTCAAGGTAAATGATGCAGACCGTGACATCAGAAATAGCCCTATTGGTGTCTGATAGCTCCCCTCTAAGCGCTTTATTTTCAGTGGTGATATCATGCAGGGCTATTTTGAATGGCTGGAATTCTTCCAGGAATTTTTGTTCCAATAATGGAGTTGATATTGGCTGGGATGTTGCAGGTGTAAGAGATTTTGAGGAGACCCCAGCTTGTCCTTTAGGTTGTTTTAGCCTCTTCTCCAGATTTTGTGGGGGCATATGCTTCAGTAGAGCCTTACGCATTTCGGCCTCCATGACGATGCTCAGGTCCTGATTATACAGTGAAGTTTGAGAGGTATGTGTTCATCTAATTGCTCCACAAATTATTGTACATACATTTGGAGTCTGCCAGAGCACAATCCATCATTGAAGAGGCCGAAAATCGAGTAAACAATTATATTTTAAATGTAAATTGAGAGCTGGAGCAGGAGCCGGTCTTCAGAGCTGCGAGTCTCACAGAAGAATCACGTGATCTTTCATAAATGCTGCAGCTGATTTTTTTACAAATAATCATGTTCCTCCTACTTCGGCTTTCCAGATCTTCCAGTTTTGTTTCCATTTTGTACAGTCATTGCCTTAAGATTACCACCTCAGGCTCTACCATGTCCTTCCAAGTCTCAAGGTAAATGATGCAGACCGTGACATCAGAAATAGCCCTATTGGTGTCTGATTGCTCCCTTCTAAGCTCTTTATTTTCAGCGGTGATATCAATCAGGGCTATTTTGAATGGCTGGAATTCTTCCAGGAATTTTTGTTCCAATAATGGAGTTGATATTGGCTGGGATGTTGCAGGTGTAAGAGATTTCGAGGAGACCCTGGCTTGGCCTTTAGGTTGTTTTGGCCTCTACTCCAGATTTTGTGGGGGCATATGCTTCGGTAGAGCCTTATGCATTTTGGCCTCCATGATGATGCTCAGGTCCTGATTATACAGTGAAGTTTGAGAGGTATGTGTTCATCTAATTGCTCCACAAATTATTGTACTTACATTTGGAGTCTGCCAGAGCACAATCCATCATTGAAGAGGCCGAAAATTGAGTAAACAATTATATTTTAAATGTAAATTGAGAGTTGGAGCAGGAGCCGGTCTTCAGAGCTGCGAGTCTCACAGAAGAATCACGTGATCTTTCGTAAATGCTGCAGCTGATTTTTTTACAAATACTTTGATTGGGATTCAAAACAATTTTTTTACCAGTAGAGACTAGATGAGTAAATTGGATTGTTAATAACTGGATTACCCCTGAGTTACATGCTCTAATGAAACAAAGGAACAATAGCTGGAAATTAAATCTAGTAACAGCATTACAGATTAGAAAAAGTACCGCTAGTTGAGAAGCAAATGTAAGTCCAAAATTAGGCAATGAAAGTCTGATTATTTTCATCAAAAGCAAAATGGGTCTTTGGAGCTCCCTAAAAAAATTTAGGCTTCAATACAATCTTTAATTGACCCTCTCAGTAAAGAATCAATTGTCATTATTTTTTACAATGTTGTAGAGTTAACACAGCCATTAAACATGTGAGATACATTCTTGAATAAGTTCACTGACCTGTCAATATTCAGAATAAAACCTGAAGATTGCGCCTTGAAAAATAAGTTCCCTCTACAGCATTGGCTAGTAGTATAACTCCTTTTAATTTTTTGTAGAATAAAACCATCCCACATTTTAAAGTTGTTAAAAAAAGGTCATTGAACAAAAATGTCGGTCAGAATAGTTTGTTACCAATATTTTTAAAACTTGTTTCTGCAGCTATATATTTGCCATTGACTACAATTTTCAATTTATCCTTGATAACTGGGGAATTTTCACAGTTATGGAAGGACACCATGATCAAACCAATTCCCAAGCCAGGTTCTCCAAGTGATTTCAATAATTATTGTCCAATTTCCATATTATCACATTTAAGCAAGTTGCTTGAAAAATGAGTTAATGATCAGTTAGTTGACTATTTGCAGGTCTATGGTCTCCACTCTCCTGAGCAGCATGGATTTCATAAATTTCACATCACCAGCACAGCCTTGGCCAAGTTCACTGACCACGTCAGTAGAGCCATTGATTTGGGTAAGCTCACTAATGCAGTTTTTGGGGACCTGTCCAAGGGCTTTGATGTTGTCAACTATGCCTTGCTGATCAGGAGACTGGGGAGCATGATCCTAACAGAGTCACCTTCCTCCTGGTTTCAAAGTTACTTAACTGATCAACTTTTTAAGGTTTTTTATGGTGGATTTCAATTTAAAACCCATGTTCTTGAACAAGGAGTGCCCAAGGGTTCAGTTCTGGGGCCTCTTTTGTTTTCATTATATATAGATGCTATTCCCTCTACATTAGTTTTTACCAAATCAATTTTGTACATGGATGGTATTATTATCTATTTCAGCGCCTTTTCCATTGATGAAATCAACTCAGCTTTCAATTCAGATTTTGCAACATTGAATTCTTGGCTTTTGCAATCTTGACTCTATTTAAATAATAAAAAAATGAAATGCATGATTTTTTTGGTCAAAACCTAAAGTATCAAAATGTAACCTTTAGAGATTTTTGATTTAAATGGCATTCTTGTAGAGCAAGTCACATAGTTTAAATACCTGGTTGTTTTATTGGATCCTACTTTAACATTTTCCTCTCACATAAGGATCATCAGCAGGCAAGTAAATTGAAAACTTGGGGCACTATTTAAAATAAGAAGTTGTTTAACACAGGAAGCTAGATATTCTATTCTACCGGAGTATTGTTGCCCACAGAAAACTACAATTTTTTTATATTCACTAATATATCCTGAACTGTCTTAGCCTTGATAACAAACATTTATTGCAATTTGCCATTTTGCCCGAAAATGCCATACAGGATGCAACATTGTGTGCTGTATGCTCAGACTGATTGGTTACCTCCTAGATTTAGCTTTTTGTATAACTTGTATTGTGTAGTTGATAAAACTTTGAAAACAGAAACTGCCCCTCCTTTATATACACTACTTGATCCTAAAAAGGCATGCATGGTTTTAAGATCAAATTCAGATTCTCTGTTGTCAATCCCAAAGATCTCTACATCAATGGGAGAGTGTGTCATTTCAGTACACACTGCAATATGTTGGAATAACTTGCCACTCACATGTCACAATGTGGAAAGTCACATGTTTTTTAAATCCCATTTAAACTCTTATTTGTTAGAACAGTTACATTGTAAATGTTTTTAACTATTCTAATCGGCTTCTTAAATCTGTTGCTAATTTATATTTTGCACCATTATGTGACGTTTTGTTATTTGTATGTTGTATTATATGGTATTCATTTTTATCATCCTTAGCTGCTACTATTGCAGCTCTGGGGTTGTTTCTTAAAAATGGCCATTACCCAGTGTATTTACCCAATGAACAAAGTAAGTAAGTAAATTAATAAATAAATAAATGATACCTACATTGCAAAAGTACTTCTGTATGTCAGACAGTGGGGTATGCACATCTGCAGGCTCAATTACTCATGCACGCTGTAGGACATATACACTCAGGTGTGGCTGCAGAGGCACAGGCCCCTGTGGGGCCTATGAACCTGCACTTTCAGATTCAAGTATACAAAGGCAACATATCAGTGCTATTGCATTGGTGTAATCTGGAAACTGCTGTATGTTATTTGTCTTACCTGATATTGGCTGTCCATGGTTGCTTGTGAGGTCTTGTCTTTTTGCTGCTGGGGGGTGGGTAGTTAGGGTTTGAAACCCTAAAGTCACATTTCCCTACTTTTGTGGAGTTTAGTTGAACCCTAACTGGAGCAGTCACCTAGTTTTTTTGCAATATATATATATATATATATATATATATATATATATATATACACACACACACATACACACACACACACACAAAACACTGTGAGCTCCCCTGTACCTCTGTTACATGCTGCAAACTGCCTTCTAATTGTCATCTTATTATTCAGCTGGCTTGTCTGGCACTATAAAGACATCACTCACCTCACCTCATGCATGAAACCTGACACTTTGCTCCAGGGGATTACTCCTGATCCCTCCTGATCCCCTAGTCAGCAAAGGTACTGTACAGTAACATCTTACAAATCATGTTTATGGCTCAGCCTCCTGATTCCCTACTCAGCACATATACTGTACAGGAACATTTTTCCAGTCTGGTTTACTACTCATTTCCCAATCAGCTGCAAATAACATCTCCCCATACACTTGGTTGGCAGAAGATGGGGCATGCTCCAATTTTAACTCCTGTATGTGAGCTTTTGGTAGAGGAGAGTTATAATTTAAGAATTTAGGATATAGCAGACACCACTCATAATGGAAAAAAACTGCTTGCACAAACATGTCCATTCTAAAAGGGTTCCACTGTAGGGGCTGGCCTGCCAGCTTAGCTGCAAGGCATCTGTTTGTGGTGTCGATATCCTGGGTTTGGTGATGGACTCAGGTGTCAGAGGGCCAGCCATGGGGAGGAGGGCTGAGCATCCTGGGGACTGCTCTCCTTCTTCTGATGGAGGGGGGACAGAGTGTCCAGCACATTACAAACCCCTGGCAGAGGTAGGTGGTACCATCCTGGCTGGTACAGTCATATGAGGGGGTGGGCAGACACTGGCCATCATTGCACGCCCCCTAGGGAAAGCATTTCATAAAACTGCTGCAGTCTCTCCATGATGCCCACCTCTTGCACCACTAGTCCCAAGATGCCCGACTACCACTGGGACAGTATCCGACTGAACTGCCACCCCCGCTGCCCCACCCGGGGGGTGAGACCAGGAAGCCCTGCTAGTCATGGTGATGCAGCAGGTAACCTGGATGTGTTTCTGTTGGGGAGAGCTTCTTGGTGACCCTACCTTTGGGGGGAAGCCTTGGCAGATTGAGGGTCAGGCATGAAGTGATGGCAGTGGCTGGAGAGCAGGCAGAGGTTTGCAAGATGAGTGGCCCAAAACCAAAAGAAAAAGAGGGTTCTACTGTACATGCAAATCACTATGAAAGAGTTAAGACTGGTTCCACTTTAAGGAAGAGTAGATATGCTTAAATTTACATGTGTATTAAACCTGGCTTAATTGCCTATGCCTTTTGTGGGTAACCCTTGCCTCAATGCTTTTGTGCTGAGGTGCTTTTACTTTTAGATTTCATATAATTTACTGCTCAATTCCCAGTCAGCTGCAAATATTTATATCAGCTGCAAATATCTATCTATCTATCTATCTATCTATCTATCTATCTATCTATCTATCTATCTATCTATCTATCATACGTCTATCTATCCATACATATATGATTTTGATTTTAATGATTTTGATTTTTTTAATCATACTGTAATTGCAACCATACACAGGCATGTCCTAGTTGAAGTTTACATACAGTCATGTGATAAAACAGATACATGTCATACAAAAAAATCCCATAAAAAGCCCAGTTACAGCATAGAAAAAAATCGACAAAATTTAATACAAATGTCAGAATATCATATAATTACATATTGCAAAAAACATGTTTGTTTTTTTTAACTGGTGCCCAAATATGCACAAATAAAGATTTGCTGTACTTTTGTGTCCTCACTGATGTTTTTTTCCACATCTCCTGTTTATGCAAATTATGTCCTGTCATATCTTTTGGTACCAGCAAGCTACATAATTTATGAGTTTGATCACAAGTTCTCCTAAATGTTTCACTTGCCATCTTTTCCCATCTAATATCCAACCGGTCAAGACCACATTTAAGCAATGCCTCTCTATAACTCATTTCCCACCCTACCATAAACCTGAGTGCTCCTTTATGTACTCTCTCTAACTCTCCTGTTTCATTGTTTTTTTGCTCTCCATGCCAAACAACTGACCCGTATTCCACTACTGGCCTAACTACCACTGTGTAATAATAAATCAAGTCAGATAAACTTAATCCAGCCCTTTTCAAAACAGTCAAAGAATATAACCTGCTATTTTTCTTTTTTTATCATGGTTGAAACTTGTTCATTCCAATTGAAATCATTTTGGAAGAAAATACCCAGATATTTTACACTACTTACCATTTCAACATCCCCCCCCCCAAAAAAAAAATAATGTTTTCATTCTCTCCCATCTATTCTGTTTCCCAAAGTGAATCTCTTTAGTATTTTTTTTTATAAATTTGCAACAATTATTTTTGACCATCTTCCTATATACTTGAAATGACTTTGCGTAGTACTATCTTCAAAATGTTCCCAAATATCCAGTACTGTAGTGGCATCCACGTATTTGATACATGGACCTTTCATGACCAAATCATCTATCATAATCAAAAACAGTAAAGGGCCCAATTTGGTACCCTGGGAGACTCCTCCTCAAAACAATGCCACATCTGACATTTTTCCTTCTGTCTCAATCCATTACAATCTCCCCTGCAAAAAATCATATACCCAATTTGCAATACACTCAGGTTCAGGGTCGTACCTGAAAATAGGCATATAACTTTTCTAGTGTACTTACCTGGTTAACAAAAGCTTAATAAATAATAAATACATCATTAAGCCTTCTAATTTGTTTATTACTGTTCCATGATCAATAAGATCAAAAGCTTTTTTATAATCTACCTGAACAGCTCTCACATTCTTTTCTTTATTCCAAGCTCCCATACTCAATTCTAGGAATTTAAGGGCAGCATTGATTGTGGATCTTCCCCACAGGGACCCAAATTGATTTTTGTCCAGCAGATTCTCTACTATCTCCATAATACATTTACAAATAAAAACTTCATACACTTTAGATATTGTACATGTTAAAGTTATTAGTCTTAAATCTGTTGATGTATTTTTTTGGTATCGTAATCGTAGGAAGAGGGACATTTTTTGCTTGTTTCCATTGTGAGGGAATTTTTCCACTTATAATAGACCTATTAAAAATATGATACACCCATGGTGCAAGTGAATCAGCTCCTTTCCAGATCCAATGTGGAATAGCATCAGGAACTACAGCTTTGTTTACATTATTTTTTTAATTCCTTTGACACTTCTTCAATGTTGACCGAAAATCTATCCAGAAAAACCTTCTCTGAACCATCCTTCTTTTGTAATGGGATAAAATCTGTGCTGTCTTCACTCAACACTTTGTTTAAGGCTGTTAAAAAGGTAATACCCCCATGTGAGCCACAATACTCACAAGATTGTTTCCATTTATCAATTTTATTTACCTGCTTGCTGATACCCAAAAATTCTTTTGTGTTTTTCCACCATTTTCAAGGCTCTGATTTCCTTAATCTCTCCACTTCCCTTTCATAATGCAACCTTCTCAACCACTTTCCTTTGTGATTTACTTGATTTCATATTCTATAATACTGATACAATGTCATTTCACTTAAAGGACACTTGCCTTTCGGTTATTATTTTTTTAAACTCTTCAGTGACCCATGGTTCTTCACCTCCTACCCTTCTTACTTCTCTCATAGGCATTACTTGATTTAATTATTCATTTTTTTTTAGAAAATATAAAAAAAAAATGTTGATAGTGCTCATACACTCCTATATAAGAAGCTATAGGGGTCAAGTGCTACACCACAGGGTAATTACAGCAGTGTAAGAACATCCCTAAAGAAGTACTAGTTTGGTGTGCACCCTGTACTGACTGTCTTTAAATAATCAGTCAAAAGTTGATCCACCAAACGCTTTGGTATATGTTTAAATCAGCATTTTTATAAGGTCTTTGCAAAAACAGAATTCAAACTGTAAAACTGCATCAAAATATATGTATATCCTTTACAGGAGTTCAAGTGCACCTGAAAGGAACAAACTAGTGCATTTTTAACATGTGACTGAGAAAACAAAGAAAGTACTTATCTGGCTACTGATAGCCTTTATTGGTGAATTCAGTCTCAAGTCCTGCATTATTCTGTACAATTGTTTTCATGGCTCAATTGCCTAAATCCATCTCTATAAAGGATTGCTGACCTTCTGGTACTCTCCTCGAGTGAACTCCACAGGTTACGAAGAAGTCATTTGTGATGAAAAACACTACTCAGGCTGCCATTACCATGTGCTTGTTAGCTTCTTTCTTTCAGTGCTGCTGCTGCCTTCCTTACCACACCTTCCCTCTGGTGTGGAGTGTGTCACAAGGTTTGCTGACATTTCAGAGTTCAAACCAACTCCATCTTCAGAGCTGAAGTGGTACTGCACCTACCACTACTATTTATTTGTGTGTGCATCTCAGCTTGAAGACTAGGGGTCAACCTTTGTGACCTCCAATAAAAACATTTTACTTTTCTAATGCTTTGTTGCAATTTTTAGGTCTACGTGCATCATTGGGAAATAAATATAACCATTGTATAACTTTAATAAACTGGCTCCAATTAATGAAGTTCTCTTTTGGAAATTAGTGAGCCATCTTCCTCATATCTCAAAATTAGCCAGGCAGTTTATTTCAACCTTTCCCTCAACCTACAGATGTGAAGCATCCTTCTCTGCAATGTCTCAGATTAAAAGTACAAAGCAAAATAAACTCAGTCTTCAACACACAAAAGAATGCAGTGGAATTGTGATGACCACCATAGAGCCTGACTTCTCAGCACTTGTTTCAAAGAAGGAGTGCAATGTATCTGACTGACATTATATTAAATTAGTGTTTTATTAATAAACAGTGTGTGTTATTAGTAGTTTATTTTTAGTAAATGTAATAAAATGCGATAAAATGAACCATTTGAATTTAAATTATACATTTGAAGGGCATGGTCCATATTTCATATAATGTGTCTGACTGCTGTGGCTCCTTGGATAAGGCTGCCAGCTCATGTGGCTCCCAAGCCAGTCAGGACTGAGTATCAATGCTCTAATCTATCTGTCTGTCTGTCTGTCTATCTACCTACCTACCTACCTGTCTATTTAGTATCGATTGGGGTGCCAGGTGATGGCAGTGCAAACTGATAGCAAACTGTCTATGATAATATACTGATCTCCCTTCCCCCTAGATTGGTGTCTGACTCAGGTGAATGGATTGTCAATCATCCCCTGCCCCCTTCAGTGCCTTCATCCTGTTAATAATATTGTGCCATCTTGAGTGGTGCCAGCTCACAAACTGCAGCATGCAATGTTTGGGTGCAATGCCAGTAGTAGTGGCCTGAACCCTAAAGCTAGTCAGAAGTCCTGTCAGAACTTGAAGTAACCCCAGGAAAGTGATTACAGAGATTACAGTCCTCATTTTTCAGACTAGAATGTGGGTGCATGGGTCGAATACTGACAAGCCCACAGAGTCCACCTGGTGAGCGGGAGAGAAAATAACAGCCAGAATGACAGCCTGACTGGTTGGCTCAATTGACAGGAATCTAGAGGGAGTTCCTATGATGGCCCCAAGGTGTCCAGTGTGGCAAGCTTGAAAGAAAGACCTCAGGAACATGTGAGCACAGGCCAGGGACACCAACAGCTTTGAGGTAGAATAGCTGCCCAGAATGGTGATCAGCATTCAGGTCCCAGTCCAGGGTCCTATGAAGGCTGCATATGTTGAACAGTCAGTTGCCTTGATAACAGAGGCATCTCCCCAAGGACCTGGAATACCCAGGCCAGATCACACCAGATACAAAGTAGCCAGATGGGACCTTAGTCTGGCTACATCTCAGCTGGGCCAAAGCATTTCATCCAGAACCAACTGAAAAGTGCCAAGCCCCAATATTTTGTATTTCTGACACACAGTATGAAAAGCAGATAGTCAGCTGGAATCAGCAAAAGGTTGTCTCATTGGAAATTACATAATAACATGCAATATTTTTTCTAATCTCGAAACACAATCAGTTCTAACTGCAATGTCTACTGTCTTAGCTACATGATCATAAAATGATAACTGTTTGCCTTCGAGGTGGTACTAATTATATGCTGCTTCACCAGAAATAAGAGACTATTTCTTGACACACTTTATTTTTCTTTTTTTCTAACTTCATCTCATTGAAATTACCACCTAGATGACATCTGGAAATAACCAAGTTTTATGCTACCATTTGCTAGAACTTATGAGACCACTTCTCACCATAGCCACTAGTTGTAAATTCCATGTTCCTCTTCCAGCAACACTGACCTGGAAGACCCCCAGGACAACACTCTTAAGTATCCAAATCTCCCTGCGAGCTGAATGACACTCCAAGAAAAGCCCGAGGGAGATCTTAGATGTTAGTCTCAGTGGGTGCTTTGGTGAAACCTATGACAAGCTACAGAGGTTAGGGTAAGAATGAATCAGCTCTCTGCTTCTCGCATATGTTAGTTTCAGATGTAAGACTTACAGCAATCAGGACAAAAGTCATTATACTACTTCGTTTGGGGAATATTTGCTTTACTTAGGCTTTGCTAAGATATTTACTTTATGACACAATTATTACATTACAATGTGCATGCTGTTTGAAAGGCTAACACGTAACATGTACAAGCAGATCCATATCTGGGAATTACACAGGAATTTACTGTGAACATTCATATACTTTGGCTTAGGCCAGTGTGCTCTGTATCCCTGAATATAGCTCTGCAACAGCCAGACACATGAGAGAATTATTTTTCACTTCTTGCTTTTAGCTACATGAGAAAGTTATTTTGCTTATTATTCCTACTGGATAAAATATAGGCTAGTCTGTGCTACATATAATTTTGATATGAGGTTCTGAACCTGCTTTGATTTAGTTAGTATTGCAATAAAAACTTCGGACCCTGCAAGAACATTTCATATCGGGTTTGTACATATAGAAATGGAGCTATTCATTTTTGTTATAGGAACCCAGGCATCGGCACTGGTTCTGGTATTGGTCCTGGTTCTGGATCAAATCCTGGTCCTAGTTCTGGTGACAACCTGTCTGCATCCTGAACCCTAGATGGCAGTCATTGAATAGAGTCACATCACTACCAATGCTGTATATTTCAACAGTCTAACTGAATCTATGTGCCTCAGAAAATTCAACTGATTTTCCTGGTGATTGGAGACAGTAGCAAGAGAAAAAGAATGTGTGCTGTAGAGCTTATTTTTTTTATCACAGAGGTTACCCGGTGAAAGCTGTGCTCCCCAGTTATAAACAAGATAAGCTTAATTCATGGAGCACATACTGTATATTCTGTTAAACTCTCACAGCGGAAGTCATTTCTTTTTTTATTCAAGAGTAACAAAAACACAGCTGAAAGCAATAAATGCTACTAACCACTCTGTGCTTCATTCAGAATCCTTTTGGAGTACATGACACTTGTGAGGTCAGACTTTATTACTCTCCAGATTGAAAAAGACTGTCTTGGTGTTGTGCTAGCCTCTTTTTTTTTTTAAATAATAGTGTAGCCTGTTTTGATCACACTCTATGTAACTGCAACAGGGTGGCAGTATGTTGGTTGTACAAATGCTAAATACTGTATCATGATTAATGGAAGGGTTGATTCTCCAATGTCTTCAGTTTGGCATCTTTCATCAACTCTAGAACAATTACTGCAGCAGTATCACTTGTGTGGTTATATAATGAGAAAGGTGGTTGTTTTATCTCATGTTGCTGTATTTGTGTTTCACTTGTGAGTGTGGTTCTTTGTACTACATTTGTGTCAGTTTGTGAGGGGAGTGGAAGTCGCAACCTGCCTGCAGTGTGAACACTGTGTAGCATAAGGTACACCATTCTAATTTTCTCTGGCTCCCTTGGTTCCCATCTCTGCCCGTTGCAGTTTCAAGTTATCCCAGTCTTGCTCACTCCCCTGTAGGCTGTTACTCTGTCATCTCTCATGAGCACTATATTTCAACATAAACATTTACAAATATTTCTCTTCTAGAAAAGATTCAGTGGACTGGATTTTCAGACAACCCCCAAATGCCACACGCTGCGGATGTGCCAGACATATGGTGCGTGGCCTTTGCAGCATTCTTCTGGCTGGTGATTGGGATTTTACTAGTTGCCACAAGTTAGACCAGTGTTTTATGGTCTAGCCTGTGGCAATCTCAGATACCTTTTTTACAGGCTTGCGCCAAATATTTGGAGCAAGCTGCCGTAAACTGGTAACCTACTAAAATGGGGTGCAGTTATGGCAAAAGTGTTTGAAGCAGCTGTGCTAAAAAAAAGGCTTGATGCAAGCCTTGTATCGCCCTTTGAAAATCAGGTCCACTAGATGTAGCATAGAACTTTGTACGAAGGGAAGTCAGATTTGAATCCCACCATAGCCATTGATTGCAAGACTTCAAATACAGTAATCAAGTCACTTGACCTCAGTGCTTCAGTTCTTCAAAGCTGCAAAACTGCTTAGCTGTTATGACTCCTGTGTCAAAGAGGTAATGCATTTCATTTGGGCTTTGACAAAACTGTAAAAAAAAAAGACATTTCTGTTAATTATAGTTTTTTTTTATCTGAACCTTGGTAGCTTTAACTGAAGAGCAACAAGCAAATTAGATAAAGAAATGGATGGCAGATCAGTTAAGGGAATGTGTGATATGTGTACACCAGCACCCACTGATGCAGTGTGACTTTTTTTATTGTAAGGTGACTTCCAGAGCCAGCCCATCAGTACAGTAGTCTGTCAGTAAATACAATGCCAGTGATCTTGGTTTTTGAACAAGATCAAGTTACTTGGAGCCAGCCAGGAGGAAAAGGATTGAACATTTCGGTGCACACTGTCCTTCTCCAGGGAGAGTGGGCCCTGTCCTTTGCCACAGTGTTGCTACCTGGGTGACCATAGATAGCAAAGTGGCTGGAGGGCTGTTGGTAGGGTAGGATACCACTGATACTGAGCAATTGCCATGCGTTGTGTGTGCAACTCCCTTGACATCCTTACCAGGATGCTCATTTGGGAGACTGGGAGATAATGGAAAAACAGCCTGATTGCTAAAGAACAATGGACCTCGCGATATCCGAGACCAGCCTCACCTCCTTTGAGCTCCTCCTAATGACATGAGATCTGAGGGGATATGTCCCCCTCACACTGTCCCAGCCCAGAGGGCAATCCATGTTTCTGTAGAAGATGATGTCCCAAGCAGGTGGAGTCCAGTCAAGTAGTGCCTGGGAGTCTGGCACTGGGGAGTGGAAGAAGGCATGAAAAACAAACTAAAAAAAGGAGAATCAAATACCAGGGCATGGGACCAGTAATATCAATATTTATTTTTTTTACAGCTCATTGCTCTGACCTCTAGGTTTTACTGCTACCACCCTATGATAATTAATGGTTGCTTTTCAAAATAGAGAGGTTTGTGATTAATCATCCCCCAGTTAGTCTTTGGTCTTTTTTGAATTATTCTAAACCGTGTTATTAGCCTTCTGTCTGGAGATTATCCATGCACTTGCTGGTCTCACTGTTCAGTTTTGAATCTGCTTTGAACACCAGCATTTTGGTTAAGGTACTTTTGTGGATTATCTCGGACTGGGCCTGCTTTATATGTCTTAATCAGTTGACTGAATCAAACTGGCAGCACATTAGCCTCAGGGCCAGAGGGTTGAGGATTCTAGTCCCACACCAAGACTTGGGCTTAGTAATTCACCCCAAATGGTTCCATGTCAATTTAGTGTAATTGGAGTGCTATACTGCCAGAGTGTCCTGTTCCTGGACATGGGTGGGGGATGCCACTGTACCACCATAGAGGATTGGGTGATGCAGGAGGTAGCCCATGGTTACTGCTATGCATAGCCCCCATGACAATTTAAATCCATTCCTACTCCTATCCTTGCCTCCTTCACTGCCCAAGAGGATCCTGTCCCCAACCCCACCCACACAGAGTAGGCTGCAGCCTGAGCTTCATATGGGCTGGGATTAACAAGTGCCGGCTAGCACTTTTCCTTTTTGTGGCCATGCAATATGGACGGCTGCACTCTGCAACTATATCTTATCCTCCTCAAGCCATCACATTATCATGTCACAGATACCCCCCCCCACCAATAAACCCCAGGGAAGGATTCTTGTTTTTTCAAAAACTGTTTGCCATTTGCCACCAGGGAAAAATAGTCCACTAGCCCACCAGGGCTACTATGTCAAATTACTGTCCCCCCGGGACAACTCTAGCCCCAGACCACTAATGCCAACTTTCAAATAATGCAGGCCCACTAGCCCAAAAAGGCCTCCACTAGCCCACACAAGCTAGTATTTTAAACTACTGGCCACTAGATCATCTTTGCACTAAGGTTTTTTCTTCTTCCTGAGACCTCCCCCCAAACAACACTTTCTCTTATCTCTTCCTATATTATTGATTTATTTTCTTTCTCTATATCACTAACTTCCTACGTTGCCCTAACTGTAACTTTTTTATCTAAAGCTCCCTTTTTCTTCACTCCAGTGCTGTCATATACCCCTTTCTGCTCTTTGTCTCTGCTCTTGCTTCAGTAGATTCTTCATATTACTCTATTTTCCCCTTTAATTCAACAAGTCTGACAGGATGCTGACTCCTCCCTCATCAGATAAGTATTATACTGTATTGTATGGTGGAATGTTTTTCTTACTCAAAATTCCACTATACTGAAATGCTGTTCAGTCACACTGAAAATGAATCAAATGTTGTACTGACTGTACATGCAGAACAGCATTCCATTCATTTAGAATGAAAAGCTAGCCATGCTTTGAAATCTCAGACTGAAGACTGCTGCATAGTAATGTTATTTGAAATACTGTTGACTGGCCACAGTGTTTTTTTTTTACACGGGTGCAGTTCTTTATCGTCAACTGAAAATGCAGGATCAACCAGATATTAGCAGAACTGAAGTACTTACAAACCAGTTTATCAATCCAGTTTGTTAGTTTTCTTGCTAAGCGAGAGGTCCGGTCTCTATGTTTTTTTTTGTTAAATCCCTCCCACACAAGACCAACAACCAATGGGAGTGTGCACTGCTAATGAAGGGATGCTCAGGCTCTAGCAACTACACAATCCACCATAGGAACAAGCCGTAGCTTCTGTAATAGTAAATGGGAGAAGACAATTTCTTTTACATGAAAAAATATATTTAGATAGCTGCAAATAGTATTAGAATGAGTAGGGGGCACCATACAATATATAAAATACAGGATGGTCAACCCCTTGCAGAACCAGTGTGTTCTGGCACCTTGGGGTATGATTCTCAAGGACCTCCCAAGCTTTACGCTCGAGGTCACAGGGAATCATATCCCTCTGTGGCAGAACACACTGGTTCTGCATGGTTGCCCATCCAGTATTCTCTATATATCTAACCTGTCCTATCCATCCTGTTTACTATTTAAGGACTATGGATCCTTGTTTACCTTTTCCTATACTTTATTTAGCAGGTCTGTTGGATGTCGGCCTACCAGACCCCTACCTCTGGTTCCTTAATACACAGGTAAGAGACTCTACTTATTACCTATGCTTGGTATGTTGACTATAACAGTACTGGCCCATCTGTTACAGTCTGTTGCATTATGGTAACCAAGTGAAGAATAAATTAAGTTCTGTTTTGTGTAAATTAATTTAATTAATTTAACTAGTTCACTAAAAATTAAAATATCACTGCACCAATAACTTAATCTGGTTCAGTTTCAGTTGGCTTCCATGTGAACTCAAGACTGAAAATAATCAGTTGCCTAGCAAGCCCTCCTTTCCTGTTCAATAACAATTAGCCAATCTAAACTAAAGAATAACATAATGGAAGAGGGAACTTTGGCAGCTGTAAACTTATAAAGGCAATAAAAAAATAAGGTATAGGGTACACATTTTTTCAGATGGTGTGTGTGTGTGTGTATGTGTGTGTGTGTGTGTGTGTGTGTGTGTGTGTGTATGTGTGTATATACAAATGGGGTAATGTGAAATCCACTTTCTGTCTGGTTCCATTCCTGGTTATGGTTTTCCACTACTGGGCATAATTGCAGATTCATGTACCTAAAATGAAAAACTGAAGGGAAGTTGTTTTTTTTTTATGCTTATTAATGGGGCATGGTTAGGAATGCTGGCCTCAGAATTAGGAGTAGCTAGATTCCTATTAGAGCCATGGGGCCCTATTCTCAGTTGGATGTGCCAGACACAAGGGAGTTGTGGCAAAGGTGGTTGGCGCAAGTTGTGATTTGCGTCACAACTTGCATCAAATGTGATTTTACAATATGGCCTGTATCTGATCCAGTGTCAGCTGCGGCAAAGCCCCTTTGCTCCAGGGTTGCATCCAACAATCCAGGGCACCATGTCACAAGGGGGATCATGCCATGGTAGGGCTTCCACATCCCCTTTTTGGGGAGTTTGGAAGCCCCACCATGGACGCAGGATGACTGCCACTTAGACCAGTCAGGAGGTGCTTTAAGTGTGTTGCAGCAATGAGTTGCAGTGAGACAGGGGCCTGTAGGGGTGCACCAGTGCAGGCCGTGTCCTGATGAGTGCATGGCTGGGAGGTGGCAACATGTCCTAGTATGTGGTAAGAATAGTCATGGCACCAATGTGCACTGGCATGGACCCTGGGCACCCTTGTGCCCATACAGTACTGTGCTGTAGGCAAACCCATTGGGTTCCCTGGACATTGGTGGTATAGTGTCCCCTCAGTGTAAGGTAGCCCTGAACTCTATTGTCCCTCTGAAACAACCCCGGTCCAAGTCCTTGTTCCACCATCCCCACAATGCAGAGGTAGCCCTGTTCCCCCAATGCTGCCTGTGAATAGCATATTCTGGTCCCAGTGTTCCCCACTCTGTTCCCTATGCCCCCACCATGCCCACACCAAACTGCCCACACATTACCTGGTGGTCTAATGGACCCCCACCCTCCACATCCTGACAGACAGTGGACCACCCCACCTCCCCCATCCCCGACATGCATCTGCAACTGGCACAGGCCTCCTCACACCACCATAGCCAGCCACAGAATGTTTTTGTGACTGCACATATACTGTACACTATATAGTATACAGTATCAACAGTTTCTCCAACAAGTGCCCACAAGGAATGAGGTGCTCAGACAGTAAAATAGTAACATAAGCTTTTTAACAAACTGTAGCAGTGTCACCCATATCTTTGAATGATGACAGAGGATCTTAAAATGTTCAAGTAGAAAGATTTTATTTATTCCATATGGTCATCAGACAACACCTGATGCATTTTGGAAATCAATCCTTTATCAAAGGCATAACATTCTAAACACCACACAACAGTTAAATACCATTAAAACGATGACATCACAGATATGTAATTAATTGCAAGTTCAAATTCATTGGCGCTGCAACCTTGTCATAGGTAATTAGTTCCCTTGATAACCTGTCTAAAGTGCCCAGTGCAAAACACAACAAAACAAGTGACTAGTGCAAAAGACACAAATTTAAAAATAAGTAAACATTCAATATCAAAGTGCAGTAACTTAAAACCATCAAAACTATAACAGCATGTATCAAACATTGGCTTCTATTTAAGAAAATAAATTCTCAGAAAATGTCAGGGAAAGTAGCATAAAATTCAACGGGCAAAAATAATGTATTTTGCTCTGCATGTAACTGTTGAGCAAATCAGACTGCAAAGGCTCAGAAGTCAGTATTCAAAAACAGTACAGAGCATCAATGTTCCTCTAAATATGGTTTGAGTTCAATTCCAGCATTCAATCCTCATTTTTTGTTTGCTTTAAGACACAAGATCCATTCAGTTTCTATTTTAAGGATCTTCTTTCTGAAATTACCCCTTTGGGTTAGGAAACACTTTGTCAATATTTTTAAATTTAAAAACTTGCTCACTCTGATTGCCATTTTCTATAATGTTCTGAGCTGTGGCATATGTGTGATCTCTCCTCTCAATGCCTTTGATATGTTCCCCTACTTGGGTTTTAAACTGTCTTTCTGTTTTACCCATGTAATATGCCTGGCAACTACATTCAGCAAGATATATGATGCCTTGTGTCCCACATGTAATGAGCTGTGGGACCTCAAACATCTGGTCATTCTGGGAAACTATGATTTCTTTTCCTGGTGTTATGTGTATATAATGAACACATTTCTTACATTGGAAGCATCCCTTTGTGTTGCTGAGCCATGTTTCTTTAGGTTTATTTACAAAGTGGCTCCTCACCAGGCTATCTTTAACTGTGAGGACCAGTCTATATGACATAATCGGGGGCTTTAGTTAGTGTTTGCAGCCCTCTGTCACTTGCTAACACATGCCAGTTCTTATTGATAATTTTTGCTACAGAACTGGCATGAGCAGAAAAAGTAACATAATGAAATCTGTTACCTTGTGTCTCTTCTGTAGCTTGAGTGCTAAGGAGAGTGGCACTGTTTGTTTGCTCAGCTTCCCTGCTAGCTTTCTTCACAACTATATGTGAGTAGCCTCGTTCTAGATGTCTGTTGCTAAGTTCCCCTGCTCCTTTCCTGAAAGCATCATTAGTGCTACAAATGCTGCGCACCAGCAGGAACTGTGCCTTGGGGATGTTTTTAACTATGTGATGCGGATGGCAACTGGAGGCAAGGAGTAGTGTGCTTCCATCCATATTTTTCCAGCAAACTCCAGTGTTCACGTTTCCAGTATTGTTTTTATGAAATGTCAGCTCTAGATAGTGGATTTTCTCTTTATCAGCTGTATAGCTAAATCTCAGGTTTTCATTAGTGCTGTGCATGAATTCAATGAACATATTCAAAGCTGTTTGGTCACCCCTCCACACGAGCATGACGCCATCTATAAAGCATTTCCAAAGGACTATGTTGTTAGCATATCTATTCATTCCTTCGTTAAAGATGACATCATGCTCCCACTTTCCCACATATAGATTAACCACTGATGGGGCACAAGTAGCCTCTATGGCTGTTCCCTTTGTCTGAAGGAACAGTTCTCCATCAAAAGTGTAGACATTTTTTGTTAGTATATGATCAAGTAGCTTTAGTTAAAAACTTAGTGAGGGGGGCATCTGTTTCTGTCTGTCTACTGATGTAAAACGCCACTGCATCTAGTGCACCTTCATGAGGTACATTGTCCCGGATTCCCCCCTTTTCCCTCACAAAAGACAAAGACCATTGTTTGTTGTTGTGCTCAGATTGGCAATTAATTTATTTATATCCATAATCCAATATTCCATTTCCATTTCTTTATTATCATATTTCCAGAAATTTCATTTATTTCCATCCAGAAATAAATCTCTGATTATCCCTCCCCCAGGTGAAAGCCTGGGTGCCTTCTGTTTCTCCTTTTCCGCTAGGTAACGGTGAAAACTGAGACCACTTTCTTCTTCCTCTTCTTGTGTTATTCCTTTTTTCTTTCTCCTGGCCCTCTCCACAGCCCTGTGGCTGTGCTCCTGTCTCCATATGTTTCTCGGTATAATATCTGACCAGGCGAGGCACACCTGAGGCCACCACTGTCGTATTGCCACTAGGTCCCTTTTTATCTGTAAGTATGTGTGTACCCATGGTCTGCCCACCAGGTCATTGCCCCCTAGATGTATAATGATTAGGTCTGGACTGGGCCAACGTCTGTTGTGACTTGATAGCTGGTGACCCTTTTCCTGTCACCATGTACAAATAGCTTTCCTGTCCTGGTTACCTGCTCTGCGGCGAAAGCCCACAGAGCCTGCACTGGGCATATTACAACCTCTGATTGCCCTTTCAGTGTTACCATGCAAACTTGCCCCTTTTTGTCCATTTTTGACCTCCTGAGCTTGATCTGTATCTCTTTCAACCCCCAGCTTAGATCGACCCATTCCAAACCTCTTTCCTTGTCCTCTTTCCCATGGCCTACCACCTCACTCACTCTCATAGCCCCTGCAAACATTATCACATAAATCATGTGAAATAGCTGGGCCTCAGCCTTTGATCTGCATATTACCGGGAGCACCTCTTTTAGCCTTATTAGCCACTGCTCCCCTATTGGCCTCCTATTATCTCCTGGCCCACGTTTCAACCTGCATCATTCTCCTGATGAGCAGTGATTTTGTCAGGTCCTTCCACCCTTTTAGGCTATAGATAACACTAATCCCTGCCAGATAAACCCCCATTGTGGCATGGGCATTCCCTTTCTACCACTGCTCCACAGTGAACGTTCCCAACTGTTCCTCTGTGAGTGGCCCACTTACCTCCATCTGGTGCTCAGCCCTGAATGTCTGAAACACCCGCCAGGCCCCATCGTAAGCCCTCAGAGTCCAAGGTGCCCATGAGCTGCAAAACAATAGTTCTGCTCCTTCTTGCCAACGTCCCAGATGTTCATTGGTATAGGTGTTTTTTTGTTCCACCGCTGCTGGTGCCAGCCTCCGGAAACGGTCCAGCTGCAGACGGGAAAGGCTGTCAGCCAGGGTATTGTGTACCCCTTCTATATGTTTTGCTCTGAATGACATGTTCAGCTGCAAAGCCCTTAAAACTAAACAGTGTAATACCTTCATGACTGTCTCTGACCTGGCTCCCCTGTTGTTTAATACCTCTACCACTGATCTGTTATCGCACCAGAATGTCACTTTATGATCCCGTAGTTCCTCCCCCCATACCAGGACGCATGCCCATATGAGCATGATTTCCAGCAAGATTATATCTCTTATTGTCCCATCCTTTACCCAACTACCAGGCCATGGTTCTGCAAACCACCTGCCCCTCAGGTAATCCCCCCATGCCAGCCTCCCTGGCTGCGTCTGTGTAGAGATCAAGGTCTGTGGTGTACACCCTCTCTTCTTGCCAGAACGAACAGCCATTATATCCCTTCAGGAATTCCTCCCATATCCCAAAATCTTCTCTGACATCTTTTGTCAGGTCCACCCAGTGAAGTGGCTAACCCCGATGTAGCCCTAGCAAAACTCTGTGTGAATGCCCTCCCCAGTCAATGGCCCTGCAGGCAAAGTTCAGGTGCCCCAATACTTGCTGGACTTGTTTCAGCTGTACCCTTCTCCTGCTGGTGTGTAATTGAATCAATTCCTTCAGTTTCTTTACTTTATTGTCTGGCAGCCTGAATATCTCTTTCAGTACATCTATCTCAATCCCCAGAAATTCCATCACCCTGCTAGGCCCCTCTGTTTTTTCCGGTGCCAGTGGCACCCCTAGCTCCCTACATAATTCCTGAAACTTACCCAGCATAATCTGCATCTCCCTTTTCCCTCTACCAATGAAAAAAAAGTCATCTAGATAATGAATGACTGTTCTATAACCCATCCTTTCTTGGAATATCCATTGCAAACACGTGCTGAAAGCTTCGAATGTCGCGCATGCTATGGAACATCCCATTGGCATGGCTTTGTCAAAATAATACTGCTCCCCAATTTTAAAGCCCAATAGATCCCAGTCTTCTCTCCTAATCAGTAGTAGTCTAAAGGCGGACTCAATATCCGTCTTTGCCATCCATGCATCCTCTGTAGCCCGGATTATCCACACTGCATCCTCCAGTGTCGCATATGTCACCCTATTGTGTTCCTCCCCGATGAAGTCATTCACTGAATCCCCTTCTGGATAAGACAGGTGGTGAATCACCCTGTACTCTCCTTCTTGTTTCTTGGGTACCAAGCCCAAAGGCAAGATCCGCATGCTGCCCTCTCTTTCTCTATCTTCTGTCTCAACATTTCTTCCTTTCCTTTAACGGATCCCAAGTTGCTCGCTTCTCTTGCTTGCCTGGGCCCATCACACTGTAGTGAAAACCCCATCTTAAAACCCTGTATAATCATCCCCCATACTGCTCTGTCCGGATATCTGTCCAAACCGGTTGCCCATGCTTCTATGTTGAGGGGGGTTCTGGCTATCCTGAATTGCTCCTTGTCTATTCCCCCTTTTCTGCTCCCTGCCCCCCCATCTTTTGCAGGGTTCTTTTGATCAGTGGTTCTGACCCCCCCTCGTGTGCCCTCTACCCCTCACCCCCTTATTCCATGTCTGCCCTTTAAACCCATCCTTCCCGAAAATACTGTTGACCTAACCCTTGTCCCCTGTGTCCCTGTGCCCCCTGGGTCCATGCTGTCCTGCATCTGCTCGCCGGGTGTCCTCCACCGCATTTTGAGCAAGCATGGTGAAAATGACATTCGGACCATGAGCAAAAAGCCCTGTTGTAGGCCCAACATCTCTGGGGTGTTGACCCTTTCTTTCCCCATTCCCCTTCAGGCGTGGACTGATCAGTAATGTAGTCCATCCACAAATCTAACTGCCTTATGTCCCATCTCACATCCCTGAATGTTGCCATTCTCTGTTGAAAGAATTCGTCATAATATAGCCACCCCACCCCCCTTTTGCCTTTGCCCGCCTTATTATCAAGGAGTACGTGATGAGCGGGATACCCAGCTCCGGCTTTTTCTTTAAGACAATGGTTGAGAAAGTGGCAAAGCATACAAACCATCCATCCCAGGTCATTCCCTTCGTGAACTTGTCCTCCTCCTTTTTCCCCAAAAGCATTATTGCTGCTGCCATTTCGCTCTTACCTATGTGCTCGGTTTCTTCGTACCTTGCTGCCACTTCCCAGCTCACCAAGGCAAATATATCTACATACTCCCCTTTCCATAGTTTCTCTTTCGTGGCCAGTGGGACAGCTCTCCTATCCTGATCCCGGGTGCCCCTAACTGCCTTGTACCTTTTCCATCTTTTTCTGCACTCTCTTCATTACTTTTTGGCCCTTTTCCCCCCTTAATCTCCGCCAGGGCCGATTCCATCTGCCCTAAACCTCCTGTCCCCAGCACCACTACAATTTGCCCTATGTATTCTTTGATACTATCCCCCACTGCACTGGGTGCATTACCTGTAACCTTGTCCGGGCCTTGTGGCCTGGCCTGTTCCCCTTGCCCCCTTTTCTCTCCTTGTGGCTGAGGAGGAAGGTGAGCTCCTATGGTTTGCAGAGGGAAAAACACGTTCTGGGGGTCTGGCCTGGGTTCCCCAGGGAAAATCCTGCCTTGATCGGCGAGAGGTACTGGCGTTCCCGCATCTATGGGCTGCAGAGGTACTGGATCCACTGCCCTTGGGGGTTCCACCGCGAGCAGTGGTACCCTGGTGGGGCTACGTGACCCTTCGGCTGGCTGTTTCCCTCTGCCCCTTTCTCCGGGCCCGCTTTCCTGTTCCCCCACAAGGTCTCCTAGGTTCATCCCCCTCCACCAGCTCCCACATTCGGTTGACCTTCTCCGACAACTCGATTATGGCCCTGTAGGCGCTTTCTTTGATGGCTTGTTTTTCTTGGTGCCATTTCCTTTGTTTTTTTCCTGTGAAGACAACTATAGGAAGAGAACAAGAGTCATTCCATGCCTGCATTGCTATATATATATTGTGTATATATATATATATATTTTTTTTTTTTGCACCCTCGTGCCCATTGACTTTCTTTCTTCCTGCCTGTCTTCTCTTTTTTTTTGTATTCCTTTGCCCCAGCGTCTCTTTCCTTTTTTTTTTTTTTTGGGCCATCATGCTCGTGTGACCTCACTGTATTGGGTCACCCTCTGTTGGCCACCTTTTCCTTTTTTTTGAAAACCCTTCAAACTCGCCCTTGTGTCTGTAAACCCCCTGCCTCTATGCCCCCCAGTGCTTCCTTGTGGCCTACACCCATTTTGTTACCTTCTGTCACCCCACCCTCCTTCTGAGGCCCCATGCTACCATTGCCATACTTGCTGTTGCCTGCATCACCGCAGTCGCTATTGCAAAAAACTCTTTTTTTTTTTTTATATATGGGCCTCTCCTGTTGGCCCTTTCTTAGAAACCTCCCCAAAAGCCTCGTGTCTACCAAGGCCTCGCTCATAATCCCCACGTCGTTTTCGTGGTCATCTGTGGCGTGCTTCCTTCTCACACCACGTGGCCAATGCACAAGTCCCCCACAAGAAAAACCTGTATTTTGATTCCCCCACATCTTCTTATCCTGGCCTCTTCCCTTCCCCCATGGTTTGTAACTGCATTTGTTAGTCCCCCCATGTCCCATTATCCCAGCGCCAGCCCCAGCTCTCTCCAGCCAGGTGCTGGCCTGTTCCCCTCGTTTCTGGCTCATTGCAGGCCTCCCTCTTTTGGGCATTTTCTCCCTGCCTGTCTTACGAGGCCCTCTGCCATCAAAAAAAACCCCACCACTTGCTATTCCCCAGGCCTTCGAGGCCTGTGCTTCTGCTCCCATCTCCCCAATGGCTTCTAGGCCTCCAATTCCCAGTCCCATGCAAGGCATGCATGCCAGTCACAGACCCCACGCCATGCTACCCCTGCATTTGGTGTGCTATCTCCCGCACCATTCCAGCATTAAAACGCCCTGTCCTCCAGCCTCAACCCTCGCCCTTCCCTCAAGGCCCTCGCCAGCCACCCTACCCTCGTAGTCCCTTAAATCAGCCTTGCACTGCACCACCATGCTCATTCTCATGGAATCAGCCCTTCTCTGCCCAGTGCTTGCTGCTCCCCACTTGCTACTGCTGAAGGCCCTTCCCGATACCGCCAGCCATGTGCTGGACCCAGAACGCTCATTCATCTCTTTGACAAACTGATCTCCCCCGATTACTTCTCGACACTGCTGCACAAAACACTCAATTCTCTAACACTGCACTCCACAAGATTACTGACAATGCCCCTACCATGTGCTGCAAAAACGCTCGTTTTCAGTTTTTTTTGATTCCGTCTGCCAATATCTGCTAACCCAGATTGCTACCTACCCCCACTATCAGCCATGTGCCACAACCAACAACGCTCATTCATTTTCTTTTCAAACCAAAACTTGCTCTCCACAGGAAAGCTACTTCCAGGTCCTTATTGTTTATATATATATATATATATATATATATATATATATATATAAATATATATATTTTTTAAACCATCCCTCGCCTAGCCTACCCAGACAAGCTCAGGCACCGCTTGCTCCACCACTCGCTCTGCTCCTAGCCCTGCATCCTAAATGACCTCTTGCCAAGCCATGCAACTCAAACATAAAAAAAACCTATGCAGATAAATCAGTTCTCTTTTTTTTTTAAACAACTAGCAACCATCGTAAAACTTCTTATTCTCTTTCCAGCATTGTATGAAAAAACTTCTTTTTTTTTTAAACACATCCAACTCATTATTCTCTTCCTTCAAATTTTACCTGTTTTCCTGGTTCACAAATCTCCAATAGTTCAGCCAATCTGACATGCTGCAGCTTCCATAAATCAAAAAACTCCAGCAAAAAGTGTCTGAAGCCCCCTTGTGCTGTCCCTTATGTACCTCCCTTTGCCCCTCCCTTTCCTGTTACCTGTCCTTTGTTCTGGTCCTTAGCCCTTCCCCTTCCTTCCCCCACTCCTCCTGAGCACAACCATTCCATGACAGAGGGAAGGGGTGCACCAGGATAACCTGGTCTGCCCCTTAAAGGGCAAACTCCATTAGTTTAGAGTGCCTCTATATCTAAAGTTACCAATAAATAATCATCATGAAGGTTTAACTCATTTACAACATTTAAAACATCTTTAAAATCTTTGATGTAAGAAGGTAAACTAATGACAAGAGTTCTTAGAAATGAGTCCAGACATTTAGATAATGGCTCTGTATGGTAGCCAATACCACTGACGATGGGCCTTTGGGGGAGGGTTTTCTTGATCTTTGTCTGTTTTCAAAAATGTCTTTGTTTTCTCAGTAATCATGCTGGCATCAAAAGCATTGTCAATGGTCTCATCTATTTGACATTTAAAATCCCACATCAGATCTGAGTTCAGTACTGTATAAAAACTTTGGTTTCTTAGCTGTCCCAATACCTTTGTCAGCCTGTTTAATTGCCACATTTTGATTGTGTTGTAATGCAGTGAGTGCTTCTCTTTCTTTTGTACTTAAGTTGTTATATGACAATTGTGGTAAGTTACTAAACAAAATCTCTAGTTCCTGTTCATATAAGTCCCGAAACACTGCTACTGCTGGGCGGGGGGGGGGGGGGGTTAAATGTCGAGTTTGGCTTAAAGGTTTGTGCCTCTATGATGGTGCCCTGAGACTCTGGGATCATGTCAGTGTTATGTTTGGCAAAACATGACTTCACATTCAATTTTCTACATGATAGGTGTAGGTCAATAATTGTTTGTGTCTTATTTAATGGTGTAGTTGGACAAAAACTCAGTCCCTTTTCCAATAATTTTATCTCATCCTCAGAGAGAGTGTAGTCTGAGAGGTTAATAATCTTGGCATTGTTAATTGTTACTCATTGCTCAGTCTGATTTGGTCAAGCAAAGTTACTGTCTAAAACCATGTACCTGTAACTGTTTTATGTTTTAGTGTCTGTTACCCTGTAACCAGCATGACGTGGAACCTTTGTAACAGAGCCCTGGCTCAAAGGTACTTTGTAATCCTATACACAAATAAATAAATAAAAATAAATAAATTTCATTTTCACTTATCTCCATCTCCCCTGTTGCTGCATCTCCCATTGTGAGGCCGCTGGTACCTGCTGTGTCTCCTTCTGCCAGTGTACCCGGCATCTCTTCCCCTTTCTTGTTCTCTTTGTCCATGGTAGCCTATGTCCTCCCTCTGGTGGTTGAATCTGGGACTCCACCTGGGTTCTACTTGGATCTGTGCTGGGGGTTTGATCCCTGTTTGTTCCATTTGGCATCTCACTAAAAAAGGTCCTCAATTTGGTTCCTTATTTTCCCTTTCTGATTCACTCCCCTCAGTGCTAAAGTTAAAGGAGACATGGCGTGTTCTTTTTAAAATGCCTTTTTGGTGCTATTTTTTCCAACTGTGCACTCTGTTATTTTCATAGTCTCCTTTGTTTCTTGTAAACTTTATCTGTTTGGCTACTTTTAAGTCTTTATCAAGTTTGGCAATGGACTCCTGCAGGTTTTTGTTAAAGTCCCCATGTGTTTTAAAATTCAAAACTTCTTTTTCTTGTTTTCTAAGTTCCTCTCTGAGTTGGGCCTCATGCTCCTTACTGAAACATAGAAACACAGAAGTTGACAGCAGCGAAGGACCTCAAGGCCCATCCAGTTTTTTTCTACCTTATAAATGTGCCATTGGTCTTTGCTCTGTCAATGGCCTATCTATTCATACTTATCTGTATTGCTCTCTTATGCCTATCCCATTTCTGTTGAAGCCCTATACTGTATTCATATCCACCACTTCCTGAGGTAGGTCGTTTCATGCATCCACCACCCTTCCTGTGAAAAAGAACTTCCTTATATTACCCCTTAATCGGCCTGCCTGTAATCTCATGCTGTGTCCTCTTGTCCTGCTATTTTTCTTATATTGAAACATGTTAGACTCTTTCACCTTGTTAATGCCCTTAAGGTGATTGAATGTTTCGATCATATCACCTCTCTCCCTCCTTTGCTCTAGGGTATACATATTGAGTTCCTTTAATCTGTCCTCAAATGTTTTATGATGCATTCCCTGCACCATTTTGGTTGTCCTTCTCTGGACTGCCTCAATTTGGTTAATGTCTTTGTGAAGGTGTGGCCCCCAGTACTGCACTCAGTACTCCAGATGGGGCCTAACCAATGTCTTGTAAAGAGGGATTATTACCTCCTTCTTCCAACTTGTGATACCCCTACTAATGCAACCTAACATCCCCCTAGCCTTACCTACTGCTTTAGTAGTCTGCTTGGATGATTTCAGGTCATCGGTGATGATGATGCCCAAGTCTCTTTTTTTCCCTTGTGACTGCCAGCAACTCCCCTTACATAAGTTTTGTACTTGCCTCATTTAAGATCATCTCCCATTCCTTCATAAAGATGTCATTGTCTTTTCCATGAGCAGGTGGCTTTGTCAGTCTTAGTCTTTTTGGAATGCATTGCAGTTGTATACTGTATATGCTTCCAAATTAGAAACATTCCAGTAAATGTTCCATAGTTGGTGAGTCAGTCTCTCTAACCCTTTAAAGACATCCTTTAATGATGTAGCTTCCGGGGGCAAGGCAGCTTCTCCATTTTCATCTTGTAGGAAAGGGTTGGCAGTACTCACTGTAGTTAGAAGTCAATCCATGTACTGTAGTGGATACTGTGTATAGCACTCGCTATATGCATTCTGTGGCTGGCCATGGCGGTGTGAGGAGGGCTGTGCCAGTCATGGATGCATGTCAGGGATGGGGGGTCCACTGCCTGTCCAGGGAGGTAAGGTGGGGGGCAACTAGACCATCAGGTAATGTGTGGGCAGTTTAATATGAGCATGGTGGGGGCGCAGGGGACAGAGCGGGAACACCGGGATCAGAATATTCCTATTCACAGGTGGCAACAGGGAATTGGGGCTACCTCTGCATTTGGTGAGGACACTGTACTAACACCACAGTGGAGGATGGGGCATTGGCAATAGCTTACCACAGCAGGCATTCCTTACAGATGGCACATGGGTGCCCAGACAGTTGTGGCACAGTGCCCTATGGGGCAAGTCGCCTTGTGCCACAGCCTTGCAAATGTGTGCCATGGTTCCAGGATTGGTGCTCCTTGGGAACTTCAGCTACCCCTGCCCGCTTGTCTGGTGCAGTGTCCCGGCCCTGAGCCACATCCTCTGACTGTGCCCCTCTTCTTTGCACAGAGCAGCATGTTGTGGCTATTCCAGAAAGTTTGCCACTTTTGTGGTTACCACAATTGTGTGAAACACTGCCCTCCATCACCCACAAGTTGTGTCCGATGCAGGTGGCTTGTATAATCAGCCCACAGTCTCTACTAGAAAGGGTTTTTAGGCAATATGTGTGGTGTGGGGGGGCTGATACTGTTCCAAGTTTGAATTGGGAAAGATTAAAAAAACATAACCAACACTCAGAACATTGAAGGTCACAAACTCATCAAAACCATGATTCAGTAAAGCAGCAAAACACCTCTCTGACCCCTCCACCAGCATCTCAATGTTTCACAACAATGCTTTGTCAAGAGACGTGGTCTCCCTCTAGAGCCCACAATTTATACAAAAATTTTTAAACGGGTATACTTAGAGGGTGACCCACCCCAAAAGTTGGAAATTCAAATAATTAAAAATGATAAACATGACAATGTGTACAATATAGTGAGATATTACATATGCAACAATACAAGTTGCTACAAAGAATATATCCCATAAACCTACACATAGCAGTAAACCTTCACTTTCCTATTCATGCATAATTTAACCATAAATACATGTGCAGTTGGTATTTGCCACATAGTAAGTGTCTGACCTGTACAAAAATATGTTCACAAATATTGCATCCAATACAATATTGCAAAGAAACTATAAATAAGTGGCAAGTTCAAGTATATCATTGAGACCCTGTTCACTTGTGGCCCACAGTTTAAAAATCCCCAAACCTTCTCCCTGTAGTAAAAACCTCAAATAATCCCCACCCCTGGGGCCCAAGTGAACCTTTTCAATGCCCACAAAATACCACACATGAGTTACTGGATCAGATGCTTGCACCATTTGTGCTACAGTTGCGTATTTCAAGTCTCTGTGGGCAATAGGCCCCACATGGCCCCCACCCTCTCCTTTAAGTTCCGCTTTGTATTTCCCACATAAAAACTATGACATGAACATACTTTACAGCCAAATAAATCAAAAATGTGGTATCACAATTAATAAACTTCTTAATGTGCAACTCCTCTTTATGCAGCAGATGTTTAAATGTGGCACTTTGCACAACATGGGCACAGAGTTTGCATCTACCACATTTGAAACACCCAGTATGTAAGGATGTAACCATGTTGTAACTTTTGGAACCGGCAGAAGACTATGGGTAACCCTATCTGCCAGATTCTGTGGGTATTTAAACACCATTCTTTGCAGATGTTAAGCCCACTGCCTCAATTTGGGTTCAGTACAGATAATGTGCCAGTGGCAAGTAACTATTTTGTCCAGCTCCCTAGATTGGTTACTGTACATGGTAATAACGTTAGCTCTTAAAGGCATAACATTGCCCACCTCCAACCCCTGGGGTTAGTACTTCATGTCATGGTGTTCCCTTGGCACTAATATATGCCTTCTGTATCACCGAATCTGAGTATCCCCACTCCTTAATTCAATGTCTCATTTCTATAGCATTGCTCTTAAAATCTTCATCACTACTTCAATTCCTGCATAGGCGTAAGAACTAACTTGTGGAGATATGGTGTGGTGGGGGTGAGAGGAGCTAGTAAGTAACAATGAGTTATTTTCTGCTGTTTTACTGTATAGATTAGTATCCATTCCCCATTCTTTATTGTTACTAGTCCTAAATCTAAAAAAGGGATACTATCCTGACTGGAAGTGACCACAAACCATAACCTGGAGTTACTCTTATGTAGGTAGTTCACAAAATTACTAAGCTCCTCACTGTGCCCCACCACACCATCAATATGTCATCTGTATATTTCCTCCAAAGGGAGATAAAAGGGAGGTAATTATTAACCTTCTTGTTGTACATCCCCTATTCCTCCCAAAACTCCAGGTAGAGGTTTGCAAAATTAGGTTCTCAGACACAATACATACAAAAGAATAACAATTACAATCAAATTTGCATAAATACAAACAGATCATTGTGCAAAATAGTCACTGAATAACTACAGAGGGAAAACTGATTTTAAAAATCAATGGTTACAGTTGTATTGGACTGCATGGGCAGACCAAATAGATCTCTTAAACTGATTAGTATTGGGGTATTCAGTAGAGTATCAGGCAGTTTGTTTAACTAACTTGCAACCCAGACAGCAAATAACCACTTGTTCAGTTGAGTATGCTGGAAAGGAGGCTCTAGGGCATTCCTTGCCATGCTTCTGGTGTTGTAATGGTTGTAAATTGTGTGGAATCAGTTTGTTATAGCTGGGGGCAATAAGGCTTGGGAGCATCTTTTTGGCTAGCAAACAGATCTGTAGCTTTATTCTGCTAGGTAATGGTAGCTAGTTAATTCGGGTGTACACGGTTCAACAATGGGTGCGATTATCTGGGCCAAGTACAAAGCGACATGCCTTATTACAGATGATCTTCATTCTGTTTACCACCATGTCACAGGCAGTTGTACAGACAGGGAGGTAAGTAAGTAAGTAAGTAACTAGGTAAATAAGTAAAACTTTATTTATAGAGTGCCTTTCCAAAACCAAGGCACATTAACAAAGCATAACAATACCACATATAAAATAAATCAGTAACATTGACATAAATAACTTAGTAGTATTACAGGTGTGATAATTTGAATTAAAAGACATCAAAGAAAAGCCTGGTAAAAAAAGATAGGTTTTGAATTCAGCTTTAAAGCTTTCAATGGTCAGGCATTCTCTTAAATGACAAGGTAGAGAATTCCACAGGGTAGGAGCTGCAAAGGAAAAAGCTCCAGCACCAGAGGTTTTCAAACACACCCTGGGAATCTCTAGCAATCCCTCATCAGTGGATTGGAGAGGACGACGGGGGCAGTAGAGTCAGAAGATCTTTCAGATAGCCGGGTCCCTGATCTTGTAGGGCTTTAAAGGTCAGTAAGCCAATCTTAAAGGTGATCCACCACTGAACAGGCAGCAAATGCAGTTCACGCAGCATAGACATAATACGATTTGCCCTTGATGTGCTGGTCAAAAGCCTGGCTGCCACATTCTGCACCAACTGCAAGTGATGGATATCAACCCCTGGAAGCCCTAGGTAAACAGCATTGCAGTAATCTAGGCGGGTGGTAATGAAGGCATGGGCCAAAGTTGGTAGGTCATCAGGAGGAACTAGGTGTTTCACTTGGGTGAGGTTCCTCAGATGGTAAAAACAGGATTTGACCACTGCTGATACCTGAGATCTCAGAGTCAGGCCATCATCAATAATAATGACCAGGTTCCTCACCCGGTCTGAGGTAATGATCTGGATGCCATCGAGCCATAAGTCTGATGTCTGCCTAGACCTCAGACCTACCCCCGGCTTACCTGGGTCCACCACCAATACTTCAGTCTTATCCGGGTTCAGCTTCAGCCAGCTGGTACTCATCCAGTCCTTGATCTCAGTGAGACAGTTGTTAAGGACAGAAACTACATCCTCCTGCCTGGGTAGAAAAGACATATACAGTTGAGTATCATCTACATAGCAGTGAAAACTCAAACCATATTGTCTGATGATATCTCTTAATGGCAGCATGTACACTGCGAACAACATGCACAATAATATGGAGCCCTGCGGTACCCCACAGGACAGAGGGAGGGGATCAGAGGAACAAATTCTGGTGACAACCATCTGAGATCTGTCTGTGAGGAATGACTGAAACCATTTGAGGACCATACCAGACAATCCACAAAGGAAATGCAGGTGCTCCAAAAGCCCACCATTGTCCACAGTGTCAAATGACGCAGAGAGATCAAGAAGGACCAAGATGGTACAGGTCTTTTGATCTCCCGCTATCAGGAGGCCATTCAATACCAGGACAAGTGCAGTCTCAGTACTATGTCTCTTCTTAAATCCAGACTGGAGAGCCTCATAGATACCATGAGTCCCAAGATAATCCTCCAGCTGTGACACAACCACCTTTTCAGTAACCTTGCCTACAAAAGGCAGGTTAGAGATAGGCCTGTAATTAGCTGGGTGGTCTGGATCCAAGGAGGGTTTTTAAAGGAGTGGTCATACGACCACATCCTTATTGGGATCTGGAAACACCCCCCACTCCAAGGAACCCCAAACAATTTCAGGTAGGATCAGGAAGATGACATCTGCACAACTCACCAATAGGGGTGTAGGGCCCGGATCCAAACTACAGCTGGTTTGGCTCAGAGTCTGGATGGTTCTCACAATATTCATGAGTTCTGGCCTGCTGAAATCTGAACAGGCAGAGCAAGTGTTCATGACCTCCTTCCGATCTCCACAATCCCTCATAGGAAGAGACGGGCCACTGCTGGCCCAGATGTGACAAGTGACAACCTTATCTGTGAAGAACTGAGCAAGCTCATCACACTTAGCCTAAGAAAAGACTCCTCCAGGTTGGGACAGATTAAACTGCACAATCTGTCTACAGTCCGGAAGAGCTGAGCCAGTCGATTTTGTGCAGCAGAAATCTCCCTGAACAGAAATTTTGCCTTCTTACGGGTGATTTCTGATTGATAGTTCTCATAATGTTCAGCCAATCTAAGCTTGTCAGCATCCAGGCCAGACTTCCGACAAGCTCTCTCCAACCTTCGATCCACTCTTCTTAGCTCCTTCAAGGAACCATCAAACCAAGGGCTCCTTGGGTGAAGAGTGAGCGGTTCAACATGAAGAGGTGCAGTCTTGTCCAGGGCATCTCCCACTTCCCTATTACAGGCCAGTACCAGATCTCCTGGACTCATGCATTCACTCGACAAACCTGATAGATCCAGCACCACTGCTAGGCCTTCTGGGGTAACACCCTTTAAAGGTTGGTACTGGACTATCTCCATGGAGGTAGGCCCTTTGCAAGGAGCCCAGAAACTGAACCTTATGTTGAGATGTTCAGACCAACCAACTGGTTCCACCCCTAAGTCTGAAATCTACATTCCCAGGAGGAACACCAGGTCCAGTGAGTGACCCCCTATATGGGTAGCAGAGGTAAAAACCCATGTGCGGTCCAGCATCAACATAAGCTGGAGGAGATTTTATCCAAAATGAGAGACTTTATCATCAAGCCAGGTGTTAAAGTCCATCAGAATTAACCATCTAGGGGACTCCAACTACACGTTGATGATGAAGTCCGCAAACTCCTTCATAAATTCTCCACCATCACCTGGTGGACAGTAGATGAGGAGTATCCTGAAGCCCACACCTGCTCCAAAAATACACTCGAAGGACCTAGTGGCCCCTGCTGGCACATCCACAGGGCCCAGTTCTGGCTTAAATATAAAGGCTACATCCTCACCCCCACGATCCAGCCTCGGGCAGTGTATTACTGAGAACCCGAATGGAACAGCAGAAGCCAATATAGGGTCTGCATTTTCATCCAGCCAGGTCTCAGTGATACAAGACAGCTCAATTGTTCCAACAAGATCAGCTATAATAGCTGTCTTGTTCTTAATGGATCTAGTATTGCATAACACCGCCTGAGTAGGATGAGTCATCGAGGAAGACCTCAGCTCCTGCCCACTAATTGTGGAGCCCTTGGGTATGGGGACAAGACAAGGCAAACCCCTGTCCTGGCACCATTTCACCCCAGGGTGTCTTCTGGACCCCACTACCTCAATCTTCTCCCTCTTCTCCCTTCTTCAACTAGATCTAGTACCCTTCTTTGTCCTGTACCTCATAGTGATCCCTAAAGAGTGACACTTCATACAGATCTCCGCTGGCAGTGACAGACAGTCAAAGAGGTGTAGTTCTCTAAGTCTAGTGTAGGAATATTGCCTGACCTTCTGTAAACCACAGAAAGTTAAAGAATTGTTGCTAAGATGAAGACCAATATTCAAAATGAATAGATCGTTGAGCATAGAGTAGGTACTAAGCAATTGCTTGTAGTGGTAAACAAGTTAGTTTTGAAACTGATAGGTGAAAGAGCTGACCTTCAGTAAAAAAAAAAAAAAAATGCACTACAGCTCAAGGAAAAGGTTATGAGCAGAAACTAATGTGTGAGTAAGTGTAAAGACAGCATGATATGGTTTGGTTTTTGAGGATACAGTAAGAGAGCAGCAATTCTCGAACAAAGTCTGTCATTAAATATATACAGAGCATCTGCAATGTTAAACGACCAAAAGAGAACATGTGTTAGCAAATCTCATTTTTAGATATGGGATAGAAACATTATGGTAATGATTTTGAAATAAGTGTCACGAAGCACAAATAGTAAGAGTCAGCGTTTGAGTGGCATCTAGGTAGCGAGGCGCAGCTTGTTGTGAGAACATAGCAGGAAAAAAATGAAATGCTTTGTCACTGTAATAATCAGTATTTAAGCTACATATGAATAATGTGCTACAGGTCAAGGCTATTACCTGGGAGACTGCTGCATGTATATATATTAAATATGCCACAAGTTAATAAAATGCTAAGGAGAACTTTTTAAGTTACAGAAAAGGCAACCGGCTGTTTGGGGCATATAAATGAAACAACATATGCACCATGACAAGAACCAAATGACAATTCTTAGTAAATGTTGCAATCTAATAATGTTGAGTTAGTAGATTATTTAATTTAATGATGATGGAATGTATGTATTTATAAGACCTTATTGCAGTTTGGGTTTAGAGGTTTATTAGAACAAATGATGATGGAATGTATGTGTAAATAAGCACATCAATTAACTAATTATAAAGGTATAGAAATTAAGGAACTTGCAACTTTAGCAATTAAATGCTACTAAATGAATAATGAGATACTGTTCTGACTAAATAGATCTTTAATCATAGGATGTCTATAAGTTTGGGGGAAAACAATTTAGTAATATGATGTTTTTAGATTACTAGGCACTTTATGGAGCCAAATCATTTGGGGGAAGTATTGCAGACAATTAGGCACAGGGTGGTAATTTTTATATAAGGGGCCTATAATGGGTATTTAAGATACAAATGGAGTGAAAAATATAAGCCTTTCATTAGGATACGTCTGATATATATATATATATTTTTTCTATATTTAGATTAAATAAAAAATAAATTAGTTTGAATACATCAGTGAGCCGGGTACACCACTGAGAAAGTGAGGTCACTTCTCATTCCTGTATGAAAAGTATTTATTAAGGTAGTTAGAAGGTTGGATGACCAAAAAATCTCTATTTTTTGTTGTATTTTAGGACTCTAGGCACACTCCTGAAGAAGCATATAAATATATGAAAGGTTGAGTCTGTTGCCTCTTTAATATATCAATAAATCTAATAAAAGCAAACACAAGACTGGTGTCATCCATTGAGATTACAGTGCCCCCTACACCTACAGTTTGAACTTTAATGTTGGCTCTGCACACACAGGGAGGCTGCTGAACCTACATAATTGGACCTTGCCTGAGGGAACCTGGTGTGCGTTTGCACACCAAATCGGGACAGGACATCCATAAACCTACACAACACATTCTAATCCAATGGTAAAAGCAGACTAACTCACAAGTTAACAAAACAACCACTGACAGCCAGCCTGGTGGCACTGAGGGTTGAGGTGCTGGTTGCCACACCTCGTGCCATGCTGGCAATCCATGTTCAGGGAGCAAGCACAGGTCACCATGGGTTCGAGGGAAGGAGATGGATTGAGCATCCAACTGACTACTCTCCATCTCCAGAGAGGGGAAGGTACCCATGGCCACTGCACAGTTGACCCCTAGAAGAGACTGGGGGTTGGTGACATGGTCCCATGATTTCAGGGGTTGGGAGCACAGCAAGATGCTTGGTGTGGCACATGCAGGAATGTGCATGACCACATTGTAGGTGTCATTGCACACCACGTCCCACAAAGAGGTGTAAACTGAAAAAATGTCATCCTTGGTCATGGTGGCTTGGTGGCCATTCAATGGATGCCCTGGCTTCAGGGGCATCACCAGAACTGGATCTGGACTTGATGGGTGAGATGAGGGCTCCCTGCCACCTTGACATGGGGGATAAGCCATAGGGGAAGAAGGTGAGGGCCCTATAAGAAGCCGGAGGCAGTCTGGAAAGTGGCCGGAGATGAGAGTGAAGTGCACACAAAAGGTGCTGACCAAGGAGCCAGCAGCAGAAAAAGAGTAAAAAAAAAAAAACCACCCATGCCACTCACACTCAAACACTTTCACTCAACTCACACACACACATCCACTACCACAAATATGACCAAAAATAAATGTAATTAAAATTAGTTAAAATTTGTTTTGTACACAGCAGCAAACAACAATCAAAGAAGATAAGTCCAAAATAATGAATAGAAGATATGTTACATCAGAGGATCTCCTACCTCCTCAGAAGCAGTTTAATAATCCACACGGGTGACTCTCACCCAACCCTTTAAGATAAACTGTTTGTGCAAAATGTCACTGGGTACTGTCACTACCCTTTGTCCAACAATAATGATAATAGGGGAGGTAGAAAATAATTTATAGCAGACCATATTTGCACCAGGTGTCCCACAATTTTTTTCACTCAGTACTGGCAAAAATATGCTCTTTCGCTCTCTGTGATAGACTGCCAGACAAAACTTCCTCAATGGCAGGCTATAAGGTCTATTTACGCCCCACAGTGACCGCAACTAGCACTATGGCTGCCACTACATTCAGATCTCCACCATACCAGCCAACCAGCCAGCACAGTGAGGACCTTAGGACCTGAGATGGTAAGACCAAAAAATTAATCAGTCAATGAGATCGAGATCTAAAAGTGATAAGATGAAGCTGGCCTCTATAAGGTGTCTAACTTACACAGTGAGGTTACGGTTATGGTACAGAGCACCCAGTCTTCTGTGGACTATGATGGCTGCCAGATTGTCAGCAGAGTGGGCAAATGATTAGGTCTCATCCAGAGTGACAGCAAGGTATTTAAAGGTATTCACCTGTTCAAGAATTACTTAGAGTATGTTACCGATGAAAGATGAACTGCTTTTTGCAGGATGATATATTTCACTTTATTTGATACTTATGACTAATTGCATTAATTCTCTCTCCCTTCTTTTCAGCTTATTCAGAAATAAATTTGTTTTTTCTCTGTACTCTTTCACTAAGACCTATCAAGATTATCCAATGGATTATCCCCTCAAAAAGGAGATACTGTACTAAGTTTTATTTAGTGGATCACAGTATACCCGCAGGTTTTTATTGCTGTCTTTTTTCTATCAAAACAGTAGCTGGGTTGTGTATTATACTGTTACTGAATTGTTGAATTTCTTTTCAAACCAGACAGAACATTTAAGGAAATGATCCACACATAGACAGAGACAAGTGTATTCACGCTAAATGATGGTATTACTGGTTGTGCCCATATGTGCTATTTGAGTGTGCTATTATTATGGAACAGACAAGTGTATTCATACTACATGACAGAATTACTGCTTGTGTCTATATGTTCTTTTAGAGCGTGTGATTATTAAGGAATTTATAACTTTCCATATCAACATGGTGTCAGTTATCTGCATTCACTGTACCTCCATACAGCCAACTTATTATTTACTTTAACTTATCATTTACAAAACATATTTCGTAAGTGCCTTAGGTGAGCAGCTCAATCTACTCCTTATAGTGCATTATCTTACTACATTCAGTTAGAGATGCCATAAATCTATATGTTAGAGAAGTCTGTATTATGCACCTTTGTCCAAAGTGTTCATCTCTAGAAGCCACTTTAAAGATGTTCTACAATATGCTGCAAGATTTTTGATACAGCACTAATGGTTAGTTTTAATGTTTCCCTGTATCCCAAACCTGTTACACTGGTCTTTACATAGAGACACTATTAGAGTTTATCTGCACATAGACAGTTATTGTCATTATTTAGTTTATAAAAACCTGTGTGGTATGCTACAATCAGGTAGTAAGCATTTTTCTTTTAAATCTCTTTGCACCTCATGAAGTTTTCTGACATCAAGTCCACTGAGAGGTATTAACATAGTGCAAAACATATTTAATATATTAAACTAATAAAATATTCGGGCAATTTTCCAACAACTTCTGAATTATTTAGTATTTTAGCTATTAATTGATATAGGTATCTGTAAATGTTTTACGAACATACAAAATTTGCCAGCAGATAAAAGCCTAGAGAGCTATCAAGTCTGCTCGGATGTGCAGCTAGCACCCCTTATTCTGTAGCTGCCCCTCCCTTCCATCTTTCCCCTCTATTAACCCTCCCCCTTGTCCTGTTCCATCCCCTTTTGAAGCAGTCCATTGTTCTACTGGATACCACTTCTGCAGGTAACACATTCCACCCAGCTACCACCTTCCCTGTAAACAAACTCTGGTCAGAGCCTACACATCTGCATAAAGCTATTAAGAGAGCATGGAAGTGATGGTGGAAAGGGTCTCTGTGTTATGGATTTCAGGATGTAAATGTCCTCCATGTCCAAGATAGTCAATGGAGTTCATACATGTACAGCAAGGTACAGTGGCCATCTTGAGCACAGCAAGCATTTCTGCCATGAGCTGCTTGCACATGCGTGACATGACAAAATATGGAAGTATCACATTAAAGAAGGGCACCTGTGGGGGGGGGGAGCGTCTCTTCCACAGAGAGGAACTGCAGCCATAGAGAGAAAGGGCAGTGGAAAAAACACACATCACCAATGATCTCTGCACTGAGGGCAAAGGGTGCATCACTGTATAAGAGAACTGGGACCAAATACAGTAATGGACTACAGTACAGACAACATGGCAAAACACTGCATATGGAGGACAAAATAATTAGCATACAAAATCATCTGGGGAAATGTGGAAACCCCAAATCAATGCAAGATTGTTTTCAATTATTTAACCAGGAGAGATACATAAGCTGAAAGCTTGTTTATAAGTGTGACCTGGGAGCACAGAGAAGATAAGTGACTTGCTCAGGGTCACACAGTATGCAAGTGGGGGCTATGGCAGACTGAGCATGTGCAAAGGAAAACAAAACGGTGGCAGCCACTGCTGTGGTTTGAGTGAAATGTGCATTTGTAAAGTCATCATTATGCTACCTGTCTAAACTCTCCTTTCTGTGCTTTTGTGTTGAGGTTCTGTATCTTGTGTACTTATTTTAGAAATCTTATCTTACTAATTGACTCAACACAGTAATATGTAAAATGTATGATTTGCAGAATTAGTTGTATCCCTCCCCCCTCATACAAATATGTTACATGCACTCCAAATCCAAAATTAACAAGAAAATAAAGGCTAAGCTTTAAACAGGTATGCCATTTTCAGAAATTATTTGAAATTCTCTGATGCAGTGACCCTTCATGAAATTTACAATTGAAAAGTAAAAGTTTATTTCCAGAAACAGAAAGCAAACAAGATGGAAATTTGATTTATTTCAGGAGAAAGTAAACTTCAGCACTTTATGACAATTTCTGAGTTGCAGTCCCCAACGAAAATCAAAAGGAAGTGTATATATAGACGTATATGTGTGTGTATATATATATATATATATATATATATATATATATATATATATATATAGAGCGAGAGAGAGAGAGAGAGAGAGAGAGAACAGCATAAATATTAAATGGGTGAGATGGTGTTTTGGTGTTATCGGTTTTCAGAGGACCCAATGGTCAAATTTGCATTACAAAAGGCAAGTTCAGTGGTTGCTGGGTCCCTTACTGTCCTAACCTGTCACCAGCTCAAGGTTAATCTCTGAAATTGTAAGTACTGTACTTTTGTTGTACGCCTTTCCTGCCAATAAACAGGGTTTATAAACAAGCAGACAAAAAAAGGAAACATGCTGCAGTTCTTATCTTTTTTTTTCTTATATATGGATAGTGGGAAATTTAAAAAAAGGTGCCTGCTTTAATTCGAGTATAACAGAACATTCACATTCGCACTTGAAGAGGGACATGCAGCTCCTGGAGAGGGTACAGAGGAGGGCTACCAAGATGACACGAAGACTGGGGGATTTGATGTATGTGGACAGACTTGAGGAGCTTGTCCTGTTTTCATTGAGTGAGAGGAGAGATGGGGGTCTTTAAGTACCTTAAAAGAATAAATTGGGTAAACACAGAGGGAATCTTTAAACTAAAGGAGGGAGGTGTCACCAGAGGACATGGTTTGAAGGTTGAAGGTAGAAGGATGAGGGGGGAAAAGAAGAGGAGTTTTTTCACTGAGAGGGTGGTGGATCCTAGGAATGTGCTGCCTGGATAGCTGGTTCAGATTTCCACAGTGGAGGGCTTCAAAAGAGGGTGGGACAGATACAGAAAGGGAATACATCAGATGAGGGCCTGGCCCAGAGGGGTGGGGAGGAATGACAGGAGTTTCTGGTTCCCAACATGGGATCTGAGGTTCAAGCAGACTCAATAGACTATAAGGCCTAATCTGCTGGCAATTAGTATGTTAGTATTTGGAATAGCAGTCTATAATATTTTTGTCAATCTAAGATGAGAAATAGAAGCAGTTTATTTTACTTGAAAATGGGACAACTTTTAATGAATGTCTTCATATCCCCTGCAGGAAAAAGTTGAATGGTGTGATACTGTGGTTAAAAACTCATGCCCAAAAAGATCATCCCTTCACAATCTAGTTTCACACAATGAACTCATTGGATTACAATGTGACTCACCCGATGTTTTTACAACCTTTTTATCAGACCATTTGGCGATATATGTGTATGTTGATATATATATATATATATATATATATATATATATAGATATAGATATAGATATAGATATATAGATATAGCTGTATAGTAAGAGGCCTAAATATTGCAAGACTGATACCAACAAAACCTGAAAGTTAGCTATATTTTGCAGAAATTAACTTAAATACAGAAATAAATGCGTATTGGAAAAAGACAAACAGCGATAAAGTCTGATCTAAAACAAAGCACCCAAGTATTAGGCCATAAATCTTTTAGTTTCAATTCACCCAAATGTTATTTTTGTGCAAATATTTGCAAGGAGAAATATTGGTTGGTACCCTGCAAAATCAGTTCCTACTACAAATTGGTAAACTTATTTTGCCTGACAGGGTGTTAGAGTGTTCTTTGCTGGGGCTAAAATTTAATTTGTCCTGGATGGCGTTAGTATTTCTACAACCCAGGGACTAAAACTCAGACTGACTTTGATTTGTCTGTTGGAGGCTGAGAACCTTGCTATGCTGCAAAGAACAAACTATAACTCCGTTTAGGACCTGGAAACCTGGTAAGGCATAATATTATTGGGGACTTGTTAAGAAGGGGAGCTACACTTTCTACAGAAAGTTTCATTTTTTTTTTCCTTATTGGCATTAAGCAGAGAATTGCAGGATTCCATTAAAAGTGTAGTAATTGTATAACCAGAGGGAGTGAGATACAACTGAAGTTGCTTGATTCCTGGGGTTGAGACCTAGGATTTGGAAGGATATTTTTGCAACAGTTTAAAAGTGTTTTGCTGGCTGAGAAGTTAAGTTTTTATCCCTGGTTTCACTGAAAGGTTTTGTGTACTGGAATCAGACATAGCAGAGTGCCTACATTGAAAGGCCTGACTACCTCACAGGTTTCACTAGTCAATCAATTGGTTCTGGGTGGGGTTTCATCACTGTGCTCTCTTAGGCAACCTTTGCAGATAGAAGCCAATCAGACTGACTTTGATTTGTCTGTTGGAGGCTGAGAGCCTTGCTACACTGCAAAGAACAAACTATAACTCAGTTTAGGACCTGGAAACCTGGTAAGGCATAATATTCTTGGGGACTTGTTAAGAAAGGGAGCTATGCTTTCTACAGAAAGTTTCATTTTTTTCCTTATTGGTATTAAGCAGAGAATTGCAGGATTCCATTAAAAGTGTAGTAATTTTATAACCAGAGGGAGTGAGATACAACTGAAATTGGTTGATCCCTGGGGTTGAGAGCTAGGATTTGGAAGGATATTTTTGCAACATTTTAAAAGTGTCCTGCCAGGCTGAGGAGTGAGTTCATTTTTATCCCTGGACTCAGTAGAGTGGTTTGTGTAGGAGCAGTGGTCTAGTAAATTGTGATGTTAGTTAAATTACTATAAAGGGGAAATTATTTAACCAAGAAATGCACACTAAGCCAGAGCTTGCTTCCAGGTGCGACCTGGGAGCACAAGGAAGTTAAGTGACTTGCTCAGGGTCACACAGTATGCAAGTGGAAGCTGTTGGATTCAAACCCAGGTCTGGTCTGCTGGATGTCACCAGATTTGAAACTCAGAGCCTTAGACCACTGCACTATACTGCCTCCATAAAGGGCAGTACTCAGCAGGGTGGTGGAGCAGTTGTGTATTTGATTGTTTCTAACAGTCACCAGTGGCTGTGGACTACCCACCCTTCCCCACACCCCACACCCCCAGGTGTGGCATTTCCTTTATAACCAAAGTTCTGACATCACTTCTTCAACAGGTCTTGAGGCAGACCTGTCATATTCTTAATAACCCAGCACAGTGCATAAAGGGTAAGTACACACCACAAATAATATATATATATATATATTACATATTGTATATTATAAGGGAGAGGGACATGTGGGGAGTGGTGCAATGCACTGGCTGTGGGGCAGCAGTTTTCCAGGAGACATTCTGGAAACTGCATTGCTGTCATATTTGCAGACAACTGCCAGCTCTGAGGGAGGAGGTTGCCTACCTCCAGGCTGAACTAGCAAGGACTAAGGAGGCCTCCCCCACCCAAAGAGCACCACTGCCACAACCACTGTCTCAGAGGTTGCCAAGTTTGAAGAGCAGTTGGACCACAGTGGGTTCTGGGATGGTGCAGGTGGTGGAACAGAGGTGAAGCCCCCTAGTTGTACCTCTACACAAATCATATGCCATTCTGGCAGAGCAAGGTTCCTCTATGATAGCACCCTCAGTGGAGACCAAGAAGAATGCTGAGGACATCCACAAGGGAGACCCACAAAAGGGTGGCAAGGGACACCACAGGGAAAGGAAACAGCTTCTGATAAGGGACTCAATTGTTAGGGGGTAAAACTGGGGCAGGGAGGAGGAGAAGGAAGTAAGGTGCCTTGGCTTGGAGGGACAGGAAGTGAATCCTCAGGATTGCAGAAGCAGCATCACAGGAGAGGGAACTAGATATCATTGTCCATCTTGGGACAAATGACCTAGCTATTCATGCAATCAGTGCAGTGCAGAATGAATATTTGGAGTTGGGGAGGGGCCTCAGATGGATAGCAAGCACGGTAACCTTCTCAGAGGTGCTGCCAGTCCATGGCAGGGGTGAGGCTAGGGTACTGCACACCATGCATTTTAAAGAATGGTTGCAAAACTGATGCAGAACACAGGGCTTTGGCTTCATTGGGGACTGGGGGGGCCACCTGGAGAGAGAAAGGTCTATACTGGCACAATGGTCTGCATCTGTACATGAAGGGAACCAAGCTCCTAGGTGACAGGTTTAAATGCTTCCTTGGCAAGCTTTTAAACTAGCCAAGGGGGGAGGGGCTGATAAGAGGCAGGAAATGTCAAGCCTTCCCCCACAAAACATGGCAGGCAGTAAGGTAAACACTGAGATACAGTGCTCAACACAGGGCATGAAAGGGGTAAATGGAAAAATAGACAAGGGCAATAAGAGCAGGGATGGGTGAAAAAAGGATAAAGCCAACATTAAAAGGAGAGCAATGAGTACCAATGTCCATAGTTTGGGAAACAAGCTTCCTGAGCTAGTAGCTCTGATGGAAGATGAACAATTGGATATTGTGGCAGTCACAGAAACATGGTACACAGAGAACCATGACTGGGATGTCAACATACCAGGGTACACAATCTACAGAAGGGACAGGGAAGGTAAAAGAGGAGGTGGAGTAGCTCTATACATAAGTGAAGGGATCAAACTACAGAACTAAAAAGTAAAGGGGGAGGACAAGAGGCACTCTGGGTCACCTTGGAGACAGGGGATGGCATCACAATCTGCACAGGGGTTGTATACAGACCCGCATCTCAAGGGGAGGAAATGGACAAGAAAATGATAGAGGACATTCTCAAAATGGCTGAAAAAGGGGAGATACTGTTGATGGGGGACTGGAATTTGCCACATGTTAACTGGATGACATGTACTGCACCCACATCCAACAGCAGAGTCATTCTCGATGACCTGCAGGGGGCAGGACTTAGACAGCTAGTGTTGGAACCCACTCAGGAGGAGCAATACTAGACCTGGTACTCTCAAATGGAGAGAGGATCACAAATTTAGAAGTCAGTAGACATCTGGGAACAAGCAACCACTGCACAGTGTGCTTCACGGTGAGCACAACCATGGAGATAAGCCATACAAAAACAAGGATACTGGACTTTAGAAGGGTTGACTTGAGCAAAATGGGTGAATACCTGAAGAATACACTAGCAAACAGCCAAAAAGGAGGGGTGGAAGATCAATGGAGAAAAATCAAAACTGCCATCATAGAGGCAACAAACCCTTGTGTGAAACAAATAAAGAAAACAAAGCGGAGTAAAAAAAAACACTATTGTTCTCAAAAGAGGTGGCAGGGAAGGTTAAGGAGAAAAAGGCTGCATTCAAAAAGTGTAAGAAATCACAGAAGGAGCACGACAGGGAACTGTATCAATTAAAGCAGAAAGAAGTGGGGAAGGCAGTCAAAATAGCAAAGGCCCACACCGAGGAAAAAATAGCCAACTCAGTTAAGAAGGGGGATAAAACCTTTTATAGGTACATTAGGGAGCATAAAAAGTTTAAGAAAGGGATAGTGAAGATTAATAAAGGAGAGGGGAGGTGGACAGAGGGAGACAGTGAAAAGGCAGAGATACTGAATAAATACTTTTGCTCAGTATTCATAAAAGAAGATGAGGAGGAGGTACCTAAACCAGATAATAGAAGCACTCTGGGTAGGGGGGGTTGACACCAGTCCATTCAAAGGAGAAAGAGTCCTGAAAGAACTCCTAAAACTCAAGGTGGACAAAGCAATGGGGCCTGATGGGATTCACCCCAGAATCTTAAAAGAACTAAGGGAGGATCTAGTGACACCAATGACCACGCTTTTTAACAAATCATGGCAGGATGGGGTGGTACCTGAGGACTGGAGGAGGGCATATGTGATTCCACTTCACAAAAATGGTAGCAAGACAGAAGCAGGAAGCTACAGACCTGTAAGTTTGACCTCAGTGGTAGGGAAAATGATGGAATCACATCTGAAAGAAAGATTTGTTGAGTACCTAGAGGCCAGCAGGGCACAGGACCCAAAGTAGTATGGATTTACAGCAGGAAGGTCATGTCAGATGAATCTAATTGATTTCTTTGACTGGGTGACCAAAGTAATAGACCAGGGAGGGGCCGTTGATATGGCCTACCTAGCCCTTAGCAAGGAATTTGACACAGTCCCACACAAAAGATTAATAATCAATTTAGCCAGCCTGGGAGTGGGTCCCAGGGTGGTAGCCGGGGTAGCAAACTGGCTACATAACAGGACACAGAAGGTAATAGTGAATGGAGCACATTCCGAAGAAAGGGGGGTTACTGGTGGAGTACCTCAGGGCTCAGTACTGGGTCCAGTACTCTTGAACATCTTTAGAGGTGGCATTGCAGAAGATCTGGAGGGAAATGTATGCCTCTTTGCAGATGACACAAAGATCTGTAACAGAGTTGATACACAAGAGGGGGTAGAAAAGATGAGAAGGGACTTGGCAAGGTTGGAGGAATGGTCAGACATATGGTAACTTAAATTCAATGCAAAGAAGTGCAAAGTAATGCACCTGGGAAACAAAAACCCAGGAGAAGAGTATACAATAGCAGGGGAGGTACTAACAACAACAAAAATGGAAAGGGACCTGGGGGTAGTCATATCAGATGACCTAAAGGTGGGTAAGCAATGTGAGAAGTTGGAAAGGAGAGTCGGGGGATACTGGGATGCAGAGGAAGGAACATCACAAGTAGAAAAAGGGAAGTGGTTATCCCTCTATACAGACAGTTGGTGAGACCCCATCTGGAGTACTGTGTGCAGTTCTGGAGACCTCATCTGGGCAAGGACATAGACAGGATGGAAGCAGTCCAGAGGAGGGCAACTAAAATGGTGTAGGGTCTGCATCAGAAACCATATGAAGAGAGACACTGAGAGAACTTAATATGTATACCCTTGATGAAAGGAGGGACAGGGGGACATGATAGAAACTTTCAAGTACCTCAAGGGAATCAACAAAGTCCAAGAGGGCAGCATCTTTCAGAAAAATAGATGTAAGAACAAGGGGACAGAATTTAAAGATAGAGAGGGGACGGCTCAGGAGTAATGTGAATTTTCTTTTTTTCACGGAGAGAGTGGTGGATACATGGAACCACCTTCCTGTGGAGGTCGTTGGGTCTAAAACAGTGGGGGAATTCAAACATGCATGGGACAGACATAGGGCAATTATAGTGGGAGGTTGCAGGAAGTAGGTTGGTGGTTAACTAGAATCTGCAGCTTATCCAGTAGGTAGGGAACTGAGCAGACTGGGTGGGCCAAGTGGTCCTTATCTGCCGTCAAAGTCTATGTTTCTATGTTTCTATGTTAAAACAATGCATGATCTCATAAGAATCAAGGCGATCCTGATCATTATAATATAGATTGCTAGACAGATAGATAATGCCTATGTCCCATTTAAAAAAATGTTTTCATAGCTACTGTTTGAGAGGGTCACTCACACTCAGTAAGTTGACAAAAACTTATAAACTAAATTCTGTGTTTATCCTAACGCTATTAAATGTAAAGCTGGTTTATTATACTTTCATAATACTTTTTCAGACATTGATGCTCTCATTCCCCACAAATAGAGTTTATTTAGACATCCATTATATTCAGATTAAATGTGTTTGGAGTCCCGCATTATAATACTGATTTTATTCTCTGCTAATTCTAGTTGTAATTGATGTATATGTATTTTATTTTTCTTTAATAGGGGCACATGACACTAATAATATACAGTAAGGAATAAAACATGTTAAAGGGATTAAATCAACACATCCAGTATATAAAAGGAAAATAAAAACAGCAGCTATGCTCTTCAGAAGTGAAAAAGCATTTGTGTGCTGCACTATTATACGAGTGCTTAACATGAATGCTTTTATTGTCCACTTATACTGGGAAGCTCGCTGAGGTATTTAAATGATTTATTTGTAGAATTGATCGACTTGGCAAAGAACTTACATAATAGTTCTCAACAGCTCTTTCTGGCTCCCCTAACTTTCCGCTATTTCAGTTGGAACTCCCTGCCCTCCTACCAACTCCATGTGGATGCGACCTTTGCTATTTAAGACCACACTCAGTAGCTCAACAGAAACAAGTTGAGCATGTTCACTGCTAATCAATGTTATCCTTATCCCACCAGAGACTGAGAGAGAGGGTAAACGAGGCCTTCCTACACCAGCACTTGGGGAACAGACATTGAGAACCCACAGTAAGGTTACCACCTACTCGGTTTTTGACTGAATGATTCAGTTTTCTAGGTCCAGATTCAGTCCTCCTGTTTTCACCATTGCAAATTCGTTTTTATGGTGGGTCAAGCAGCACCTGTTAGATTCCCCACTAAGTGTTTCATTTTCTTCTCATCTGACTGTAATCAGGTGTCTGACATTTTAGTGTGCTTGCTTGCTTGCTTGCAGTGCATGCTAATCAGGAAGTGCCTTCAAGAGCAGGGCACTTAAAGAGCCAAATGTGTCCCCGTCTGCTAAATTGTCACCTCTAACTTCACACCAGCAAACTGGAAGATTATTCACCAGATGGGTAAACAATAGTAAACAATACCACCTTAATTAACACCTTCATTTTTCTGAAACCAGACAGGCACCACATGACTGCTGTGATAAGGAATACTTTTATACTGTACCTTTAAATGTTCACCATTTTTTCTTTTACGGTCTGTCCTATATTTTAATATTTGTTACCCATTTTGTTGTTAAATTAATAATCTAATATTTTATTTCATTTCTTAGCTTCCTGTCCCAGTATGAACTGTACAATGTGTTTCAGAAAATTTGCCTGCTAATCCAGTTTTATTCAGAGGTAGTACTTTTTCAGTCATTTTTGAATGCTCACATGCTTGTAAAACAGATTATGTTAAATCCTTCACCATTTTACTTGCATGGTCAGATTACAAACAAATTCTGATGTCATGCAGACCTTTGTTTGTATACCAGTTGGTCTGAGAGGTGTAAAGGAGGGCTATTAAGACCATTAGCAGCAAATCAAGCTAATCCTTTCCAGGCTGCATTATGAGTATGGTCTTTGACTGCTGTGATAAAGAATACTTTTATACCTTTAAATGTTCACCATTTTTTATTTTAGGGTCTGTCCTATATTTAAATAATTGTTACCCCTTTTGTTGTTAAATTAATAATCTAATATTTTATTTCATTTCTAGCAATACTATGCCTCTCTCTCCTCAGTAGTTACTGTCAATTTTCATACTACTTGGATATTTCAGGAAGACCTATATGGCCTTTCAGATGAACAGCACAGAATAATGTGGCTAATGTCATGCTAAGCCACAGAAATGAGAAAAGGAAGAGAGAGAGCAGTAGCTGATGAGATGACAGGAACACAATCTAGATTTGATGGCACTGCAAATTTAGGCAATTTATCAAAGATTTTTCAAAACATTATTCTTTTTTTTACCAGAAGAGACACACTAAGCTAAAGCTTGTTGACAGGTGCAACCTGAGAGCATGAGGTGATTTGTGTAAGATCACACAGTATGTACGTTTGGGCTGTAGGATTCAAACCCTGGTCTCCAGAATTGCAGCTCAGAGCTTTAAACCACTATGCTATACTGCCTCCACGCTATATATCACATATCATGCTATCTGCTATGTATGACTGACATGGAAAACAAAATAGGGTATTTAACAGCATAAAATAGTTCCTACCGCTTTTAAAAACTTCTCTGACATTACAAATAACTTTAGAGTAGGAGCAATGGGATGGACAGTAGCACATCTTAAAATGGCAGGTGATACTGTATTTGTAATTACATCTCATCCATCATTACTGGTATAGTTTATTTATTGAAAGAGTTTTACCAGAAAAGGCCACCTGATCCAAACTAGCCAGTTGTCAGCGGTGTCCTTGTAGTCACTCGATTTGTCAGCTAAGCTGTGTACACAGGAAGGAAAGTCCCCTGAACCGCCCTCTCTAACCCCACCAAATGTTAACATGTGCTGAAATTTAATATATTTAAATCTAAATCAAATTAATCAAAAATAATAATCATGATGTAATTTAAAGAAGTTGTACACAATGTTATATCAGCAGCAATTCTGAATAAATCAAGTGAATCAGAGTCCAATCGATGCCCTCATTAGTCATAAAAGGGGCAGGGTTAGGGGTGGAGTTTGGGGGTGTGGTTTAATATTCGGTTTTCATCTCATCCAAAGGTGGCAACCCTAACCCACAGTATGAAATCAAGACATGTCAATGCAACAGTTCTATAGAGAACAAATCAGTAGTCCATGATGCTATTTATTTATTTAGTTTTTGTTGACCAGGTGCACCAGACAAGAAATTGTACAGTGGTGGTTCACACTGGCACATATCCCATGGTAAGGAAGCTCAGAAGCATATTTGCAGCTGTTTGTTGTGTCTGGTGCACTTTAAGGAGGAGGGGCTATTGCCTCTGGAAATATTTTAAGAAATATATATTATTTTAAACTTTCTGTTTTCTTTCTCTATTTTGTGTAGGTTCACCCCCCAAATCCTCCTCCCACCTTTCTTCCATCCACCAAGCCCCTGTATCCTATTTAAGGAACTAGGGGTTTGCTGGAATAAAAAAAGTATTCCTACAGGGCAAGGGCAGTCACTGGCCAGGATCTGAGGAGTAAAGAGCTCCTGGAGTCCTGGGGCTTTTGTTGGTTTCACTTTACTGCTGTTGTAACTTGAAACAGTCCAACCATCCTGCCCCAGAGCACGAGACCCATGCTGACTTCACAATGGGAACAGCCCGTTCTTTGCAGCAGAGGTGCAGCTTTTGCATTTTTAAAAGAGAACTCTTGACAAAGACCCTGTACCCTCAGAATAAGAGGAAGAAAAAGAAACAGACACCCATCTACCCCCGGGCTTGCTGGCACAGCTGTACCGCTGGAGCCTAGATATAGTGTCTGACATGGGTTAAACTGGAAATCTGGCTATCGTGATGTTTACAGGACAGTATGCCAGTGTTAGTTGCTCTATGGATATTTGTAAATGATAAACTATTCTAGTTTATTTTTGCAACCTTAAAATGAATGGTGAATATTCTGCTTTAAATAAATCGAACATCAGCCTGTTAACATTTTTTTATGTACTTGGACTGTCTGCATGTACTACAGCTCTGAGTGACCTCATGACTCCAAGCCTCCTGTAAGTGCTTCTGCAACCAGTTTCTCCCTGGCAGACTAAAAAATAGTGATGTTCATTCAGAGTTTTTTATTTTTGAATGCACAGTGCCAAGATAATACTTATACCTTTTAACTCTGATTTTAACACTTGCAAACTGGCTGCTGACAGATTGCACCTTTCTGCTCTTCCTATCTTGCTTACAGTATGCTCTGAGGAGCCAAATACCTGGTTTTGGATAAAAATAATTTTTGTTTTAAGGGGCCGCAATACTAGTTTTTTTGTTAATGCAAGTAGCATCTGTCTGCATAGAAACAGTGCATGGAGCCCCTGATGACTGATCTGTTTTGCCATCTCCTGCTGCAGTCATAGAGGCAAATGTGTTAAATTCAGCTGTTCTGTAGTTCTGACCAGGTTGATGATGATATGAGGAAAAAAAACTCATGATCTTATGCTGCCACATTTCCAGTCAGCACTCCTATTGTATTAAGCTGCCTACTATCTGAAAAACTTTCAAATCGGCAGCTTTGATGCCCTGACAACAGGCATCTGGCTCCTGAGAGCGCACTGTAAGCAAGACATGAACAATAGAAAGTTGGGGCTGGTTTGCAAGTGTTAAAAGGGATTAGTATTATCTTGACACTGTGCATTCAGAAATAACTGAATGAATATCATTATTTTTTCAGGCTAGATTGTGGCATGTTCTGTGTGAGAAATGCCTTAGTACAAATGTTCTAATTATCTAACATTTCAAAAGATATGAATACATCACTTATTTATTTATTTTATTTATTGGACATTTGCCACCCCACCCCAACAAAGCAAATTTCATTCAGTTATGCCTCGGTTAGGTGAAGTAAAGCACTGATTGAAATAATCAGCGATGTAGTTCAGAAACCAGTTTGATTAGATCATAATTGAAAAAATATATATGCCACGCTTGATTCTTTTTTTTTTGTTTGTGACTCTGTTGGAATATTTTTAAAACTGCAGTTACTTCATGATTTTTTTTTTTTACATATTAGACAAGCTGTTGCTCTGCTTGCCTTACTGTTCATCCCTTTGGCATTTCCCCAAAGTCACATCATGTAGATCGTATGGATGCACGTTTTTTCACCAAATTAATGGCAGAGTACAGATTAAAATTCTTTAGGGTCTCACCTTTACCCAAATTAGAACAACTAGTTTATTTCTTGTCATACGTTTGTGCTAGCCACCTTTTCCTGCATCAGGCCATACTAAGTTTAAATGTCTTTATGTTTTCTTTGGGCTGCCATGCTCTCCACAATTTCACACTTCTTGAGCTTCAGTGTCAATTAGCAGATGCAGATCCAATGGGCAAAGGAAACTCTATGATAGGCAACTTTTCTGTATCTGTACCTTAAGTGCATCATGTAGAGTTTCACAGTGTGCAAAGTTTTGACATCTGGCTCCATGAAAACAGCAGCCTGGATGCCCACAGTTGAAGATGCAATCCTGACATGAGAGAAGGGAGAATTTGCAGAGTGTGCTGCCATCAGTCAATATCATGTGCTCTCAAAGGGATGGACAGAAACATGAAAAATTGGTGCCTGATGTGCAGATGAATTACATGTATAGTCATAAAGAACACAAATTTGCCTGACATTCAGAAATTTTGAAACTGAGATTGCAGCCAGATGTAAATGCAGTAAGGTACCGCAGCATGACTCAGTCTCAATGAAATCATTAAAAACTGCAGGAATTACACAAAGAGAACAATAATTGTATTTAACACATTACAGTACAAGCTGTCACTTCATAAATTACCTCTAAAAAGAAGCTTGGTAATTTGATACACTGTTTTAAATATAATAATAGAAAAGAAACATCTATACAATACTGGATGACTGGAGGTCACACAGAGGATGGAGGTGCTGTTTGCTAGAATGCTGAGGAGTAGTGTTTGTAGCAGGAGTTTGTGAGACGCTTGTTTTTGTTTTAAAAAAGGTATGCCACCATTGCCATATTAATTTTTATCCTCACAGACCTTTCCAGTACAGCTTTGAGCCCTCCGCTCCTGTATCTTTGATGCATAGTGCAGGAGCAGATTAGGCCTTCCGGCCTGCCCGGTGGGGTTGGAGTCCTAGCAGTGGGAGGAGCCACCTGACTAGGAGATAACAGAACCGGACAGAACCCACGGGGGGGGGGGTTGTGGTGCTGTGGTCTGCCAGAAAAATCTAAAACTCAGTGAAATATGTCTACTATGCATGGATAAGATAGAATTGTGACCGCAACAAAAAGTATGCTCTCTAGAGCTTGGACTATTGCACCAGTGTACTATAGCATATTAAGATATTAGCATTAACACTGTTGAAAAAAAAACTGTCTGTAAAACAGAAGTTTTAATGGTTTGTTGGTTTTATCATCTATAATTCTTATTCATTAATTCCTTAATACATCATTAGTATATTACACGGCATTCTCACAGTGTATGCTTGTGTTTGTGTTCGTGCTGCACCTACGCATGACTGTGGATCATTTGCGTCTCACAGTATGGTCATAACATGTAAAATTATTAAACCATTGAATGTCAGATTTTATTTGTTTAATGAATAGAAGTTGTCGCTTAGCATTTTATCATAAAGTTTGTAACACTCACCAAAAGGTAGAGGATAGGGGACAAGTGTGACGGTTTCATATGCCTCAGCCCGTCTGCTTGTTTGCTTGCTCGTGTGTTCAATTTTTTTTCTCCTTGGTGTCTTATTTTGCTTTTGGGGGGTTGGAAAGCTTTTTTTTCGTCATTTGAGATAGTTTTTTGAATCTTCCCCACCCTGTAAAAGACCAGGAAGTGAGAGGTAGGTGAACGATTCACTGTTGGTCAATTCCCTCATGTGACCTCAGAGCATAAAAGCTCGATGAGATCGGGGGTTGTAAATCTCATTCATTCATTAAGCTTGTGACCGCAGGACCGTGCAGACATTTGGAGATGTTTGAAGAGCCGAAGTTTTATCGAAGTTGTACTGCTAGATCTTTTGGGCTTGGGAAAACATATTTAGCATTTTAACCTTTTTCTCAGTGTTTGCACTGGTGTATTTAAGTGTATTTAAGTGGTTTTATGGCATGGTGAGGCGAGTAGAGTCAAGCAAGACAAGGACACTGGCACTGACTGGAGCTGAAGGTTTCTTATTGCTTCCCACTATGGAATACCTGCAAAAAAATAAAAAGTAAGACAACTTGATTAACATAAAAAAAAATAGTACTACTTAATTATAGTGAATGCATAGTATATATAGTAAAGCAAAGTAAGTAAATCAAGTGAGCATAGGAGGTTAAGTTGATAAAAAGTTATTAGGTTATTAAGCTATAAGAGAAAGAAAGAAGGAAATAGGGAGAGGGTAAGGAAAAAGAAGATGAGTAATATAATATAATATCTCTGGTCCTGGTCACCTCTAGTATGTTTTATTTTGACAGTGGATTTCTGGAAAAGTAAACAAGAGTTGAAGTTAAGAACTGCCATCAGCCACCATTTCTGGAGAATATTTGAGACACTGGAAGAGTGTAGAGACTTATTAGAGATTTATTAAATAAAATCTATGGAACATAAGTGAAATTTAATCGGCTTGTTAACAAGACAGACATCCTGCACAGAACTGTGATACCTGAAGTGATATATTTGGATATTTAGTAGAAGAAGTATTCCATTTTTCTGGATCAAGAAGAAGGAAGAAGGAGAAGAAGAACTTAAATTATATGCTGTTATTGGCAATTTTGTTGTTTCCGATTTATATTTACCTGAGTGTGTACTACACAAAAGCTGCTCAACGGGACTTGAGATATTATAACAGCTGACAAGGATTGTGGAGAGTTTGTATTTCCTTTTTTTGCTTGTTTAAGGTTCAGAAGACTAGAGCAGAGTAAACAACAAGTCATTTATAGAATCTTTAAAAGGAGAAAATATGGTTCCTAAAAATAATAAGAGGAGAGGGTTAAGAAAAAGGGGACAAGAAACACAAGTAAGTTCCCTGGGAGATTTGGAAATTATGAATATAAAAACCAACAGGGAGATCACAGATAGAGAACATGCAAGTTTTGTGAATATTGAATATGTTGTTAATAGGAGGCTGGTTAAGAATTCTAGTTCTCCCATTGAAGAAGGTAGTACAGATTTAATTAATAATGCAACTATTTTTGAATCCAAAAAGGAAGTAGTTAAATTGATACAACTACTGTTTTAGATTTTTGGAAGGATAGAGCTCCTAAATTTAATCAGGAAGTTAGAAAAGATCAGGGGGACCAGAGAACTAGAAAGGGATCACCCTCTGTGGAGCAAGCAGAGCAACCAGAGCAAACAGAGCACACTAATCATTTTGAACAGAGCAGCAGGGTTGATCTAGAATGCCAGACATTCCTGGAGTTCAATTTCAGTCATTTAAAAAACTCTAGAGAAATAGAACAGGTAAAGGCAGAAGTTAAACATATGGTTGTTAACTTAAAATAAACCATTCAAGCAATATTAAACTAGAAGAGAAAATTAAGGAATTTAACAGAGTCAAAATGACCTTATTAGACAACTGCAGCTCCCCCTTTTTGGTAACTCAAGAGAATAATGACAGAACTAGAAATACGTGGGGTTTCCAAGAAAAAATACCCTCTGAAATATTATGCTCCTCAAATGAAATTTCACAATTTATGAGCCCCATAAAAGAGGACACACCACCCTTACAAAATTTAACTAGGAACTGCGTGAGGGCACTTAGAGACCCATTATTAGCCAATTCTATGATTTATGAACAATTGATTAACATCTCCCAAAACCTTTCTTTTGTTAAGGGTATTTGCACTGAAAATAAAAATAAACTGAATTGGTTATATGATAAAATGAATAATAAAGACTGGGAAGAAGAAAGTATTAGTCCAAAAGACTTAGATAAGACAGGCATAGACACAGAGTTGTGGGATCAAGACAATGTTATGAAGGCAGAAACCTGTTCTAATATAAAACAAGATCAGTCAGGGAACACCCTGGGTAATGACACCTCAGGGGAATTGGTAATGCTACCAGATGGATTTAACCAAAGCAATAGTGTCATAGAGGAACTAAGATTAAGGAATCCTGTGATTTGGAATAAGGGGTTAGAGCAAAGAGAAAGGAAAAAAAGACATAAAGAAGTAATAATTAATGAAAAAAGGAAGAAAATAAAAATCCAGAGTATTTGGACTGACGGTGGAAAGACACCAGAAACTCTAATAGGAGACGATAGTCAGTTGAGTAACATGGGAGTAGGCTATAACATTAAACCTAGAGGGGAAAGAAACACATCTATAAAAGAATTAGAACATAATAAGACAACACCTACCAAGAAAAGAAAGACAACAGAGGGAAATCTAGAAGTAGGGAAGGTACATGCCTCAAAAAGGTATAATAAAAAACAAATAAAAAAGTGGACAACAAAGGAAAACAAAATACAAAAGGAACCCCTGTGCGAGACAGTAACATTACCTAAAAAAGAGATTAGCCAGTTATTGGGTAACAATAAAGCAAACAAAGAAGAACAGAGTGGGTCAGCACTCGAAAGGGATTAGAAGGATTTGAAGGCCCAGAAGAACTTGGAGAGTTTTTTATATAGAACTTTGGAATCTGACTGTGTTCTCCATTTGCACAAAGTTTCTATTATGACACATGAAACTGAAGAGAAATTAAATTAAAGTTTAAAACAACTTATAGGACTTACACTGAAAAACAAGACTGATATTGACACAATGTCTAAATTCAGTATTATTAAACCTCTAATAGATACAGAAATGTTTTTTCTGCTTTCAGATCAGTAATTTGTACTTAAGGTTATAGTAAACCAAAAAGCTAGACTAAGGGAAATAGGATTAGAGACTGACAGGGTGACTGAAATCAAAGCACTATTTCCAGAATTCTATAAAAACAATTATAATAGGTTTGATAAAAAAAAAAAGACTTGGTAATATCAGTTTTTGGCTTAAGTAGTTTTCTACATGAAACTAAAAATAAACTTAGGGTAAAGGAGATTGACTTATTGCAGAATTTAACTAGATATAGTAAGTTGAGCCACCTAGATAAGTACGTTAAGAGACACGAGGATGGGGGACAGATTTCGCTAGGTGTCACAAATGAGAAGGATTACAGATATATCCTCTCCAAATCTGAAATTTTGGATATAGTGGAAATCTATTTACATGGAGAAAATGAGAAATAGAGAGAGAAGCATGAATTAATCCTAGGAAATGAATATTGGATAAATATGGTGAAGACAGCTAATCATTTTACAACATTACAAGATTTGGAAGATTGACATGACATAGAGGTAATTGGCAATTTAGGAAAATATATAAAATCTGAGGATTACAACATGCTATCATGGAATGTAGCAGGCTTAAAGACTAGACTAGCTGACCCTTCTTTTATGCAATACCTGTCACAATTTATATGTATTTGTCTCCAGGAAACCTGGTCTAAGAAAGAATTAATGCTACATGGCTATAAAAGCTTTCATAAACAAGCTAGGAGCTCTAATAAATATGGCAGACTATCAGGGGGTTTAAGCACCTGCTGTAAAATAATGAATAACGTGGTCCATACTGAAATTGATATACACTCAGAACACATTCTACCCATAAGAATGGTAGTTAATTTATTAAGTTGTATAATTATTAATATTTATTTTCCACCTAAAGGATCTAAATATTCTGAGGAAAATGACTTGGAGAAACTTTCAATGGTAATAGAGTGTTGCCAGATATCAGATCCTACCTACAAGTTTGTAATAGTAGGAGATTTTAATGCACGGGTTGGACATAGTCAGGAAATGCCTGGTGACCTAGCTTGAGCATGTGCAGCTTTGAATTCAAACCTAATTAGTTTGAGTAGGAGAAGTAGAGGTCAAAGGCAATGCAGAAGAGGTTTGAGACTGATTCAACAACTTGAAAAAAAGAAAGCATTAATCTTGATTAATGGGAGAACAAGAGGAGACAAAGAAGGTGGATTTACTTATATGGGAATCAAGGGTTCTTCAATACTGGATTTCTGTTGGATCTCCTTAGAATTAATTCTAGCATTGAGAGACCTCAGGGTAAGATTAAAAACAGAGAGTGATCATTGCCCATTAGAAATTAACATAGATTTACGGACAAACATAAAAACTCAGAGAAAAGTGGAATCAGAACTAATGAGGGCAAGGAAAGGGATAAAATGGGAACTGCTGTAGGATTTTAAATCCATTCATTCGTTGAAAGATTTTGGAATTAGAGAGGAATTAATTAATCTAATTCAATGTAAACATACAGCAGAATTCATTACCAAATTTAGTGAAATTATGAAATCAATATCACCCATTATAATGGGATTTAAAACTATTAAAGTGAAGAAAGGGAGCAAATGGTTTGACAAAGAATGTACAAATTATAAGAAATATTTAAATAAATGTACAAGAAAGATGCATAAATACCCTACTAAAGACAATAAAACAGAACTGAATAAAAAAAGGAAAAAAAATTATAAGAGGATCTTGAATGAAAAAATGAAACTATAGAACTAAATTATGGAGCCAATTCGAAAAAATAACTTATGAGAATGATAATAGAACATTCTGGCAGATAGTCCTAAAGGGATGGGAGAGAATATCAGAAGAATCTGAGGCCCATATAGATCCATTAACCTGGGAAAATCATTTCAAAAATATGTTCTATATACAGAGGGATGATTTCCCCCAAAGGGAAAGAGGAATTATCAATTTGAGTATTTAAAATTACTCAAGAAGACATCTTTCAAGCAATAAGTGAGGTTAAGAGACATGAAGCCCCGGGGTCTGATGGGTTCCCAATGGAAATTTTCATGAATGACCCAATTTTTGGGGCACCGGTTCTTCATGACTTTTTTACCTCTGTTATAGATACAGGAATAATACCAGATTCCTGGAGGAGGAATATAATTATCCCTATTTTCAAGAAAGAGGAACGTAAAGATCCAAGTAATTAGGGAAAGGGGAAATTGTTTTAACCAGGAAAGGCACACTAAGCTGGAGCTTGTTTCCAGGTGCGACCTGGGAGCACAAGGAAGTTAAGTGACTTACTCAGGGTCACACAGTATGCAAGTGGAAACTGTGGGATTCAAACCCAGGTCTAGTCTGCCAGATGTCACCAGATTTACAGCTCAGAGCCTTAGACCACTGCACTATACTGCCTCCTAATTATAGACCAATCAGCTTATTAGACAAGTCTCAAAAGATATTTACAAGAATAATACTTAACAGCATAATGAAATGGACAACTCAGGAGAAAATCTTGGATGAGGCACAGGCTGGCCTTATGCCAGGGTATGCCATGGTGGACCAATGTTTCGCCCTTTCTCACCTGATACATAAATATATAAACATAAAGAAACAGAAGTTATTCTGTGTTTTTATCGACATAAGGGCTGCCTTCGATCGAGTAAGGAGGGGAAAACTTTGGGAGGTCCTAAAGGACTATGGTATGGATCCAGGTATCCTAAAACTATTTAAAAAATTTTACTCTGATAATTCCACCAGAGTACGTTATAATACAGGAGACTGTACTAAAAAATTTCCATCAAATATAGGTCTACATCAGGGATGTATATTATCCCCTATTTTGTTCAATCTGTTCCTCAATAAGGTTCTGTTGGGGATTGGGAGTCCGGAGCGGCACATGCCCAAGTTGGGATCCAGGGATTGTCCTTATCTGGCTTATACCGACAACATGGTATTAATATCCACAAGCTATTTAGGGATAAGCAGAAGTATAAATAAATTCTATACTGAATGTGAGAATCTGGATCTTCAGATCAATTTTAGTAAAACTAAGTATATGATCTTTAGTAAAATGCTGTTAAAAATAACAAGATGTGCAGATTAAGATGCAGGAATGAGGACATTGAATACATGACAACATTCTGCTATCTTGGTATTGTATTTTCCTAGAAAAAACATTTTGACTTAGTAATGATTAGATTACATAGAATTTTTTCCCATGTTTGAAAGATTTAATTACAGATTCGGAGGTCAATCAGAAAAGGGATTAATGAAAGTAATAAATGCTAAAGTGCTCTCCCAAATCCTATACGGGGTGGAGATTTGGGGAATTGGGAAAACAGATCAGTTAGAGAAACTAATTAATACATTTTATAAAAAACTGTTGGCTTTTCCAAATAGTGCGGCCGCCTGCTTAGTGAGACTAGAACTTGATCAATTTTCAATTAAATGTTGGTCAGAAATCAGAGCAATTAATTATTGGTTTAAAGCCTATAATATGCAAGATGAACATTTACCTAGGATATGTATAGAGGAGATGTTATCATACACATCTAAAGGTTTTACCTTCCCAAGTATTGCTATTTTGGAAAAAATGATAAAACCATATGGCCTGCTGGAATTACTAAATAAAAGTTATGTTATTCAGCAGGCAGACCTAAAATAAATTATAAAAGACAGCATAAAAGACATTTATCTGCAGAAAGAAATTGCGCTGCCAAAAAAATTATAAATATTATTTATTTATTTATTTATGAAATTTTGGTGACTGGGTAGGCCCACTGAGCCCGGAAGGTCCCTTTTTAAGGGGCAACCCGAGATAACAATACATGTTTTGATACAGTGGAAACAACATTTGCTTAGTAGATAATAGAAAAAATCAACTGGGAATGAAACAATATTTCTATTTAATAAAAGACCCTATCAATAGGAAAGCTTTTACAAGATTCAGATTTGGGTTTATTGAGCGTAATACTGTAAGGAAATTATATGGGATAGGTGAAACCAAAATATGTATATGTGGACTGTATAAATTCCAAAGACATTTGTACATTGGAGAAATATTATTAGACTTAAATATGGAACCTAAGTATCAGTTTAATTATCTTTTAAAAACATGTAATGTACATCATTTACAGAGAATATCTAGGTTTTGTAGGTTAATCAAGTATAAAAAATTACATATTAATAACAAAAAAAGATAAAATCATTTGAAATGCATGTATAATGGTTTAATACTGATATTTTGAATTGATATGTCTCTCTCTGCAAACTTGATTTTAATCAAAGAATGTTTTAAATGTGTTATTTCTTTTTAATTTTTGTAATTTGATGTTTGTATATTGTAAAAATAATTTTAACGTTGTTAACAATAATACAATACTACTACTACATTACTGTGTTTCTTACACTGACTGACTGTCCAGTGTGTCATTCCAGTCAGAGAAATGCACGAGGACAGTAATATGGAGATGTAACATAATGACACATAAAAGGCATCATTTTCAGGAAATTTTGGCCAGAAATACTTATAAGGTAAAAACACACTTAATTCAAAAGAACCTCAACACTAGCCATTGTAGCCACATTTTTATATCACATAGGATGCTCAGGTCATGTCACGATCCCCACAAGAAAAGTCTAAGGCTTTTATTTGCTCCAAATGACCAAAAATAGTGAAATACACTAGCAATGAAAGTTTGTGTAGAATGCTAATTTATTGGCTGTCGCACTGTCCAAAAAGCAGTTTGAATTTAGCCCTTGTAGAATTACCAAGTGAAGTTCACCAAACATTGTGTGACACACACACACACACACACACACACACTCACACACACACACATGCCAGGGACCACATTCAAACTATGCATACTGCACTTGGGAATTCTGCAAGTGCTGAATCTAAATTGCTTTTCTCTGTGGACAGTGTGACAGCTAGTGAATTAGCCTTCTAACTAAAGTTTCACTACTACAACAGCCAAGTCATTGTTTCACGTTTGTCTCTGTATAAGAATAAATGGCTTAAACATTGTTCAACTGCTCAAGTTTTTGTTCAAGAGACATATGACAGCACATGAAGTTATTATAGCCATTGTTAGTAAAGTATATTTCACTATATTTGGAGCAAATAAAGTTTTAAGACTTTTTCTGAGGCGATTGTGACATGACCTGAGCATCCCATGTGACATGCAAATATGGCTACAACGGCTAGTGTTGATGTTCTTCTGTACTGTGTGTGTTTTTGTCTTATAAGAATTTCTGGCCCAGCTACTCCATAACAGGATCATTACACAAGCTAAGCTCTAAACAATAACCCGGGGAGCAGGTTGGCTCCTGGTTTACAGTATGCAGACTTTATTGGAAGATACATTTTCTTATTTTATTTAACTGGTGCTAGATTTTGTAGCTGTTGCAGCATGACATAATTCATGAATGGTAACTTGTGAAGCAGGTTGGCTCCTTGTCTCATGTACACAGATTCACAAATTGGAAGGTTGCTTTTTTTTGTTAACAATTTTAGCAGATGCTGGGCTTTAAATCTGTTGCAGCCCAATTTCATTTTCAACCATGTGGTGATTTTGAAGTCCCCCTCATCCTGGAACATTTACTTTTTTTACATTCACTCTATTTTACACCTGGATGTACAACTTGTTCTCTCCTTCTGGGTGATCCATATCAATAAAATCAACTATTTTCATTCTATTGTTTGAACAATTGCAAATGTGAGAGCGAGAGGAGAGAGAGAGAGAGAGAGAGAGAGAGAGAGAGAGAAACAGAGAAATTCTGATGGACACAAGCTCTTGGCCAGTTTATATGTTTCTATGCTACAGCTATCTTGATTCTACAATGGGAAGATAGTGTGGGCAAGTGTTTCGAGCACACAACTGTGAGCCAAGAGATCCAAGGTTCAAATCCCACTGCAACCACTAGCTCTCTGCATGACTTTGAGTGAGTCACTCACTCCAATGTGTGTCAATTGCTCCAGCTGTAAAACTGGGTAGACTTAAGACCCTCATAACTGACATTGTATCTCACTAGCAAACCTGGGTTTAAAAAGATAAATCCTCTCTCGCGCTGTCTCTCTCACTGCATATGTCTTAAAGTTATTTTGAGAGATACTACCTTTGGTATATTAGTAGTAGTGGTGGTGGTAGTGGTTGCAGTGGCACATCACTCTCCCATTGTGTTAGGGTAACCACACAGAGTTTGGTACCTTGTGCAAGACCTTGGGTAGGCTAAACCCTTTCAATCAATCAAACTTTATTTAACCAGGCATAACACCATTGAGCAAGATCATTTTCAAGGTGGTCCTAGACATAACCATAATTCAAGCATAATCATTTACAGTAGCTGGTCTGCACTCAAGAGATTCAGGACAAGACTTAGTCCATGTTAAAAATAGCATGGTCTGCAAAGCATATAGAAAACACCAGTCAGCAAGAATAAGTCTGCTGCTAGCTTTTGGTTATTTTGTCATAGTTTTTTTTTGAATTTTCTTGCAAACAGTTATGTGACAGCTTTTGAAAGTGGTCTAGTAGTTCCACATAACATTTAAAGTGCAATCAATTCTAAAAGTGTTACTGTGATTTACACAGATTACAGGTAAAACAGACTACCTCTGTAGCTCACTGCTAGCTCACTGAAGCACAAAGGAGGTTGAATGATTGACTTGTGAAATGAGTAACCCCTAGAGGTGACCTGTTTTGAACAGTAATCTGTATAAATCACAGAAACACCTTTTGAATTGATGACACTTTAAATATTTCTATGTGGGAACTACTGAATCACTTTAAAAAGCTGGCACATAGTTCTTGGCAGCACATCTCGTTAATAAACCATTACAAAATATTCATAAAAACTAACAGAAGACTTATTTTTGTCTGTCCAGTGTTTTTCATGTACATTATGAACTGTGCTAATTTCACAATGAACAAAGTCTTGTTCTGAATCTCTAGTACACAGTAACCTGGGGGCTGGGGTTCATATGTGATTTTGGGAATGCTGTGCCATGGCTGACTGTAAGTGGGGTGGGGTGAAGGCAACTGGCTCCCAGGGAGAGCGGAAATGTGTTAATTGCATTTACCTTTCCCTTTGCCAGCTGACAAACAGCACGGACTCAGTCGTGATAATAATATACTTTCAGTTTTTCTCTTGATGTAGAGTGTATGTACTGGATGAGCTGACATTACAAATAGTTTAATATGATCTTGTGTTGAATTTTAAGTGGGCAGTACTTTTCTTTCCCTTTTGGGACAGTCAGATGGGAGATTTGGGGAAGGGGACCTCTTTCAAGTGCAGAGAAAAGTACAGTGAGTGGTGGGGAGGTGGAGTTGGGGTGAGTTAACCATACTCTCGGGGAAGTGGACCTCTCAAGACATCAAGCGCAGAGAAAATAAGGCTCTTCAACTACCATACCTCATACAGTCTGCGTAGTACTTGGGATCTCCATGGAAGAAACTATTTTAACACTTCATCATGTTGTACGGACAGAAAACATGACATAGGTCCTTTTTGGATGCAAAACGTCTGCAGGCTACGCCCACTGCAGAAGTAAAAAGTGTCTCCTCATCTCCCTCCTGAACCTTCCTCCTTCCAGTCTCATATCATGGCCCCTAGTGTCCCTCCCTTCCCTTACTTTGAACAGCCCCTCTGTACCTGTCTTGTTTATTCCTGTTATGTACTTAAAGGTTTCAATCATGTCCCCACTGTCCCTCCTTTCCTTCAGCGAGTACATGTTCAACTCCCTCAGCCTCCTTTCAAATGATAAGTCCGCCAGCCCATTGATCATCTTTGTCACTCTGTGCTGCACCCCCTTCAGTAACTTAATGTCCCTCTTCAGATACGGGCACCAGTACTGCATGCAGTACTCCAGGCGCGGTCTAACTAATGACCTATATAGTGGCAAAATCACCTCCTCCCTCCTAGAGGATATACCCCTTGCAATGCAACCCAGCATCTTGTTGGCCTTTGCAGAAGCCTTCCTGCATTGTGCCGAGTTGTTCATTGACCTTGTAATGAGCACCCCCAGATCCTTCTCCTCCTCCTCTGTCTGGGCTAGCTGCACTCCCCCCTGCTGGTAACTCCTCCTTGGATTATTTGCCCAAAAATACAGCATCTTGCACTTTTTGGCATTAAACCCCAGTTGCCAGGTGTCTGACAAGGTTTCAAACTTTGCCAGATCATCCTTCAACCTCTGCCATACCCCTAGGTCATCCACCACCACTCTCATCTTGGTATCATCAGCAAACAGACTGATCTTGCTCTTGATGTCCAATGATATTTCTGCAATGGCTATCCCAAACAACATTGGTCCCAACATTGAGCTCTGTGGAACACCACTCATCACTACCCTTGGATGTGAGAGCTCCCCATCCACCTCCCTCTGTTGCCTTCCTTGAAGCCATTTCCCTACCCATCTCACCAGCTTTGAACCAGCCCCTGTGCCTTCTTACTTACCTGTACTTCCCAGCCTCCCATGTGGCACTGAGTTGAATGCCTTACTGAAGTCCAGATACAGGACATCCACTGCATGGCCCCAGTCCAGCTGCCTAGTTACCCAGTCATAGAACTCCACCAGGTTGGTTTGGCAGGATCTGCAATGTAAGAAGTCATGCTGTCTGCTGTAATGTAGTCCTTTGGCCTCCAGGAGGGCCATCAGCCTCTCCTTCATGATAGTCTTCACAGCTTACCCATGATGGATGTAAGGCTCACCGGTCTGTAGCTCCCCAGTTCATCCTTGGAGCTACTCTTGTGGAGGGGCACCACATGAACCATCCTCCAGTCCTGAGGTACACATCCTGAGTGTAGTGAGGCATTAAATAGGTCTGCCAAAGGTCCCAGAAGGACCTCTGCCAGCTCCTTCAATACTCTTGGGTGGGTGCCATCTTGTCCTGGTGCCTTGTCTACCCTCACTACCATCAAACCCTCCCGAACTCCGCCCTTCATGATTTCCCCAACTGTCACCCCCTTCCCCCCCATTTCTGCTGTTCTTCCCCCCCTTGGGTATCACCCCCCCCCTTCTTCTTAGTAAATACCAAGCAGAAGTAATCAATTAGCACATCTGCCTTATCGCACCCTGCTTCCACCCAACCCCCTCCTTCCTAATCCTTACTATGTGGTGCTTACAGCTCATTTTCTCCCTGATGTACCTAAGGAAGTCCTTCTCCCCATTCTTAATGCCTTGTGCCAGCCTGAGCTCCGTAGATGCCTTGGCTCCCTTTACTGCCCATGTCACCTCCTTCGATTCCATCAGGTGCTCCTCCCTGTCCTTCCCTTCCCTGTTTTCTTCTACCTCCTAAAGGCAGCTCTTTTCCTCCTTACCTTTTCCATGACCTCTTTGCTCAACAGCTCAGTTTCTTAGCCCTAGTCTTCTTGCTATGGGCCTTGCAGCAGGTTTTGGTTGCCTCCACTATCCTCAGCTTTATGAGCTCTCACCTCTGGTTAGTGCTCATACTAGGTTGAATTCTGGCCAGGTACCCTTTTACCAATTCTCCCATTCTCCCAAAATCAGCCCTCCTGAAGTCCAGCACTCTTGTGCCAGATTTCACTCCTTCCTTGCCCATATCCAGTGTGAGTCATACTGAGTGGTGGTCACTCCCTGACAGCTGTTCTTCCACTGTAAGTTCTCTCACAATCTCCTCATTTAGCAGCACAAGGTCAAGGGTATTCCCTAACCTGGTTGGTTCACTGACCATTTTGCAGCAGGAAGCTATCTTGGAAGGCATCCAGCAATACCTGCTCCCTTCTACTCCTGGTTGTTGGGGTACTTCAGTCCACTCCTGGCATGTTGAAGTCCCCCACAATCACCACACTACCCTTCTCGCAGGTCCTCCTGATCTGTCCCGCTAGTTCCCTGTCTAACTCCTCCATCTGAGATAGCGGCCTGTACATCATTCCCATTCTGAGAATCCTATTCTTGGAATCCTGGATTTGCATCCAAAGTGACTCCGCATTACCCTCCTCTCCTTCCTCCCTTACACACTTCAGTCCTTCCTTCACATATAGTGCCACATCTCCTCCTTTCCCAATCACTCTGTCCCTATGAAATAACCTGTACCCTGATACAGACAGGTCCCAGTCATTGTATTAGGTGGCCCATGTTTCTGTGATGGCTGCAATTTCCACCTCTCCCTCTGCCATAAGCACCTGTAACTCTGCAGTTTTCCTCCCAAGGCTCCTAGCATTAAGGGTAACCACCTTCTACAATTTCTCCCTCCCATCCTGCCCTCCTTTAATAGCACCACCAATAGTACTTGCCATTTGTCCTTTGTCACTGTTATGGGGGTAAGCTCACATGGTTTCCCAACCTGTGGTCTCTGCATGTCTCTTGCCCACTTGCCACCCCACCCCGCTCCTAGTTTAAATTCCCAACTTCCTCCATGTACTCCTCCTTCCTCTGTTTCAACACTTTCTTTCCCTCCTTACTCAAGTGTAGTCTGTCCTTGGCATAGAGACTGCTGTCCTTCCAGGTCCTTCCCCACCCCCAACAGCCCATTCCCTTTAGCATGACACCAGGTTCTTAGCCATCCATTATATTCCTCTATTCTCAGCTTTCTTGTTGTGCTTGCCTTGGGCACTGGAAGTATCCCTGAAAATGTTACTGATCTTCCTGCCTTCCTCACATAATTGTCCTAGTTCCTCAAACCTCCTCTGGACTATATCTACTGTTTTGTCAGCCAGGTCATTTGTCCCAAGATGTATAATTAAATGAGGCTTGTCCCTACCCCTTCTAGCATATTTTAGAATAGATTTCCCCACACTTTCCACTGTCATTCCTGGCCTGGCCTCCACCCAAATGCCACTATGCCTCTCCCCCTTGTTACCGTACCTGACTCCTCTTATTACTGAGTCCCCCAGCACTAAAATTCCACCCCTCTTACTCCCTGCTTGCTTCCATTCATCTCCATCTCTCATTCCCAGCTCCTCTTCTTCCTCCTGCACATTGCTTGTCCCTTTTGCCCCTGTTGCAGTTCTCCCAGGAGAACTCCCCCCCTCTGGTTTGGTCCAGGCATCTATCAATTACTCCTCCAATTGCATCACCTCCATCCTCCCTCCTCCCTCCTCCTTCTTCTTCCCCTCTGGCAGTGCAAAACTATTTTCTGAAGACCCTTCAGAAATGCCTATTTCCTCTCTTTTCATAGTAACCAGTTCCCTCCTTTCCACTTCACGACTGTTGCCACGTCTTCTCCTCCCCTCACAAGTCCCTGTCTCTTCCTTCCATTTGTCTTTTGTCTCCAGACCTGGTTTCCCTGGCAGTCATTCTTCCTGGCCTGGGCCCCTTTGTCTCTGCTTTCCTTCTTCTGACCCTCTCCTCACCACTGCTAGCTCAAATTGCCCTCCCTCATCTCCCCTCTTCCCTCCCTCCAGTATTGGGCTAAACCCACCTCCAGTCTGCCTTGCTTGTCTTAGTTCCTCCTGCAGACTCTCAATCTCCTTTCTAAGTTTCTCTATGTGGTTGCACACTAAAGATTCTCTCACCCTACAGGCAATTTTGAGAAAGATTTGTACACTGCAGTTGTTGCAGCCTACCACCCTATCCATTGCTCTTTGTGCCCACCAGTGACCCCCCCACCCTTCCAGATGAAGGATACCAAACATTCCCCCAAGTCTCCCTTCTCCCATCTCTATCAGTGCAAAACATTTTCTCCTTTTCTTAATTTTCCTTACCCCCTTTGTCATACACATCTAGACAGATTGAGCAACTGCTTTTTATATCCATATCCTTCCTGTCCACACCCAAAAAGAGACTTTAAGTAACTATTGTACAACCTTCTTCAAACTTCTACTCCTCATTTCCACAATACAAATAGCAATGCAAAGAAGTAACAATGAAAGCTTCTTGATTTGCAGTTACTTCCTTTCTACTAAGATAGCAGTCACTTCTTCACTCGCTACTGTTCCTTTCCTGGATGTCTACTTCTGCTATGACAGATGCATGTCCTTTGCCTGTTTTTGGAAGTGATGTCAGAATCCCTGGTATAAAAGAAATCATGGACCTGAGGTGGGTGGGGTTAGAAGCAGTGGGGTGGGACCAGCCTGTGCCTTCCAGAAACAATCAGATAGCTGAGGCCCCAGGTCAGACCATTAGAACCCTTCCCCCACTATGCACTAAACTTTGCAGCTAGTGAAGCTAGCAAAAAGCAATCACATTTCCACTCAAAGCACAAAAATAGGTTTGCTACCAAAGGAAAAAGGTCTCCAATTCAAACAGCCTCACTAACAACACATCAAAGTAGGCTTGAATTAGAAGATATACGTCTCCAATTCAAAGAAACAGTCCCAATAAAATCACACCAAATAGATTTTAAATCAGAAAAAATAGGCCTCCACACATGCAGCCTGCTACACAGTGAAACATCAAACAAATGAGTCCACTTATAGCCACCAAAATAGGTTTCAAAATTACAACAGTCCCAAAACAATACCCTGCTAGCCCCTTAGAAGTAGTAAGAAAGAAAAGAAATAACCTTCTACCAAGTAAAATCCACAAGAAACAATGTAAAAGCAGCAAGAAGAAGCTACTGTACTGGAACTGATCTGATCCCTTCCCCTTCTGGTTACTTCTGAGAATCCAAAAGCAACTGACACTACAACCTGATTCAGCACCACCTCCAGTTAGTTATCTGAGTGAGACCTAGCCAGACCATTAGCACTCTTCCCCCACTATTCACTAAACTTTGCAGCTAGTGAAGCCAGCAAAAAGCAATCACAACTCCTCTCAAAGCACAGAAAATAGGTTTGTTAGCAAAAGAAACAGGTCTCCAATCCAAACAGCCTCACCAACAACACATCAAAGTAGGCTTGAAGTAGAAGATATACGTCTCCAATTCAAAGAAACAGCCCCAATAAAATCACACCAAACAGGTTTTAAATCAGAAGAAATAGGCCTCTACAAATGCAGCCTGCTACACAGTGAAACATCAAACAAATGAGTCCACTTATAGCCACCAAAATAGGTTTCAAAATTACAACAGCCCCAAAACAGTACCCTGCTAGCCCCTTAGAAGTAGTAAGAATGAAAATAAATAACCTTCTACCAAGTAAAATCCACAAGAAACAATGTAAAAGCAGAAAGAAGAAGCTACTGTACTGGAACTGATCTGATCCTTCCCCTTCTGGTTGCTGCTCTGTTGTAGACAGTCCATTTTCTGTAAATACATGCCTGATACACCTGCAAAGGCGCTATTTGTACTGCTGGTTTTTTTTACTATATTTTCAATTCATGTTACAAGCTATGAAACTAGTTACTATGTCCATCATTGCAATGAAAGGGTACATTATGCACCGCAGTGCAGATTATTTTAACTAGCTGTTTCTGAGCTTCATTAGTCAGGGCTGCATGTTTGTTGGCAAGTCATAAATGATTTTGATGCAGAATGTTTATTTCTTGATTCCTGATGAAAACATACACTTGTTTTTGTAAAGACCTTAAAGAGGTCTTTTAAGTACACTATAGTAGGTCCACTTGTATTATAGCTTATTTGATAATGAAACACTCACTTTGCCCAAAAAAGGGGTATTTTAGAGATGATGTCACAGACAGGGTCCACTCCCTGAGGACATTGTTACAGACAAAGTGCTGTGGCTGTTGTTTAGGCCCTTGGTGTTTGGTTATAATATGAATTTTCTGCTGAAATGGAATTACTTCAAGCAGTGCAATAGACTTCACATTTTTGGTGGCATCCCTGTGTTGGTATGTGGTTAATTTGTTGCTGACTTGGGATTCTAAAAGGGATACTATTGGTATTATTTCATCTGGTAGTGCTGCTACAAACCCTAACACCTATTTTAGGTTCCCTAGTGTTCCAGAGATCATTTGCATGTGGCATCCTCCCAGACAGGTTGAGAACTACACTGGAGGCTGATTTGCCTGTTTGTGTCTGAGTGTGTCAACAAGTGACATCAATTAGAATATAGCACATCAGCATTATGATCTACTCATAAATTTTGTGCATACGGTTGGTCCAGTCATGTGTCCCTACTTCTAACATGACACTGATAGCCATAGTGATCAAAGGAAATGGACTCCCATGCCTGGCCCCATTCTGGGGATTTACTGTCCTCAGTTTTTATCTGGATCCTCCACCTGATGACCTTCATTCAGGACACCTCCTCTGGGGATTACATAACTACTTTTGCCTAGTGTTTTAATTTCCAAAGAGCAATTCAGTGAAGGTTAACTTATATATCTAATCTCTCCTTTGTGTACAAATAGTGGGAGTGGATCATCACAGATCTTAGTAACCTCACTTGTGGGTGATTCTCCATTTCTCCCATTGTGCCTTCAGGTTTCCCAGTCTTGAAATTCTTATACTCAGGACTTCCATCAAGTCCTCCTTTTCACATCTGTTATCCTATGAGTGTTTCTGATCAAGGACCTTGACTGGACCCCAAGCCTCGAGAGACCTCACCAGAGGGGACCAGTGCTACTCTGTTCCCAGGGGCCCTGACACCATCATTAAGTCAGCTGGCCCCCTTGGCTTGGTTGCTGCCAGCACGCTAGACTCTGCTGCTGATTGTCACTCTCCCGCTTTCTCATTTTGCATTTTTTGCCACACCAACAGTTTACATTTGCCTTCCCTTCTTAGAAGGTAAGGGGGAATGGCACAGCCACAAATATTAGCTGTATCCAGCATCATTTTGTTTTCTGCAATGTGATCATGCAGTGGCATGCCAATTTGGTACCACATTCCTGCACTCTTGATGTGCATCACCTCTATGGTACTGACTATATTTATTTATTTTTGTGTCGTAATACTTCAGTGTAATTGCTGATCACTACCACAGTGTGTCATTTTCAAAAGACAAATATACACATGCACCAGCTCTGTGGTGGTCACCCTTCTTTCCCCTACAGTGCATTTAAGTGTACTGCTAAGTACTGCATCTAACCAGTTTTACATACACCACAGAGATGCACCACTGAAATGCCACATATACCACAGGGAAAATGAAAGTTTTGCCTGATTCTGCGGGGTGTTTGTGAAGAGAAAACAATCCCTGATTTCATACAGTTGTACTGCATTCCACTTTATTTATATAAACCACAGAGATGCACCCCTTAAAAACCACATACCACAAAATAGTGATACTTATGGTTGCTTTTGTAGGGTGTTTATGAAGTGAAAGCAGTCCTTGTTTTCATATAGTCGAGCTGCACTCTGATATATTTACATATACAATACAGATGCCAGCCTCAAAAAACACTTCCAATTTGTTTCAACACCTGGGATTTAAAAATCAGTGGCAACCATTTTACACATTGTCAGAAAAAAGCCTGAATTCAGGTCCCAGTGTTAAAAGTAGTGTTTCCTGAAAGTTACATGCTGTTTAGTTTTGTGGTTTTCTTTAAATCAGCATTTAATAACCTGTTCTGCATTAACTAAAAACAGGCTGTTTCTGTCCCTCTGACTGAGACTGGGAGAGAGATGACATCATATGGGACTAGGCTACAGCTTCAGCAGTGTAAGTACCTGCTTGACTGCTGAGATGTTAGCTTCCCAATTAGAACAATCTTTGAGGTAATTGCTGTCCAGGGCTTTTACAAACTCAGTCTCTGGTATTTGTTCAGATGAATTAGCTGAAAATCCACATTTTGTTCTTCTAAAGAGCTTATCATTTGAGTTTTAGTGCTGAATTGAAGTGGTATGCATTTGAGAAATCAGCTTATCTGTATCACATCTTCTGCCAGTTCTTTCTGATCAAAACTTTGTGCTTTACTCTAGCTATAACACTGGGTTGTTTATTTAATGGATATAAAATAAGGCAAAAGTTTGTTAGTTCATACAAGACATTTGTCTTTTCAATGTAGACTCAATAAATAAGTTCATGCAAGAACATCATTTTCCTTTCAGATTGACAGACAGGTGCCTGCCACACTCTGCTATTTCAGGCACACATACTGTTGAACTCGCAAATTTCAGTTCTTTGATGGTTTATGAGTTAAAATACATCATGCATATGTATAACTAGAAATACTACATGGCATCCTGATGCCCCCATCTCTTGCCTACAGTTGAGGCAGCAGCACTCTGCTGCCCCATGTCACCTGCCCCACATGCACCCTGTCTCCTGCCCAAATTAGAGGATGCTGCACCCTGTTGTCCACTCTCTTGTCCCATAGAGTCAGGGCTACTGCACCCTGTTGCCCCATGATCTGCCTATGCAATCAGGGCCTCAGTATCATGCTGCTCCCTGCCTGAACAGTTGAGATTACTGTACCCTACTATGGCCCTTTGTCCCCACCCCCTCAATCAGAGCCACTGCACCCTGTTCCTCCTGTTCCTATCACCATAGCCTGGGCTGCTGTGCACTTCTATACCCTAGAATCCCATGCCCCCTGCTTCCATATTTGGGGCTGCTGCACTATGATGCCCATGCCACCAGAGGTGGGGCTTTTACTGCATCCAACTACCTGCATCCATTTTCCCACATGGACAGGGCTGCTACAGCATGAACATCCCACCCTATGGTCAGGGTTGTTGTGCCCTGCTACCCACTTCATGTTCTGCCCCACAATCAAGGCTTTCTCACCATGCTGTAGTCTGTCTCCTGTCTCCTGCCATCATAGCCAGAGTTGCTGCACCCCATTCCTGTCTACACAGTCAGGGCTGATGTACAGTACCCTCTTGTATCCTGCAATCCAATTCTTCCACAGCCCCATGACTTTGCAGTTAGGGTTTCCAGCACCATGGTGCCCCCTGCCACCAAAGTCAAATTTGTTTGCTTCACTGCCCAAAAGAAAAAAAAATACATCATTTTTTATTTTTCATTTTGTATTATGGGATGAAGGGCAGAGGGCATTAGGGTGCAGAAGTCCCAACTGTTTGGTCAGGAGACAAGGGTGGCATTAGGGCACAGCAGCCCAAGTTGTGGGACAGGAGACAGCAGTCACACCTGGGTGGAACTAACACAACTATGGGGGCATTAAACAGTGTGCAGCAAATGCCCTAACCCTTGTGGCAAGTGGCAACATGGTGCACCAGCCCTAACTGTAGAGGCAAGGGGCTTTAGGCACAGCAGGCTACAGCAGCACTACATGAGTAGTCTGGAGCAGGGTGCAATAGCCCTCACTATAGTAGTAGTAGTAGGGGACTGTGGACAGCATGGTGAAGAAGTCTTGACTGTGGGGCAGGACACAGGGGGTATCAGGGTACAACAGCCTGACTGCGGGATGGGGTGCTCATGGTGCAACAGCCCAGCTCATTTGGGACACTGGATGTGGATAGCAGGGTGAAGAAAAAGCCCCACCTCTGATGGCATGGGCAGCATAGTTCAGCAGCCCCAATTGTAGAGGCAAAATACAATGGACCCTAGGGTGTAGCAGAGCTCAGCAGCCCTGACTGTGGAGACAGAAACAAGGGGTAACAGGGTGCAGTGTCCTCAACTGTGGGTTTGTGGGACAGTGGATAGCAGGTTGCAACAACCCCAACTGTTCTGGCATGGGGAAGCATGGTGCAGGAGCCCTGACTGTTCATGCTGATGGTGGGCAACAGAGTTCAGCAGCCCCAACTGTGTGGGTGAAGACAGTAGGAAGCAGGGTGCAGTGGCCTTGAATGTGGGGCAAGAGACATAGGGCTTGTGGGGGCAGAGGACAGGGCATGACAGTGCAGCTGCCTCAATTATGGTGCAGGAGACAAGGGGCATCAAGATGCTATACACTCTTTCTAGTTATGCATTATGTATTTTCACACAGAAACCATCAAAGAACTGAAATTTGTGAGTTCGTATTGTACATGTACCTGAAATAGAAGAGTGTGAAAGGCAAGTGTTTGTCAATCTGAGAGAAAGAAAAATTATTCTTACACGTACCTATTTATTGAGGCTACATCAACTACTTATATGAATTAACACACTTTAGATTTATTTTATATCCATTAAATAAATAACCCAATGTTATATAGCTAGAAAAAACTGAGTTCTAATGAGAAAGAACTGGTAGCAGCTGTGATGCAGATAGGCTGATTTCTCAAATGCATATCACTTCAATTCAGCACTGAAACTCAAATAATCAGCTCTTTAGAAGGACAAAGTGTGTATTTTCATCTAATTCAAAACAAACACCAGAGACTGAGTTTGTAAAAACCCTGGACAGCAAACAATTACCTCACAGATTGTTCTAACTGGGAAGTTAACAGCTCGTCAGTCAAGTAGGTACTTACACTGCTGAAGCTGTAGCCTAGTACTAGATACTAGATACTGACAACAGTAAAAATGGAAAGGGACCTGGGGGTAATTATATCAGATGACCTAAAGGTGGGCAAGCAATGTGAGAAGGCAGTAAGGAAGGCTGGGAGGATAATGGGATGCATAGGGAGAGGCATCAATAATAGAAAACAGGAAGTTGTTATCCCTCTGTACAGACAGTTGGTGAGACCCCATCTGGAGTACTGTGTGCAGTTCTGGAGACCCTATCTCCGCAAAGACATAGACAGAGTGGAGGCTGTCCAGAGGAGGGCAACCAAAATGGTGCAGGGTCTGCACCAGAAGACATACGAGAAAAGACTAAAGGTGCTTAATATGTATACCCTTGAGGAAAGGAGGGAGAGAGGGGACATGATAGAAACTTTCAAGTACCTCAAGGGAATCAACAAAGTCCAAGAGGGTGGCATCTTTCAGAAAAAGAGATGTACAAGAACAAGGGGGCACAATTTGAAGATAGAGGGGGGACGGCTCAGAGGTAATGTGAGGAAGTATTTTTTTACAGAGAGGGTTGTGGATGCATGGAACGGCCTTCCTGAGGAGGTTGTGGAGTCAAGAACAGTGGGGAAATTCAAGAATGCATGGGACAGACAGAAGGCAGTCCTAGTGGGGGTTAGGAGGAAGTAAGCTGTTGGTTAACTAGGATCTGCAGCTTATCTGTTAAGTAGGAACATGGGCAGACTAGGTGGGCCAAGCGGTCCTTACCTGCCGTCAAATTCTATGTTTCTATGTTTCTATGCTTCTAGTCCCATATAATGTCATCTCTCTCCCAAGCTCATTCAGAGGGACAGAAACAGGCTGACTGTTTTCAGTTAGTGCAGAACAGGTTATTAAATGCTGATTTAAAGAAAACCACAAAACTAAATAGCATGTAACTTTTAGGAAACACTACTTATAACTCTGGGACCTGAAGTCAGGCTTTGTTTTATAATGTGTAAAATGGTTGCCATTGATCTTGAAGTGCATTTTTGAGGACACCATGGGGAACATGTACAGTGAATGTCATGCTCACAGTATGCCACAAGAAATTCAAAAGTTAACCTTTGTTGTGCAGCCTAATAGTTTACTTTGATCAGTACTCACTTGATGCCTTAACACTACCCATTCCTTGTCAGAGATTAACCTGACCTGTCTTCCATCCATCACATTCTGAATAGAGCGACAAGTACTTTCATTTTCCACAACCCACATCCTACAAACAGAGATTGTCACCATGTCCCCATGACAACATCATAATGAGGTGAAGCAAAGTACTTGTAACCCTATTCAGAATGTAATGACAGGCCCACAGAAACCTGTGAAACTATTGAATGAAGGTTAGGAGCTCATGGGGAAAAAACAATTAATAGAAGCAGGTCAAGTCTAGTCTCTGAATTAAATCACAGGGGTGACAGAACTCCAAGTCTGATACAGAAACAATTGCACACTAGGCACTCAAGCACCACCACACCAGAGTTGGACTGACTCACCAGGGTACCTGGAAATTTCCAGGTGGGCCTCATGTTGAGTACCTGGTGGCCTTCTAAACTATGAGAATCTTTGTTTTTATTATCTATTTTTAATCAAATGGGCCCTGTAAGTAAATGTAAGATGCAAACACAGATCAGGTCTATCATACTGAAGTGAAATACTGCTATGGGTGTGCCACCTTGTGCCCTCCCCTATTGATTTTCCAGATTGGCCCCTATGTCAACTTTCCAATTGGGCCCCTGTACCCCAGTCTGGCCCTGCACCATGCCCAGGGATACAGAACCGGTTAGATGCTGATGCTGAGTCCAATTCCACCTGTTTCAAGGAAGGCGATGCTTGGATGTGTGTGTTTGCAAGATCACATTACAAGAGGTACTGTTACCACAGTGGGCCATTTACAGTATATCAGTATCATTCACATACTGTAATTTGTAACTTTATATAACAAACATTGGTTAGATTACATTTGCCCTATTTTTCCCAGAAGTTACACCCCTGCATTTGGCATCTCAAAGAATATTGAACCTGTGGGAAACTTGACATGCAGTGATCCTGTGCTGAGTTCATCACTTTTTAATTCTGTGATGAACTGCATTGACAAACTTTCTGTTGGAGCAAAGGATGGTAGCAACCAGAATACCAGCCAGATGGCCAGTACCTCTCAAGAGTTTTGTTATGCATAACTGAGCAGAGGCTTTCTTGTGTGTATCTAATGGATACATGAGATGGGTGGCAGTTCTCAAAACTCTTGAGTACAAAACATTTCATCACTACAGTGCATGTTGCAAAAACTTTCACCCATTACTGTACCAGAGGTACTGAACAGGAATGTATGTTTTAATGTTCGCTAAATGTTTGTATTATTAAAGGGTGCAAATATTTGTCTGAAAATTATAATGAGGTAGGAAATTGAGTTGGGGTACTTTCATATACCCTGCAATCACAGCCACCACAAAAATCCTGTCTGATGGATACTACTACCAGCAGTGTTGGAGCTCAGCCTGGATGGGGAGTTCTATCAGGACAACCTCATCAGGACATGGCTGGTTCATTGCTATTTTGTAAGGGTTGCCTCAGCATGTTGCACTGTGCTGTAAGCATGCCATGTATAGTAGTAGCACAGTTCAAAGACATAAAGTTGTGCTTTTCTTGTTCTGCAGATGAGCAGTAACACACCATGCCTGAACCATGATCCTGGAAGGGTGGCAGCAGCAGTGAAGGACAGGACTTCATGAAGGGCATAGCTAATGTTTGATACATTTCTGCTCTTTTTGGGAGTGGGTTACTTTTGTTGGATTTACAGTATCACTTTTCGTACACAGTAGTTTTCCGCAGACATGTAATGCCAGAGATCATGCATGCACACTGAGCCATGAGCTCTGAGAGCTGCAGTAAAGGACAGGCTTACTGTAAAGTTCCCAGTATTGTAACTGGGATTTGAAGACCTTCTTTTTGTGTTAGGAAGAAGGGGAATTTTTGTTTAATTTCTTGAGTTTGTGGTACCTCTTTTTTTATACAGTGCAGCATTTTTCAGTACTACACATTATTGAAATGCTACTACTTTCTACCAAAAAAAGATTACTGTGCATTTTGGAGGTGCTTGCATGTTTCAAAGGGCCTCCTCTCCTCAGTAACAGCTGTATCCACTAGCCTACTGAATCATTAAGTTTTCAATTGGGAATGGCACAGAGTATTTAAAGGGCCCCTTCCCCAATTTATTCAGTTGGGAATGTCAAAAGTGTTTGGTAGTTTACTCACCTGGTAAAGGTGATTGTGTTACTGTATATCCATGGCACCTCCAAACTTTACCTTAGGGTTATGTACACCTGATAGGCTGCCGATGCACATGTGACCTAAGATCAAATTATGGTCTGTCCTCCAAGCCCCTTCCTGTTTTGTCTTATCTCCAGTTTCAATACTTCCATAGCTGTGAAAGGAATAATTAGTTGATATGCACAGAAAGAATGATGGTACCCCAGATAATGACATGTCACAACAAAGCAGATTTATTTTCTATTTGCTTACACTAAATTCCTTTGTGTCTCCTGGGTTGCGATAGTGCCCACTTTATACTTGTTATTCTAACAATTTTTTTTTTTTTTTGTAGTTCAGTCGTTAGCTCCCCAGGAAGGGCCGAGGTGCCATGGATATACAATAACACAATCACCTTTACCAGGTGAGTAAACTACCATTGTGTTGCCTGTATATCCATGGCACCTCCAAACCTTACCTTAGGGTGATTAATAAGCAGTACCCTCATAACCAGGGAGAGAGGGAGCTGAGTGTAGGCTCAATATGTCCATTATAGTAATACTTTATGCCCAAAAGTGTTCTTAACTGGGAGTGAAGTGTCCAGTCTGTATGTTTCATGAAAGTGTGGATGGTGGACCACGTCGCTGCCGAGCAAATCTCTTGAGCTGTTGCAGAGTTGTGTCCTGCCCATGATGTCGATATCGCCTGGATGGAATGTGTCCTTATTCCCATGGGTGGTACTTTCTGGCATGATGTGTATGAGTCCGTGATTGCTCTTTTGAGCCAGGTGGCTATTCTTCTGCGTGATGTGGCAGATCCCTTTTTATGTCCTGTAGTGATGACAAATAGTCTCTCAGTATACCTGAGTGGCACAGTTTGGGCTATGTACATCTGGAGCATTCTCTTGACGTCCAGAATGTGGAGGGTCCATTCTGAATTGTTGTTGGGATTGTCATAGAATTTTGGTAGTTCTATCAGTTGGCTTGTATGGAATTGTGAGTTAATCTTGGGGATGAATGAGGGGACAGTTCGTAGAGTGACCCCTTGATGTGTGAAGGTTGTGAATGGTTCATTGTGGGATAATGCTGTCAGCTCCCCGACCCTGTAAGCTGAACACATTGCTAATAGGAATACCACCTTTATTCCCAGTCAGTATAGCTCAATGTCTGTTATTGGTTCAAATGGGTGTTTGTCTGATGAGCACGTTCAGGACCAGCATGAGGTCCCATGGGGGCATGCTTGCTCGTATTCTGGGGCAGATGTTCTCCGCCGCTCAGAGGAAGCATGCAGTGTCTGGGTGCGATCCTGGGTAGACCCTTCTATCATCCCTACTACTGCGCCTATAGCAGATAACTGTACTCTCAGCATGGATGGGGCCAGACCCTTATCGAGTCCTTGTTGCAGACAGAGTAGGATCTCAGAGATTGACAGGGATTCAGGGATAATGTTTTTGGAATGGCATCATGTAGAAAAACAGTTCCATTGTCTTGAGTAAGTCATAGTGGTTGAGTTTCTTCTTGACTGAATCATGGTCTCTATGATCGTTGTGTGATATCCTGTGCTCAACAGTCTCTCCCTTTCAGGAGCCAGGCCGTGAGAGTGAGATTCTTGGGGTTGGGGTATGTCACCAGCCCCTATAGTAGTATGTTGTTTTGGGCTGGTAGGGTCAGTCTGTCCATTGCCATTGCCACAATGGTAGTGAACCATGCCCATCATGGCCGGTAAGGCATGATTAGCAATATGATTCTCTGTGATTGAAGGATTCTTGCCAGTCTCTGGTTGAGTAGTGGCAGGGGCGGGAAGATGTGTGAGTAATCGTGGTGCCATGGGATTGACAGAGCATCCACTCCCATGGATTGTGGTTCCCTGAATCTGGAGAATAATTTTTTCATCTGTTTATTATTATTCATCACCATCAGATCTATGACTATCCTGCCCCATCTCCTCTGAACTTGAGTCATTACGTCTGGGTAGAGCTGCCATTCCTCAGGATGTAATTGTTCCTGGTTCAGCCAATCTGCTGTGGTGTTCAGTTTCCCAGCTAGATGTATGACTGACAGTTGTGATATGTGTTGCTGGGCCCTGATTAATATTGCATTTGAATCCCAAATCAATCCTGTGCTCCTGGTTCCCCCCTGTTTGGTGATGTATGCTACCGCTGCCCTGTTGTCAGATTGTAACAGGACAGATAATTGTTCTATCTGTGGTTGAAATTATAACAGAGCATTGTGAATGGCTTGTAATTCCAGCACATTGATTGGTAACTTCTTTTCCTGTGGAAGTCACCTTCCTTGGGCCGTTCTGTGTCCCAGTGTTGCCCCCCAGCCCCATAGACTGGTGTCTGTGTCCATGTGTATTATTTCTAGTGGGTTTCCTCTGTTCAAATGGTGTGCATTTGTCCACCACTGCAGAGATGACCTAGCCTTGTAGGTCAGTTTTACTTTGTGGTGCATGCTCTCTTCTATAGGTGATCTGTACTGGAGCAGCAGCATCCGTAGTGGACGCATGTGGAACCTTCACCAGGGTATCAGATCAATGCATGAGGACATGCAACCCAGCAATTGGGATATTTGTGCTATTGTTTGCTTGGATGTGGTTATGAGCGGCTTTGTCAGCTGGATAATATTTGTGATGCACGCTTCTGTGGGCCTCACCAGGCCCAGCTTGGTGTCGATTAGTGCTCCCAGATGTTCAATGCTTTGAGATGGAGTGAGGCAGCTCTTGGTCAGATTGATCACCCAGTCGTGGTCTCTCAGGGCCTTGCAGTGTTCATTTGGTTGCTGCCTCCGACTCCTGATATGACCTGGTTTGGATCAGCCAGTCGTCTAGGTAGGGGCTGATGTGAATTTCCTCCTCTCTGAGTTTTGCTGCTAGAACGATTGATACCTTGGTGAAGATCCGTGCTGCTGATGCTAGGCCAAAAGGTAGTGCCCTGTACAGGAACTGCCGTCCCAGTATTTGGAATGTGAGGTATTTTCTGTGTGTGGGGTGCATGGGCATGTGGAAATATGTGTCCTTCAAATCTATGGAGGTTAGGAAGTCTCCTGGTCTTAGGGATTGGAGCATGGCTCTTATAGTCTCCATTTTGAATTTTCTGGGAGTTATGAACTGGTTTACAAACTTTAAGTCCAGAACCGGATGGTATTCTCCTGTCTTTTTTGGGACCAAGAAGAAGATTGAGAAAATTCCTCTGCCCAATTCCTCTTGAGGAACCCTCTGGATGGCATTTACCCTTAGGAGTGTGTCTAGGATATTCTGAACCTGTCTTGGGGACATCTTTTGTTTGATACAGGTGCAATTATTATTCTCTCCCTGTATGGTCAGTCCTTGAACTCGATGGCGTAACCCTGTGTTACCACCTCATTCACCCATCTATCAGCCATGGTTGAGGCCCAAGTTGAACTGAACAGTTGTAATCATCCCGCTAGTGGGGGTCAGGGCCTGTCATCTGGATCGGTTGGATTTGTAGGTCTGCAGGGTAGTCATTGGGTGAATCTTCTGAAAGGTCTTCCCCTTTGAGAGGGGAATTTTCCCCTTGGGGGGTTAGCTCTGCCTTTGTGTGAGCTTTGTCCCCTGGGTTGGTAGGTAGATCTGCTATGAAAAGTGGTCACTTTTCTATCCCGAAAGGAGTTATTGCTTGCAGTGCGATCCAATCATGAGTGAAATGCGTGATACTGGGCTCTGTGGGATTGTAGATACCCCAAGTCTCTGTTGCTGTCTGACTCCTTACCCTGACCTCATTGCCTCAGGAATTGGTGGAGACCATCCCCGAAGACTCTGTCTTCCTTGAATGGTAATTTTAGCAGATGTGTCTTAGACTCTGTGTCTGCTTCCCATAGCATCAGCCAGAGAGATCTCCTTGCCCTGTTTGTCACCATTGCCAACCTGGCCTCCATCTTAAGTGGGTCCATGGCCAGATCTCCCTTGTATTTTACTGCTTGTGTGGTCTGCTTCAGCAGCTCAGCCTTCTGCGAGGTTGGAGTTAGCTTTTTGTCTATCTTCTCTAGCCACCTGATTTGGGCTTTAGCAGTGTAGACTGCTGAAGTCGATGTTCTTATGGACTGCCCTGACATTTCATATATCTTTTTGAGGAATTCATCGATTTTTTTGTCCCTGGGGTCCTTTAATGCTGCTGTTCCCTCAGCTGGTAGGACAGTTCTTTTGTTAAGTTCTGCTATTTTTGGGGTCTATTTTTGGTGCGGTGCACCAGAGTTTTGTGCTGTCCTCCTGTACTGGATATAATCTATCCATAGATAATTTTTCATGAAATCCTGGCCGGGTCAATGATCTCCCACTCTTTTGTTATTATGTCTGCTAACATCAGGCATATCGAAAAGAAATGTGCTATTTTGGGGGGCAGCTGGAGCATTGGGTCCAGTGTGCTTCCAGGGGGGGATGCATTTCGAACCCCAATGTTGCCCTAATCCATTGGATTAAGTCACTTATGTTCTCGGGTGAGAATAGTCTGGTGGCAATGGATGACACCTCTGGAATGAGAGGGTTCTCCACATCTGACTCGTGCGGTGACTCATTGTGGCTGTCCTGCGGAGATGCGGCCTCCATGTTGTCATTGCTATTGTTATTGTTATTGTATTCTCCTGCATCAACAAGGTCGCTTAGCGATGTTTGGTTCACTGTAGTGGCCTGTACCTGTGGGTGTGTAATTTCTCTAGCCACCCCAATATTCAGATTCTGAGTCATGTGCAGTGTGTGAGGCATGAGTGCAGGTTTACTCCTACCCACCAATTGTTCAAGCACCTGCAGTATGAAGGTTTGCTGGCTTTCTAGCATAGCTGCCTTAGCCTTTTGTAGGGAAATCGTGGCTGGATCAACCTGCCAATCTCTTCTAGAGTGGCCTCGACCAGCCATAGTAAAGTCCTGAGTCTCTCTTTGTTGCTTGGGACTATCCAACTCATACGCTGTGCAGAATGCTCCCTTTTGGTGTGGTAGTAGTGGGATCTTGCAAGCACTGCACTCCCTAGATGCTGACATCTGAAAGACAGCAAAGAGTCTGTTTTAAAATCAGTGCATAACAGAGTTTGTCTATTACTATCATTGTACAGTGTCAATTATTCCCCCCAATAGTGTAATTATATTGGCCATAAGAACTGCTTTGAGTATCTCCTTCTTTCCTCCCTGTGTCTTCTGAGGCAGATTTTGGTTTTGGGGTTTTTTACCTGCCAAGTCGCGAGGTGTTGTGCGCATGCACAAGATATTGGAGTCCACTGCATGCGTGTCTATGGTTGGGAATCCTTTCCTCTTTACCAATATGGTGGAAGGCTAATGTGCATGCGCAGTCATCAGGGAACACCCCCGCACATGCTCTGTGGTCCTTTGAGGCTGTCTGCCCTACCAAGATGCCGGCCGCGTACTACGCATGCGCAGGCAGCCTACTGAACATGCACGGATGTCTGATGCATATCCGCGCATGCTCCAGAGGTAAGGGGAGCTCCAAGGATGAAGAAGGAGGCAGAGCAGCCGGCAGCAGCCATTTAAAGCCATCCACTAAGCACGAGATGCCTGAAGCCCAAGCATGTAGGGAGAAGGCAGTACGCACCAGGCCATGCAAGGGATTTAAATATTTTGTCACCTGGTGCATTACCCATATTCCTCTAGTCTTGTGGGGGGGGTTTGGAGAGAGACAAAGATTGAGAGCATGGTCCTGTACGTTTGTCCTGGGAAGTATGCAACATCCGTCCGCTACGTAAGGGGACGTGTGTGCCATAATAGGCGATACAGTTTTTTTGGACATGCCCCAGACACCGTGCAATCACTACTGATCAGGGATTGCATGTGTGTATTGTTGCTGGAAGCCCTTGCTCAAAAGGGAGGGCTGCGTTGTAAGTACAGAGCAATTCCTTTTTTTTTAAGAGCCTCTCATACCACCTGTAATCCAGGTGTTGTAGTTCAGTTTCTGCCAGCTTCCCTTTAATCTGACTGATGCTAGCATTTAGAACCAACACAAGTTGATGCAAGAACAAGCTAAATGCTGATTGAAAACTGCTGTACATTCTGTATTAAGAGCATATTCTGATTCCACCTTGAGGAAACCCACTTTAAGTTCCTCCCTTGTGGGAGAATGATGCGTTGTACTGTCTGTGCCAAATATAGTTTTAGAAAAGTTAATTACCTTATCCTGTACTGTAGCTGCACTGGAGCCTGGAGGAAGTGCTGCAGCCTAAAAAGATGCACATCGAAGACTGGAAATAAGAGGAAACAGGAAGGGGCTTGGAGGACAGACCGTAATTTGATCTTAGGTTACATGTGCATCGGCAGCTTATCAGGCATACATAACCCTGAGGTAAGGTTTGGAGGTGCCATGGATATACAGGCAACACAATCAAACAGACCTCTCTCTCCTCCTAGTCACAGTTGTATCCACAGGCCTCCTGAGTCATTATGTACAGTATTCAGTTGGGAATGGCACAGAAGGTTTCAAAGGGCCCGGACCCTTCTTGTCAGTCAAAGCTGTGTCTCCTGGCCTGCTGAATCATTAAGTATTCATTTGGAATAGGCACAGAGTGCTTCAAGGGGCCCCTTCCCCCAGCTTACTGGCACAAAGTGCTTAAAGGGCCCCACCCCCAGCTTATTTAGTTGGGAATGTCACAGAGTATTTCAAACAGTCATCTCTCTCTCCTCCTGATCACAGCTGCATCTATGGGCCTGCTGAATCATTAAGTATTCAGTTTGGAATGGCACAAAAGGTTTCAAAGTGCTCTGGCCCCTTCTTCTAAGTCAAAGATGTGTCTCCTGGCCTGCTGAATGATTAAGTGTTCAGTTGGAAATGGCACAGAGTGCTTCAAATGACCCCTTCCCCTAGCTTATTCTTGTGGGAATGGCACATGTGGTTTCAAAGAGTCCCCTCTCCTTAGTACCAGCTGTATACCCTGGCTTACTGAGTCATTAAGTGTTCATTTGGGAAAGGAACAGAGTGTTTCAAAGAGCCCCCATTCAGTTGAGAATGTCACAGAATGTTTCAAAGTGCCTTGTTTCCTCAATCACAGCTGTATCCTTGGGCTGCTAAATAATTAAGTATTCAGTTGGGAATAGCATACAGAGTTTCAAGGACACCCTCCCACCTCTTATTCAGTTGAGAATGGCACAGTGTATTTCAAAGCTCCATCCCTCCACCTATTCAGTGGGAATGTCACAGAGTGTTTCAAAGAGCCCTATCCTCTGTCACAGTTATATCCCCATGCCTGCTAAATCATTAAGTATTCAGTTGGGAATAGCAAAGAGTGTTTCGAAAGGTTCCCTCTCCTCATCAGTCACATCTGTATCTCCCAGGCTGTTGATTCATAAGGTATGGAGCTGGTCCTGGTACAGTGTGTTTCAAGGCCCCCTCCCTCCACTTATTGAGTTGGGAATGTCATAGAGTGTTTTAAATATTGCTTTCCTCAGCAGGGGTGCAGGAAGATTGTAAAAGGTGGGGGTGCTTAAGGTTGGAAGGGCACTTGGTACAGTAGTTATGGTAGTTGTGCACTTGGTTGTATGGGTGGCCATATGCCACAGTGCAACCCTTAGAGTGTTACAGAAGGCACATGCTAGTAAGGGAGGAGGACAGGCTATGACAGGTTGGTCAAATCCTCACCCCACAAGAAAAGTCCCACCTGCGGTGTGGCCCAGTGTGGTAATAAACATAGAATCTGATGGCAGATAAGGGCCGCTTGGCCCACCCAGTCTGCCCATTTTTTCTACCTACATTCTCATCACAAGACCCTGGAACACAAATGCTTGAGTGGAAGAAAATGATGGGGTAAGTCAGCAGCAGCAGAGGTTTGACCAGCTGAAATAAATGTTGATAAGAAGAATTATGCACCAGCGCAGCTGATTTGTTCCCTTTTTTTAGCCTCCATCTCCCTTTCTAGTTCCATTGCCCTCCCACCCAGCCTCTACTTTTGCAATCTCACACTCAGGGCATGGTCCTTGATCTTAACTTGCAAGAGCAACCTCCAATCGCTCTGTCACACAAATCTGACTTTAACATTTGTAATTTTTTAAGATCTTTAGTCTTCTGTTATGATTTAGGAGGTGATATTTTCTACCCAATGAGAATTTATTTGGAAAAATGAAAATAGAAGATCATTATATTTGGAAGAATTGCAAATGTACATAGATGGCCAACATTACAATCATACAGTATAAAAGGTGTAGCTTGTTACTGAAACAAGTGTCTATTTAGAAAAATATAGAAATGAATCAATAGTTTCTTTCTGAAATACTTTGAGCTCCTCAGTGTTTGAGAATGGTTGCCAACACAATACCAGAATTCTACTGAATTTTTTTCTCCCAGTAGTTTGAAAAGAGAACATAAAACTCACTAGGGCTGGGTGTAAATTGCAGATTCTGCTTCCTCATAAAATTTGCAGAATTCCACGATTTCTGAGGCATTTCGCCAGAGATTCGCCTTTGACAAAATTTGCACTTTCCCTGGAATTTTCACCTGATTTACGGAAAAAAATTAAGTGTACTGTGTAAAGTACATAATGAACTGCAGAAAATATTTATAAGAGAAAAAAATGCTGTTCAGAGGTGTAATTCATGGAAAATGTGTTCCACATATTATGTAGTCATGTGATGTCATTAATTTGGGCAGGAATTGAATTTGCAAAGCACTTTTTCTTACTGCTCCTGTCTCTTTCTTTAGTGATACTGTCCCTCTTGTCCAAAGTTAAATTTTATATGGTATAATTCAAAACTCTAATTTACTTTAATTTCATCAAAAATTTCACAGTACATCCCAAAAGTCTGCCATTCGCTAACATTTTCCACGGAACACACAAAATAATTTCGCAAGCAATGCTGTCACCTGATTTTCTTTTGATTAGGCCAGCGTCTATGGGTTAAAGTGTGAGTTGCTATAGCAACCCTCTCTCTCTCTCTCTCTCTCTCTCTCTCTTTATCCCACACTCTCTCTCTCCCTCCTCCCCTCTCAAGTGACTGCTCCTCTGCTGGGTAGTTTAACAGCAGGTGTTGAAGAAGAAAGATCTGCAGCTCTTTGTAACTTACTTTTGTAAATCGAAAAGCTATATTTCAAAGCAGTTTGTAGCATTTCTTACTTGTGAAAGTTTTTTTGTAAAATCTCTGATGATGTTTGCAGTGCTTTTCTGCAATATAATTGTCAGCTCATTGATTTTAGATGCTCTGAGATACTTATTTGTTTGCACACTGGTGGGTAATGAGAGAAAATGGATCTTGTTGTGGCAGAAATGAGGGGACAAAGATGTGTTCATCATCAATCAGTGGTGGTGATGGGCATAGAGGTGGTGCTGGCACCCTCTGCTTAGTGTCAAATGTTCCCACAATTGGGGGGGGGGCTCAATCAGCTGGGGCCAGCTACAGTATTGCTAGTTTATTGTGGGACAGAATGTAACTCTAAACCAAAAGGCAGTAATGTCTATGTCTAGCTCAAACATAATTCAGGCAAACCTGTGACAGCTGTAACAGCACTAATGCTGGACACATGAGATGTCAGGTATTTATGGAGGTAAATGCAGTAGAAGCAGCAGTAGTGACTAAAATATGAGTTATTACCTAAACAATGAAAGAGGAATCCATAGTTTGCAGGATATTCTGAAGTTTATGTAGGCTGCTGCTTTTTCAACTTTCTCTTGATAATCACTTCCTGTCTCTCACACCTGCCTCCTTCAGGAACTCACAAGACACACACAATCCCCTATACTCCTACCTGTGATGGTTACCCTCCATGGAAAGCCTATAAAGTGGTAGTTGTCGAAAAGTTTCATGTAAAGTGGCATTTGTAAAATACATTTTTGCCTCAAAAGGGCTTTTTTTAAACAACTGCATCCCATATGCCCCAAATATCATTAAAATGACTTATTTATCTTCAAGCTCTTAAAAGGGATTTTTATTTTAAATTTATTTATTTATTTATTTATTCCACTGTTAAATGGGTTGGTGCACTGATCCAAGGACCTTTTTCCGACATGGCCCAGGCCAAAAACTGTCACATACAGGAAGGTTACAATAAGAACAGATAAATACACAGTGTTCTACTGTAACAAATAGCAGGCTAGCTCTAGTAGCTAGACAGTGTTTGGCAGCAATAGCTGCAGCTCAGAGTTAACACTGACAGATAAAGAGTAGCATTGAACAAAAAATATATGTAATACTGACAAATTATAATTTATGGGTACATTTACAGTTTTCAGGTAGCAAGCAGCTGACCCATGTGCAGGGTACTCGCCAGCAAGCCTGTCCCTAGGTATGAGAAGAAGGAGAAGGCGGGGGCAATGGAGGCCTAGACAGATTGTGCAGGAGCACCAGTAGCCTGTGGACAAGAAGAGGTCATGGAGAACAGGAAGTGGGTTTTTAGTGGGGTATGTAAATTTAGAAGGGAGTTGATGGAATGTAGTGGGGGGAAGGGGGAGGTCATTCCAGATGGAGGCCCCAGCAGTGGAGAAGACCCTTTGACCCATCCTGGTGGTAATATGTGGCTGGACAAGATGGAAGTGGGACAAGTGTCAGAAATTGCGACTATGAGTCTTGGGGCAGACTAGACAAGATAGAGGGGAGTATGAGGGGAAGTGGATGGTGTCCCCAGTGGTCCGGGCCAGTAAATAGGAGCATCAGGCTTGAGGAGGAAGCCAAAGAAGGGACTTGTAGAGAGAGGAGTGGTGCATAGAGAGAGAGGCACAAAGGATGAAGTGGCAAATCTGGCCAGTCTGTGTGCTCTTAGGCCTTACAAGGACTTGATAGCCACTAGACCCTGATGAGGAGTTTAATGCCAGCCTGCATTTCTTAATAAGATCTTAGCTCCCATGCCTGGAAAAGTCTTTTTTTTTTGTAATGATCTTTCTCCTTCCTGCCTGCATTCACTCAGTTCTTTAAATGATTCACTAGCCTGCAAACCCTGAAAATGGATATAATAGCGACCTGCATTCCCTAATTCCTCAAATGTTTTTTTAACGATTTGTTCCTGCCTGCCTGCATGCCTCTAGTCCTTAAAAGGACTCTTGTTAACTCCCAAGTCCTGCAAATGGCTTTTTAAAATGAATTTGGTGCTTGCTTGCCCTGATACATTAGACCCTTATAATTATTTATCTGCAAGTCCTTAAAACAGCTTTTAACTATATATTATGCTGCACTGGTAAGGGTCCCTAAAGCACCATATCAGTAGCACTTAAAAGGGTGGTTTGTGAGTACTTATTTAAAGCCTTTAAAGAGATGTTTTTCTGTGTGCTGTCTGCTGCTCTGATAACCAATACAACTCCCCACCACAACATGTTCTGATAGGCTGAATAGCACTCACCAGCAACACTTATTGGGGGAAGAATCACTTGCCAGCAGCAGCCTATTAATGCCTCTACTCCAGACTGTGATCTGAATCCTAGTGAAAGCACCTGTCATGTGACACCAGCTGCATGACTGTGTCAGCATGATTCTCAGTGCACAGACTTTGCAGTCACATGACAGGCTCTCTGCCACACTGCTCCTTCCTGGTTCTGGTTTCTCCACTACACCTAAGGGTTACTGCTCTGATGAACTTAGTCATACAATGCTAATACTGCACCATCGCAAATGGCACAGGCACTTGGGGAGGGGGTGGGCTGGGGAGATGGAAAAAAAAGTAAGAGTACAGGAGAAAACAAATGAAGATACAGTAGCACTAATGCCTCAGTTGCCCCAGTGGGCAAGCATTGAGGGGTTGTAGATGTATTTAGACAAAAGTGCTTGCCTTGGGGCATCTAAAGTATAGGAATTTTGTACCCTGGCATTGTCTCCTCCCAGCTGAAATTGTTTCTCCTTACAGTTCTGTTAGTGCATCCCACAGTATTCAAAATTACACATATTTCACCAAAGCTTATTATATCTGTGTCTTATCCCAGTGACACCAATTTCTACTCCCAGTTCCACCAGTATCAGTTGCAGCAGTGTCACCTCCCGGTTAATAAGTTTCTCCTCCAAGTTACACCAACATCTCCACTTCCCAGTTTTGGTCTCAGGGTCCCAGTTACACCAGTTCCTTTAATTACTAAAAAAAAGAAAAAGGCAATTGGTTCTGTGAAAATATTTTCCACAGTTCGTCACATTATTCTGCAATATGTGCCAAAATTCTGCAGTTTAAGGTAGAATTTTGTGAACTTTTCCTCTGTTTTTCATGGAATTTTGTGGAAGAGAATTCAGCATTTTGCAAGAATCTGCTGGCAGAATTTAAATTTTGCACAGCCCTAAAACTCACTAGTCTCATTGCACAACCAAATAAGTTATTATAAATGTAGAAAGCCTTTTACTAACATATTAAATCACAGCTGATCTACTGTTCAATTTGTTGACTTTTCTTTTTTTCATATTGATTTTTATATCCTGCACACTGCTGTCACCTTATTCTACTTTTCTTTTCACTTTCTAAAAATAGTACCAAGTTTGTCAGTTCGAGTACCATACCACAGAAGAGTGGAGAGATACAGTGGGCTATGGCTATGGGAACAAAAAAGTATTGTCTATTCAACAGGCTGCGCCAATGATATTGTCACCTACAAATAACTACAAAATAAAGAGTAGGAACCAAACAACAGCCTCCGTGAATAACAATGTAGCAAAATACAACAGAAACAGAAAATCATACAGCTGTGCTGCTGTGCCCTGCTGACTGTTCTACATTTCACAAATGCCAAACTACCAGTATTCTTATATCTACAGCAGATCCTTTTCAAATATGACAAGAGACAGTTTGGTAGATAATAATCCCTGCTGTTTTTTTTTTTTGCCATCTATGCATAGTACACTTTCCCTCATTACATCGCTTACCACACTTATTGGTCCAGTCTGCCACCTTACACTTCTGCAAGCTACCATATTCTTTTAAAAAAGTTGATAAAAATATGTAGCCATAAATTCCAAGGAAACTTTCTAAATGGCCAGCAGCATCACTCAGTCAGCATGGGCACCTCCATGGAAGAGCAGAATTCAGATTTATACAATTAATAAGACAACAACATTGCATTTTTGATTTTTTCAGCTTACTTGAGTGTAGTTCTCGCTCTAGTTTGGTTCTGCTGGTGACACTGACTCAACAACCAACATTCAATGATCACAGTCATCTCAGTTCTGTAGGAAGATGGAAAGCAAAATAGAGTATGGTCTTGTATAGAGGCATGCACTGCACTAGTAAATAAACCACCTTGAGGGCACATATGGCAAGTAATGGGTCAGGGGCTTGTTGAGCCATTCTTTATGTCCTCAGATTTTTTTTGAAGTGCAGCACAAATAATAAAGCAGACAGAAGTGATCATCGCGATGCACCGAAGCTACTGGACAAATTGATATGGCCAGCATAGAGGCTGTTTGGAACAGGATGGAGGGAGGAACTAGCAAGTGAATGTTAATTTTACTGTTCTTCACTTTGTGGCCCTGGGCTGGGAATTTTTGTTTCAGATTGTCAGCTGAGCAAACTCCGCATGATAAGCTCAAGAAAGAAAAAAATATTTTGAATTGCAGCCGATTACATTACAAAAGGAAACTTTGTTCTGGAGTCACCACTCCAAAGTGGGGTGGGAGAGGAACTGGAGAGTTGATTAACTATGTGATCTGACTAAACTGGAAGCAGCTTTTAAAGAGTATTTGGCCATTTGCTGTTTTTTTAGCTTGTGCTATAAAGACAGCAACTTTAAAAGGGCATTTGACTATGACCTAAGAAGGTGGGGGGGCATGATAGCACCTTCTGCACCCAGCTTCCAAGACCTCTGCTCCTCAGTCACAGCTGTATCCTCTGGGCTACTGAATCACTAAGTATTCTGATAGGAATGGCACAGAAAGTTTCAAAGGGCACCATCACCCCACTTATTCAATTGGGAATGGCACAGAGTGTTTCAAAGGGCACACGCTCCTCAGTCACAGCTGTATCCCTTGGCCTGTTGAATCATTAAGTATTTAACTGGGAATGGCACAGAAAATGGCTACTATGTTTGGCATTTCTGCATACTTTTGCTTGAAGATTCAGAATCACGTTTCCCAGGGTGTCCTCTTCATGAAATTGCATTATACTGGTGACCAGGGTTCTGAAGGGAGACCTGGTCATCTGGGCTGGCCAAGTAGATATGGACTAAGCATCCCAGAGGATGATCTTTACCTCTGAGGAGGGAGATTGGCATACTCCCCTGCAATACTTCCACCTGAAGGGAGACCTGGCTACCTAGGGAGCAATCTTAGACCTGGTACTTTCAAATGGAAATGGAAAGAGGATCACAGATTTAGAAGTGGTTAGCCATCTGAAACCAGTGATCACTGAACAGTATGGTTCATGATAAACACAGCAATAGAATCAAGCCATACAAAGGCGACGGTCCTGGACTTTAGGAGGGCTGACTTTGTCAAAATGTGTGAGTGCCTAAGGAATGCACTAGCAAATGGGCAGGAAGAAGAGGTGGAAGAACAATGGGGAATAATCGAAATTGACATCACAGCAGCAACAAGCCTTTGTGTGAAGCAAATAAACAAAACAAGACAAAGTAAAAAAAAAACACTATGATTCTCAAAGGCGGTGGCAGAGAAGGTTAGGGAGAAAAAGATAGCATTCAGGAAGTACAAGGAATCACAGAAGGAGCATGACAGAGAACTGTATCAGTTGAAGCAGAAGGAAGTGTGGAAGGCAATCAGAATAGCGAAGGCCCAAACTGAGGAAAAAATAGCCAGCTCAGTTAAGAATGGGGATAAAACCTTTTATAGGTACATCAGGGAGTGAAGGAAGACCAAGGAAGGGATAGTGAAGTTAATAAAGGGAAGGGGGTGGGCAGAGGGTGACTGTGAAAAGGCAGAGATACTAAACAAATATTTTTGCTCAGTATTCACAAAAGAAGAGGGGGAAGTACTGAAACCAAACAGTAGAAACACTCTGGATAGGGTGGTCGATACCAGTCCATTCACAAAAGAAAGAGTTTTGAAAGAACTCTTAAAACTGAAGGTGGACAAAGCAATGGGGCCTGATGGGATTCATCCCAGAGTTTTAAAAACTAAGGGTAGAACTAGCAACACTACTGACTACCCTCTTTAACAAATCATGGGAGGATGGAGTGGTACCTGAGGACTGGAGGAGGGTGGATGTTATTCCACTTCACAAAAGTGGGAGCAGGACAGAGGCAGGAAACTGCAGACCTGTTAGATTGACCTAGTGATAGTGAAAATGATGGAATCAATTCTGAAGGAAAGAATTGTTGAGTACCTAGAGGCCAGTGGGGCACAGGACCCAAGGCAGCATGGATTCACAGTCGGAAGGTCTTGTCAAACAAATCTAATTATTTCTTTGACTGGGTGCCCAAAGTAGTAGAGCAGGGAAGGTCTGTGGACATGGCCTACCTAGACTTTAGCAAGGCATTTGACACAGTCCTACACAAAAGATTAATATACAGGTTAGCCATCCTTGGAGTGGGTCCCAAGATGGTAGCCTGGGTAAAAAAATTGTTGGACAACAGGACATAGAGGGTAATAGTAAACTGAGTCCACTCTGAAGAAAGGGGGTTACTAGCGGGGTACCGCAGGGTTCAGTACTGGGACCTGTCCTCTTCAATGCCTTTAAAAGTGACATTGCAAAGAGACTAGAAGGAAACGTATGTCTCTTTGCAGATGACACAAGGATTGATACACATGGTGGGGTGGAAAGGATGAGAAGGGACTTGGCAAGGTTGGAGGAATGGTCAGATGTATGGCAGCTTAGATTTAATGCAAAGATGTGCAAAGTAATGCACCTGGGAAACAAAATCCTGGGGAACAGTACACAGGGGGGCTGAGATACTAACAACAACAAAAATGGAAAGGGACCTGGGGGTAGTCATAACAGATGACCTAAAGGTGGGCAAGCAATTTGATAAGGCAGTAAGGAGGGCTGGGGGATACTGGAATGCATAAGGAGAGGCATCACCAGTAGAAAACAGGAAGTTGTTATCCTTCTGTACTGACAGCTAGTGAGACCCCATCTGGAGTACTGTATGCAGTTTTGGAGACCTCATCTCCACAAGGACATATGCAGGATGGAGGCTGTCTAGAGAAGGCAACTAAAATGGTGCAGGATCTGCACCAGAAATCATATGAAGAGAGACTAAAGGGGCTTAATATGTATACCCTCGAGGAAAGGAGGGAGAGGGGGGACATGATAGAAACTTTCAAGTACCTCAAGGGAATCAATAAAGTACAAGAGAGTAGCATCTTTCAGAAAAAGAGGTGTGCAAGAACAAGGGGGCACAATTTGAAGATAGAGGGGTGATGGCTCAGAGGTAAAGTGAAGAAGTATTTTTTCATGGAGAGGGTTGTGGATGCATGGAACAGCCTTCTTGAGGAGGTTGTGGAGTCAAAAACGGTGGAGGAATTCAAGAATGCATAGGACAGACATAAGGCAATTCTAGTGGGGGTTAGGAGGAAGCAGACTGTTGGTTAACTAGGATCTGCAACTTATCCATTAGGTAGGGAATGGGGCAGACTAGGTGGGCCAAGTGGTCCTTATCTGCCATCAGATTCTATGTTTCTATGTTTAGATTGGCCAAGTGGATAAAGACTGAACTTTTCAGAGGATGCTCAGCACCTCTGGATAGGAGATTGGCCTACTCCCCAGCAAATACTTCTACCTGGGTGATGACAGGCAATGGTTCAAACTGGAGGAGCTTGAACAGTTGGCATGTAAGGCAGGAATTGGTCATCACAGCATACACAAAATCTCAATGTGTGTCACTGCCATGATGACCACAGATGGTACCAAACACAGCAGCAGCAGGGATAATATTATGAGAAAACTCCCTAATGCTGAAGCAACATGACTCCCAGGGATCACTCAGGTCCTGTATCCACCAACAAGTACAGGCCTCCAATGGATTAGCATCTTGGTCCATGCTACTGAATTTTTCCCCATCTGGGGGGAACCACTAGGGAAAAACCACATTCTGCCGTGGATGGCAGGAAAGTCCCTGGGGAATGCCTGGTGATGGAGATGTGGTGTTCTGATATGGACAGATGGTGTATATCTTTACTTGACCTATCAAGGAGACAGAGATTAAAAAATATAATAACCATTCTCAGACTGTTGTGTTAGATTGCTGTTGTCTACTCTGGCACTAAAATTCAAATTTTAACTCACTTAAACGTAGTCGAAGTCAATGTGTTACTGAAGTCACCCAATGCCTTCTAAAGTACATGCAGAAGTTTCATCCAACTGACCCACATTGTGTATGCACTGTTATTGCAGCCTTATCTTTACAATAACAGAATATATAGTGAATGGACTGGTGGAAGGGGCTTACTGACTTCTGTGAGTAGAGGTATTTCATTTAGCAACTACGTCCAATGAATAGCGTGGAAAACTGCTGCCATTTCTCATTGCAGTATTTGTTAAAGGAGAAATATAATTAACATTCTCTTCTCCAGACAGACACTCACACAAGATGATTAGCATTCTCTCTGCCCATACAGCAGCACAGACTCTGGTCCTGAAGATGGCTCCCACATGATTTCCTATTGCAATTTCTCTTCCCACCCCAGGAGCACAAAGTTGAAATCCCAGTTTCATTGCTTGACTCAACCTCACAACACGGCACAATCAGGCATGACTGAGGTTTGGATTTTTTTTTTAATTCTGTACCTTTCCTGTAGTGTATGTCCTCCTTAACTATAGGATACTTTAGGATGATGATCACTATACAACCCTACTGATATCCACTATGGATGCAGATTCACTCAAAAGAATCCAAAACTTGAAATACAAGTGGAGGTATAGTGCCAGAAATGTAGTGTGTCAGCTGAGCACTTTAAAGGTAACATTTTACTTGATCAACCCAGAATTTACCTGCATTTGGCAGATGGATACAAATTTTGACCCTTGGTGTGCAGTGCCAAGTTGAGGCTGTCACCATTGCAATGGTGACATGATCATGCTTACAGCAAATATCTTCTGAATATCCATCACATGCACTCACAACATGCCTTCAAGTTTCAAGGAACCCCAGAACTGTGCTCACCACTAGGAAGGTGTTTGGTTGCAGAGGGAGGAAGCAGATTGTAGCTCTCCAATTGGTCTACTGGGCTACCAATCGATTGACAAACTGGCAGAGCAACTGATATGCTACAGAATGAGTAGCAACACTTTCACTGACTTGAAACAGCACTGGCTTGCATATGCGGACAACACCTAAAAAGGTGATTCCTGTGCATATTAGCAGCTGTCAGAAATCACCATTCTTTTACTTGATGTGCACATATGCAAAAAGAAGAGATGAAAAATGCTACCACACAAATGTTTGAAAAGAAAAATATTTATTGATATGGTTGGACACATATTGCGTCCACCTCACATGAAGTGCACAGGGATACATTTGTTTTTACGCAGCACATAGTAACTAGTCATGACATAGTTGCACAATTTTGGTAACTATCCCCAAGTTCACTGGCTATGCATGACACAACCCTTTTATGCAACTCACTGAATGACTGTCTCAGCCAAGCCTCCATTTCTACCAATACTGTTACCAACATGCTTTATTCACACTTGGCAACAAAACATAAACATTTATCAATATCGAACGTTCACCGCTAGTATTACTGTCGTACTGGATCTTGCCTAAACACATATTTACTATATATTTGCCCAGGATAGAGCAGATTAGATGCAATGGATGCAATATTGTGTTACTTGTTTTGATTTATACTTGATTTATATCTATTATTGTGCTGCACCACTACAAATAGAAATATAATTATGGCACTCACCAGAGCATAATGATCGACAAAATGAAGGTCCACAAGTTACTGCTTATAAGGACTTCTGTCTTAATTTATTTAGCCAAATACAATGATCCAACAACCTAGCTGGGTCAGGGAAACCACACAAACATCTAAAGTGTCAACTTGTAATGAGTCTTTGTCAAAGATAGAGCCCCTTAGTGTTCAAACACTTAAAGAGAATTCTGAGTGTCACATGGTATACACATTAATTGATATCATTTAAAGAGACAATTACCAATGCACATTCAAGACAATTTCTCTATAAAGTCACCTGAACAAATTTTCAGGCTAGAAAATGTGTGTAGTATAAAGTGCTCAGTGCTTAAATAAACATTTCAAGTTAAAAAAAACTTTTATAAAAAACATTTTAGTGAGAACACCACCATGAAGCCATATTTAAAAATGCTCTCCTCTAATTCATCTTAACTGACTCTGTAAATCTTCCTTCCAATGGCATATCTGTTTTATTTTACAGATTATATTTAATACTTAATATGTTATGTTAAAGAGGTTTTCTAAGAGTAAGAAAGTTAATGTATGTACTTTTTCTACATTAAGAAATGCTTTCATATTATGCATAGGGGTCCAAAGGGAGGACAATGGCACAATGGACCTATTAAATTATGAGAGAGAAAAGGGAAGAGTAGCATGTTAATATAATGCAGTAAGGACTTGTATACACGAAAAGAAAGATGTGGAAAGTAAAGGGGGAAGTGGAGGAAAAATCTTATAAAAGGGGGGCTTAGAAAATAGAAGCAACAATCTCAGTGTTGTGACATCATATTGCACTAGAGCCTGGCAAGTGAGAGATTTGATCCACAAAAACTGGCATGTCCTAGATGCAGATTATAGACTAAGGGATATTTCTACTAATCCACCAACAATATCATATAGAAGAGCAAAAAATATTAGAGACATGCTGGTACAGTCTTCCTTTCAGGATAAGAATGCTAATAACAAGAATTGGATTCCACCTCTGCCAACTGGTTGTAAAAAGTGCAAACAATGCAAGTACCGCAGTGTGATTAAAGAATGTGCCATGTTCAAATGCCCAATAGATGACAAAATGTATAACATCAATCAGTTTGTAAATTGTGACACCACATATATTGTATATCTGTCATCATGCACATGTGGTGCACACTACGTTGGTAAAACTAAGCGGAAAATGAAAGAGAAGATCGGGGAACATATGAGGGCCATAAAGAATAAGAACTTAGAATATTTTTGGGCTCAACATATGCAAAATGCATAGGATCAGGACAGACAGGAACTACAGTTTATTGGCACTGAACAGGTACATTTGGGAACAAGAGGTTGTAATAGAGAAACCCTACTTGGCCAAAGAGAGATGTGCTGAATACATACTTTGGGATCATATAAGGCAGTATAGCGCAGTGGTCTAAGGCTCTGAACTGCAACTCTGGTGACATCCAGAAGACCAGACCTGGGTTTGAATCCTACAACTTCCACTTGCATACTGTGTGACCCTGAGCAAGTCACTTGTGCTCCCAGGTTGCTCCTGTAAAAAAGCTTTCAGCTTAGTGTGCTATACCTGGTTAAACAACTAAAAAAAAAAATGTAAGGGCTTGAATGAACAAATAATATTAAAATTATTCTTGAAAGACAGGCTCTAATTTTGATCATGTATGTTTTCCATTGATAGATTGAGAAGCATCTAGAAGGGATTCTCTTTTGACTCTGCTTATTTTATAATATACTCTTCTTCTGTAAATAAGAGACATCACACTAGTTGATACTTGTGTGATGATTTTAGATTTGTGAGGTAATATCACAATATTGAGATTGTTGCTTTTATTTTGTAAGCCTCTCATTTTATAAGCTTTTTCTTCCCCTTCCCCCTTTCCTATTTTTACACTGTTGTACGTTTGCATTATTTTGCACTATTTGATGTGGAGCCTTTGTAAAGTAGTCCCTGACTCAATGGTTTGTAATTCCAAGATTTCAATAAATAAATTAGCAGGTACATTTGTGAGATGTTTGTGTTTTGTTTTTGGGAGAATCAGCTGGAGGATCGGTGATAGGATGGGGAGGCAACATGTACTACAGGTGGATTGAACTGCACTATGTATTTAAAGAACAGGCACCACTGAATAGTGCTTTGAAATGGTTTGTTTTGTTTAGAGAAAATTACAGAACAGCTGTGGGCAGAGTTGTGTCATGTGTGTGGTGAGGCTGAGTCGGAGGGCCAGATATTCTAATGACTTGTGGTCACCACAAGTGACTTGCAGCAAAGAGTTTGACGCAAGTGGTGACTTGCGTCAAACTGTACCGCAGTGCAATTTTTAACAGAAGCTTGCCACAACCCCTCTGCCACAACTCAGTGATGCAGCACCAGTTTCCCCTTGGCATAACTCTACATTCATGGAGGAGCCTGTTTAAGGGCCTTGCATCACAGCTTTGGCACAAGCTGACGTAAATTGAGGGCACTGTCACAACCTGCATCCCAGTTTCTAAAATTGAGTGCACGTTGCATCAAACCCTTGGACACAGGTGCGACAAACTTTGTTGAAATGTAGGGCTTGGTGGTAAGCCCTGCATCCCCTTTTGAAAATCAGGCCCGGTGTCTCATCTGGCTTAGTGAGAGGGTGAAAAATGGCAGCCACTCAGTTTTGAAATCTGAACTGGCACAAGGATACCAGTTTCTCAGTGAAGCATGCCAGGTTAGAACTTTTTATTTGCTGGGCATCTATTGAAAGTTCATGTGATCCCCCCAGCAGGGTTACCAGTCAATCAGAGCTCAGCAAATAAAAAAGCCAATTTTCTAAACATAATTTCTTTGAAAATGATTAATTGTGGAATTGTTAGAGCTAGGAACCTAATTATATTTAAATGAAAGCTATGAATCATATAAACATAGTTGTGCCCCACTGATGCAGTTTCCATGTGTCAATACATTAAGACACAGGTGAAGGTACTGTACCTATAAGGTAAGCAATAAGACACAACAGCTGCATAGATTGTCATGGGCTAATGCATGCCTAGGTGCATAGTGAGGCATGATAGGCTTGCACTGAGCATCTTCAGCACCTTGAAGTGCCTAAACCCATGACACCCGATGCCCCTGGAGCATCTTATTGCACACGTATAATGTGTCCCTAGTAAGAAATGTGATTAAATCCCAACAAATACATAAAAGGACGTAAATGAAATCATGCAGTATTTAAAGTGATTTTATGTACAAAAAAAATGGTTTCTCTAGGTTTAGGGTTCTGCCACTAATTTGGTGCTGTTGTGAACATATTTATATAAAAAGGTAGGTAGGCAAGCTTCGTCATTGTCAATTTATTTTTACATGTTTCTTATATGTCAGTGTTGTATACTGAATGAGATAGGGCCATGTGGGAAATTAGAGAAACACAGGCAGAAAGACAGACTGCGATACTGCATGGTGGCCTTGCTGAGACAGAGAGACAAAGAGAGAGAGAAAATAATGTAGTCAAGATCATGGAAAGTGTAAGAAAGAACACAATGTTGTGAGCAGAAAAGTGAAAGTGAATGGTGCAAGGCCTAGTAATTAGCACATTGTTTTATAATTGAAATCTGAAATTGATGACTGAGCCAGTGAGTGAGCATTGGAATGATCAGACAGGCAGATGGGCGGTTGAAAGGACTGGTCGGAATAGCATTGGGGGTGAGACTGAACAACATTTTGGTGGACTATGGCAGCAGAAAGGAACACATTAAGACTGAGGATTTGAGGCCTATGAAACAAAAACTTTGAACAAAGAAAAAAGATGAGTAGATGGGTTTATAGACATCTGCTCTATATTATACTGTAGGTGTGTATTAAGGTAGGGGCAGAGGGTAGTGAGTTTTTAAAATGTTGTAAGAAATGGTGTTTACATTTATGGCGAGTTAAGGTTTGTAAAGTTTTTTACGTTATAAACATGGCTGCCAGCAATGTTTTTTTCAAAACATTTCTAGTAGGCATGGGTATCTGTGTGCAGGGCATCCTGGTTACTAGAATCATTCCTGAACCAGTGTTTGTCACTATGTAAAGCACAGCACAAGACCAATCAGGACACATCAGTTTCCTTGCCTATTTTATAATTAAGCAATAAGGCATGACAGGGTGTGGTATATCATGGGATATCATCAGGCCGCGGGTGGCTGGGCATGAGGCCACAGGCCAAGTGCATCCAATCACCCAAGATGTGATGATATCCCTTGATATACCACACCCTGGAGTGACACATTGCTATTATGAACTGAGTTTCAAGTTTTATAAATAAAAAAATAAAAGAAACAGATTTTAAAATGTTTTATGAATGAGTTTTTGGGTGGTATAGGAGTACATTTTGAAAAAATAGTTCCAAGACAGTAGAGAGCAAGGAGGCTGGAGGTGCTGGAACTTTTTTGAAGCTTTAATGATATAGCCCAATATCATCACGGCTGCCAAGAGCTCTGGGCCAATCAGATTCCTCTATTTATGATCCTCAGTTCATAATATATATTTAACCATGATGTGCTGTATATTGATGTATTAAAAGAAAATACTATATAACACATTAAAACAAAGTAGAAACCGTATTCAAATACAAAAATATATACACATAGAACAAAAATAGTAGCAAAACATAAAAGAAATGATATTTAGCAGAAAAACATGCTTGTACATCACCCAACTATTAGTCTTACAGAAGTACCTTAGACTGGGCTTAAGAAAAGAAAACAGCAGTACTTACAATACTCAGTGCACATTAATCCATAATGATTCTACCTGCAAATTTTAAAATGACAGTAGCTCTGTTCTGTAAAAAGAGCAAAGGGAGTTGGAAAGTTTGCACAGCAATTCACTAAGTGAAGTATATTTTTGTTGCTAGATCCAGAAACTATGGTTATGCCATACACAGTACTTTAAGATTGAAAATATAACCCTCAGACCCTCTTTTAAAATGTGGCATAAAAAAGGAATGGCAGAAATAAGAAATCCATTCAGTAATAATGGCCTGATGGACTTCGCCGCAATAAATAACACTTTTTCATTATTGAATGCATATTTTTTCAGATATCTATACATGCTACACAATGGCCCAGATATTCAAAAGAGTTGCGGAATGCGCAATAGGGTTGTGCCAGCGCAAGTCTGAAAATGCACCATTCTGCGAAATTCAGCGGGAGGCAGTTGCACCCCCCAAATCACGCTGAGCAACAGCGCAATGATAATGAATGTATGCGCAACTGAAGGAGGAGGAACCATGCATAAATGGCGCAGTGTGATATTCAGCAACATGCACCATGCGCAATAGGGGAGCCAGCGGAAGTTGTGCGTTAGCGGAAATGAGCTAAAATAAAAAGGAGCAAGGGAGAGGTGCAAGAACGCTACAGGAAAGTCACAAGTTGCTGAACTGTAGCCGGCCACACAGGCAACACACACACACACAGGGCAGGACAGTGAAAGGGCACCTGGAACCCACAGGCTCAGGGGAAGGTGTGGGGAACCACAGTGCAGAAGGGGGAAGTGCCACACAGTAGTGAGGCCAGCACAGTCAGGTGATCCCGGTGCAGGGGAAGTAGCAGCCAGGACAGCGGGGGGAACACAGAAACAGCTGCCAGGGGGGGTGAACACAAGCCAGGGACATGGCCAGTGCCACCATCCAGATGGAGAGCAGTAATGAGGGGGTTGAGAAGGTGGAGCAGGAGGCGCGGCCGAGGAAGGCCCTTGACGGTATACTACAGGCAGTACCAAGCCCGCACCAGCTTCGAGCTGTATAGTGATATGGAGATCGTGGGCTAGTACCACCTGAATCGGGCAATTCTGAGGCGGCTCTGTGAGCTGTGCAGTGATGTGATGCGGGCACCCACAGGACGGAGCCATGCTCTGTCAGTGGAGACTAAAGTGACAGCTTGCATGTGCTTGCTCACCAGGGGTACCTTCCAGAGACCAACTGGGGACACCACAGGCATAACCCAGTCAGCCGCGCCATGCCATCTCTCCCAATTCCTCAGCACACTGCTGCCACATGCTGCGGAGTACATCCATTTCCCCAGCACACCGGCAGAGCACACAGCGAACATACAGGAGTTTCACAGGGTAGCACGTATGCCTGGCATGCTAGGGGCAATAGACTGCACCCATGTGGCCATCTGCACACCACCTGGCCCTGAGGGGGTCGCATACATGTATAGCAAGGGCTATGCTAGCATCAACTGCCAGGCGGTGTGTGATGCCAGGGGGATCATAATCAATGTCTGTGCCATGCACCCTGTGGAGCACACAATGCCTTCATCTGGTACCAGTCGGCACTGTGCCACAGATTCGAGAGTGGGGACATCCCCACTGGCCACCTAGTGGGTGAGTATGCAAACCACATGGACAAACATAGGGCTTGGGAGGGGCATGGTCAGAGGTGACATGGGTAGTGGCCTACATGGCCCGGGGCAGGGCAATGCTGATCACCAAACTAACCTCCACCCTCTACACACAGGTGACAGTGGATACCCACTCCGTCCCTGGCTGCTTACACCATACCGGTTGCCCGTGACCCCATCGCAGCAACACTACAATGAGGCACACGCCACAACACATAATGTCATCGAGTGGGTGTTCAGGATGCTGAAGGCACATTTCCATTGCCTGGACACCTCTGGTGGTGCCCTACACTACAGCTCCTCAAAGACCTGTGGGCTATTCCTGGCCTGTTGCATCCTGCACAGCATGGCCAATGAATGTGGGATAGCCGTACAGGTCAAAGAGGGGGACAGTGATGGGGACGATGAGGACGCCTGTGACAATGGTGATGGGCAGCCCCCCCTTGGGCGATGGGACCCCTGACTGCTCCAGCTGGCACAGCTGCACCGGGACACCATTACGGAGGACCACTTCAGCCAATCCAGGTAAGTCATGGGGCCATGTGCAACCACCAGTGGCTAAGGTACAACCTACAGAGACGCATGGACACACCAGGGGTGCATGCCGTCAATGGAAGTGGCTGGGCATGGAACCACAAACACCACCAGGGATGGGTGAGGTCTAACATGGCATGCGGACAGACACACACACACACATACACACACATACACAGTGCACCAGACTTGCACAAAAGGGTAGGAGGCACACCGACCCAGAACGCCACCCCTAGCCACACACATGTCCACCGACCACCACACCCACTGCCTGTCATTGTGCGTGTGTCAGATGCTGGGCACCATTGCACATTGGTGTACAGCACAATGCAGGCATCATCATGCACATGCAACTGCGGACAGCATCCGGGAGGGTGTGCAGATGGACTGTGTGTCTGCGTGCAGGGCTGGGTACCCACCCGTGCATTGCCCGCTGAATGACACAATGCACACAGGGTAGCATCAGACAGTAGCCACATTGGGAGACAGGTCAGTCACGCGCCACAGTGCCCTGGCTGCCACAGATGCATGGGCGGCCCCACTGAGACCCGCCAGCACTGACAGGCTGACCACTGGCCTCATGGGATGGCACCGATGGTCCCCCAGGGGTTCCACTGTGTGAATGCGACAGTGCTCATGCAGGGGTCTGCAGCACACCGAACATGCCTGCGCCAGGCGTGCTCGGGATGCTCACAGCTGAACCCAGTGTCAACAAGGAGGGTGTCGCATGACACCAGGAATGGGGGGGTGGACATTGCACTGTGCAGTGTCTGCCCCGCATGGGCAAATAACTGTGTGCCCCCTGTGGCCATGGCAGCTGTGATTGTATGTGTCAGCCTGTCAATGGCAGTGGTCACATCCTTCGCATCCAGTCCATCCCTGCCAGGAGCAGAGTGGTTTCTCTGCTGCGATGCTCCTCTGCCCGCTCCAGAGCCACATTCAGTACATCCACTGCTGTAACAAACCGCATCTGCTGATTGACTGATGCTTGCAGTATGCAGGTGTGCTCATCCAAGAGGTCATCTGCTTGATCGGCATTCTGTCCCTCAGGGTGTGTGCAGCCCTGATGCTCGGCACCCCTTGAGGGTGGGCGCTGCACACCAGGACCAGGCCTGGGCATGTCCACAGGTGGTGCACTGATGCCGCTCCCTGACAATGTACCCCCAAGCCCATTGGCCGACTGCTGATGCTGTCCCCCGGCTGCCGCTCCCCAGGGCTCACTGGTGCAGCCACACTGGCTGCAACAGTCCCACTGTCCTGTACACACACCAGTGCTGCCCCACCAGTGCTGACAGGGACTGTGATGACACATAGGCCTCCACGGCGGCACCACCCACAGCCATGGCCACGATGTTACCTGCTGTGTGGCCATCCTGTGGCACACACATGTCACTGCCCATGACGTTAGCGACATCATCATTGGTGATGGACCCGGCACCAGCCTGAGTCACAGCATGCTGACATCCGTGGACACTGGCATGCTGGGACATGGGCAGGGCCTCCTCCACACCTGTTCCAACAACATCAGTCTGGACATCCAGGTGGGCCCACTGTCGCACTAGCCGCGTATTCCTGTGGAGGTGGATGGGCCCTTCTCCAACTCCATCTGACTGGCCTCAGTGGAGAGGCCCACCACCGCTGACCCATGCAGACACTCAGGAGCTGTAAGGGAAAACAAATTTGCGCTACTGCATGTGACCTACCCTGTCCCCCCACCAATAGACAGACCATGACCTACCATTCAGTGACGGGCTACCACCCATCTGGAATCCACCACCAGGAACACCCTCAATGGCACAACGCTGCATGCTGCCAGCAACCCTCTCCTCCTGTGGGGTCAGGCATAGCACCTCTGGCTGTCTCTCACTTGTTGCAGATTGTGCTGCCCTGATGGCAGCCACCTTCTCCTTAATCCTCTTCCTCCTGTCTGTGCCCATCTTCTTCTTGCACTCCTGCATGGAGCGCTGGTGGCTGCCATGTGTGTTCACATCACGCGCCACTTCCTCCCATGCAGCAGCACGGGCCTGTGGTGTTCCCTGGCATCCACTGAGAAGCGGCTCCTGGTCCAGGTAGGCCTCAAACAGGGCATCCGTCTCAGCCTTTGTTAAATTTGGCCTCCTCCTCTTCCTCCCACAACTCTGTTCCTCTTCTCCCACAACTCGCTCGGTCATGATTCAGCCTGTGAGAATGACAGTTGTTATCTGTGACTGTGCAGTCCCATGCATGTCTCAAAATCCACAGTCCACACTCCCACACAGCATGCAATTCACCAATAGACTGCAGTAACCAACTATGGCCAGTGCAGCCCAATGTCACACTTTTGTAGCGCAACCCATGCAAACGAGGCAAGGCACAACTTTAAGTGGATGCAAATTGCAGTGACTGCGCCATTGAATGGCTGATTTGCATATGACAGCTGAATATCGCGCTTTTGCACTTTGCGCAATTGTGTTGAACGTGCTGAGCCAAGGGCGCAGTTCTGTGACATGCGCAGTACACACCTAATTGCGCATGCCCTGGTTGATGACGCAGACGCCTGCCACGCTGCTGACGTGCTGTGCACAGGAGGCAATGCAGGGCTTGGCCACCATTGTGCCAGTGGCGCTACGACGCTGTTCACCCATATGGAGCTGTGGCACTGGGGCATCATAGGAGCACTGGGGCAACAGCGTGGTAGGCGCTACTTGAGGTGGCACACAGACACCCAATCATGCTACATGCATTGGTTTCCAATCGCACTGTGGCTGTCCATGCACCAGAGACCCTTGACCCTGGGCTGGACTTTTGCCCCCTAGGCGCCATGCATCAGGCATGGGTGCACCACTATTGTGCTGTTCGGTGACAGTGCGATAGGGAATGGCAGTGCTGTACTGAGCAATAGAGATGGCGCAGAGGAGAGCTGCCCAGTGGAGCCAGATAGAAATGGCAAACTTGGTTGCCATTGTGGATCCACTTGTTGGCCCACTGTTTGGTGAGGAACCCCTGGACAGGTCCAGGAGTCAGGTGTGGCAGGAGATGGCCGATGCCCTGGAGGAGGCCACAGGAATGGGATGGACAGTGGAGCAGTGCCACCACAGATATGGGGACCTGAGGCAGAAGGACCCAGACCTGCTTTCCCACCTGCCGGCACATGCCAGGAGGGGCACGGTGCCACGGCCAGGTAGGTGTAACGTCCATACACTTTTATCTTCCATATGGGTATCATGGTTGCATGTGTCTAGAACATGGGGGGGACCATCCGGTGTTGGCTGTGGTGGTGTTATCAGGGTGTGGGGTGGGTGGGTCTGGCTGTGTGGGATTGCACACACATGGGGGCAGGGGGACTTTGCTACAGGATTGTACTGATGTTCCTCTCTCCATGTTTGCACCTTAAGCCCAGATGAGTGACGGCTGGCGAGGGAGAGGCGGCGCCATTAGGAAGATCATCACTCCAGGAGGGCAAATGTCCACAGAGGCAGAGGGACCAGCCTGATGATGGTGAGTCTCTTACATCCATGATTACTATTGCATGCTGTGTAACAGGGCAGGCAGTGGGGCATGGCCACCATCCATTGACACCACTGACATGCACGCAACTTGTTACAGTCAGCACTGTCCAGTGGCACTGTCCAGTGGCACTGCATGTCTGGGAGTGCGTCAATGGTGGTCCATGCATGCACAGGGTACATGGCTGTGCCACTGCCTTCACACCACATAGCCAAGTCACTTAACAGCCACGGTGGTGCTGTGCAGGACTTGGCCTGTGGGTGTGTGCAGCAGTCCACATGACTGTGTGCACCTGGGTGGGCAGGTCTTGTGGACGCAATCACTGTGGGTGGTCACACACCATCACAGAGGCATGTCCCACAGCCATATGCCATGTACAGTAGGTGGGCTGCATGGGGCTGTGCATTCACACCTATTGACTCTGCTCCCTTGTCCTAGGTGGACGGCAGCTGCAGGTGATCAGGAAGGTGCTGTGGGAGATACTGAATGTTGCCAGGGCATCACTGGAAATCCTGCAAAGGATCGACAGGCTGGGTGTCAGGCAGCAACATGGCAGGAGGAGCAGCCGGAGCAGGAAGCGGGGCTCCTGCTGAGCTTAACAATGCCCCTGATTTCTCCTACCCCCCTGGACCCACACTCACACCCCTCCTTCCCTCTACCATTTGTTCACCCCTGCCCCTTACCCACCCCCACCTTGTTTGTGGCCCTCCCCCCAAACTTTTGTAAATATTTGTACATAGTTTTGTTTGATGTTTTTAAATACATTTCTTTTGATATGACTACTGTGGTGGTCTCTGATTTGCAGTGGGCTATAGGTGCTTAGCTGCAGTGGTGTGCATGGCGTCAGGGGTGGTGCAGTCATGGGCATGTGTGTGTGGCCGTGGGGAAGTGACTATGTTGTGGGAGTAGCTATCAGTCACTGTCTGTGGTGTGTGTGTTGTTCCCTGTGCACTAGATGACTGTGTGCAGTGGTCCATGGTGCATGCTCTGTGTTCATGGCACACCTGTCAGCCCGTCCATGGCCTGTGCAGCTGACACCCTTGCATGTCTGTGACCTGCACGGTCTGCTGGCATGTCAGTGGTGGCTGTCTATGCAGGACAGCCACTGTACCCTTCACAATGCTGGGTTGCCTCCTGTCACTGGTGTGGTGCATGTCTGCCTTGGGTGACACTGTGGCCTCCGCTGTTGTTGTCCCACCTCCATGCTGTGGCTTGTGTGTGTTGCAGGGGATGTGCACCACTGTCTGTCACTTGTGCTCTGGGCAGATGCTGATGGCGTACAGCTCCACAGTGCCTGCACAGGGTGGCTGGCACTCCTGTGCCATGGAGGAGTGCTGGCCATGTGCACATGGTTTCCATGGCCACACGCTGGGGGCTTGGTTGCCCCGCTACTGCATCCCTATGTTGGTGTGCCCTTGGGTATGGGTGGGTATTTGTCCATGCACTGTGTTGCATCCGGTGTGGTGCATGCTTCCATGCACCACTGTGGGTGTCTGCGCTGGCTGTTGTTGCCAGTGCTGGGTCAGGGTGTGTCCTTGGGAGGGTGTGCAGGGTGCTGTACCACTGGTGGTGGGGTCCGGGGCATGCCCTGTCACGTGTAGGGTACCTTGTGTGCCAATGCATGGTTGGTCTCTCAGCTGTACCTCAGGGGGGCTGTGCATGGTGGCACTGTGTATGCAGTCATTGCATCACTGTGTGCTGCCACCCACTGATGGGTGCTCATGGTGGGGCTGCCTTGCATGGTTCTGTGGTGCACAGGGTTGCATTGTCACAGTGGGGGTGGTGGCATGCATGGGGTATCCTGCACTGGTGGACGCTGCACCTGGGCAGGGTGTCTGGGGGTCATGGTGCAGGGTGTTCTCTGCATTGGTGGGATGGTGTGGCATGGGGTGGTCAGCCTCCTTGTGTGCTGGTCACAGCTTGCCAGGGGGTGTGATGGAGCACCATGGCCCAGCTGTGGGTTGGTTGCTGGTCTCCATGGGCCAGTGGTTATTCCAGCCCTTCCCCAGTTGTGCAATGCATGGGGTGTGGGGGGACAATGTCTATTCTGCTGTGTGTTCCTCTGCCCATCTGTGGCTTGGGTGATGGGCCCCTGCATCCCTGGTTGTGCTGTTGCATTACTGCCCTGCTGCTGGGGGGCATCCCTGGTTGCTCTATGGCACATCTGGACTGCTCAGCTGAACATCCCTTGTTGCACTATGGTGCATCAGATATGCTCAGCTTCACCTCCTTAGTTGCGTTATGGCGCAGGTGGTGCGATATTCAGTCGACTGCTGTAGGCACATCTTGGCCAGCACAGTTTTTGAATATCATGCCTCTTGTGCATGGGCGCAATGGACTTGTGCTTGCTCCTGCTGTTGCGCACATTTTGGGTGCAGTTTGAATATCTGGGCCTGTATACCTAAAAATATGGATATATCAGCAGGTCCTGCACAAAATGGGTTAGACAACATTTTTACAAATACAGCCCAACCCACATTTATCTCTGAAATTTATACATATTTGCTTCAAAAGTGTTGTGGCAATCTTTCCAATCTAAGATCAAAATGGGAAGAAAAATTATCACCAAATTACAGACACAGGAATGGGAGTGCATCATAGATTTTTAAAATTTAAGAATACAGTCCCCCAAAATGTAGCAAATTTACTTCAGTGTCTTACATACAAACTCTTTTGCCTTGCATAGATTAAATAAAATGAATAATAAACTTTCCAATCTTTGCCCAAGGTGTACTACTTCTGTAGTTACTCTTGAACTTATGATGGAGATACGTACAGCCACTGACACATTTTGGGATGAAGTATTCAGTACTGTCAATGGCATCTTCCCTAACCCTGGCAAAAAAAGTAGAATGCATTATACTGGGCAGTGGTCCTGAGCTTGATAGCTGTACCACATATCAATACAGGATTACATTTTGGACCTAATAAATGCTTTCAAGTGTATTATCTTGAAGAGGAAAGATTCCTCACCACCAGAATATAACACTTGGATACATTTTATAATCTCAATTATTAGAATCAATTATGTGCATTACATATTAGAAAAAATTATTTGTATAAACAAATCTGTTTACAGTTTAATACATCCATTAATTCCCCTGAGGTACTAAGCTACCTAATTTAGTTAGTGGACTTTTAATTTTTTTCCTTTGACTTTTCCCTATTCTTTTTTTTTTATTTACAGTGGAACCCCAGAGTTATGAACCCCAGAGTTACGGAATGACTGGTCAACCGAATGCCCGCCCAGACCCGACCCTTCCCCCGATTGCAACTGCGACCAAGCTCACAAAAATTTGGGTGTCCCTTCCCTGACTCTTACATTAATATTCCCCAGCCCTTGCCACCATGCTAGTTGAAATTGTGATCCCTTGTACTTCACTGACCATGCTGGAGTGGTCTCTTCCATGGGGGCCAAGATCTCGCAAAAGCTGCCACATTCTCTCAGAGAATCGAGGGCTGCTGGGGAAAGACTGCAACTTTCAGGAATGTGGAGCTACCTAAGATCCTCAGAGAGTGCCAGATCGGGATGTGAGGGTGGAGCATCAGTACCACAAGCTCAGCATCTTGGAGGTAAGTGCAGTAAAGGAATACTGGTGCCTATCTCTAGTAAGGGAGAGGGAAAGTTGCAGAAGTGAGTGGACTTGCATCATGGACCCAGACTGACTGGGTGTATAAACTCCAATATGCAATGACTGATGAATTGTGGTATAACATCTCTGTGCACAGTAGTGAAAAAAACACAAGCTCTGAATAACTAAACTATTCTCCCCACCTGGCAGGACCACTAGCTAGCATTCATTCTATTGCTGAAATACAGTACATGATTTCACAGATACAAATTTTTCAAACTTATCAACAGCTGATTTCCCATGTGGTTCGTATTTCTGTGGTTCCATTGTAATTTTTTTTTCTATGTTCTATTTCAGCCTCTTCCTTTTCCTTTTTTTTTCTTATTTTATCTCTTCCGAGATATTATAACCACGAGTTACATCCTAGATTGAATGAGCTTCCTAATGTTATTCATATTCTCTCCACTCTACCCCTGTAACTCAGTATTTGTTAGCCTCAATATCAGTTCTAATATAATGTGTGTGTTGAGATTTATTGTAATTGCTGTAAATCTGTGTATAATTATTAAGGTTGGATTAAGTATTTTATTACTGTGTACTGTATTTTGCCTTCCTTTTTTTCTTATTTTATCTCTTCCTAGGTATTATAGCCACATGCTACATCCTAGGTTGAATGAGCTTCCCAATGTTATTAATATTCTCTCCACTCTACCCCTGTAACTGAGTATTTTGTTAGCCTCGATATCAGTTCTCATATTATGTACGTGTTAAGATGTATTGTAAACTTCTATGTCATTGTTACAGTTGGATTAAGTATTTTATTACCATGCACTGTATTTTGGCTGCTTTTAATAAAGAAGATAATATATGACCATCGATGAATAACCATGCTATGCTTGCTTCAAGCAGTTCCCATGACAACCACGGTAAGCCTCAAGAGCACAGCTCGAAAGGTTTACCAGAGTTGCCATAGGAACCACAAGAAGTAAGCTTAGCATGGTTGTTCATCGATGGCCATACGTTGTCTTTATAGTGTATGGTCATCGATGCAGGCATTGCGATTTAAAAGAAAGCAGTCTGTTTCCACACACCACACTATACAGTCTTTGGTCAGCAGTGTCAGTGGCTCAGTAGGTAGCACACTCACCTCTGAGGCCGGGAGATCAGAGGGCTATGGGTTCAGTTCCCACATCTGGCACTTGGGTTAATATCCCAGTACTGACACTGTAGTGCAGCATGAGAGGGGGTGCTAAACTTCTGAGGTGCCATCTTTTGGATGAGACGTTAAACTGAGGTGCCATCTACTTGGATTGTGGTAGTTCAGGTGGATGTTAAAGATCCCATGGCACTTATCAAAAAGAGTAGAGGAATTTCCATGGTGTCCTGGCCAAATTTCCCTCATTCACTAACAATATAACCAACAGCTTAATCTGGTTCAAGTTCAGTTGGCCTTCATCTGTATCCCCTTCCCCTGGGTCGTGCCTGAAAATATGCAAGATTTGTCTAGTGCACTTACCCGGTCAACAAAAACTAAATAAATAAATTGGGGTTGAACACATGACTTTCTAGCCCGATTGGGAGTACTGGAAACTGGATTCAGGATAGGGCTGAAAACATAGCAAACCTCGCACAAAAACAGGGAGAAAAAAAACATCTTTACTTCTTTTTGATGTTCCTCTGCTCAAATTCCAACTCCAATCTCCTCAACTCTAGCTTTGGCAGTGGTACCGCTATCGGACTAATACCGAAGATGACTTCCAGGTGAGATGCTGCATGCTGTTTGACTGAGGAGGAGTTGCTGCACAGTTCCTGAGTAAAGCGCTATTTATTTTAGAAAAGGTATGCTGTCTATAATAAATTCCATACCTGACTAAAATATTTTGGGATTTTCCAGACCGCCTTGTGCGGCTCAGTTTTCTTGTGGTCTCCCTGTTGCTGTCTTTCTGCTTCACCCACAGGCCAGAGTGCGGTAGACGGCGCAGCCCACCTGGGATAAGGCGGTGAAGAAATGCGCTGCGGAATGCATTAGCAAATGAGGAACCTAAGGTTTTAGGTGGTGTGTGGTTGTGGAAAAAGAAGCACCATCTGAAAAGTTTTTGGAGTATTACCCCCAGAATGCTCATTCTACTGCAATGACTAGTTGATTAAACAGAGGAGGAGGAGGAAGAGATAGATTATTCACTTTCTGTTTTAAGGGGAAGTTCATTTTTTTTTTCATTTGACATTTTGTCTATCTATGTCTGTCTGGATTATTTGTATATTTTTATTACTTAATTGGTAGAGACTTGATAGAATCCTGTAGGTTCAAATTTAGGTCTCTTCCTGGGGGGAAAGAGTTTTAGAGTTCAACTATAGTTGAAGAGTTAAGTATTTGCGCTCCCCCTCGAAGGTGCATAAATACGCATGTGCGACTGTGAGAGCTCAGATTGGGCATTTTATCATTGTGAGCTGCAGAGATAACAGGTGCTGTTTTGAGCATCTGAGCCTTCGACTGCTGAAGTTTTTAACTTGTCCATCTTGATTTTCCACGAGACTAACTGTTATTCCTTTTATAAGTTATTCTATAAGCTACTAGGCACCTAAGTTTGTGAAGTTTGTGAAGTGATGAAAAGTATCAGGGGAATGTGTGTGAAGTAAGTGTTCCTCATTCTTCCTTATTTTTATTAGAACTGTAAAGGTTTATAGGCTCAGGGCAGGCAGGCTAGCAATTCCTGTGTTGAGAGTTCTGATGAGATTTTTACAAATCTAATTTGTTTCCTTTTTCTTTTTTTTTTTTAAGTCTAATATTTACTGAGGACTAGTGGACAAATGGTTAGTGCTGCCTGATAGAAAATTTAAGCAACTTGGAAACTTGGAAGCAAGGAAAATTGGCAAATCTAGGGAAGCTGCATGTTGAACCGCATTGTAGCCAGCATTGCAGTTTTGGTCCTGGTCTTGATGCCAAAGGCTTTCTAATTTTACATTTGCAAAAACTCAGTGGTAAATAGAGAAATTCTGAAAAGACAAATGCTGAAGTCCAAGTTTGTCCAGCAATTTTATTACTTGGGATAGTACAAAACTCTTGAAATCAGAGGGATTTTGGCCTTTTGTTTGGCCTGCTTGCTTTTTTTTTTGTTATTGCTCTGTATGCCTGAGCTGCTGAATTGCTGAACTAACTGAACTGGTTGATTTGCTGATTGCTGATCTGTTTTCTGTTGAATTGCCTGGAAAGACTCAGGAAAATCAGAAAATCAAGAAATGGAAGAGTACTTTTAAAGGAAAAAGCAACATTTTGTAGTAATCAGCCATTTTATATTCTATACTGTATAGTATATATTAGTGTTATTTAATGTTAATGTTGACACTTCTGTTATTTAGTGTTATTGTTGTATTACCAATGTGCATTTTTGGGTAATACAAACGCCACCTTTGGAAATGGTTTTTACTAGAAATCAAAGAATACAGAGAATGTACGCTTCTCAAGTCTCTCCATTACAGGAACTTTCTACAAAGAAAGTTAGTAATAAACTCGATGGGAGGCAATCTAAGATTCAAACAACATGAAGTCTTGCTGTATTCTGACATATGCAGTTAGGTCCTGCCTTTCAACTGCCCCGGAGAACAAAGAGTTAAACTTTCCATGGCCAGCATGGAATGTTCACCACGAGCTCGGTTGAAGTCCCTGTCTGCTGTTGTTTAAACTGCAACCGTCAGATTCTTTACTCTGCCTCACTGAACAGTCGCTCCGGAGATTTCTCCTTTGCTCAGTTCAAAAAAGTAGGTTGAAGTGTTGTTTTTTATCGGTCGGTTTCTACCGGATTGCTGTTACCGCTCAGTCGGTTCAAGTCTTTGTCTGTGGTACCGTGAGTACTAGATAGGTTTTCTGTGTAGTTTCTGTATGGAACTTGTAAATTGTGGATCGGTTCAGCTGAACTGATCAGTTTGAGGTAAAAAAGTTTGTAATTCATTTAGAGTGTGGTAACCAGTCCATATCAGTTCTAAAAAAAACAGATTTTATTTTGTTTTTTTCCAAGACCCTCGACACGGTCAGGAACAAATAGGGGAGTCTTGCCTGGCAGATTGCCAAAAAAAGGGTAAGTTTTGGATAGGATTGGCCATGTCTGAGAAACCCAAGGAAAAAAAATGGGCCCACTGGGTTTCAACACTGCAGTGCGTGTGGGGAAGTCTTTGCCAAGGTTGATCCCCACACCACCTGTGTTTATTGTTTTGGGTTTGACCACCTCAATTCAGACTGCTAAATTTGTAAGAATTTTCCCAAATCTACCATGTAAAAGAGATAGGTAGACTGAGGGAAAGGGAGGCTGAGAAGTCCACTGACCTTGATGGCCAGCCTGGTTCAGTTCCGACCGAACAAGAAGGAGTGCCCTCTGACCAGGGCGATACTTCTTCGGGCAAAAGGAAAGCCAATTCTGAGGAATCAGTTCCGGTGAAAAGCAAAAGAAAAGATAAATCGTCCGGTTCGGACTGAGAAATTCATACTCCGACCGCCGATAAGATAGCCAAGGTGATAAGGATAGTGCAATCGCTTACTTTGGTTCTGACCGAACCGGCACCATCTGGCAGGGGTTCGGTTCGGTCAGTTCCCCTTGTTCCAGATTACACTTTCGAAGAATTTTATGAACCGGAGGAGGAGGAAGGAGAGTATGAGGATGATTATGTAATTATGAAAGTCTAGATGTGCCTATTGACCTGGACATCTCCCCAGACAGACCTTCAGGTGTTTCTCCTTCTAGGCTTTCTGAGTCCCCTTCTCACTATATGTTTTACAAAAAAGTGGCTGAGACCCTCCAGCTCCCTGTGGAGGAAGCAGTACAGAATCAGGAGGAGCTTGATTTTGTTGAGATGATGGACATCCCAGAGTCCAGAAGACTGTCTATTCCCCCTCCACAAATCCTTTGGGAAAAAGACACATACAATTCTTAAGTCTCCTAATTCTATACCTCCTGTGGACAGATGAATGGAAAAGAAGTACACTCTCTCAGGCTCAGACACGGAGTTCCTTTTCCAGCAATGCAGACATGTTGAGGTAGTGCAGGCTGCTGCCTGTGATGAGGCAAATATCCCCTTGGCATCACACCCCGCCCCCTGACAAGGACTCCAGGAAGATTGATGCCATGGCAAAGAAACAGTACATGGCAGCATCTTTAGGACTCAGGCAGGCTAACTATATGGCCTACACAGCTAGATACCAGAAGTCCAGGTGGGACACTGTGCTGGCTCTGGCTAAACAGGCCCCTGACCAGCTTGCCAAGGAGCTGGAGCAGGTGGCTGCAGATGGGATTGAGGCATCTAAAGTACAATTTCATGCTGCTGTAGACTCCAATGATGTTTCATCAAGAGTCATGGCTACATCTGTGGCTCTTCAGAGGATGGCTTGGCTCAGATGTACTAGCCTTTCACAGGATACACAGGCTAAGGCCATGGATTTTCCTGTAATTGGTAATTCTCTGTTTGGAAAGCAGACAGAGAACTACATGAAAAAGTTGGATGAGTACAGGACCACTTACAGGAGTGCTCAGGCCAAAGAAAGGCTAGCAACTCCTCAAAGGCAGCAGTCCAGGGATAGGGGCAGACCTTTCCAAAGGCCTTTTTTACCAAGCTCAGGCCTCCTCTTCTTTCTCTCAGAGGAGGTTCTTTAGAGGGAGAGGCAGATGGGGGATGATCAGGCCTGCATCCACCCCCTCAGCCTAATGGGTCTGCTTGGGCTGATTCTCCCATACCAGTAGAGAGCAGGCTGGCTTACTTTGTCCAGGACTGGAAGTTTCTAACATCAGACAAGTGGGTCCTGGAAGTAGTAAGCCAGGGGCTGGTTCTCAGCTTCAAAAAATTTGCCAAGATGAGAACCAGATCCTTTCCACCTGCGAATCTATCCGAGACCCTTGCCTTAGAGGCAGAAGTTTCTTCTCTCCTAGCTCTCAGAGCTATAGAGAGTGTTCCCACCCTACACAAGGGCAAGGGATTGTACTACAGGTACTTCCTACCCCCAAAAAGACAGGAGAATGGTGGCCCATTCCTGGACCTAAGATATCTTAACAAACACCATTTTAAAGCCAAAGTTCAAAAGGTGACTCTCAGAATTATCCTTCCCTCTCTAAGGCCAGGGGACTGAATAGCCTCTCTGGACCTCAAAGATGCCTATTTTCACATTTCCATCAGGTGCTCCCACAGAAAGTACCTCAGGTTCCAGTTGCCCTCAGGCTACTATCAATTCAGAGCAATGCCCTTTGGCATAACATCAGCCCCTAGGGTTTTCACAAAGTGCCTGGCAGTAGTGGTTGCTTTTCTAAGGAGAAAAAAGATCTCCATCTTCCCATACTTGGACGACTGGCTCATAGTAGGTCAGTCTCCAGACCAAGTCAAGTCACATTTGCAAGTGACCCAGCAAGTGCTCACTTCCTTAGGATTCCTTCTCAACCTTCCTAAGTCAGTTTTCGAACCAGTACAGCTCCTCTCCTTCATAGGGGCAGAGCTGGATACAGTAAAGGCAAAAGCCTTCCTTCCCCTGGAAAGGGCAAGGACCCTCATGGAACTGGCCTCTTCATTCACCCTTCAGGTGTCTCGACCAGCAAGGCATTTCCTTCAGCTTCTGGGCCACATCCAGCTTCCACAGCAGTGGTCCAAGGAGCAAGATTCCAGATGAGGGACATTCAGTTCCATTTAAGGGCCTTCTGGTCCCAAAGAAAGGATTCCCTTACCAAACTAGTCCCAGTGACTCAAACCCTGATCCAGACCTTGCAATGGTGGCAGGATCAGGACAATTTGAGACAAGGGGTTCCTTTTGTCACTCAGTCTCATTCAGTGATACTCACCACAGATGCTTCCCTGCTGGGCTGGGGAGCCCATTTGGTGGATCTTAACACCCAGGGACTGCGTCACCTCAGGAGTCTCTGCTTCACATCAATCTCTTGGAACTCAGAGCAGTGTTTCTGGCACTGCAAGCTTTTTCAAAATCTGTACAGAACAAGGTGGTCCAGTCAGAACAGACAACACCACCACCATGTGTTACATCAACAAGCAGGGAGGCACTTGGTCTATGGCCTTGTGCACAGAAGCAATGAAGTTGTGGTTCCTGGCCTATTCTCTGTAAATCTTTCTGATAGCAGTTCACCTCCCAGGGAAGGACAATGTCCTAGACAATGCTCTGAGCAGAATATCCCAGGGCCATCACGAATGGACCGTAGATCCTCTAGTTTTGAAAGTGATTTTCTCGAGATGGGGCACTCCAGAAATAGATCTTTTTGCAGCCCCAGACAATCACCAACTTCCTCTCTTTTGTTGCAGACCCCCAGTCTTGGGCTCAGTCCCCCTGGATGCTCTGATTCTGAACTGGGAAGGGAAATTTCTGTATGCTTCCCCCCTTCCCTCTGCTGTTCAAAGTGTTAGTCAAGATAAGGTCACAACCATGCAAAGTGATTCTGATTGCTCCAGACTGGGCCAGACAGCTCTTGTATCCCCTGTTGCTGTCCCTAGCAGTCCACCTTCCTCTGTCTCTTCCCAGGAATTACAACCTGTTGACATCCTCTCAGTGGAGAATTTTGTACCAGAATCTTCGGTCTCTCAATCTCAAGGCATGGCTCTTGAAGAGTTAGAGTTTTCAGATTTGCATCTTTCCCAGGGGATTCTGGATATCCTTAAGGCTTCTTGAAAGCCTTCCACCAGAAAGACTTACAATTCCAAATGGAAAGGATTCAGCATTTGGTGTTCTAAGAAGAATATTTCTCCAGACTCTGCTGAGTTGCCTATGGTTCTGGACTATATGGTCCATCTTAATGGCTTAGGCCTCAGACCAGCTACCCTTAAAGTACACTAGGCAGCTGTTTCTGCTTTCTTGTCAGTAGGCAAGCCTTCCTCTCTATCATCCCATCCTGTGTTTTGTAAGTTTTTCAAGGGATTGCTTCACACCAATCCCCCCTTTAGGGATCCTGCTCCTGCTTGGGACCTTAATGTTTGCATTGCTCAGCTTATGCAACCCCCCTTTGAGCCTTTGTTCTCTGCAGAGCTTAAGTACTTGACTTGGAAAACTGTGTTTTTGGTAGCCATTACTTCTGCCAGGCGTATCAGTGAATTGCAAGCCCTGTCAGTGGAATCTGATTTCATCTCTTTCCATAGAGATAAAGTGTTCCTAAGAACTAATAGAATGTTTTTGCCTAAAGTGGTTTCAGATTTCCACCTCAACCGGTCTATCTCTCTCCCTGTTTCCTTCACTGACCATTCCTCCTTGGGAGAGAGGAGGCTACACAGCTTGGATGTTAAAAAAGCCCTTAGCTACTACATAGAGCGTACCAAGGGTCACAGGTTTGAATTCCTCCAGTTGTTCCTCATGTATGGAGAAGCTGGTACAGACAAACCTGCCATTAAGAGATCTATTGCCAGGTGGATTGTTTCTTGTATAATTCTGCTATGGAAAACTGGGCAGAACTCCACCCTCAGGCCTGAGGACTCATTCTACTAGAGGTACAGCTGCTTCCCTGGCTGCTGCCAGGGATATTCCTCTTTTAGAAATTTGTCAAGCAGCCACCTGGAAAACAGTCCATACATTCACCAAGCATTACTCTCTGGATATCCAGGCTAGGAGTGATACTCAGTTTGGCACAGCAGTACTTCAGAGCCTGTTTCCAAAGTAGATTCTGTCCCTCCTCCATGGAGGTACTGCTTGGTAGTCTGCATATGTCAGAATACAGCAAGACGTCATGTTGTTTGAAGAAAAAATTACTCACCTTAGTAATGTTGTTTCTTCTAATGGAGTCTTGCTGTATTCTGACCTCCCCCCACCTCCCCTCTCAGAACCTAGCTTCTGGGATGTGGGTGGGCAGGAGCAGTGTTGGCACCCTAGGGGTGTATAAGGGTGCCCTTTTTTCACCCTCTTTTAGTTTGAGTGAGTGGTTGTGTTTTTGGATGTGTTTTGTTTTTGGGTTTCCTGACTTGAGTCTTCCTTTTGAAATCAAAAACCCTTTTATATAGATATAGTTGCCAGTTGGCTAGTGTGAGTTTTACAGTTTCCACACAGAACTTCTAGTGAGTATTGCTCGTAAAGATCTGAGGATTTCAGTTTAAACAACAGCAGACAGGGGCTTCAACCAAGCTTGAGGTGAACATTACATGCTGGCCATGGACAGTTTAACTCTTTGTTCTCCAGGGCAGTTGAAAGACAGGACCTAACTGTATATGTCAGAATACAGCAAGACTCCATTAGAAGAAACAACATTACTAAGGTGAGTAATTTTTTCTTACTGAGCGTCTTATAAAAAAGAATGGGAAAATTAATACCTCCACACCTAGTGGTAATATAACCCTAGCAGATACCCCAGGTAAATTAGGTAAATTACAAGGTATGCATCAATTTGCAGATGCTTCCATTGCCTCACCTCTTCTGGATTATGCAGGAGACATAAGGGCAGACCAAGGGTTGGAGTTATGGGAGTAAACGAGTGTAGTCTTATTGCAGGTTCATTGGTGGCTGGTCATGACCACCTGTTTTCTGAAAGATCAGCTCATTCAGTCGGAAAATCCTCGGAGGGTTCCTCTGCTTCTGATGGCCTAGAAAGTTATCCTAATTCATGGAGGAGATCTGAGTTGTTATTGGCGGCAGATGTATCATTGGAGGTTTCTGATGACATGGTGGATTCGGCAAGGGAAAAGTAGCTGTCTACAACATACAAGACCCATGAATTTAAATAGGTAACAGAAGAGTTGCAACAACCAATAGAGGGACTTAAAGAAGTAGAAAAAAATCTGTTTAGCTCTAGATGTCAATATAACAACAAAAGTTTTGGAAGTGTAAACCAGTCTCCAAAAGGTAGTAATTGTTTGCTGGAAAATGAGGTCTTTATTTCTGCCAGGTTGAGTGATAAATGAATTGCCCTTCTAAGGAATCCAATGAATTTCTTTGTGATCTTGATGGAGCAATTAGTTCTTAATAATGATTTATTGTAGGAGTTAAAAGTGTAGTTAGTTAATAATGAAGAAAAATTAAGACAGATTATGGATAAAGTTGATCATTTGTCTGGAAAAGTTGAAAAAATAACATTAATTCCTGAGAAGTTGGAAACAGCATCTGATTCGGAATTATGCTCTGATGATATAAAAGCTCAAGGATCATTATGTTTGAGACCTGATTTCAGCATAATTGCCTTTTCTGAATCATCAGCTAAGGAAACCTCTAGAAATAAATCTCGAAGGAGAAGAAAAAAAAAAACCAGTGGAAAAACAAAGGAAGTATAGTAACACAAGGAGAGGAGGAAATTGTAGAAAAGTATACTCTTCAGTTTCAACAGGCTAAATTGGAAATGGAACTAGCAAAGTTAGAACAAGAAGTGGAAGGGTTAAGGTGTGATATAAGATTTAATGGACATCTGGGTAAGGATAATAGTAGGAAAAATGCTGAAGATGTAGAAAAAGTCCAAACTACTAAGGGTAGAAATGAGATGCACTTTCAAGAAGATATGAAGGGGAACCTAGTTACATCTTATTTAGCCAAAGAGAATCCCTTAATCAGATTATATGGACCATATAATTGGGGTACCCTTGAGGATGCTATGTTGGACCTACGTATTCTTACATTTTTGAATAAAGAATTGGATATCAAACTTACATAAGTTGATATAGTTGAAATCAAGAGGTTAATACTAGAGGAAGCCACCATTATTGATATTTACTTTGATGTACCAAGAACAGTGAACTTTGTCTTGATAAACAGAGGTTTGTTAAGTGATAAGGAACTATTTCTGTTTTTCCCTAATAGAGAAAAATTCAACATAGGTAATTGTAACAAGCCAAGTGCAAAGGATATAAGCGGAAGAACTTTAACTCTTTTTGGGATGAACCATGTGTCTCAAGAAACAGACTTAGAGTTGTCTGCAGCAATTGAGAATTTGCTGGAAAACTTTATAACGGTCCCAATAGAATATGCCAGTAGCATCCAGGCTGTACGTAGACATGAAGGAAGTCATATTGACATTTATGTTCAAAATGAAAGGTTAGCAGATCTAATCCTGAGTCAAGCTAGGAAGCTGGATTATTTAGGCCTACATTTGATAGACTTCACAGTGCTTGGTGCAGGATATAATGGATATAGGTCATATGAGGAAGTTTCTGCCCTTCCATTAGAAAATAGATTTAAAATGCTGGCAGAATATGATGAGTGACTATGCCCTAAGGTAAATAGTAATATTCCTGGGATATATGATCTACATTATAGAATTAGTTTTATCACCTGGAATATAGCCAGTTGGTAATCTTTATGGGTGGATGCTGAATGTATTAAGTTTCTAATGGACTATGAGATAATCTGTTTCCAGGAGACATGGCACCCTAAAGATGTAGTAATTGCTATTAATGGATATGAAGCTTTGCATGCTCCTGGTAGGAAATGTAAAAAAGTAGGGAGATATTCAGGTGGAATTATCACTTTAATTAAAATTGGTGTTTTTGACAAGGTTGTACTTTGGAAACTAGCAGAAAATTATGTGATAGTTTCAGTTAAATGTAGATCATGGGAATTGATTGTGTTGAACTGCTATGTGCCACCCGAGAACTCTGTTTATTTTCCAGTGGACATCTGGCAAGAAATATTCATTCGGCTAAAAGAAAAGTACAGCAAATATTCCCACAGGCAGAAGTACTTTAATTGGGTGATTTAAATGCATGAATTGGCCTGTTTGATGGCTTTGTGGATCACACATTTTTTGTATGTAATCATTTAGATGAATTACCCTGTAGAAAATCTAAAGATAAAGTGGTAAACCATAGTGGAAAGGCTGTTATAGAGTTAGCTAAAGAAAACAATATGTACCCTTGAAATGGGTGGATAGAAGGAGATAAAGAGGGGAACTTTACATATGTCTCCCAGAGGGGAGCTTCAGTGATCAATCTTGCTCTCTGGTCTGGAGATATGCATAATTGGTTTAAATGTGAGGTACTAATTAGAGCAGAAAGTGATCATTATCCATTGGTCATGGAATTTCAGTTAGATCAAATGAATAGATTGGTTTATCAGCCATTTCAATTTAGGGAAATTAGAGCCTCAAGTAAGGTTATATGGAAGCAGAACTCATATAATGATATATTACCAATCATTCATGGTTCAATTTTAAGTCACCCTTATGAAGAAATTAATAAATATGATCTTACCCATCTTGCAGAAGAACTAGATGTTCTTTAAAAAAAATAAATCAGCATTAGAAGTACCAAGTAAAATAGCAAGAATTGCAACTATGGATACCTGATTTGATGGGGATTATAAAAAAGCTAAGGCTGACATTAGGAAATTATGTAGACTGTTTAATAAAAAAAAGACTCAGGTGAATCTTAAGTTATTGAATCACAAAAAGAAAGCGTATAAGGAACTTACTGTTCACAAAAAAAATAGTTTATTTGCAGCCAAGTGGGAGAAAATGTTTGTGGCCATTCAAGGTAGAGACAAGAGAGCATTTTGGTCTTTAGTGGCTAAGGGCTTTGATCAGCAGAAAGTTAATACTGCTACTTTTATTTCAGAGGAAAGATGGGTAACTTATTTTAAAGGGATTTACTTTGATGCTGAAGTAGATAACTTTCAAACGAATGATCCTGGATGTTTCTATGTGCATCCAATTACATTGGATGAAACTTATCTGCATTGTATACTCTAAAATAAGCAAAATGCATCTGGACTGGATGGGATCCCAGCTAAAGTTTTTTTAACAGAGTTCCATCTATGTTGCAAATATTTAACAGTATTCTATAATAAATGTATTGTCTTTAAAATATTCCCTGATTCTTGGCAAGGGGCTAACATTATTCCATTTCACAAAAAAGGTCCATTGGATAATCCAAAAATGTATAGATCTATAAGTCTTCTGGACGTGAATTTAAACATTTTTTCTAAAATAATATTGGGTCGGTTACAACAGGAGGTTGAAAAAACAGGGGGCATTTCCTCCTATCAAACTGGATTTAGGCATGGAATGCCCACACTGCATAACATCTTTGTTTTGAATCATCTAATGGAAAAATATGTGAAAATTAGGGGTCAAAGAATATATCTAGGTTTCATTGATTATAAAGTAGTACTGCTTTTGATAGTGTCTCTAGAAGCTTATAATGGCAGATCTTATTAGATAGAGGTATTGACCATAATTTAGTAAATATAATAGCACATTTATATACTAAAACCTGGGCTAAAATTAGATTGGGTCTTGGGGCCATTTATCGAATGTTTTTGAATGCAACTGTGGAGTGAGGCAGGGTTGCATTCTTGTCCCCTTGTTGTTTACATTATATTTAGATAATATGTTAAAACAAAGTGTGGCAATACATATGGATTCCCCAAACATTAGGAACTTCCCTGTTCCTCTATTAGCATATGCTAATGATATCTTGGTCCTGTCTTTAGCAAAATCTGGTTTACAAAATAAACTAAATTTTTGTTCCAAGGAATCGGAGAAAGTAAAATTAAAAATCAATATGGGTAAAATAAAGATTATGATATTGGGCTAAAAAAGAGAAATAAAAACATTAATGGCATATGGTACATTGGCCAAAATAAGGTGGAAATAGTATGCAGCTATGTATATCTTGGAATAGTAATTCACCAAAACTGTAATTGGACATCCCATTTGGAATGGGCTAAAGAAAAGCTAAAAAAAACTATGGGAGGATTATATAGGTTTAATTGTAAATTTGGGGGACTAATGATAAGACCCTTGTCAAGAGTATTAAAATCTAAGGTAGAACCACAGTTACGATATGGATGTGAAATCTGGAAAGTAAATACAGTTAATAACCTTAAGAGCCCTGTTTATAAATCCTTAAGATCTACACTAAGATTAGGTCATTCCTGCCCATCTTTTTATATACATGCAGAACTGGGTATTATAGATATCTATGCAGCGACTGAATCAAAAAAGGTAAACTACTGCATCAGAGTAACTGGAGTCAATGAAAATATAATTGCTACACAATGTTTGCATGAAAAAAAGGATTGGCATGAATGGGGATTCCATTCTGATTTTTGGCTGAATACTGTTTTCTCAATTCTAGGGAAATATAACCTAGTACATTTAAAAAATTCCATGGCAAAAGGTATTTATATAAGTACAAAATGCAAAAAATATATTAAAGGGAAAATTAGTAGCCACTGGAATTTGAAAGACCTAGAAGAAATTAAGCAATCTCATTATTCAAAATGGTTTCCGGCAAATAGTTATACACATGGCTACAAAAAATACCTGGATATAGTGACTATTCCTAGAGTATGCTCCAACTTTATGATCTATAAGTTTGAACAATTTCCTAGCAAAGTGCTGGACTATAGATGTAAAAATATGGGAATATACTCTTAGGAATGTGACTGTGGTAGTGGGGATAAGGAGGATTTATACCATGTTTTATGGGTTTGTAGATGGTATGAAAGCCAACATAATGTTTTGGTTAGGCCCATATCTAAATAACAGGTATAACGTTGATAAAAAAGACCTTGATGATATATTGTTTCATACAGAGGATAGCTGGATAGTGAAAAGGGTAGCTAATTATCTATTGAGTATTATGAAAATTAGAAGCAGAATTAAAATTATTTAGAAGAACAGATGTGTTATGTACAGTATACTTTAGATATTATTGGAGATATTAGTGGTTGTTATATGGGTGAATTTATATATGAAACAAAGTACAAAAGGTGTGCAATAGACTATATGGATTGTATTTTTCTAATTTCTTCACTCCCTTTTTGACACTATGCACTTCATAGGATTGTTAAATTGCTGCTAATAGGTGTGCACCGTATAAATTGATGTTTTGACATGAATACTCTGTATAAAGGAATTGTTGTCAATGGGGATATTTTATCCCTTTTTATAACTATATAATTAGGCATGTGTGCAAATGACATTTTGCACTGTGACTGTGATATTTCAAATTGTGAAGGTTTATAACCATACAATAAAATTCTTTGACTTTGACTTCTTTTTGATGGACTAGTTGATGGCAATAGGAAAGAGAGGGTGAGTGTGAAATGTTATGGATGTGGGGTGCTGAGAAAAAAAAATTACCATGTCTGTTTGAGAACTGCAAATAGTGCATTTCAAACTGGAGGAACGTGTGGTTGGCCATGCTGCCATGTTGACTGCGGCGCTTGGGTGTTCTAAGTTATTATACCATCGATGTGACATACCATCGATGGGTTAACAACATAGTGACATCACATCAATGTTATAACAGTCCTGTGAAATGATAGATTTTGGAAGATAACATTGTCCTACCATACATTATAAAAAAATAAAAATAAAAAAATAATCCACAGAGTGCTACTGTTATATATTACCCAGGGTTGCATATCTAAGCAGAATCCCAGGTTCATACAGTATATGTAATTTTATTATTTCATTTGCGTTCCCTCCAGTATTGAGCCAAAATATTCCAAAATGTATCAATTATAGGCATGTGTGAAAAAGATGAGCCTGTGTTTCTGACTGTCCACCACAAATGTCCCAGGAGCACTATCTCTTAGAAACACACTTATGTTTGTGGGCCACACAGAATCCTAACCTAAGATGACAACATAGCCAGTCCACATCCCAGGTGTGTACTGGGATTCTTTATCCTGTAAACCTTCTAAGGCCTCAGACTTCCTCTTGTGAAGATATAAGGGTGGTTCTAAAGGCATAATGAAATTAATGACTTGGATAGTCTTATAACAATGTAGACTACTGTCATGTGTTACTAGATCCTGTAGTATTTTCCAGCTTTTCAGTTTTAGACATATCTGCTTTACATACGTGGGGACCTCAAATAGACTGTTCTGTTTTGGAATGTCCTCATGTTGGCCCTTTTGAATATGTCACTAATGGCTATTGAATTGTCCTTTATGCTTTTACGTAGCAGAGCACAAGATTGTGCTGGAGAAATCAATGCCCCTGCAATCCTGACACGCCAAATTTTTTATAAAAGTTTCAAATCCAGTTTTGGAGACTAATGGGTTTCCACTTATTCAGATCTCTACTATCCCGGTTTTAAACAAACAAAACAGCAACAGATATATACCCATGGAATCTGGTGATGAGATTGTTTCAAGGATCACATTATACACCTCAAACAGTTTTAAAACTAACAAGTCTTTACCATTCTTTTATACTTCATTTGGTAGCCCATCTGGTACAGGGGCTGTACCATTCCATAATGCTCCTATAGCAATCATTACTTCGTATACTAACTACTACTGGAAGTATGAGTGCTGCTCCATCTGGGGGGGGCTAAACCTCATCCTTGTTTGTTATACAAAATTTCTTTTAGTAAGGTGTCTGGGAGAACTGCGGATGCAAAGGACTGTTGTAAATGATCAAATACTATTCCCTGCAAAGAGGTGAGATCCATACAATACTGTATGTTTCATCTACTGCCTTCAGGCTTGAAAAAACACTGTTTGACACCCTCTTTTTGCAGCTGCTAAAGATGTCCATATTGACTTTCTTAGCCTGTATCCCAAACTTCATTTCTGTGTGGAGTAACTTTTCTCTGCTATGAAGTATTTACACATTTTCTTGTTCACTGTAGTTTAGTAATCCATTCAGGTACATCTAGTTTTCTAGCATTTTGTTTTGAAATGAGTTTTGCCAATTGTGTTCTCAGATCCAATAGGTTAGGTTTTGATGTCTGGTTTTCTGGTCCCCTTGCATAATAAAAAAAAGTGTTTGTTTAAAGTTTAAAGTCTCCCACCAATCAGACACGCTCTCATAGAATCGTTGTATTATTTAATTTATTAAGTTTTTGTTGACTAGGTAAGTGCACTAGACAAATTCTGCCTATTTTCAGGCACAACCCAGGAGGAGAGGGATACAGATGAATGCCAACTGAAATTGAACCAGATTTTAAGCTGTTGGTGGTATTTTAGTGAATGTGGGAAATTTGGCCAAGGCACCGGGGAAATTCCCCTACTCGCTGGTAGGGGGAGTTGCTGTCAGTGAGCTTCCTGACCATTTCACCCTGGGATGCCGTCGGAAGAAGACGTGCGGGAGGTAGGGGAGCGGGTCTCCTCCCCGACCTTGCCTTTGCTAGAGACCCAAGTTGAGGCATCATTATTTTACTCGCCGGTTCTATCGGCATTGGAAGGTCCATCTACTTTGATTTCTGACTCTGCAGTGCTTCATTCTATATCAAGTCCTGCTGTTTCACATGATGAGAAGCCGTCTGGTTTTTTGATTCTGCCTACCTTTTGGATTCTGCTGGTTTGCCTTTGCATGTTTCATTCCCGACACAGGATAGTGTCGGCATTGCTATGACAATAGGACCCAGATGTGCGCCTGCTGCGTTGGTGTTACCTTTGCTGACTGTTATGGGAGCGGTACACCGTGACTTGGCTGTGCTTAGCATTGGAGCCCATGGAACAGGTATGGATCTACCGGGCAAAGTGGGGAAACATTTGAGTATGCTTCGCAAAGGGGGATTATTTTCTGGGGGTGGTCACATTGCTACTGTTATGGACACTGCTCCTGCCTTACTGGTGGTGGGTTGGATCCCTACCAAGGGTGGTTGGTCCCCTGATCCTGCAGATGCCACTGTGCAGGGTTATGCTTCCCTAGTGATTACGGATACTGGGAAATTTTACAGGACTCTGAGTCCTTCTCAAACGCCCCAGTACTTTTACAACACCCTTCGTTGGCTGCTGTAGGTGGGGAAGCAAGCAACCCTCCTCTGCCTCAGGTGATTTCAACTCTGGTTTCTGTTTCTGGGATTGTTTCTGGAATTACCTCTGAGTCTGCTTCGGAGCCTGCTCCTGTTCCTGGCATTTCCCCGGGCCGTGAGTGGCCGGCTGTTTCCCAGGTAGGGGGCTTGCCAGTTACAGGTACGGAGTCTGCTCCTTTACACACTCCCTTTGGAGCCAAGGTATCTGCTCCTGCTTTCTGAATGGCTGACTTGTTTAAGCCAGCATTCAAGGAGCCTGCCCCATCACAATGCTATCTGGCTGCTCTATAAGGGTGGTTTGGTGGACCCCCCCGATAGAGTATATATTGGAAGGCGTCTTTTGAAGGACTCATTAAAATTTTGTGCATCAGAGGTTTTTGCTTTAATTCATACTAATGGTCATAATTATGACATTAGCTTCAAAACTATGGAAGCCTTAGATCAATTCTGGGTGAAATACAATTCACTTAAGGATACTCCTCTTTGGACTCCTTTTTTGGCTATTCCGCTTACAAAACCTGCTGTGCGTACTATTACTGTTTTGTTTCGGAATGAAGGGGTGGAATTAGTTGATATTTTGTTTTGGTCGAAAAACGTTGTGAAGTTTTGGAGCACCCAGTCCCTATTATGGACTCTGAACAATTCTGGACTGGTGGCTGGAAAATTAAGTGTAAATTATTTATGACTAACTCTGGCGTTTCTCATCTGCTTAGCTGTTTTTTGGGGGGGAGGGATAGGAGTTCTTTTTTCTATCCAGGACAACCTAAATTCTGTCATAGGTGTGGATCTAGATTACATCTTAGTAATGCTTGTGATTCTCTGAAATGTACTCATTGTTTGAAGACAGGTCATTTAGCTACCACCTGTTTAAATTTATTTTGTTGCAATCTTTGTGATCAAAGGGGATACTCTTATGTTAAGTGTCCCTGAGCCTCCCATAATTCTGTGGATGTCCACTCCCATGAATCCCTTATTACACAGGTCCAGAAAAAGAGTTGTGTTAAGGCCTCTGAGAGGCAGATTCGGGATCTTTTATCTGTCCCTGAGCCCCTGACCCCTGGATCTGTTCTTCAGACTGAGTCTAGTTTACCAGCAGACTGTCGTCCTGCTATTGTTTCCAACAGCACGTCCAATGAAACAGTGATATTGCCTCCTGAGGCCCCAATGGTGGTGGTCATCCCTGACCAGGTGGGTCCTCAGGAATCTCCATCTATAATTCTCCAGGACCCTGGTTCCCCACCTGGGGATATGCTTGTGGAGGTAGAGTCAGACCCTTTGATTCCCCCCTTACTTCTGCAACTCCTGAGTCAGATACTACTGTTATGACCCTCCCCCACCAAGTCTTGGACCTGGATCAACCCTTTCACATAGTTTCTTATTAGAAAAGACAGCAGGAGAAGAATGGAATTCTGGGCCCTAGAGGGAAGGAACGAAAAGTTGGGTCTAAGAAAAAACTGTTACAGTCTAATAAATTTGATGTGTTGAGACGACAACGGCAGTCTGGGGGCACTGAGGAGGATGATGAGGACTCGGCCTCAGATTCCTCTTCTGTGGCCTCTTCTGTAGATGCTTCTTCTGGCTTGGAAGATGGCGGCTCTGGAAGGATCAAATGGAAGACTCGCTCTCAACGTTGATATGATTTGTGTAGCTTTTTTTTTTCTTCTGTGGTTTTTTCCTTTTTTTTATGAGTGCTTTTCGTGTTTTCTCTTTAAATGTTAATAGTATGAAGAGTGGCTTACGGAGGGATTTAATCTTCTCTGAATTGCAACATTTCCACTCTGATACTAGAATCAAGACGTTTAAAGAGATAGCACAATGTTCCTCTATTTGGACTTTGGGGCCCACATTTTGGTCATTAGGACCTGATAAATGTGATGGTTTGGGTATTTTGTTTACAAATCCTGATTTAAAAGTCCCTCGTCTAACTGATTTGGACCCTGGTAGGGCTCTGATTTTGGATGTCTCTTATAAGTCTTGGAGAGTAAGTATTATTAATATTTATGCACCTCAGAACAAGGCCTCTAGAGTGGCCCTTTTTAGGAAGGTCCAGCCTTTTCTTTGCACAGCTCGAATGGTCATTTGGGGTTGGGATTTCAATTGTGGTATTCAAAAGAGTGACAGGGGTTTGCAGACGGAAAAGATGTTCTGTGACTCTAATGCCTTAAAAGATGTTGTTACTACTGCCAACTTAGTGGATTCTTACTGCATGTTTCATGCTACTGGTGGCTTTACTTTTTGTAAAGGCCTGTTACGTACTCGAATTGGCTATATTTGGGTTTCCAACTCTGTACATGTTACTCGTTCTGGTATTATTGATTTAGCCTTCACTGACCATTCGGCTGTGTATTTGGAATGCCAGTGGGGTGAGAGTCTCTCCTTTGAGAAATCCTCCTGGAAGTTAAATGTTTCTTTATTGAAGCAAGCACGTCCTATTGATGCCTGCAAATCCTTTTGGGCTGCCCGACTTTCTGTGTCTTGTATGTATGATTCTTTGGTTGATTGGTGGAGGGATACTAAGTTAGAATTGAAAACTTTTTTCCAAAAAACTATGGGGTTGCACCATAGAACTGATTATTTCTGTTATTTACAGTGTAGGAAGCATTACAATAGACTGATTTCTCTTGCTGATTCTACTGGTCAGGATTTTAGCTCCCAGCTTCAGCAAACTAAATCTGCTATGTATCGGTTTCAGTATTATAGAATGAAAACCCTTAAACATGAATTACGATTCGGTACAGTGGGTGCAAAACAGACGTTTAGCCCTTTTAAAGATCATATGGTTATCTGTCACAGAAAATGTATGGAGGAATTAAGGGATGCTGATGGAACTGTGTATCATGATAAGGCCTCTATTTTGCGTCTTGTTTCTACTTATGTTCAGAATACTTTTGGACTTCCTCCACAGATGGATTTTCTGCATTCCTATGTTGCACAAATAGCACCCCAAGCCCTTTTGCCAGACCAGGTACAGCGGCTTGTAGCTCCTGTTACTATAGATGAAGTTCGAGCTGTTATTAAATCTGCTAAAACCAGCTGTTCTCCTGGATCTGATGGGCTTCCAGCAGAGTTTTTCCAGACCTTTTGTGATCTTTTGGCTCCAGTATTTAGTGATCTCTTTAATGTTTTTTTATGTTCCCCTATCATACCTGAATGGTTGGTAGAAGCAGAAGCATTACTGAAGGAGAGATTGGTGGAATATCTGGTTGTCAATGGACTACAGGACCCAAGGCAGCATGGTTTCACCAGGGGGAGGTCATGTCAGACCAACCTCATTGAATTTTTTGACTGGGTGACTAGGGAGGTGGATCAGGGGAGGGCAGTGGACATGGCCTATCTGGACTTCAGCAAGGCCTTTGACACTGTGCCACATAGAAGACTATTACACAAACTGGGGAATATGGGTTTGGGCAGGACAGTAGTGTGGTGGGTAGGTAACTGGCTGGGTGGCAGGACACAGAGGGTGGTGGTAAATGGCTGTCACTCCACAGAGGGAAGAGTGACCAGTGGGGTACCACAGGGATCAGTGCTGGGACCGGTCCTAGTCAACATCTTCATCAGTGACATTGCTGAGGATCTAGAAGGCAGAATTTCACTGTTCGCTGATGACACAAAGCTCTGTAACAGAGTAGACACACCAGAGGGTGTAGACAAAATGAGAAGTGACCTGCAGAAACTTGAAGAATGGTCAGGGTTTGGCAGTTGAAATTCAATGCAAAGAAGTGCAAGATAATGCATATGGGGCACAAAACCCTGGCACAATATATCAGTTGGGGGTGAGGATATAGCATGCACCAAGCAGGAAAGGGATCTTGGGGTTGTCGTCTCTGATGACCTCAAGGTAAGGAAACAGTGTGACAAGGCAGCAGGTAAAGCAAATAGGATGCTGGGATGTATAGGCAGGGCATCACCAGCAGGAAAAGGGAGGTCATAATTCCACTATACAAGACACTAGTGAGGCCCCACCTGGAGTACAGTGTACAGTTCTGGAGACCATACCTACGTAAGGACATAGACAGGGTAGAGAAGGTTCAGAGGAGGGCAACAAAGATGGTGCATGGATTGCATCACAAGTCCTATGAAGACAGTTTGAAGGAACTGAACATGTACTCCCTGGAGGAGAGGAGGGAGAGAGGGGATATGATAGAGACATACAAGTATCTTACAGGGAGGAACAGGGTGCAGGAAAACACTATTTTTAAGCGAAAAAGATGTTCCAGGACTAGAGGCATGGGATGAAGTTGGAGGAGAACGATTCAGAGGAAACATGAGAAAGAATTTCTTCACAGAACGGGTGGTGGACAAGTGGAACACCCTGCAGAGGAAGTGGTGGGGGCTGAAACAATCATGGGATTTAAGAATGCATGGGATAGACATAAAGGAATTCTAGAGGTCAGGGTTAAAGGGAAACAGACTTCTAGGAAAACAAACTGAACTTACAAGCTCAAATGGGCAGACTGGGTGGGCCATAGGCCCTTATCTGCCGACACTGTCTATGTATCTATGTATCTATATGGTTTTGATATATAAAAAAGGTGATAAAAGGTCACTACTTAACTGGAGGCCTATCTGTCTGTTGAACTCTGATATTAAGTTTCTGAGTAAACTTTTGTCCCTTAGATTGTCACACTGTGCTCGTACCCTTATTAGTTCTGTACAAGGCTGTAGTATTCCTCATCGTAGTATACATGATAATTTGATATTACTCCCAGAATTGTTTTATAAAAGTCAAAAGCGGTGTATCTCTGGTTTGGTGCTTAGCCTAGATCAATGTAAGGCCTTTGATTTAATTTCCCAGGAATATTTATTTTTAGTCTTAGGTCGCTATGGGATACCTGTTGAATTTATTTCTTGGCTTCAGAAACTTTATTGTCATGCTACTGTGGTACCAAAAGTTAATGGTTGGAAAGGGGACAGGATAGGTCTCCGATGGGGTGTCAAACAGGGCTGCCCATTAAGTCCATTGTTGTATGTCTTTAGCATAGATCCCCTTTTACGTTGTATTCTTAATGATTCTCGGATAAAGGGAATATCCTTAGTACATACCTTTCCTCCTTTAAAAATACTTGCATATGCAGATGACTTAGTTCTTTTGGTGAATGAATGTACAAATGAAGCTGTTATTTCACAACAGCTTGCTGATTTTTCTAATGCCTCTGGTTCCAGTATTAATATGGCAAAATGCTCTGGTTATCAGTTTCCCTCAGATGCTCCTAGACTAGTTTAATATGCAGGTATTTCAGTATCTATGGAACCGGTTACTATTTTGGGGCTACAGTTTGGTTTTGACACTCTGGCAGTTGCAAACTGGGGGCAGAAATGAGCAATTGCTGATGGGTCACTGACCCATTGGGTTCATGGTCCTTTATCGAAACGTAAATGTATTTTGCTGTTAAAGACTTTGATTGTTCCCCTTTTTCTTTATGTTAGTTATATTTATCCCCCACTGAAGATTTTGTATACTAAACTGTATAGTTTGTTTTTTAGGGCCTTATGGGATAGCAGATTAAATCCTGTTAAAAGGCATGTCACTTATTGGACTATAAAACAGGGAGGTTTGAATATGCTCAATCCCATTGCTTTTTACTTTAGTGTTTTTTTTTATTTCAATGTTTTTGAGCTTCATCGACCCCACTGTAAGTCTTGGGTTACTTTATTAACAGAATGGCTTATGCCCAGTTTGAGGGCATGGGAACATAAAAATACTAGAATGTTTTCTAGATTGGAAATAGCTCCTCAAACCATTAAGGAGATGTTTCAACAACTTATTCTTTGGAAAGTTGACTTTAGTTTACTGACATTACCTACAAGGAAGACAGTTTATGATGCTATTGTTCAAGTTCAGTGTTTGGAGCCTCTTAGATTACCCTATTGTATGAAGTAAGACAGTCGGGCTATGTTTTTGCAATTGTTAAACCCGAGATTGCCAGCTTTTGTTTGGGATTTGGTATGGTTGACATTACATGGTAAACTCAATGTTAAAAACAATAATCGACATAGAGCTGTTCAAGAACGGTTTTGTTTAAGACCTTCTTGTTTCCAACTTTTGGAAACTCAAGAACATTTATTTTTAAATTGTTCTTATGCTCAACAATTTTGGCATTTTTTAGCTGATCGTTGGAAATTACCGCAGTTTGGAGTTCTCACTTATCAGGAGCTGATTTATGTCCCAGGAACTTCACACTGGCAGACTTTTTCCATGTCTACTTTGCAAGTTTTATTTGCTATTTTGAAATATTATCTCTGTCAGTCTCGGTGTAAGTGGGTACTACAGCAGCACTATGTTCCATATGATGCCTTGTTATTATTGATTACTCGAGCACTTCAGCAGGTCTATAAAGCAGATTTAAAATACTTCCCATCTCACCAGTTACATTGTTTTTGGCAAGCATGTGACGTTATTCTATGATAAGCTTCATTCTGGTTGTATGCTTCTTTGATTTCTGTAGTTAGGCACTGTGTTTGATTTACTGCATTATTTTCGTTTTACCTGGTTATTTTGGTTGTGATAGTATTGTTTCTATTTTATAGTCCTTTCTTGTATATGCTATATTTGCTGTTTTGAATCTTACTTCCCTTTTCCCCACAAAATTCCCCTACTCTTGCAGCAGGGGGAACCTTTGCCCATTTGGCTGTTTGCCAAGATGGCCACCATCCAGGAGGCTGGAGGCGGTGGTAGTGAAGAAGACCTATGCTTTATGGCTTCAACTTCTGTTTCTCTGCCTACAATGTCTAATGTTTTGCCTAGTGTCTGCAGCATTGGTCTATCGGACAATGTGCTTCAGTTGGACTCACATTTGCCTGTGCAAACTTCTCCTGTTTCGACTGCCAGTTCTAATGCAGCACCACTGGTTTTGGAACAGCTTCCTTCTGCAGTGCCTGTGAAGAGCTCTACTGAATTACCTGCACCACAATTGTGCTTGCTGTATGCTCAGCACCTCACCTTCTTACAGCAAATCATGCAGGAGGATGGTATCACACACTCTGCTTTGCCAACTGCTTTTATACAGGCTTCATTGCAAGCCGTGGTACAACATGCTCTGTTATTGATTTCTGCTTCTGCTCCTACCTGCACTGCCTCTGCATCACCTAATTCGCTATCTCCTCGGGACAACCGTGGTGGTGATTTACGTCCTGATCCAGTCTAGTCACAAGATACAGCCATATCTACATGCAACAGGATACTAGACTGAAGACTCATTATGAGTTGACCCGGGCCACTAATGAATGAATGAAACAAAGGCTTATCCCATTGGTCCTCTGGGGAGGATAAGTGCGATGGGTTGGGGATATTGTTTTCCAGATTTGACTGTACTGTTACTAGGTTAGTTGATATCGTTCCAGGGTGATCCTTGCTGCTTGATTATACCGGCGTCTGAAACCTAGACTTCTTAATGTCTATGCTCTCCAAAGTATTACAGCCAGGTCTGATTTGTTTAAGTTGCTGCAAACATATTTACACATTTCAAGACATTTTTACATGGGTGGGGATTTCAACTGCGGTCTTAAGCTGGCGGATAAGGGAGGTATGACTCGGAAACTTTTTGGGGACTCGTCCACATTGCGGGCAATATTTATGATTGCTTTGCTTAAGGACGGCTACTGTGAAGTGCATCCTGTGGGTGTGAAGACCTAGTATAGAGGCCCTCTGGCCACTCATATCAATTTTTTATTTGTCTCGCAGAATGTCCTGGTCCAGAAGGCAGCAGTCATTCCTTGTGAAACCTCAGATCATATGGCCATCTCTCTGCTCTGTTTTTCTTCCACTGCTTCCCATCCCCTCACTGTTTCCTCTCACTGGAAATTGAATAGTTCCTTGCTGTCTGACAGGAACATTTCTGCAGACTGCCAAGTTCTTTTGCAGGCCCTTATTTCCATGCTGAATGCCTATACCTCCCCTTTACAATGGTGGGATGACACCAAGCTAGATTTAAAATTTTTCTTTATTCAGAATGCTAGGACAAAATCTATAACCTCTTATCAACAGTATTTATTCTTGAGACGACATCTGATGGATACCATTTCTAGGGCTTGCAACACTGGACAAGATTTTTCCCCTCTTATTGCATCATTGAAATCCAGGATGGAAACATATCAATATGACAGAGCACTGTCTTTGCGGCATGAGGCATCTTGTGGCACACAGTCTTCCAAGGCCTCTTTTGATGTTTTTAAATGCTGTTCTGACAGGGTGGAGGCCACACATATTGATAGTCTTGCTGAACATGACTCCTCTGTAGTTTATAATACTATGGCATCCCTACAACAGAAGGTTTATTCCCACTTGGAAAATGTTTTTGGGGCTCCTACCTTAGCCTTTTCTACTGTCACTTCCTTTTTGGACATCCCAGTTCCATCTCCCTCACAGGATCTCTGAACACAGTTAATTGCCCCAATTTTCCTACTTGAAGTACAGGCGGCCATCAAGAAACAAAAGAGATGCACTTCTCCAGGACAGTACGGCCTTACGGAAAGAGCTCTATCACCATTTTTCTGACTTCTTTTATCCGATCCTTACTTTGATTTTTAATACTAGCATTGAAACACATTCTGTTCATTGACACTTCTCGAATGCTATTATGTTCCTTTTATTTAAAAAAGGGAATAGATTAGACATTCGGAATTGGAGAACATTGAGTCTCTTAAACATGGACTATAAGATTTTTACATCCGTTTTACTCCATTGGCTTCTTTCTATTGCATCCCGGGTTATTTCAGATGTTCAGACATGTGCCATCCCTCAGCGCTCAATAGTTTCCAACCTTTCTCTCCTGCAGGATGTCTCTGCTTTTAGCACTTCCTCTTCTCCCTCTCTCCTTCTTTCTTTTAATCAGAAGGCTTTCGACAGGGTGGATCATGATTATCTCTTTTTGGTTCTGTCCCACTATGGTATTCCACCATGGTTTATTGATTGGATTAAATTGCAATATTCTACTGCATGGATTCAGCCATATGTGAATGGTTCCCCCTGCCCCCCTTTTTTGAGCCGGACTGGGGTTAGGCAAGTCTGCCCATTGAGTCCCCTTCTCTATGTTTTTTCAGATAGACCCTTTGCTATGGAATATTTTGAACCATCCGTCTATTCCATGTCTAGTCTTTTCTTCTGGGCGTGCTGTCCCACCGGTGTCTGCTTATGCAGATGACCTTTGTCTTCTCACCACTCCTTAGCTTAATGAGGATGATTTAAAATTCCTTCTTACAGACTTTGAAAGAGTGTCAGGCTCCAAATTGAATTATGGGAAAAACTCGGCCTTACTTGTCCCGATACCACCTGTCCGTATACTACATTCCTATATAGCTGGAGTCCCTGTGCAGTCCACCCCTCTCAATATTCTGGGTTTAACTTTTAGTAGCACTGACGATGCCCTTTCAAATTGGACTACTATCTGAGATAAAACTTCCCTTATAGTTGCCTCCAGGAAAGGACACAGTATTGTGAAATGAAAGTGGGTTTTGTTGCTTAAAACTTTTGTTCTTGCCTTGTTTATTCATTTAGCTGCTGTTTACCCTGTTCCTTTTTCCCTGGAAGCAAGATTGTATAATGTTTTCTTATACATAGATGCATAGATACATAGACAGTGTTGGCAGATAAGGGCCTATGGCCCACCCAGTCTGCCCATTTGAGCTTGTGAGTTCAGTTTGTTTTCCTAGAAGTCTGTTGCCCCTTACCCCTGACCTCCAGAATTCCTTTATGTCTATCCCATGCATTCTTAAATCCCTGATTGTTTCAGCCCCCACCACTTCCTCTGGCAGGTGTTCCACTTGTCCACCACCGCTCTGTGAAGAAATTTTTCTCATGTTTCCTCTGAATCGTCCTCCTCCAACTTCATCCCATGCCCTCTAGTCCTGGAACATCTTTTTGCTTAAAATAGTGTTTTCCTGCACTCTGTTCCTCCTGTAAGATACTTGTATGTCTCTATCATATCTCCTCTCTCCTCCTCTCCTCCAGGGTACATGTTCAGTTCCTTCAACCTGTCTTCATAGGACTTGAGATGCAATCCATGCACCATCTTTGTTGCCCTCCTCTGAACCTTCTCTACCCTGTCTATGTCCTTACGTAGGTATGGTCTCCAGAACTGTACACTGTACTCCAGGTGGGGCCTCACTAGTGTCTTGTATAGCGAATTATGACCTCCTTTTCCTGCTGGTGATGCCCCTGCCTATACATCCCAGCATCCTATTTGCTTTACCTGCTGCCTTGTCACACTGTTTCCTACCTTGGAGGTCACTGAGATGATAACCCCAAGATCCTTTCCTGCTTGGTGCATGCTATATCCTCATCCCCCAACTGATATATTATGCCAGGGTTTTGTGCCCATATGCATTATCTTGCACTTCTTTGCATTGAATTTCAACTGCCAAACCCTGACCATTCTTCAAGTTTCTGCAGGTGCTTCTCATTCTGTCTACACCCTCTGGTGTGTCTACTCTGTTACAGAGCTTTGTGTCATCTGTGAACAGTGAAATTCTGCCTTCTAGGTCCTGCACAATGTCACTGATGAAGATGTTGAATAGGACCGGTCCCAGCACTGATCCCTGTGGTACCCCACTGGTCACTCTTCCCTCTGTGGAATGACAGCCATTTACCACCACCCTCTGTGTCCTGCCACCCAGCCAGTTACCTATCCACCTCACTACTGTCCTGCCCACACCCATATTCCCCAGTTTGTGTAATAGTCTTCTATGTGGGTTCTTCCTGGGGTTCCGGGGCAGCCGCCTAAATCCGGTAATGTGATCATATATATATCTTGATTAGTGCCATGGTGGAGTTCGGATGTTGAACCCCTTGGTGTTTTTTCACTGTTTATTCATGAAATTTGCTTTTCCTCTTCTTTTACAGTCTCAGCCAGCATTTTGGTTTTCTCTTATTCATCACAGTACTACTCCGTTATGCCATGTATGGGAACAACCTCCTATGGAAATCCCTCAGAATTTTAGAAAGTATAACCTCCCCCATTATTTGATTCCCACTTTCCTGAAGATTTGTCAATGGGGTTTGAACCCCACCACGATTCTTTCCTCTCCCAGGAAGCGTTTGTATCAGTTCATCCTAGGGTCTAATTTTTCGGACTTGCCCTTGTTACAGGATTCCTTTGAGAACATCGTTGATCCCCCAAGTGTTTTCCTTCAATCAACAGATCTTCACATTCCTCCAAGAGTTTGGGATGTTACCTGGTTGTCTTGTTATGGGCAGCTTGGAGTCAGGGACAACCTGAAGCATAAGGTTCAGAAAGAGAGGACTTGTCCTCATGACATGTATCTTTCCATTCCTGAAACCATGTCGCATTTTTTATTGATTGTCCCTATACTCGACCTGTGTGGATCCTTCTCCTCTATAAATGGAAAGAGAAGGCCCTCCCAACCCTTAAGTATGATATTTTAATTTTTGGTATCTTTCCTCCTGCTTTACAATGTTATCATCTCGGCACTCTTCGTTTGATATTTGCTTTTTGCCTTTTTTATCTGTGGCAGGCTAGATGTGCATTTTTGCTGCAGCAAAAATCTAGTAATCCTACCCAGATTGTTTCACAGATCTTACAGGGCGTACAGGCTGTTTATTATTCAGAGGAAGGCTCTTTATTACCTGGGATATTTAAAAGATACTGGCAGTCTTGTTCCTGGGTCCTTAATTGACTTTAGGTCTGTGTTTATTGTCCTTGTTTGTTAGGATCTCTCTGACTATATTTTTGGGATTTTATCTAATTAATGATTTATTTTTTTTTGTCACTCCTCAGGTTTGTCATGCTTATTTATGATTTTTGGTTTGCTTTTTTCATTATAACTTTGTATGACACAATCTGAATTGGTATATTTTTGTTTTATGTTTTGAATGAAACATTCCTCTACTCTTTTACTGGGGATGGAACGGGGTTATATACATAAACGGATTGTTTATGTTTGCAATTCCTGTATGCTGTGATACTTATTTATTTTTTTATTTTTTTTCTTTCTTTCTTTCTGAATTTGTATGATGCAATATGAATCTGTATGTTCTATTTTTGGGATAAACAGTGCCCCTACTATTTTAGTGAGGATGGGACAGGGGTTATGTACATATACAGATGTTTTATGTTTGCAGTTCATGTCTGCTGCAATAAAGGTTTATGTTCTTTGCTTTCTTTCTTACATCATGATTTTGTATGATGCACAATGATTTGTATATTTTATGTTTTGAATAAAAAATTCCCCTACTCGTTCTGCAGGGGGAACTCTTGTCCCACTGACTAAGATGGCTGACTTTCAAGATGGAGGAAGAGGAGGTGGAGATGCTGCTCTGCCTTCTGATTCTAGATCTCCAGGTTCTAAAATGGAGCATTTATCCACAACCAACTCCATAAGGCAACAAAAGACCTCAGAAAGTTTACAAAATCCTGATTCTGACCGAGGTACTTCGGCAGACTTTGCACCAGGTTTGGACTTTAATTCAGCTGTTGGATCACAACCTAATACAGACCAGGAAGTGATTTCTGAATCCCAACTATGACAAATGTTCTTACAGCATAAACAATTTATCTTAAAACTAATTCAGGATGACACTGCATCTCAAGATGAGATGCCAGAAGCTGATTTTTCTGACGGTCATGTTATTCATGAGGAGCTGCCCACTGATATCCCTGCTGCCCATTCCTCACAGGTTTACCCAGCGAGGTCTCAGCTCCTCCTGTGACCCACGACTAGGAATTCTACTGGAATGGATGGGGCTTGGTCCTCTGAAGCTGCTTTATGTGCTGCCTGCTGCCAGCAATTGGTGAATGGAATACCACTGTCCTCTCTGAGACCGATCTCAACAGCTGAAATTATGGATACTGCTGCTCGAGATACTAGGAACAGTTCACTTTCTTCCAACCAGGATCCTGCACCAAGTATAAAACCCCAACCAACACCATGAACTCCACCAGCCGGCAGCGAGGTCGACAATGAACAATCAGCACCTTCTTCTGATATTATGGGCCCCAATGAGACTCTGCCTAACCAAAACCTGAGTAAACATACTCTTTCTCACTTCTCTAGGCAGGATAAAAATACTGCTAACCTTAACATGAGTGATCTCTTTAAATCTGTGGAGAAGCCTGCACAACAGCGGAATGCAGTCCATCTGAGATGTATCGGAGAAGCCTCCACTGCTCCTTCCTGTAAGACTGTGCTTCATAACATGTTGAAGGACACACTGGGAATTAGTCCCTCTGAACTATTTGCATTCATTCATATCAAAGGAGAGTTAACATATGATATTAGCTTATAAAATGTAAGCACTCTCGAGAAGTTCAGGCTTCAGTATAAGCAGGTTAAAAGTTCAGCTTTTTGGGCTCCTTTCATGTTGATTCCTCTTACAAAACCACTGGTAAAAGAGATCACTTTGCCTTTCAGGAGTGAGGGGGTAAATATGAATGATATACACTACTGGCTGAAACAGCACTGTGAACTCTTAGATACCCCACACCCTATTCTGGATGAAGATTTAGTCTGGATGGGAGGGTGGAAAAATAAAGTCCAGTTAAGGCAAACTGAACAAGGAATTGTACATCTCCCTGGTAGCTTCCACATTGGGAGGGATAGAGGCATCTGTTTTTACCCGGGGCAGCCACGCATCTGCCACAAATGTGGATCCAGAACCCATCTTAGTTACACATGTAATCAGCCCAGATATACTTTAGGTTTGTCCTATGGCCATGTGACCCTTGATTGCTCCAACCCTAGCTTCTGCAACCTGTGTGATGAACAAGGTCACAATTAACCCCTAGTGCCCATTGGCTGAGCACAATATGGTAGACCGGGTCTCTCAGGACCATACTAATTTGATTGCTGAATCTCAGACCAAAGCACTTCAAAGATGTGAGGAATTCTCTCTCCTTGCACCATTTTCTGCCCCTGCTGAAGCTTCTGTCCCCACAGATCCCCAGGACACAGTAGACTTAGACATTATTGCACCTCCCCCTCCCACTATTGCTCCTCAGCCAGAGCAAGACATCACCCCAGGAGGTTCCTGGGATCAAGAGTTTTCTCCTTGAACATTGGTGGCTGTTCAGCATGAGGTGATGCCCCTCCCCGAGCTGAGGAACCCTTCATCCCGGCCCCCGTATCTAGAAAGAGCAAAGGGAAATGAAAATCTGACTCCGGCACACCCATCAAGACAGTTCTGACTAGAAATAAGTTTTGTACCTTAGCAAAGAGGAGACAATGGGATGATACCAAGGCAGAAGATGCCAACTCAGACTCTCACAGGGCAGCCTCCTCCAAAATGGACTTCTCCTCAGAATCAGGGAAAGAAACATCACAAGTTAGCCAGAATCAGGGAGCTCAGTTTCCGCATAGGTGATCTTTAATTTTTTTGGGGTCCTCTCAAATTTCCCACCCTAATAGACTTTCTTCTTAGTTTTTTTTTCCCCTTAACCTTTTGATGCATTGCCCCACCCAAATGCTGTGCTGCACACTCAGTGCATGCAGTATTAAATCTTTCAGGAAACAACTCTCCACCCTGGGCTTGCTAAACACTTTACCAGATGATTTTTACTTCCTACAAGACACCAGGTTAAAATCCAGGTTTGAACTTGCTCAGGTCAAAAATAGATTGACAGTGGGTCACTGGTCCCATGTGGACGATATGTGTGACAGGGTGGGTATTTTATTTTCAGGTTACCATTTTCATATTTCGAAGGTATTAGATGTCTCCACTGGGAAAGTACTTTTGATCAATGGAACCCATGGCAGCATCAGGTTTTGACTTAACATATATGTCCCCCAGAGCATAGCAGCTAGGCCTTCCTTATTCCTCAAAGTACAGCCATATCTATTCACTTCCTGTCAGGTTTACTTTGGGGGAGATTTCAACTGTGGCCTCTCCCCCATGGATAGAAGAAACAATGTCCATAAAACCATCAGTGATACAGCCACTCTACAAAAAATTTTACAGTTGGCTCAGTTGATGGATGGCTACAGGACTGTTCATACTGTGGGTGCCAAAACATATCACAGAGAGGTACTGGATACCCACATAGATTACATTTTTTTCTCCAAGAACATTAAGGTACATTAGGCTTCATTATTTCCCTGTGAGACCTCAGACCATTTAGCAGTATTACTATCATGCTCCGCAGCAGGGGCCCCTTCCGCATTTGCCCTCAATCAAGGTGGAAGTTAAATAGTACACTACTTCTGGATAACTACATTTTTACAAACTGCTTGAATCTATTGCAGACCAGAGTATCTGTGATGGATGTGTACCACTCCTACATAGCCTGGTGGGAAGATACCAAATCCGACTTACAGTCTTTTTTTATTAGGAGGGCTAAATATAGATCATTGTCAGCCTATTTTAAATACTCCAGGTTACGTAAACAACTGTTAGACACCATATCTAGGCTTACGAGACCAAAGTAGACTTGTTTCAACAAATTAGGGCCCTTAAAACTGATATGGAGGTTTTCCAATATGATAGGGCAGTCTCCCTGAAGTTGGAGGCCCAATTTTGCACTCAAAACACAAAATCTTCACAAGTTATGTACAAAAACTGTGCAGCTAGACTTTCTTCTACTTTCAAGGAGCACCTTGCAGACCCATTTACCTCCACGGTTCACTCCACACTCCCTGTGATAAAGCAAGTTTTCCAGTCCCATTTGGAACACATGTTTAATTCTGAATCTGATTTATTAGATGCCACTTCCTTCCTTAGTGACATAGATGTCCCAGAGGTCCCCATGGACCAATTGCAAACTTTGGTAGCCTCCATAACAGTGGAAGAAACCACCAGTGCCATCAAGAATAAAAAAAAATGCACCTCCCCAGGGCCAGATGGTCTGACAGATGAATTGTACCATGGCTTTATTACTATTTTTGCCCCTTCCCTGACTGTTCTGTTAAATTGTATTTTAAAAACACACCCCATCCCTTCTAAATTTTCAGATGCCATCATGCTACTACTTTTTAAAAAAGGTGAGAGAACTGAGATTGGAAAATGGAGACCACTCAGCCTCCTTAATGTGGACTATAAAATACTAGCCACAATATTACTGAATAAGTTACTACCAATTGCAGCACAGTTCATCTCCAAGGAACAGTCCTGTGCCCTTCCAAACAGGTCTATGCTTCATTCTCTATCTTTACTTAGAGAAATTGTATATTCATGCTCTGAGAAAGCTCCTGTACTATTTCTTTCTTTGGACCAAGAGAAGGCCTTCGACCAGGTCAACCATAAGTTCCTATTTAAGGTGCTGGTGCACTACCATATTCCCATCCAGTTTGTATCCTGGCTAGAACTCCTTTACAACACTGCTTGTATCACCCCACATATTAATAACTCCCCAGGCAGTGCTTTTTTGGGGAAGAAAGGGGTACAACAGGCTTGCCCCTTATGTCCTCTATTGTATGCTTTCCAAATAGACCCCCTTGTAAGAAAATTTATACTACACCCTTCCATCCCCAAATTAATCCTTCCAAACATATTTTCAGCTCCAGTGATTAGTGCGTATGCAGATGACCTATGTATTTGCACTACTCACCAGCTGAACCCTTCAGATGTAATTTCTGTAATCTCTGGGTTCGAGGCAGTTTCAGGATCTAAATTAAATTATCATAAAAGTGTGGCTAAATTCATTCCATAGTCCCCAGACCGAGTGGCCAACATCCCTGTCTCCCAAGACCCAATTAAAATTTTTGGGACAATCTTCTGCAGTCCAGATGACTCGGCCCTCAGTTGGTGTCTTGTTTTAGATAAAGCTGATAGGCTAGTATCATCTTGGAAGGGATGCACCATAGCGAAAAAGAAGAGGGTGCTGTTATTAAAAACTTTGGTACTGCCACACATTACCCCCTGCCATTTTCTTTAGAAGCCAGGACCTACAATGTTTTTTTCCAGGGTTTTTGGAGCAGTCACCTAAATCTGGTAAAATGGATGTATACATAACCAGACTTTTGTTTTGGAGGAGTGAGAATGCTAAACCCTCTGGTGTTCTTTCATAGTTTGTTTATGAGTTTTATATTTCCACCTCTATTATCCCAGTCCCCCCTTGGGTTTCACTTTTATTACAGATGGTTACCCTTATGTGAAGTTAGGATTAATACTACTATGGAAATACCCAGGAATTTTAGGAAATCGGGAATCTCCCCCTTTTTGTTTCCAATTTTCCTTAAGATCAAACAATAGAAACTGGCTTGCTCCATGGTTCAGATGGCTACCCATAAGCAGCTATATGCTAATATTCTTGCTGCACACTTCTCAGAACCTCCTAGATTGCCGGACACCCAAAATATGAAATTAGATACCTCATTAGTATTCAAACAACTCACTGACCCCAGATTACCCCAAAAGCTATGGGATGTTAGATGGTTATCATGCCACTGGAAACTGGGAGTAAGAAGTAACCTGAAGCATAAATCCATAGAGGAAAGGATGTGTTTCAGGGATATTTGTCCCATGCAGGTGGAGACGATGCAGCATTTCTTTTTAGCATGCCCATTTAGTGTACAAGTTTGGACTTTGTTACTACACAAATGGAAAGACAAAGGTCCTACAAAGTTTTCATATGAAATGCTTATTTATGGAATCTTTCCCCAGAATATGTCTCATTACCATGCCAGCACACTGAGACTTATTGTTGCTCTCAGTAGATATTTTTTGTGGCAAGCCAGATGTGCCCAGTTGTTGCAGCAGAAAACCTATACTGGAACCCAAGTAGTGAACCAAATCATATTAGATTTATGGGCCATTCACTCACAAGAACAGAAGTCTGTCTCCCAGTCACAACATGATAAACTTTGGGCTTCTTGTGATTGAATTTTGAAGGACTGATGTAATTCGACCCCCTCCCTAAATAAGTTCTAAATTGGCTCAACATTAGCAGAATAAGAGAATGTATCATTTTTCTGCCCCCCTCCTTTTTTGGGGGTTTTGACACATACAGGTTTTTCTGGTCCCCCTCAAACTGAGAGGTGTTCTGGATTTTCTTAGGACTTTTTTGGGTAGTACATCACCTATGAGCTTGAGTTTACTTATACGACTGTATAATATTTTAAGGATGGATTATGATAGGTTTCTCTTCTGCTTGGATTTATAATTTGTTTTGCTTATACTCCTGAGACATGTAATGTACTTTTGATTTATCCATTGTCTGTTTTACAATAAAAAATGTCCCTACTCTTTTTCGAGAAGTGCTGTGGAATCTTTAACATTCACCTGAACTACCACCAGAACAGGCAGATGGGACCTTGGTGTAATGTCTCATCCAAAAGACAGCACCTGGGGAGTGCAGCACCCCCTCATGCAGCACTACAGTGTCAGTATCTGGATTTAACCCAAGTGCCTGGTGTGGGGCTAGAACTCACAGCCTTCTGATTTCCTGGCCTCAGAGGTGAGTGTGCCACCTGCTGAGCCACTGACACTGCCTAGTTCTGAACAAGTCATCCCAGGCCTCCCTCATATCAGCATCTTCTAACAACTTGCCATTGAGCTTCCATTCACTTTTCTCATTTAGAAGGGACTGATTTGACAGAAAAGTACAACAAACCATCTGATGGTCTGAGGTTGCTATGAGGATGACATCCACTGTTTGTAATGCCAGGTTACATGATGCAAAAATATAATCAATATGTGAGGAATAAAAACCTCTATGAAAACTGTGTCCCCCAGCATACAGAGCCTTATAATATCCAGTAGAGCTGCTGTATTCACCGTACATTGTAAAATGCTACATCACAAATTTGCAGTTTTGTCCAATAGAGACAGACTGTAGTTGAGATCCCCACACACTATGACTCATCTGCTTTTGCACAGATATGGTTGAATGAATTTGAATCAATTAACCCTTGTCACATCAATCAGTGGGATGCACACTGAAACTATACATAGCACCAAAGTTTTCCAGGTTATATCCAGGAATAACACCCTCCCTAAGATGACATCATTTAACTGGGTCACCAATACTATTACCCTCTAAGTAAAATCCCAGCCTCTGAGCAAAAATCCTTTCACAGGGACCACAAAGATGGTTACCAGGGCCAGGATCCCTGTGTTTGTGCAATGCCATGTAAGGATATCAACCTGGTATCTTGAAGGCAAATTATATATATTGGGGCAGTCTGTAAAATAGTCAAGGTGGTTATTCTTCAAGTGAGATTCTTTACACTATTTACATGCCATGTAGCCACTCTAAGAGGGCCCAAAGTTGTCCCCTGCAAAATAGCTGCAAGAAGAATGAAATCCCAGTTGCCTATCATGATTTTTACTGCTCTTAATATGTAAACTGTGGCTCATGTGTTTTCTAGTGTCAAGGAATTCAGACAGATATCTATCAGAAATCTATCAATTTCAGATGGTCCCTTCTTTGAGGAGACCACGTCTCCTCCTGTCTTCCCATATAACCCAATTGAGCAATCTTTGTCAGTAGCTCATAACTAGCTTTGGTCACTAAAGGGTAGATATCACTTTAAGGCAGCTTAGTTTTGGACTGCACTGAACAACAGGTGCTGAATCTTAATGGCCTCATGGTGCCTTGGTCATGGGGTTGCTGGGGGACATAGGTCCATAAACTCATTTAGAGGCCTTTCTGGTGTAGATTCCACTTGAGAAGGGTTGGTGACTGCTTCCACTTCCTAATATTCTCTCCAGACATAGGCTACCTCCTGTTCTTGTAGGACAGGGACCAGGATCAGGCTCTGGGGGAGGCGACTGGTCTGGACTTTCATTATCAGTCAGGGCAGGACTGACATCCTGAGGAGAACTCACTGTAGGTTTTCTTACAAGCTGAACTGAGGTGGAAACTGGGAGAGTGTGACATGTCAGATCCCCCTTTTCTTTGTGCACACCCATCTGTTTGACAGACTTCAATATATCAACCTAGTTTATCCTATCATCCATGTTGTGTGCTGCCAATGGCCACTGGCGCTAAGTTACACCTGTAAAGATTTGGGTAGTGTAGGCAGATATGGCCATACTCAAGATAGACTCACACTGAACCTCATCACACACGCTACTAAGGTGAAGGTGTAAGCCACACATGTGGCAGATTTCATGTTAATCAGCATAAAAATAAAGTCCTTGATAATTACGTATGTAAAATCTTTTTGGCAAATGTAATAAATAAATGTCTGAGCATGCACCTGAAATTTAATTTCCTACCTCCCATCCAGATGTTCTCTGAGCCAATTATCAGAACAGGCTATTCAGAACTTCACTCTCTTCTCTAACCAAAAAAGAACATCAGCCACATTAACCCCCTTCAATTTTCAGCAAATAGTAGCTATCTTAATGGCTTGCTTTGATATTGGGTATTACTAAAAAATAGAAGCCACAATGGGGGTATCTTTCAAAGCTTGGTATTTACACCAAAATCTGTCTAATTATGCAGGGCTTAAGAAGAGATGTCATAGATTGTATCCCCCACCAAGTGGATGAGGTAATAAATTTCAGAAGCACATATTATCATCGAGTCTTTAACATGGACTCAAGCAGGTGCTTCTTCAAAGCTGCCCCTTTACTTAATTCTCACTGTATCACACCACTGGGCTAGATTGTCATTAGTGATGAACACATTAGCCTTTTTTGGGAGGGGGCTAGGTCTCCCATTATTCTGCTGGGTGGTGACCAATCCTGAGCTTCAGTGGGGGGGGGATAAACTTAAGGAGAACTCTGACCCATCCTCCTCAGACCCTGCAAGAGGATTCATGTTGTCAACCCCCTTTCCAAACCCACCTGGGAGACAGCACCACACAGCTAGTGTCAGCCCTCACCTGTTGCTGTTTACCCATGACTGCTGCCTACAACCCCCCCATGTAATACCCCTTAAGTACATGGAGGAGGGTCTTAGACTCCACTAATGCTTTTGCCTGGTTCAGTACTGTCTCCTACTTATTTCTGTAAGTCTTGTCAACAGGTTTGTAGGTAAATCCTTCTTTGCTGCCTGTCTTTGTTTTCATATGAAACACTGTGCCCCAGTTCAGAGTCATATTCCCAGTAGTAGTGGATTCTTCTGTGCCTCCCTCAGAGTGTCATTCCTGATCCCCTTCAACATCAGCAGGGATAACTTGGGGCTGAGCCACAAGAACCTCCTTCCCCTCCTGTAATGTCCATGTCAGAAATTCTGTCAGTGAGGTTAGCTTCCCCAGTGGATTTAGCTATGTCTTGGTCTGAGGCCTCATTCAACACTGAAAGATCAGTGCTAACCATAGTACCTTTAGCTAGCCTTCCTACTGATACTATGACCTCCTCTAAGTGCTGTGCTGCCTGTGGCTGTAAGTCCAATGAAGTGTACTTTTACTTTTGAAGTACCAGGAGCAAATGTATTGTCAGAAACAGTGAAGTGCAGCCTCTTAACTTTTCTGGTCACCACCATGATTTCAGATGCCATGAGTGAGGGGCTTGTCAGTCACTCCTTCTCATCCACTGTCCTACTCCACTCAGCTACCTCCAGGGTCTTGTCTATGGAACATGCCTGCAAGGACCAAACAGGCAGAGTCAGCACTGGGAAGCCCTGCTGTAGACTCAGACAATGAGCAGTACTGGAATCCATATTTATTTATTTATTTGAATTATGGTAACCGGGTAAGCCCACTGAGACAGAATGTTCCTTTTTCAGGGGTAACCCTGGGGAGGGTAAAAAGGGGAGGTACAGAGATACAGTAAATAATAGCAACAGGTAAGTGTACAAAGACACTTTTACAATGGCACACACATAAAAATAAACTAGAGCAAGCAAATTAAGTTGCATGTCACTTAACACATAGTGAAAAGGCACAACAGCAATGAACAGGGTATATACACAATCCAAGTAAAATATCTCTTAACACAACAGCGAAAGGCACATCAGCAATGAACAGGGTATATACATGGTGCATGGGCAGAGTTTACAAATAATACAGTATAAACAGACCGAGCAGAAGTATTTACAATTGACTGGAGCAGGATAAACACAGAGATACATGAGTAGCTCAAAAATCACCAGAAAGCAGGTGTGGTACTTGGGAACAGAGCAAGGAGAAAATAGGGAAAGTACAAGGGAGAGGGTAGGTGCAGAGCAGAGAGAGAGCAAGAGGCTGAGTGTGGGATGACTCAGGAACAGATGCAGAACTGAGAGGAGTTAAGGTGGGATTTAAGAGAGCACTTGATATAAATAGAAGTGCAGGACAAAACAACAGATGGTAGTGAGTTCCAGAGAGAGGGCTCAGAAAAGACGAAGGCATGCTAACCTACCACAAGGCAGGGTTTATGGATAGTGAGAAGTGGTAGGTTGGCTGGCCTTAAGGACCTTGTTGTATTTTTTTGTTGGACTATGGACTTGAGGCAGGATGAGTGAATGTGTGAACTAGTTTGTAGGTCAGGAAAAGAGTAGGGTATTGCAGTCTAGCTTCAAAGGAAGACCAGCCAAGGGAGTTGAGTACCGAACAATGGTGCACCCTGGCACTAGCGTCAAGGGCAAAGCAAGCGATCCTGTGGTAGGTTTGCTTGAGGCTGGCAAGAGGGGAGACCTAAACAGAGAAGAGAATAGGGGCTCCATATGAGATAAGGGGGAGCAAGGAGGAGGAAGAGGAGGAGGCAATGGCCAAGCAGGAGGAGTAAGTTAGGTAGGGCAGGAGGTGGTACAGGAGTCCTAGCTCTTGGTGAAGGGTCTTGATCACATTTGAGATATGTGTGTCAAAGATGAGATGGGAGTGATATCAAGATATTTAAAGGATTGAACCAGATCTAAAGGGTCACTACTGGAGGAGTTTATCACCTGGGGGGTGGAGAAGGTAGTTTGGAGGTCTGGTGCTAGAAAAATATAGATTTCGTCTTCTTGGTATTGAACACCAGTAGATAACTGAGAAACCATGCCTTGAGATTCAAGAAGTCCTGCTGCAGATGGAAGTTTAGTGAGTTTGGATCAGAAAAGGACCTGTACAGGATGGCGTCATCAGTGTACATCTGGACAGATACACGACTACAGTTCTGTGGGAGCTTATTAATAAATAATGAGACCAGGAAAGGGCAGAGGATAGACCCCTGAGGGACCCCATCCTTTATGGCACTAAAAGGGTACGTATGACTGGCCCATTTCACACATTGAGTTCAGCCAGTGAGGTAGCTTGCTAACCAGTTAAATGATAGGACAGCAAGACCAAAGGAGAGGAGCATGTGGAGTAAGAGGTTAGGATTGACAGTCAAGATTCTGATGCTATGCTATGGCTTTACTCATCTTCACTGACATATCTGCTGGCTGCCCCTGGCCTGCACTTGGCAGCTTCTTTGCATGTGAAGCCACCAGGCAGTGTCGCAATCTGTCTCACATGATGTTTCCCACCTCTTCCATGAGGAGCAGTAGAAAGTGTTGTTTCCTCTCACTCATTTCTGTTTATAGCTGTCATTTGGTGCTTTCCATTGCAGGATCCTCTGGTTCACTCTCTTCATGTTCTACATCTCCTTCAGTGGATAGTTCATTTCCAGAGACTCTGGGTGCCTTGGATGTTTCCTCTTCCTTCTCTATATCGTCAGTTCTCTCATGTACAGTACTATTATTTCAGATTCAGCAACAAGTGTAATAGTCATTTTTTCTAAAATGGTAGAATCTTTGTGAAGTACTCTTTCCATCTCCTCCCTCATAATTACCAGCATCTGCCATGACTGTCAGGTGAGCAAGTGTTTCCCCTTCTGGAAATAGCTGGGGAAATTCATAAATGTCCTGTACAAATTTTCCCCTTCACTAAGATGTAACCAAGAGCTTCGTCTACATTATTTCAACTTCAGATGGTTTGCTTCTGTATCTCCACTCAATGGGATGAGGCTGAAAATAGACAATATTGTCTATTCCTTCTTTTCCAGTCAATGAAAACTAAAATAAAAAAATAAATAAAAGCCTTAAGTTGCAATATACTTGCTCAGTGTCAGTGGCTCAGTAGGTAGCACACTCGCCTCTGAGGCCGGGAGATCAGAGGGCTGTGAGTTCAGTTCCCACATCTGGCACTTGGGTTAATATCCCAGTACTGACACTGTAGTGCAGCATGAGAGGGTGCTGCACTTGAGGTGCGCTTCAGATGAGATGTTAAACCGAGGTCCCATCTGCCTGGAATGGTGGTAGTTCAGGTGGATGTTAAAGATCCCATGGCACTTTTCAAAAAGAGTAGGGAAATTTCCCGGTGTCCTGGCCAAATTTCTCTCATTCACTAAAAATACCACCAACAGCTTAATCTGGTTCAAGATCAGTTGGCATTCATCTGTATCCCCCTCCCCGGGGTCGTGCCTGAAAACAGGCAGGATTTGTCTAGTGCACTTACCCGGTCAACAAAAACTAAATAAATAAATAAATAAAAGTTCTATAAATAAAGTATTTGAAAAGCACTAACTATGGAATTGGCAAGGCTAGGCACATAATTTGGATTACCTGTTAATGAAAGCAAGACAGATTATGGGATATGTGTAAGAACAGTGGAATGTTTCTTAAACAATTAAAGCTATATAATATAGGTATAAAAGGTAAAAAAATGACAGCTCATCATGAAATATTATAGACCAAAGTGGAACCATAATTCTACAATAATGCTTAAAAATGTATTCCTAAAAATTGTACTTTCTTATGTCAATAAAAGAAAGAGATCACAATGCAATATATAACGTAAGTTTGGTATAGACTGATAAACATTATCTATCAATATTCATTGAGACATCATAAAAATAATAAGTCAGATTTTCAAAAGGGCTAGATGAAGACACACATGTATGCTGTGTCTGTGTATGAGTTTGTTGGATTTGACCAGATGATGTCCCATAAAAAGAGCAAAGCAAAAAGGGTGAAGGGAAAATGGTTAGAGCAAAACAGCACCTGTTATTTGAGTGGCCCGATATTTATGGTGTTAGTAATTTGGGTGACCAAGGCTTTCTCCATTTCCTTGAGTTGTGCCCCTCAGAGTTAGGAATACTAAATCTGCCCTCGAACTGTGTCTCCCAACCCAACTTCCACCTCTCCCCACCCCCGGAACAGTGAATCCTATGGGGGGGAGGTTGCCATTCTTGCTTGGTGCTGTTTTCCCATTTTTGCTTTTTACATCTAGTAGATGGTCTAACAGCATTTGAATATTCTGGCAAAAAGAGATAGGTACTACATACCATGCATTTATTTTGCAAACAGCCACATCTTTAGAAAACAGTAACAGTGTTGTTCCAGTACTTCAAAGCAGATGTATATGTAGCACAGCATGCATTTATGTTCATGTCTGACCTTTCAAAAATCCTGCCCTATGTTATTGATTGATTGACTGATTGATTGATTGATTGATTGATTTAATGTCTTCTATATTTTTACTAGATAGCATCCTGAGATAAAAACAGCTCTCCAGATGTGTACTGGGGGAATGAGTACATAGGGAACACACAGGGCTCAAAATTCCCCATGATTTGGTGTTCCTGCATACCAAAAATCATGCACAGAACACCAAATAATGTGAGCTATTAACCTGTGCTGTATACCTGTTTGCAGTTCCTAATTCAACTGACTGTTGCCTTGATATTTTAGTGTGTTCTGCTGCTAAGGCTGAAATCAGACATCAAGTAACATGAGAAAACAGCACATAAACAGCACAGGACACCAACTGACCTCAAACCTCTGTACACTGACTACGCATGCAGTTTGGGCAAGGTAACAGCACGAGCCCTCATTACAGGCAAAGGACATTCTGACATAAGTCTCTCCCTCTGTCTCTCCCTCACACATTGCTGCTCTCCAAATGGAGTAATTAGGCATACTGACATTAGCACAAAACTAAAACCGTGAATGCCATTACAGTGACAAAATCAATAGTTCGCTGTAATGGTCAACAATATACTGACACAGCATCTCCAGGACCTGCATCCCCCCCCAAAAAAAAGACAACTCTGACCTGGAGTTGATTATTTTAAAGTCTGGGGTATGTGGGGGACACAGCCTACCTTAAAAAAATATTGTTATTCTGATGGCACAATGCCAACTGTCGGCATTGAGCTGTCGCTGTAAAGGCAGTCAAGTTTCCTGTCGAACTGCAGTGGTGGAACTGAGTAATTAGACTCCTAAGAAAACAATCAAGTGGGACGGTGGATAAAAACTGTAGAAGAGAAGCGGGTCCCTGAATGAAGTAATTTGTCTTGATTACTTAGCAGGTAGCAGGTGAGATCAGCCCATTTATTAACTGGGAGAATGCCTGCTTAAGTAAGTTCTGGTTTTACAGGACTATATAGATTGCTTATAAAGAGCAAAAGACTTGCTGTTTACAAGGGAGGAGAAAAAGCCTGCAAAACATCCAAACCTGAGCCACTGTGACTGAGAAAAAAAGATTACTGTTTGAATATTTAAAGCATGAAACAGAGGGCAGTGCTGGCTGTTGAGGACTGCAAAAAAAAACAAATCTGCAGATTGAACTGCAACCTTATTTGCTGCTAACCAATATTTAATAGTCTAGTTGATGAAGATAATCTGTAGCTGCCAAACTCAGCCTGTTGGGAAAAAAAAGTGTTGCTCCCTTTTCCTTTGTTTAAAGTTATGGGCTATATGTTAACTGTTTATCTTGTTTGATTAACTTAACTCAGGGATGCCTGCAACTAAAAACTAATGAAAGATGTGCTTGGGCCACCACAATAAAATAAAGATAAGCAGTTTTTGTGGCCTTGGGCTCAGTACAAAAGAGAAATAAATTTATTTTGATAAATCATATTTTGTGTGGCCATGGATAATAGCTAGGTAATGAAGGTGGAAAGGATAAATAAGAAGAAAACACTGGGACACTCAAAACTTGTAGTTTTAGTTCTTTTTTTAAATAAAATTGTTAAACCACATTAACGCATTTTCTCTTAATTCAACAGTGGAAAAAAGAATATTCAAAAATGTGTTTGTATGCCAGTATTCAAGACAGAATACAAAATCTTGGGTAGTGGTAGTCCGTGTTGAACACCACTTTTTAAAACAAATTTCTAGCCCTGGGAACCATTAAAACAATGATACAATGTAGTTCCCAAAATAAAAGGTAAAACTATAGGCAGATGTAGAACAAGACCAGGGGCCAGATTTTTAAAGACTGCTGTTTTCAGTGCTTATGCAGAAAAACCTTGTGGGTCTGCAAGGTTTTTCTGTATGCACCGTATTTTCAATCATGGAGCCATTTGTGACCAGCTCCATGATTTATGGTGGCTTTTGGCCATTTTTTGATGTAGGTTTGCCAAACAACTATGCCTGGCAGTACCAGATGTTTCATCTCAGCAAGCCTCGGATATTATTTAGGGGGTATGTATGACTCCCATGGTCAAACTCTACTATGGCCCAGTATGCCCTCTGCCTCTTCCAAATGGCTACCTCTTGTGTAGTTCACACACAGCCCAACTTGGGCTATTGGATCCCTGCTGCTGCACTGTCTTCCCATGCCGCAATTCAGAGTTGGCAACAGTGCAACAATTTTTTTATGCCACACCAGCAGCTGCAGAGCAGGACTTAGTCCTGAATGTATTCGAAAGTTCAGCCCCGGAGGTACAAAAGAGGTAATGTGCAAAACAACAAGGGATGAGAAGTACAGTAGCAAATGTCCATTATGCCATTGACAGCTGACTATTATGCAGGTATGAAGATCATGACTAGGAGGAAAACACAACACCTGATTAACTAGGTTCATAACTCTATTGATGAGTGGGAAAAGAAATTAGACATAAAAAGGCAAGGAGTTTGTAGGGTAGAAGTGAGATGAGAAATGTTGGGGGTAGGGGGACTGGGAGTGAGGGGTCAGGTGCAAGTACAGACACTACCAAGGTGATTAGAGTAAAAATTTTATTGCTCTTGTGTTGTGCTGCTCCTTGCATTACAGGATTTATTTTTACCCATTTGTTGTGCAATGCCAATGTAATTGGAAGGAAATGCATCTGCCAATCAGAATGCTTGGATATTTCTATCCATTTTATAGCATTTATTTTTTTAATTTTAGTTTTTGTTGACCAGGAATGGGACAGTAGGCAATTCTGCCTATTTTCAGCCTTTTCTTGGGGAACGGGGTGGGGCAGGATGCATGTGCAAACTGACATGTAGACTCCAGTTAAGCTGTTGGAGGTATTTTACAGCATGTGGTGGTGGGGGGGGGATTTTGGTTATTGTACTTGGGAAATTCTCATACTCTTTTCAAGAAGAGTTATGGGATCTTTAACGTCCACCTAAACAACACACCATAACAGATAGAAGGGACCTCAGTTTAATATCTCATCCAAAATGTGGCACCTCAGGAGTGCACTCCTCATGCTGCACTACATTGTCAATATTGGGATTTACCCCAATTTCCTGGCATGGGTCTATGTTTATTATTATCAAGTCATAGTATCAAATGTGTAACAGGAACATATCTCTGCTGCTGGTGAAATCTCTGACTTGCAACTAATCAAGTAAAAATGATTTGGTTACTTTAGAATAGCAGCTAAACAAAATATTTTTTCCGGGTGTAATTGTTAAGACCAAAGGCTGTCCTACATTTGTTCAGCTTTAGTGCAGACTGTATTGATCAAGCAGCATATGATGGTGAAGCATCTCATTTTGTTGTGCTTATCAGGGCAATGTTAACCAAAAGTACATAACAAAGAGAAGAAAGAAAATGTTTTAGCAAGGCTCAGTTTAAATCTTTTGCTTGGAACTGACATGTCCAAGCATGGTTATTTACCTTACACATATGACAAAATGGTATATGAACAACACAAACAAAATCTACAGCAATGCAAACCATCAATGTGACTGCACCTTTTATTTAACTCCTTAGATGCTGCTCATAAATATATCTCATTCAGATTCAATGGAGTGTGTTGCACATCAAGCTCAGGGAGTCAATCTTAATCATATTTGTGAAAAGCTTTAAAAACTAGTAGCTCTGTTGCTATTGATTATACTGTATATTTTTGTTCACTTGTATATTTGCCATTCAAGAGCACAATCTGCATTGTGTGAAAATTATATCAAGAAACAGAACACTTTTTCAGTACAGTTAGTATAGATTTATGTCTGCAGCATACAATAAATATACAAAAAAGCGAACAAGTCTTTTATCCAGAAGAGCATAATAAATAGAATTCCTTACACGGAAAACAAGAAAACAGACTATAGCACAATAATCCGTGTAAAATATTGTACTGTGCCTACATTAAAGTGGTACACATGGTTACAAGCCTTTTTGTTCAGATGTTGTACAGTTTAGGGACATTGATTTGCATTATCTTTTTGTCACTCAGGATAACTGCATTCAGCAGAGCCATTTTGTTTACAGTGGGACTGATTGTTGCTTACATTTATAGTACAGCAGTGCTCATTTAGCTTGGTGGAAAGGATGGGTGCCTAAACTAATCCAAGCTGGATTTGAACCTACTGTATAATCCTTACAGCTACAAATCCAGTGCTCCATTAACTAATTTATGATAAATCCTTAATTATTTAAACACAATGAGGATAGTCAGCAAAGCTGTTGCCTATGTTTGTTTAATGTTCTAGTTTCCAGTGTTAATATGGCTGTGCAAAATCCAAGAAGATGAATTAGATGTCAATCATTAGATTACATTTCCACGAAAACTTTCATCAAAATGGTCTGCCTTGTTTTCTCATGCATTATTTCCCACAATTGTAACACAATGGAACAATTGTTCCATACCTTTTAAAATGGTACATGTGGGTTCTTATCTTCTTCCATAAATTAAATATAGCATGAACCCATGTTTTTTTTCATTACTGGAAGGAACCCTAAAGTCAAAAAATTTCAAAAAAGATGTGTTTTCAGTCTGCTCAGCTGAGTCTAGCTACTGTATGCTTTCTGTGCCAGTAGTAGTAGTTTTTGTTTTATTAGGAGCTTAATCCCAAGGGCTCTGTGAGCCTTACAACAATAAAACAGAAACACTGGCAGTACAGATAAATTACTATAAAACATAACACAATTAAATACAGTTATAATAAATACTATAATTAAGCAATAATACATGACAGACTGCTTGTCATGCTGGGATAACTTCACAACTCGGGCGGTTGTCACGAAGCCAAAGGCTGAGTGTATCTAACACCCAACAATGACATTATCCCAGCACGACACCACCCTGGAGTGCATTACTGCTATTATACAATGGATTGTTTGTGAAAAACAAAATACATTTTAAAAGTATTGTTTACAACTTTATTTTTAGCTAAAAATTCAATGTGTAGATATACTTACTAAAAAACAGTGATCATTCCTGTTTTTACCAGTATGTGGAGACCTGGCTGTGTTATCTGTCTTTCCGTTCTGTCCTTTAGGTTTCTGCCCATGTGTCCATCCCCCCCCAAACAGAAGTTATGTTTTTATTATGTGCACTGTCACATTTTCTTCAGTTGTTTTTGTTTGTGAGTTGCGAGCACTCCCACTCCCACCCATGTGTGAAGTAAGCTTTCCACTTTGCAAGCTGTTAACCCCCACCTGAGATATGCTGTTCATATATTTAAAACAATACATTTGCTTTCCATGATGCTGAGAGCTTCCTTTTCCTATTTTTGGTGTCAGCATTTAAACTTCAGTATATCAAAGGAGCGGCGTGACTGAAAAGCTGGCTCTGAGCAGAGGACAGTGAAGCCGATCTCGATGATGGCCATGGGCTTCCTTTTCTATTTTAAATTTGCCTCCTGTATTGTACTGTTACTGACTAGTTCCTTGTGAGGAGGAAAATAGATGGTAAAGGCTGCTGCTTTATTTATAACAGTAATAATAATAAAATGTATTTGTTAAGCACCTTTCAAACATCCAAGACGCAGTACAGTTCAAATAAAACAATTACACAATAAATACAGGATAAAATCAAGGAAATACCAGAAAAGTTTTCCCCCGAAGGATAGTCTTAAGTGCCCACTTAAAACTCTCCACAGTCCTGCACTCCCGAAGCTGACAGGGCAGAGAACTCTAGAGGGTCGGTGCCACAAATCCAAAAGCATGTGCACCAGATGACTTTAAATTGACCCTCGGAATCTCCAGCAACCCCTTATCAGCTAAGCGTAGCTGTTGCAGAGAGGTGTAAGGAACTGGGAGCTCTTTCAAGTAATCAGGACCCAAGCCGTGTAGGCTTTGTAAGTCAAAAGACCTACCTTAAAGGTGATCCGCCACTGAATAGGCAGCCAGTGCAGATCGCACAGCACAGGGGTAATGTGAGATCTTCTAGATACCCTTGTCAACAAATGTGCTGCCAAATTCTGCACTAGCTGTAAGCAGTGGATTTCAACCCCAGAAAGCCCTAGATAAAGGGATTTGCAGTAATCAAGGCGAGATGTCATGAAGGCGTGGACCAAAACAGGTAGATCACAGGACAGAACAAGGTGCTTAATCCTAGCAATGTTCTTAAGATGGTAAAAGGCCAGCTTGACAACTGCCAAAACCTGATGCCAAAGAGACAGACCATCATCAAGCACCACCCCTAGGTTACGCACCCATTCTGGGGTGAGAATCTGGGCCTCCCCCAGGACTAAACCAGAAGGGAGCCCAGTCCTCAACCCCTCTGCCCTATGACCCGGGTCCATGACCAAAACCTCAGGCTTCTGTGGGTTCAACTTTAGACTGCTGGTGTTCATCCAGCTTTGGATTTCTATGAGGCAGCTATTCAGTACTGAGACTGCACTAACCTGGTCAGGAGCAAAACACAGGTAGAGCTGGGTATCATCAGCATAGCAGTGAAACCTCAGCCCATACCACCTTACAATGTCTCCGAGGGGCAGCATATATACTGCGAAGAACATGTGAGACAGCACCTAACTCTGAGGAACCCCACCGAAGAAGATAAACCTGAGACAACTCTCTGCATTCTACCAGTGAGGAAGGATGAAAACCAACTGAGGACTGTACCAGACAGCCCACAGATGAACCTCATTCGAGTAAAATCCCATGGTCCACAGTATCAAAGGCTGATGATAAATCAAGGAGAACCAAGATGGAATGGTATCTCTGATCTCTCGCCATCAAGAGATCATTGAGCACCCAAACCAGAGTGGTCTCAGTACTATGCCTCTTATGAAAACCCAGTTGGAGAGGTTTGTGTAAATTATGGATGGTTAAATGGTTGTCCAATTGAGCAGCCACAACTTTCTCAATAACCTTCCCCACAAAAGGGAGGTTATTGATAGGCCTGTAGTTTGTTATGTTCTCCAGGTCTAAGGAAGCTTTCTTCAGAAGGGGGGTCACCACCCCCTCCTTCAAGGAGCTAGGGAACTCACCCAAACCCAGAGAGCACCGGATAATCTGAGCTAAGACCGTGCTGATAATATTACTACAACCCAAAATCAGGGAAGTAGGGACTGGGTCTAAACTACAGCATGTGGGATGCATCTCCTGGACAATCCGCATAATGTCTACGAAATCCAGCAGGTCAAAGGTACACCAGGAAATTCTGGGCATCGTGACAAAGCACCGATCAACAGCAACCCCAGTAGAAAGAAGTTGGAGGCACTCCCGACTGATGTCAGCCACCTTATTCACAAAGGATTGAGCAATCTCATCACACTTATTCTGTGAAAAGACTAGATGGAACTGCTGACAGGCTGGGTTGCACAGCCTGTCAACAGTTCTGAAGAGTTGAGCTGGTCGGTTCCCTGCGACAGCTATTTCCCTGGACAGGAATTCTGCCTTCTTATGGGAAATTTCTGTTTGGCAGAATCTGTAATGTTCTAACCAAATTAGCTGGTTGGCATCAGAGCCAGTCTTCCTCCAATGACGCTCTAACCTATGCTCCAAATTCCACAACTCCCTAAGAACCCCATCAAACCAAGGAGCCGGAGGGTGATGTGGGAGGGGGTGAACACAGATGGGGCAATCAGATTGAGGGCTGAGGATATGGCCCTGTTGTAAGCTGCAACCAACTGCTTGGGATCTGTGCAAGTCTTGTCCAACGATGAGAGATCAATTACCACCATCGGGTCTTCAGGGACCACATCCTGCAAAGGTCAGTAGCTGACCAACTCCACAGGGGCCGACTTACCCAGAGGGGCTGAAAAATTGAACCCAACTGAGAAGTGATTGGACAAACAGACTGGTTCTAAAAACTAAGTAGGAGGCCTTGATCCCCAGGAGGAAAACCAAGTCAAGAGAGTGACAGCCCTTATGGGTAGCTGAGGAAACAAGCTGTGTGAAGCCCAGAGATGTCATCACCTGGAGGAAATGTTGACCAAAAAGTGAAGATTCGTTGCTGACCCAGGCATTGAAGTCACCCAGAACCATCAGTCTGGGTGACTCCAAAGCCATGTCGATGGCGAAATCTGCTATTTCCTGCAGGAACAGCTTCTCATCACCTGGTGGACGAAAAATGAGAGCTATCCTGCACCCCACACCAGCTACCATGGTACACTCAAATGACCCAGCCTCCTCAACTAGTACTCTAGTTAGGCCCAATTCGGTCTTGAAACAGACCACAACCCCCCCCCCGTGGTCCAATCTTGGGCGATGTACAACCGAGTACCCAGTGGGAACTGCCGCCTCTAAAAAAGGGGCAGCATTCCCATCCAACCAGATCTTGGTAATGCAAGCCAGATCTGCCCTAGCAACAAAATCTGCGATAAGACCAGTCTTGTTGCAGACAGATCTGGCATTGCATAACAGTGCCCGAGTTGGACGAGGTTGGCGAGCTGTCCAGACTACTTGCCCTCCTAAAATGGAGGAGCCCTTGGGTATGGGAACCAGAACAGAGTTACCACGTTCCAGATACCATTTCACCCCAGCATGTCTTCTGGTCTTAACCACCCCTATGGGAGAGCACAGCTCAATTGGACTCCGCTGTCTGCAACCTCCAGCCCACTCCTGACTTCCCCCACTCGAGCAATCCCCAGAGCTCAACAGCACTGGTAGATAAAAGCAGGTAGGGGGTGAGGAGAAAGGGCAGAGGGCACAGAGCGCGGAGGCCGAATAGCACAGGACAGGGGGAGCAAGCAGGCACATTTCACAAAAATCAATTGGGAAAACACACAAAAAACCCAAGTTTCTAAAATCACAGGCAATACAGTTGAACAAAGGCCCCCCCCCAAATTAATTAAACAACAATCCTTACCCTAGTAAAACATATAAACTACCCCCTCCCACTATAAGATGGCTTTAAACCTTCAAAAATAAAACAAGACAGTAATATAGTCCCCTCTCACAGGAAAAATAATAAATGCACAGATATCAGATTCTCCCCTCCCACAGCCCTCTCAGCCAAGGAGGTGAAAATAACAATCAAATAATACAACAATCCCCTCTCACAGGATATTTAACAAACAATAATATAAAATTCCCCCATCCCACAGCCCTCACACAGCCGAGGAAGGAAGAAAAAATAAACAAACAGAAAATTAAACTAAACAAAAACATCAGAAAATAAAATAAAATATAGGCACCCTGGTTCTCTCACAGCCAGGAAACCAAAGACAAAATAAAACAAAGAAGAAAGTCATCCAATAGTAGGAAGAGCCAAAATAATCCAGATGATCCGGCATAAATAAGGTGAAATGTCGAGTCTAATGAACCAAAGCAACAATAAATCTGTCAATTTCAAGTCAGAGCTTTTCCAATATGCAATTATCCACAGTCACAAAAAGTATCCAACGAAATGAGGGGGTCTTCAGGGAAAACCAAAAATGTGTACAGGCTGAGCCTCTGGAGAGTGGGGGCTCCCCCCCTCACCCCCCAATCTACCTTATCAGGTCCAGTTTTGCCCCCTAGGACCTGTGGCTACAAGTGCCCCTAGGTCTTGCCAACCGGACCAACCCAGGGATAAATTAAGAGCACCTCACTAATCCCCAGCTCCCTGGGAGAATGTAAGACAGCTCCTGCTCGGTCCCAGTAGGCACCCAAGATTACCCAGGCAAGATTATGGGGGGGGGCAGAGACACCATATAACCAAATCACTTTACAGTCACTACATCTAGACTTGGAAAAATGTAAGAATTATAAGAAAAGAGGGGCACTGATCAATGAATCAGGCCCCTCACTCACAAAACTCCAAACCACAGGCAGTCCCTTCGGCCAAATTCCAACGCTCAATCAAAGAAAAGGATCCCAGGCCAATTCTTCTGTGTCCATCACAAGAAAATATGTCACTTAGTTCAAAATCAGGACTAATAGATCCGTAAAATCCAGAACATAGTACAAATCATGATGCTGTGTGTCCAAAGCCACTAGCTGACTGCCAGATGGCCGAAAGCATTCCCCCTCATTAATACAGCCACCGCTCCAAATGTATTGTTGATCTCCTGGCCGCATGCTGCTGAAAGGTGCTCCAGTTCCAACAGGCAACCGAACAAAAGTGTGCAACTGGACTCCTCTTCCCCACTTCTCCAGTCAACAAGCACCAGGGAAATGCTACCAGGGACTGCCGGCCTAGACTTAAACGACCGCAAAACAAATCAAAAACTAACAGGGCACAGCTCGACACTAACCGATAAAATGGCAATTTAAAAATAATATCAAATAAACTAAATGAAAAATAACATGAAATAAAATGAAGCAACAGATCACAGTAACGAGGGCTAGTCCAGCATGACTGCAAAGGAGCCACATAGGATGCCTGTCTCTTGTAACAGAGAAACTGAATTGCCATGCCAGCTTTTTTCCCAGGAACTGAGCATCTTTAGTGAACCTCGTAACCAGGAGTTCAGTGAAGCTGCATGGTTTTTGCTACAAAAAGCTGTCATGAGAATTTTATTTTTTTTCTCTGTGATGAAAAGTCTGGCTTTTAAAAATATAATATTTGACTCACTTCATTATTACTGGGACACAAGAGGAGGACTGCCTTCAAGGTGACCAGGAATTATTATAGCAGGCTCAGAGCAGGTATCAGTGAACCCAGAATTGTGGAGTGATTACATGAACAGTACATATGGTCATCTATGTGCTGGGATTAGAGCCGTGATGTAATATTGGGATAACATCATGGGTCCTGTCCTGCCCTGACTAATCAGAGCCCAGGATTATTTCCTTGCCATTGTATAATTAGCAAAACCATATTAGGCAAGATGTAGTGGACATGTCAACAAGAAAAAAAACAGGGAGAAAAGGTGATGTTTCAGCCCCCTTTAAGATTTTTCAGTAGAATGGGACTCCCTGAGAATATAAGGCAGCTGATTACACAACATGGGTGCTGCCACAGTGAAGGCTGTTCTCTTGGAAAAGTTTTTCTGGGACATAGGGACCCTCAAGAGTCCCACCTAAGAAGACCAGAGATGTCAGTCAGGAGCATAAGGGCAAGAGAGCTCTTTCAGATAGACTGGGTTCAAATCATGTAGGACTTTGTATGTCAACAAACATATCTGGAAGGAGAGTTGACACCTCACTGGTGCAATGTCTGCAAAGCTGAAGAGAGATTTGTTCAAAGCAAGAAACTCTAGTATTCAACCTAGCTGTGGCATTCTGCATCAGGTGCAACTGGTGTGTCAATCCTCCCAGTAGCCAAGGAATGGAGCATTGCACTTATGCAATGTGGATGTACTACAAGCATGCCTCAATGTTTGTAGGCTGTTGTGACTTTGATAGGGCTTACTGTTTATTATATTTCTGAAATGAAAAAATCTACCATGTGCCACTGCCAACACTTGGTGTTCTACTCTCAATTTTCAGTCCACAATGATGCCCATATTCTTCACTCTATCATTGACACAGATAGGAGTGGCACCAAGTTGTATTCCAGACACAACACTCCATCAAACCTTCCATAATATGAGCACCTGCATCCACTAGAAGAACTTGTGTTTTGTCTGGGTTCAACTTAAGCCAACTAGGGGCCATCCAATTATTGATATCAGCTAGACAGCTGTTCAACAAATTGACAGCATGCCTCTCACCAGGACAAATGACAGATACAGCTAAGTATCATCAGAACAGCAATAAAACATCAAATATTATTGCTTAATGTACTCTCCTGATGTCAAAATACACACTGCAAACAACAGAGGTGACAAGATCGAACCATGAGGAACCCTACAATTCAGAGCAGTAGACCATTAAGAAAAGTCTCCCCATGCAACCTGTTGCACCCGACCAGATAGAATGGACTCCAGCCACCTTAACACAGTGCCTCTGAGCCAGCCAGGTTCCTCAGTCAAGTGCTAATATCTCATGGTCTATGTTGTCAAATGCTGATCGGAGATCAAGGAGAATATGAACAGAACATTCTCATATCTCTCTCTCTCTCTCTCTAGCCAGCAGAAAATTATTCACATATCTGGACTGTGTAGTATGGGACAGGATGCACGCCCATTGGCTCACACTGTAGACCAATGGGCATACAGTCCTACCATACGGTGTCAGTCGGCGGGCGGTGGGGCAGCAGGTGGGTGGGGTGCTGCCGCCCACCACTGACTGGGGGACTCAGGGCAGTGGGGCTCAGTGGGTGGGTGGGGAGAGGGCAACCACTGGGCCACCAGGGATATTGGACCTATCTTTGAACACATATGCCCGCTATTGGGCTGCGAGCAGCCCACTGGACCACCAGGGATATTGGACTTATCTTTTAACACAGATGCCAGCTATCAGGTATGAAGTGGTCCACTGGACCACCAGGGAAATAGGACATTTATTTCTACTACTTATGCCCGTGATCGGGCATGGGTGGGCACCGCCACATAGGTGCAGCCGGGCTCGAGTTGCCACCCACAGGTGGCAGCTATATGTTAATAACGCAATATGACGAAAGCTCACCTGTGTGAGCAGCTGTTGTTCCTTTTTTTTGGCTCACCAGTGTGCGGCGCAGTAGGTGTTGCACCATGGGCTCAGCACATCCCAGGCTGAATATCGGGATGTGTGGAGTATGCATGGGCATGCCCCCCCACCTGAGCCACATACATTACTGATGTGCTCCGGTGCTTCGGGATTTGTGCCAGGCTCAATCCCCATTTGAATATCGCATCGGGGCACATCAATGGGTTGCGCATGGTGCAGCAGTGTTGTGCCATGCACAGCCCTTCTGAATATCCGGGCCCAAATGTTATTTGCTCTATTTTTTAAAAGGGGACATACAGATATACAGACTTTTATCTCGGGGTTTGCTGTACTGTGACTAACATGCAGAAAGGAAGGATTTTAGTCCTTTTGCCTTTTGAAATTAACAAAAAAAAACTTTTTGCCAAAGCTGCTGCTCTGTGCACGGGGAAAGAATCATTTGCCAATATCACGCTACACTGACTTCATCGTTATACAAGAGCACTAACATTTCAAAATGAAAGCATAACTGTTATTTTATATTGATTCTTTACATGTTATTTGGATTTGTTTTATTTCGCCAAAGATGTCTTTCTTTGGAAAGTAAAGTGTAAATTGTTAATTTACACTTATTTCAAGCTAGAAATATAGGATATTACTGTACTTACTGTGTTTAAAAGCTATAATGCGCTTGCTGTGTTTTTTTAATTAAATCCCATATAAAGCTAACATGAAGAAATTTAGAGAAGTTTATTAAGTTAGTAAGAATATGCTTGATTCTGCTTCAGGCTGGGTGGGGGACCAACATTCAAAACAGTGTTTACTTCTGCTCCTTTGTATTTCCCACTTGTATATTTTTTGCACCTTTCAGCTGGACCTGTTATATTGTTCTGCAAGGGACAGATAATGAGGGATACTGGGAGTAGAAAAGAAATGAAACCATGTGAAATGAAAATAAGAGAATGTGGTCTACTCTGCTTGGATGGCATTTCAATCTGCTCCTGCTGGAACACTCAGTGGACGCTTGAACTAAATGGAACTAAATGGACTTCGAGGAGCAATTGCAAAGACTATTAAGTACAACTAAGGACTGAAACATTGACTTTTTTTTTCTCCTGTTCCTTGATCTTGTGTTGCTGTATTTTTATACTAGTTCAAAATGAAAACCAGAAGTAGGAACATGTTAGAAGAGGAATCCTCACTTCTAGCCACCCCTGTTAAAAGAAAAGGGAAACAAAAGAAAAGTTGTATGAAGGAAATCAATGATACAAATGCTTCAACAAATGTATCTATACAACCTAAAAGTATACCCAGTGGAAAAAGGGGCAAAAATTATAAAAGGAGGAAAATTGAGGGTCTCAATGTTCCTTGCCAGACTCTGATTACTAAACACCTATTAAGAGATTCTGGCCTGAGAAATACATCAATTCTGAGAATTAACTTAATAGAAGGAATCCCTATCTGGTCTGAGGGAGGAGGTTGCCCATCTCCAGACTGACCTGGCTAGGATTTATGAAACCTCTTCCCCCACCCAGGGACCACCAGGGCCACCACTGCTACCTCAGAGGTTGCCAAGAAAAAGGAGTGGTTAGACCAAGGTGGGCTCAGGGAGGGAGACAGTGGTGGAACAGAGATGCATCCCTCCAGTTGTACCTCTTCAGAATTCATATGCTGTTCTGGTGAAGAGTGGTTCCTATATGGAGGCACCTGCAGTAGAGACCAAGGAGGATGCTAGGAGCCTCCATAAAGGAGACCCACAGGAGGGTGGCACGAGACCCCATGGGGGAAGGAAACAACTCCTGGTGGGGGACTTGATCAATAGGTGGGTAGACAGGAAGGTAAGGTGCCGACTTGGCGCCACGTCTCAGAGGGACAGGAAGCGAATCCTCAGGATCATGGGAGCAGCTGCATGAGGAAGGGAGCTGGATGTCACTGTCCACCTAGGAACACATGACCTGGTTGTGAATGGAATCAGAGCAGTGCGAGAGAGTTTGTAGAGTTGGGGAGGGGCCTTAGACAAGTAGCATGTACAGTAACCTTCTTGGAGGTGCTGCCTGTCTATGGCCAGGATGATGCTAGGGTATTCTGCACCATGGGATTCAATGAATGGTTGAAAAACTGGTGTGGAGCTCAGGGTTTTGGCTTCATTGGGACTGGGAATCCACCTGGAGGGATGCAGGCCTATACTGGTGCGAAGGTCTGCATCTGTCTGGGGGGGAACCAGGATCCTAGGTGATAGATTTAAATGCTTCATTGGAATACATTTAAACTAGCTAAGGGAGGAGTCACTGAAAAGGAGCAGGAAAATCCCAGTGTCCCCCAACAAAACACAGTAGTTAGAGAGGAAAACACCAAGGTAGAGAAGTCAGTAGGGAGCAGGACAGAGTTAAATGCAGAAAAAGGCAGTAAGGACAGGGATGGGGCTAAAAGGGGTAAGGCCATAAAAAAATGGAAGGTGATGAGTACCAATGCCCGCAGTCTGTGTAACAAGTTCCCAGAACTAGTGGCCTTGATGGAAGAGGGATGCCTGGAAATTGTGGCAGTCACTGAAACATGGTACACAGAGAACCATGACTGGGATGTCAGCATACCAGGATACACAATCTACAGGAGGGACAGGTTGATTAAAAGAGGACAAGGAGTAGCTATCTATATAAGGGAAGAGATTAAAGCAACAGAACTAAAGAGTAAACAGGAAGTTGATGAGTCATTATGGGTCACCCTGGAGATAGGAAATGGCACCACAACCCGCATGGGGGTTATGTACAGACCCCCATCTCAGGGGGAGGAAATGGACAAGAAAATGATAGAAGGCATCCGTAAAATGGCAGATAGAGGGGTGATATTGTTGATAGGGAACCTGAGTATGCCAGATGTTAACTGGAGTACCTTTGCTGCAGGCATATCCAAGAGCAGGGTCATTCTTGATGCCCTACAAGGGGGCATGCCTCAGACAGCTAGTGTTGGAACCCACTCAGGAGGGAGCAATCTTAGACCGGGTACTTTCAAATGGGGAAGGAGAAAGTATCTCAGAGTTAGAAATGGGTAGCCATCTGGGAACAAGTGACCACCAAACAGTGTGGTTCACAATAAACACAGCCATAGAGTCAAGCCATACGAAAACAAGAATACTGGACTTTAGGAAGGCTGGCTTTGGGAAAATGACAGAGTGCCTCAGAAAAGAACTAGCAAACAGGCAAGAAGGAGGGATGAAGGAACCACGGGGGATAATCAAAACAGCCATCGCAGAGGCAATAAGCCTTTGTGTGAAGCAAATAAACAAAACAAAATGAAGGAAAAAAAAACACTATGGTTCTCAAAAGAGGTGGAAGGGAAGGTTAAGGAGAAAAGGATAGCATTCAGGAAATAAAAGGAAACACAGAAGGAGCAGGACAGAGAACTTTATCAGTTGAAACAGAAGGAGGTGGGGAAGGCAGTCAGAATAGCAAAGGCACAAACTGAGGAGAAGATAGCCAACTCTGTTAAGAAGGGGGATAAAACCTTTTACAGGTATGTTAGGGAGTGAAGAAAGATCAAGTGAGGGATACAGAGACTTAATAAAGGGGAAGGAATGTGGGCAGAGGGTGACAGTGAAAAAGCAGGGATACTGAATGAATATTTCTGCTCAGTATTCACAATGGAAGAGAAGGGGGAGGTATCAAAACCAAACAAGGGAGAAACTCTGAATAGGGGGTTCGATACCAATCAATCCACAGTAGAAAGAGTTTTGAAAGAACTCTTGAAACTGAGGGTGAACAAAGCAATGGGGCCTGATGGGATTCACCCAAGAATTCTAAAAGAACTAAGGGTAGAACTAGTAACACCACTGACTGCTCTGTTTAACAAGTCATGGGAGGATGGGGTGGTAGCTGAGGACTGGAGGACAGCAAATGTGATTCCACTTTGCAATAGTGGGAGCAGGGCAGAGGCAGGAAACTACAGACCAGTTAGTTTGACCTCAGTAGTAGGGCAAATGATGGAATCACTTCTGAAGGAAAGAACTGTTGAGTACCTAGAGGCCAGTGGGGCACAGGACCCAAGGCAGCATGGTTTTATAGCAGGAAGGTCATATCAGATGAACCTAATAGATTTCTTTGACTGGGTGACCAAAGTAGTAGACCAGGGAGGGGCTGAGTATATGGCCTACCTAGGTTTTAGAAAAGCATTTTACACAGTCTCACACAAAAGATTAATATACAAGTTAGCTAGCCTTGGAGTGTAGCCCAATGTGGCAGCCTGGATAAAAAACTGGCTGGACAACAGGACACAAAGGGTAATAGTAAACGGAGTTGGCAGTGAAGAAAAGAGGGTAATAAGTGGGGTACTGCAGGGTTCAGTACTGGGACCAGTCCTCTTTAATGTCTTTATAAGTGACATTGGAGAGCTCCTGGAAGGAAAGGTATTTCTCTTTGCAGATGACACAAAGATCTGCAACAGGGTTGATACACAGAGTGGGGTGGAAAGGATGAAAAGGGACTTGGGAAGGTTGAAGGAATGGTCAAATATGTGGCAGCTCAGATTCAATGCAAAGAAGTGCAAGGCAATGCATCTGGGGAAACAAAAACCCAGGGGAAGAGTATACAATGGGGGGGAGTTAATAATGACAACAAAAGTGGAAAGAGACCTAGGAGTAACTGTATCAGAAGACCTAAAGGTGGGCAAACAATGTGAGAAGGAAGTAAGGAGGACTGGGAGATACTGTGATGCATAGGGAGAGGCATCAACAGTATAAAACAGGAAGTTGTTATCCCTCTGTATAGACAGTTAGTGAGACCTTATCTGGAGTACTGCATGCAATTCTGGAGTCCCCATCTCTGCAAAGACATAGACAGAGTGGAGGCTGTTCAGAGGAGGGCAACCAAAATGGTACAGGGTCTGCACCAGAAAGGCATACAAGGAGAGACTAAAGCGGCTTAATATGTATACCCTTGAGGAAAGGAGGGGGGGCATGATAGAAACTTACAAGTATCTCAAGGGAATTAACAAAGTACAAGAGGGTAGCATCTTTCATAAGAAGAGATGTGCAAGAACAAGGGAGCACAATTTGAAGATAGAGGGTGGATGGCTCAGAGGTAATGTTAGAAAGTATTTTTTCACAGAGAGGGTTGTGGATGCATGGAACAGCCTTCCTGAGGAGGTTGAGGAGTCAGGAACTTTGAGAGAATTCAAGAATGCGTGGGCCAGGCATACAGCAATTCTAGTGGGGGTAGAAGGAAGTAAGCTGTTGATTAAGTAGAATCTGCAGCTTATCCATCAGTTTGGGAAATGGACAGACTAGGTGGGTGAAGTAGTCCTTATCTGCTGTCAAATTCAAATTCTATGTTTAACAAGTAATAAAGTAAACAAAAAGCTCCTACAGAAGATCCCCTAGCTTGTGTTTTGACTTGATACAGGGGCAATCATATGGAGAACAATATGTGGAGAATTCAGATCACTCAGCTCAGGAAATTCGTGTAACTGAGAAGGCTCAGGAATATAAGACTCCAGCCCCTGAATCTGTTTTACTTATTGATAGTTTTCAACATTTACCTACTAAACCAGATCAGCAGGGTATACTCTCTAAAAATAAAAGAAATTTAGTTGATCTTAAACAGGAAGTAATAAAGCAAATCAGGTGGGAATTATATGACACAATAATAGGTCTGAAGGATCTTGTAGAAAAATAACACACTTTTGGAAGTACAAATAGTAAACCACTTACATATATACATTGTTTGCATCAAGATCTTACAGAGGTTTACAAAAAAATATTTACATTGCTAATATTGCCTTAATGGAGCAACTCATATTAGTAAGAAGTTAATTTTTTACATTAAATGAAAGAGTGGCTTTAAATACAGCACACTTGGAAGAGCTATTAGAAAAACAAAAAACACAAAATAGCAAAAGGGATTCTGCTCTATTGTTGGCCATGACTTAATTGATCTGGAAACAAATAATGAACAATTATTTGATGAACAGGCAGTAGATATTGATACTACAAACCTGACCACCTTGAATTATAAAACTAAGAAACTGCAGATGGATAGAAGCAAAAATAAAAAAAAAATGGTAAAACCAAAAGGAAAAGAACAGGAAAAAATCAATAAAGAAAAAGGGTCCAGTTAAAACTCATAAAGAAAATAAAATACCAAAGAATGGTGAAAATAGTAAACGCAATGATAACGCTGCAGTGAAAACAACAAAACAGCAAATGATGGGACCTGAAATAAATCAGTATGATGAAAACACTAGTATAACAGATAGTGAGAATGAAGAGATACTGAACAGACTATAATTCTACTGAGAGTAGTTGATAAAGAATGCTTTGAAAACATACAAATCTTAGTATTTCTAGGGCAGATGATCTGCACAGAACTTCTGGAACTTGATATGTTAACAGATATTATAGTTGATGCTGTTAGGGCAAATGATCTTACATCTAAAGATTTGATGTTATTATTTTTTTAAACATGAGCAAGTGGCACATTATGTCTGGCGAAATTCAAATTATTCATAAAGATTTAACTTAAGTATGGATTACCAAGTTGCAGCTTGGGAATTTGAAGCACAAAAAATTAAAACTAAAGCTGAGCTAATATCTCAATTGACTACATCTTTATAATTACAGGATTTGTGGAAACAAGATGACATTTATTTACCAGACATAATACTATCCATATTTGGCATTGCCTATATTAAAGCTGAGACTCAGACATAATTTAGAATGATGATAACCTTCTTGGTGTTGAGTTTTTTGAAGATGATATATTTAAAGTACAGAGCACTTATACAAATTGGATGCAAGGTGACCAGATTGAGATAACTGTAAGAAATAATGTACTTGCACATAAAACATTGGATGCCAGTATTAAACTGGATAATATGGGTATATTGATTACTGATTTCCATGAATGGGCTGATAGTAAACAACAATCAAATATCCCATATAGACAAGACTTACAGAAACAGACTGATATCATTTACAACCTTGAGACTGCTAATACAGTAGATACCAAGCACTGACAGAGAACCACACCAGTTGACTCTCTCAAAATATTACTAATGATATCAGTAGCTCGATTATGGCAACTCTGCCAAATACTCAGGATGCTTTCCAAATGATTGACAGTATTATTCTTTTTATGTGAAAAAATGTAGGAAATCTAGGGTTCATGACTTGGAATATAACTGGTCTTAACTCAAAGTTTGTGGATCAAGAGTTGTGTGTTTTTCTTAACAAAATGGAAATAGTTTACAATAGACTTATCATGGAGCAGAGCAACTGGAGACCATAAATATTAATGAATATATGACTTTCCAGTCTCCAGCTAAAACATTGAAGAAGATGGGCAGGAGAATGGGAGGGTTAGTTCCATATATTAAAATAACTGATTTTTTAAAAGTATTAGATACAATAATGAGAAAAAAGATGTTTGGGATGAAAAAGTGTTCATTGCAAATGTATATATTCCTCCCATAAACTCCCTAATTTATGATAAGCACCTTACTAAAAATAGTCTGGATGACATACAAAAATTAACAACAGGTACTATGTACAATGATATATTAAACATGTGTGGGGGGGGTAATGTTAGATATGGCAAGAGGATAACACCAGATGGGAATAAATGAATATGGCAAGCACTGAATATACCAACAAGGATTTCAGTGGATAAAAAAATACAGATACACATAAACAATTGGAATTTCTCCTCTATTTCTTACAATCAATAATATCAAATGGTAGATTTCCATCAGATAATATTGGGAAGACAACCTATATTAACTCTAGAGGTTCCACAACAATTGATTATATCTATTGTCCCTGTTTGATTTCTGCAAGTATTTTGATTTGAAAATAATTAATAGAACAGAGAGTGATCATCAAGCGGTGCTGTTATTAAGAAAAGCAAAATATCCCATATCCTTAAATGATGAAGATACAATATACAAATTGTAAACAATAAAATCAAATGGGATAGGATTCCAAATGAGAAGATAAGTGAACTAAGTGATAAATATATCCAAGATACAATTCCCAAAATTATTAACATATCAGATCCGGTAGCTATATATAATGCCTTAATAGCTCAGTATCAGTCGTGTGAAGTAAACTACGAAAAAAAAATGAAAAACTTTCAAAGAACCAAGGTATGATAATTGGTTCTATAAAAATTGTACAGCAGGAAAGAAAGAAAACATAGCTAGACTTGTAAGGATGGTGAAGCAAAATTCAGCTAAAATGAATTTGCTAAAACTAAATAGAAGTAGGAGCTAGTACAAGGAATATGTTAATATACAACATCAACACCATCAAAAAGAGTTATGGGATATTATGTATGAGACCGTAAGAGAAAAAGATGATAGGAAATACTGAACTTTAGTTGCAATGGGTACTAATACTTATAAAAGACAGTATGACATATATTGAACCTGATACGTGGTTGAAGTATTTCACAATTTTTTTTATGATAAAGAATAAATAGAACCCACAGACAGAATAGAAATTAATGAACACTTTAATTTGTTTACAATAACTGAAGTTGTGACAGCAATAGAGAGCTTCAAAAAAAAACACAAATCACCAGGGCCAGATAATATTCAAATAGATTTCATTCAACTTAATATTGAATGGTGGGCAGCAGTGCTCACTAGTTTTTATAATACATCTGTAATGTATGCATATATCCCAGATAGTTGGCAAGGAAGTTACAGTATATAATACTAATACACAGCAAGATCTGGTCAGAGCCAATACAGCTGTGGAGAACTTTTAGGAGAGGCAAGTGCTGTGAAAAGAATATGCGGTGTTCTCGATGCACTGGAGTCAGCTGTAATACTGCAGCGATTACAGGACGGATCATGTGTGATACTCACACATGTGCACTTGGCCCCTGAGTCAGCCTTGTGCAAGATGGTGATGCTGACATAATTATGTGCAAGAACACAATCCCCTCTGGTTACTAGAATCCCATCAGTACTAGTCTTAGGCAGGAAGGAAAAGGCAGCTGGTGGGGAGCTTATTGGGGTATTTCTACATAATGACATCATTGCTTACTCAGCTAGACTGAGAAAATGATTATGTCATTTAGAACTCTCAGTATCATAACTATTTTAGAGTCAGCTGCTCTTGGGGAGCTTAGAATGTTCATCAGTAAGTTGAAGTGTGGCAGTCAGTGTGGCAGGAGGTCTGCCACTGGGGCTCTGTCAAAAGGAGCCCTGATATTTCTCACCCTAGTTTGGTAAAATCTTCTATTTGCCTGCAGGACTCTTTAATTTCACTCCAGGGGGAGTGATAGGGAATGCAATTCTTGTGGATCCAAGGTGCAATCTCCCTGAAGTTCTTAAAGTTCACCGCTGCCTCAAGGAAGAACAATGAGTAGAATCTGACAGCTACCAGAGAAAGAAAGGTGCCTTTTGTTCTTTCCATGGCTGGGAGGAAGAAACAACTAATCTGTGAGTACAGAATTTGAGACTGTTCTCTGAGGGAGTTGTCTGAGGTGTTTGTGCCAACGATAAGACTAGATCACACTGGTCTGGACACCTTTCACCACAACTGTGCTGAATTTAAAGTTAAAGTTGGAAGTCTTTAGCAATTCACTGGGGATTGGAGACTCTTTTTGTGTAACCCTGAAGGAATGGTAGAGACTGTTTGGAGAAAAGGTTGGGAGGAATGCCATCTGGAGTTTCAGGCAAGGTTAAGCGGTTCATGGATGGGCACCACTGCTCACTGGGAAAAGACCATGCACCAGGAGGATTTTAAAGTGTGTGGCACATCCCACAGATATACACTTTGGAAGAGAGATAGAGATGTTTTTGTGGAGGAGACTATTAACAGACTAGAGATCTGGTCTGGGATTTGCTCGTAATCAATCACTTTCTCATTGTTTTCAAAGCAGTAATTTTTGGTAAATGTGGTTTAACCATATTGATCTCAGTGCTAGCAGACTACTTCTGTTTTTCCCCTGATTGTATTATGTGGGGGTAGTAGCAGTCTTGAAGTGGTAGCTGCAGCTGGTGGCATGCACTGGAAAAAAGTGGTCCCCATGCATGGCTGCACATTTTAGAAATGACCCCTTTCCTTGTTTTTGCTGTAGAAAAACTGACCCTTGAACACAAAAACAAGAAGTCAGTTATGTCCTCCACCCCACCCGTTTTTGCTTCAAGTGAGGAATGTGACTATGGGTTTGCATCAGATGTACAGTGGCAGTCATATATGGCTAGTATTGTTTAACAGTAATCAACTGTATGTAAAAAAAAAAAAAAATCTTTGAATGTGTGCTTCCTTAATGTTGTCAATACCACTACACCCATTTTGTACTCTGCACCTGGAGTTCTGTGCCCCAAGTACATTATTTTACATTTTTGTGTTCAGGACAATAAGGCTTTTCAAATTAGGGTAGTCACTAATCTAAATTCTTTATAGTTTCTTTTAATTACCATCAGAAATGTGAATTTTGTAAAAACAAAAATGGTAATAAGATGACCATATTTTACAAAATATAAGGAATTCAGATTAGTGACTACCCTCATTTGAAAGGTATTTTTGTCCTGAACAACTTCCGGACTGGTTGTTTCTGTGTACCTGGAATAGATTTAAAGATATTTAGATTTGTTTGGAATGTGTGCACATTGCTAAGAATTCTGCACAGTGTTTTAGGAAGATTTTCTATAAAAAGCAGTTTGGAATTCTGTCTCCAAAGTTCTAAACACACAATGGGTCTGAATGAGTTTAAGCGGACAGGAATTAATTGCTTATGTGCAAGTGTTTGAAATGTTTCTGTTTTCATAAATTATATTCACATCGTTAAAGGATCCCTATTTAACTATGCCCTAATAAAAGCTGAAGCTGTCAGTTGTGTTTTGTTTTGATTTTAGATTTATAGAACTGTTATTTAATACAACATGGACATATTAGTATAACAGGGTCTCAATTACAAGGGGCTCTTTGTTAAGTTTAGACTTTGAATATACACATACACTAGTCACTTGTTACAGAATTGCAGACATATCATGTTTAAGACAGTATAGGTTTGACTATTCTTGAGTAACTTGGACTTTATGTATGCAGAGTTTAAGAAAAATGTATCTGAACAGTACACTGTGTAAAATTTGATTGACACCACTGTGTGAAACAGCTCGTGAATGCTTAATTTGCACTAGGTCAGGTTGTCTTCTAACCTATTGTTTACTTAACCCACAGATATTTTCATATTTACAAGACTTTTAACATTATGTACTATGTATTGCTGAAAGAGCTACTGATGCCTGAAAGAAAACATTGAAAAACATAAAATAAGTATGTAAAATTCTGCTTGTAATCAATGTGTATTCCATATTTCTCCTCCCCATTATTTATTAATGTGGAAATGTGCATGGATACATTATTTTTATCCCTTATTTTTTTCATTTTATTTTTATACTTGTAGGCCTGATGAGCAAAATGCCCGTTCTCATAGGCAAAAAGTACAAATAAACAATATACATATATGCACAAAGTACACACACAGGTACATATATTGTAAAAACAGAAAATTACATTGGTACTAAAACATACAATGGTCTTAATATAGACAAAAAGTGCTTGTTTTAACAAGCACAATGCTGTTGCTCTTTCAAATGCTGGACAAGTCCTCTCTTAAAACTATTAATCGAGGGGCATCTCAGGAATACCAGAGTCAGAGTATTAAAGAATTTTGGAGCCTTAAACAATTTGATCATTGACCTACTGCTTTCCAAAATAAAGGAAGCTTGAAGGTAAACTTATCTTGGGATCTTGTACCAAAAGCATTAACAACCCTGAAAAAAAGGATAGAGACAACAGAAGGTATTATGCACAGAGCAATTTTGAACATGAATAGAAAATACTTTAACAGAATCCTATGATCAAAGAATAGACAATTTGAATACTGTAAAAGTTGACAATGGGGGGGGTTAAGGAATGGAACTAATCAAATAAATCTTAATATTGTATTATATGTGACCTGGAGATGATCCAGCAGATAATTACTTGCTGAAACATATATAACCAGACCATAATCCAATTTACTAAGCAAAAAACAGTTGGCTAGCAAAAACCTAGATTCTTTACTAAGGCATGCCTTTATTCGTTAAACAGCACCTATTCTTTGACCTATTGTTTTCCTGATGAAATGAATATGTGACTCAAAAGATAATGTAGAGTCAAGGTTTAACCCTAAATACTTATAATGGTTGACAAATTCTAAAGTATTCCCTTTTTGATCAGTTATAGATGGAACAGTTTCTTCACTTTTCCTAGTAGAAAAAAAAACATAGTTCTAGGTTTTTTTCTACGTTCAAAACCTTGTGGTTTTGAAGTAGCCAATCTTGTAAGGAATTGAAATCCTCCTGAACTTTTTTTATTGTATCATTTGGACTTAGGCCAGTACAAAACAAAACTGCATCAACAAAATACATGATCAATGGTGTCTGTGTACAGATATTTGAGATGGAGTTCATAAAGAGGAAGAATATTAAAGGCCCCAGTATAGGTCCCTGGAGCATCACACAAGTAATAGATTTTGATTGTGAAAGAAAAACCATCAATAAGGGTAGTATAAAATCTATTACTTAAATAATTAACAAACCAGCTTATGGCAACTGTAGAAAACTGTAGATTTAATAGGACACCTGGTAATAAAGTATGGTCTACCGAGTCAAAGGCCTTGGTGAGGTCTGTAAATACAGCTGCAACAGAGCATGCCTTATCAAGGGCACTCTGAATGCAGCTGGTGAACCCCACCAAGGCAGTCCCTGTACTATTATTTTGTTTAAAACTATGCTGGTTGGGAGATAACAAATGATGCTTATCAAGAAAATCAGTGGTCTTGTCTGTTATAATCTTTTCCAGAATTTTAGAGAGTGGGGATAGAAGAGAACTAAGATGATAGTGTCATACACATTTTAAGTCACCAGACTTGAAAATGGAGTTTATAATGGTACACTGTCATTGATCTGGATAAAGACTGGTACTTAATGATGCACTAAAAATAATTGAAAGGGGAATTGCAAGAGACTGCACCTAATTTTACAATTTTAAAATCAATTCCATCAGAGCATAAAGATGGGCATGGGTCCCTACTGATGAATGATTCAATAATGGATTCAGCTGAGATCTTAATAAAGTAAAACTTTGGAATGCCATTATCATCAACAGAATTATCACTTGTAGGTGTACCAAATAAATTTCTATAGTAATCAAGATCCCCAAAATAATTATTGAAGACCTCGGATACCACACTAGGAACACAAGTTAGAACATTATCCTTCAAAAATGAAATAGTGGATTTTTTTTTCTGTCACCACATCAAATGGTTTAACACATCCCAGGTTCTCCTTGGGTCTCCAAAACATTTTTGTTGTTCAGATAAATAAAATGAAAAAATGAAAAATAAAACCAGTATGAAAATTGTTCAGGACAAAGAAACCTTTCAAATGAGCCTGTTCATTAAGTTGCGCTAAATTTATTTTTAAAACTATGGCCATCTGAGTACCTGAATGTTAATTTTTCTGCACACTTTTCACATTTCAGCTGGCTATATTAAAATAAAAATCCAATGAATTCAGATTAGTGGCTACCCTCATTTGAAAGATCCTTTTGTACTGAACAACTTTCTCATTGAGTGTATATTGGTAACATGTATACTTTCTGCTTTCTGAGATATTTACATTTGTTTGGCATGACCCCTACTGTTTTCATTCAGAGAAAAAAATGAGATTGTTTGGAAGACCATATTTTACAAAATATAAAGAATTAAGATTGGTGACAGCCTTCATGTGAAATATCTTTTTGCCTTGAACAACTTTCATGCTGGTTGTTTTTGTGCACCTTGAATATTTAGATTAGTTTGGAAGGTGTGCACATTTGCTTTCAGAGAAAAGTTGCTTGGAGTTCTGTGTCCATCACTCTGAATAGAAAGAAGGGAGTAATTTTTAACTGCCAGAGGGAATTGCAGTGTTATGGAAGGATACACTGAAAACAACTAAAAAATGTGTTCCACATAAACCCCTTTTCAAGCTAAAGCAATATGATTGCAGCATCCACCCACAGCCATTAAACGGTTCCTTTTCTGACCCTACCAACTATAGACCCATTAGTCTTCTGGATACAATATCTAAAATACATGCTAAAGTTATTTTAAATATATTTACTGATTGGGTAGAGCATCATAATATACAATCTGAATTACTAGCAGCTTAAAAAAAATACTGATACAATAGATCATGTTTTTTACTCAGTCATTTGCCTGAACAATATTGCAAAATAAAAAAAATACCTTTATTTGTTGCTTTTGTTGACTATTCCTCAGCATTTGATACCATTTGTAGATCACTTCTATGGGGAAAAATGAGTAATCTGGGAATTGATCAGAAGCTTATAACATTAATAAGATTTTACTCTAATACATGGATTAGAATTAAATATACTAGGTCAGACCTTCTTACAGACAGGGTTGTGAGCAACATAGGAGTTCAACAGGACTATGTGTTGGCCCCAATTCTGTTTAATATATTTATATTAATGATATCATTATTTCTGTTGACAATACATTGTTTCATTCACCTAAAATTGGCAACCTATGTGTACCTGTCTCAGCCAAAGCTTATGATTTGGCTAATATAACAAAACGTAGATTAGGCTTACAGAGGTCATTGCAAAGAATGGAGTCCCTTTGTCTTCAACATAACTTAAATAATATCAGTTTGGAATATGTTAATGAATTTACCTATCTGGGTTTTTTGTACTCTAGTAACTTAAAATTGAACAGACACATACACTTATGTGTAAAGAAATTGCAAAATTCTCTTAAAAGCCCTAAAAAGGTTCAGTCTTCTGTGTGGGGGAAATATAGTTCTCTCAATGATTAAAGCAATTAATGCTAAGATAATAAATCAAGCAATGTATGCTGTAGAATTATAGGGAACAAAGATTACTACAAAAAAATGATACAATATTAAATAAAGCATAAATGCCAACTAAAAATTCCCATTAACTCTCCTAGCACTCTAGTCAAAACACAACTTGGTCAACCTAGTTTTAATTATATGGTACAGGGAAGATTGATTCTTTATTGGGTAAAATTAACAACAGAAGAAAGGAACTCCATTCTAGGTAAATGTTTCAGGGAAAAAAAATATTTGGCTGCCCCAAAAAATGATGGATGGTTAAATACACTATAAAATCTACTCAAAGTAAATTATCTAAATTATCTGTGGAACTGTGTTAAACAGCAAATTCATTTGAATATAGCTTATACAAAATATGTTACAAAAATAATATGGAATAAATCAAAGAAATGTGATTTAGAGGATATCAAATACTTAAGGGTTGTTACCTTGTTGGTTAACAATACAAAGGAACGTTCTTTAAAGTATTATCTGGACATGGTACAAAGACCGGAACACAGAAATGTAATAACACAATATAGGTTTGAGACATTTTCAAGTAATATTATAGAGGCCAGATATAATAAAGATGAAATCTAACTAAGAATTGTTATTGTTCTTTATAAGAACCAGAAGACATAAACCATGTTGTCTTAAGGTGTCCATGATATAGTCAAGTATGAACACAAGTATTATATATATATATATATATATATATATATAGCCCAACTCCTCCACCCACACCTGTCATCCACCTTTCTACTTTAAAGCACTAAAGAAACATCAAGTACGAAACTACATTGCCAAAGCCATCAGCAAATCTAGAACAAGCAATGACACACTTGACCTCAAGCTACTGGCCCTAACGCTTGACGAGGTACTTGGGCCCCTCACCAAGATCTTTAATCTCTCTCTTTCCTCTAGCCAATTCCCAGACAAATAGAAAATGGCCACTGTTACCCCAATTCACAAAAGTGGTGATTAGGCTGACCATACGAACTTCCACCCTATCTCCATTCTGCAGTCCCTATCGAAGGCACTGGAACATACAGTAGCGGACCAACTTACCGAGCATCTGGACAATTATAATATTCTCTGTAAACAGCAACATGGCTTTAGAAAAGGTCATAGTACATCCTCTGCCTTACTCGAATTCACCAGCTCCATTCACAGCTCCCTCGACAATGGACAACTAACTGGTGCTATTTTCATCGACCTGACCAAAGCCTTCAATACTGTCCACCACTCCCTCCTGCTGAGCCAACTAAAAAATGCTGGTTTCTCCAATGATTCAATCTCTTGGTTCAAAAGCTATCTTAAAAACCGCACCCAGCATGTAAAAATTGGAGATGTGCACTCTGATTCCAAACCTGTCCTTTCTGGAGTCCACCAGGGTTCAATACTGGGCCCCCTACTCTTCAGCCTGTTCCTTAACACCCTACAAGACTCCAGCACTGAACATATCACCCTGTATGCCGAAGATGCAGTAATCCTTGCCACACACCAGGACCCAAAGAAATTGCAAGAAAATCTCCAACTCGGCTTCTCCTCGGTTGAGAATTGGCTCACAAAGCACAAACTGATCCTTAATCAAAAAAAAAACAAAGGCCATGATCTTCACCAGCTCTCATAATAAACATAAGCACTTCCAACTCTCTGTTATCACCAGACAAGGTACCGCACTGGAACAGGTCAAAAACTTTAAATACCTCGGGATCACCATTGACCCTCACCTCTCCTACAATGCCCACATCGACCATGTCGCCAAAGCTGCTAACTCCCAGCTAGGCCTGCTATTCCATCATGGGAAACACCTGACACCCAAAGCCCTCGCTGTCGCTGTCCAGAGCTCCATCATATCCATCATTGATTATGGCATTATCATTTATGGCTCTGCTACAACCACCGCACTCAGCGTATCCACCGCCCTCAACAAGGCCTGTCGACTTGTCACTGGCTCCTCAATGCCTAACTCACACCTGTGACCTCTATTCTCAAACTGGATGGTTGAATCTTGCCAAACTAATAAAACACCAAACTTGTATTACTACTAAGAAAATCTTGCTGGGCCTTGCCCCCACAGGAGTCTGTACCCTCATACAACCAAGAATCCACACCCAACATACCAGAGGATTGAAACCTCAGCTTCTGCAAGTCCTGCATTGACGCACAACACAAGGCTAAAGATCCTTTGCTTACCGGGCCACTAGTTGGTACAACAGTCTTCCCAGCGACATCTCATCCTCACTATCATTTAACACTTTTAAGACTCGTCTCCGCCTAACACTCACTGCCTTCAACCTCTGTGATTGTTGTGGCTAAACATGTCTTTTGGTTCCATAGCTGAAGATGCCCTTTTTGGATCCACATCTACTCCCGCACTTTGCCAACTCCCCCCTCCTATCTTCACCTCCCCTGCTGGCCCATGACAAATGCCACCCAGCTGCACTACCTCTATTCTTATCTGCTTTCCACCTCTCCCCTCTCTGTCCTCCCCAACCTACCTCCCCTTTTCTCCCATCCATTTAGTCTCCCTGATTTCACCCTCCTCCTTTCCCTTCCCTTCCCCAAAGTTTCACCTTATTGTTCTTTTTTCGTCTACAAGACTATGTGTTTTTTTTTTATTTTATAAACTGCTATCTTTGCTTATGATTGTCTCAATTGTACCAATGACATGGAACCTTTGTAAAAGAGCCTCAGCTCAAAGGTATTTGTAATCCTAGAACAAATAAATAAAAAAATAAATTATATATATACACACATGCACACACACACATATGTATAACCAAAAGATATATTCTTGATCTATTATTTAATTCAGAAAATCTAGAAATTCTAAATAATCTTGCACTATTCCTATTAGAGATTAATAAAATAATGAAAAGATAAGTAAGAATGTTATTGTGGAATAATAAGAACTTGATGTTCATACTATTGCCACATAATTGTAATGTTCCTTGCTCATATTTTAGACACATATGTATAGAAAATGCCTTGTGATGATGACTAAGCAAATGTGACTTACCCTGTATCTATAATGTATATAATACATACTGTAAAAAAAAAACATATAGTGAAAATAGTATTGTTACTGATGTTGATATGTTTGTCAACATTTTTTCTTGTTTCTAAATTTTGTAATAGCAAATACTGAATAATTAAATTATACTTGAAATAATAGGCCTTTTTAGGGATGCTAGAAAAACACAATCCCCCTAAAGCAAAACCTGGACTTTCCCAGGAATCACCATGCCCAAGGAATCCTGACAATCCACCTACAGCCGGTTGATCCTGGATCTAATGAACAGAAAGTAAGACACAGCTCTGAGATCAAGTGGAAATCCTCTCCAGTAGGTATAGGCCAACGATCCACCCTGACTGGCAGAAGGTCTTCACTTGTTACTGAGTGGGCCTTGCTGGGCCGTGACAGCCCAGATATGGAGACAGACAATAGACAAGAGTATAACATATACAGGGAACATTTGACTAAACTCCTCATATCTTTCAAGTGTCAACACTCTCCCATCTAATGACAAGCTGGATGTAAATGTATGTCCATGGTGCAGAAGGTAGTTTTCCTTGCAGAAATCACCCATGGCAGGAACTCTTCCCTTTACAGGGTGACTGTCCTTGATAGTACTTATACTGTGCTTTCAGGGTTAATCTATCCCCTTCAGATCCCAATATCCACGAGAATGTTCTAACATCCAACCTTTGGACTTCAATCATCTTAGCGCCTCACTAGTAAATGGCAAATGGAAAAAAAAGAAAGAGAAGCTCCACAATTAGCACAGTATAGCACAGATAGCATCAATTTGCACTATGCAATTTGCCACAGCTATGTGAATTTAATTACATTCATTGATGCTAGTCTCCACTTTGCTACAAATTTTTGCTGCAATTCATGTTACAAATTTACTGCAAAGTGCAGAGTGTAACTCATGTAGTAAAATGTATGCAGTTGTGGTGAATCACAGTGTGTACACTATGCAAATAATCCACATACATTCAAAGCACACCTACTCCTCACTAACCCACAGGAACTGTGATGGGAGATTCTCAGATGTAAACATAAAAGGTGCATTGAAGTCAAGTGCAGCAATGATGGCCCTATTATAAGCCCCCACCACTACCTCCACTCCCTCAGAACATACCTGCAACAGGTTCGAGCATCTCAATACCAAAAAGAATCCATAACAATCCAGATTGCAAAAAGTTCAATATCAAGCTAACTTCATTGGGAGGATATTGTTTTTGGTTGGGAGGGTCCTGATAAGGAAACGTATGGCATGGTGAACCAACTGACTAATCAGATCAACCAAAACATTAGGTACATCAAATCAGAACAGGAAAACCAGGTCCAAGGTGTGGCCAAGCTGGTGAGTTGCTACACTGCTAGTGTTTTGCTTACTGACTTCATTTAAGAATGCATATCTCCATTTTTAGTGTAGTGATCACCATTTTCTGATTGTTTTTGCTGCTGCTTTTTGATTTTGTTTCCCAGGATGCACCACATTACACAAGACTGTGATATGAGGATGGCCTAGTTTAAACAGCTGTGCAGTATTACAAGAGGCTAAGTAGTAAATTATGTTTTTTGTATTTTATTATTTTTATAGAATTCTTAAGTTGTACATGACATAAGTGTGTTACCTTCTTTTACACACCATAAAGCATATTACATTAGTATGTTACAATTAATTCATTGTTTCAGAAATTATAACTGAAAATTATAAAAGCATAACATCAAGTTTATGAAAGTTAACGTTCCCCTCATTGGGTACTTATAATACCATACATAGTAAGCTTGCACTGTAATTGTTTTTCTTAATGCAAATTAAGTCTTAATGTTATTGATTTAATATATGAATTAAAACTGGTTAGCAAATCCTGCCAATTGTTGTAATAATATGTAAAGAACTTGCTTTATTTTATAGATATCTACCACTGGGAACTCGAGCAGCAGGCTGGTAGGACAGAGGTCTGGGGTTATATTCTGTTTTAAGTGAAATATTTGAATAGTTTGTAAGTGAAATTAGCTCTATGTGTTAAAAATTATTACCTTGAATTAGAACTGTTACTTGGGCTGTGATATTGTAACTTTGGAGGTTTGGAGACTGTTGTTTGTCAGGGTTAATTAGAGGGAAATTTAAATGTGTTGTTTGCCTGGTGTTAGGGGAAGGGGACATTAGCTGCAATTACCTTGTCTTTAAACAGGAATTACCCTGGCCTCCATTGTTCACTTGGGAACTCGAGCAGCAGGCAGGTAGGACAGAGGTCTGGGGTTATATTCTGTTTAAACTGAAATATTTGAATAGTTTGTAAGTGAAATTAGCTCTATGTGTTAAAAATTATTACCTTGAATTAGAACTGTTACTTGGGCTGTGATATTGTAACTTTGGAGGCTTGGGGACTGTTGTTTGTCAGGGTTAATTAGAGGGAAATTTAAATGTGTTGTTTGCCTGGTGTTTGGTTCTTAAATACTGAAAAACCACTGGGGGTTGGGATTGAAGGGCTGAGTATTTCTGTTTGGGACTGAAATTTGAAGCAACAGGAACTAGTGGACCTGTGACATCATACAGTACCTGATGTCTCTACACACACTGTTAGTGGGATCAACACACACATGGTTGTATGTGTTTGTGAGACTTTGGAACTTACTGGTGGGGTTGAAATTGGGTTTGTAAATAACTACAGTCAGTATAGAGAGAAACTGGATTCAGGAAAGGGACTAAGAAAAGGGGGTGTGCCATTATAAACAGAGGGGGATAAACAGGGTGGCCATATTCCACCATGGCAGGCATCTTCAGAAAGGTTGTAGGCTGCACAGGCTGTGGGATGGCAATAATTCTAAATTGGGCCTGGAGCGAGGGAGGCTGCCCACTCTGTAGACAGCTATCTTGTATCAGGAGTGAGGTATATTGGTTAAGGAGTATGCTGGGGGAGCTGGGGGGGTGTCCAAGGATAAGGGGTGTAGATATGGGCAGCAGAAGGGTGGGGCTGAGGGGAGGCTGAGGCAACGATCTGAAATTACAGGATGTTATGTTACAGCAAGCAGGAGGGGATATTGGGACAGAGGACCCTTAGATAGGGATGTTGAAGCTAAGGGGGAAAGAGCAGAGGAACATTCTGAATATAAAGAGAGTGGAGGGGGAAGAGTCAGGAGGGGCTGTTGTGTGGAAGCCTAAAACAGCAGACTGTGGGAAGGGAGCTCCTAAGGTGAACAGAGCAAGAAGGAAAGAAGAGGGGCAGTTTAGAGGTGCAGCCAGGGGAAACTCGGGTTACTTGATGGAGGCTGACATAGAGTGTCACAATAAATTTGAGCTACTAAGCAACCTAGAGGAGGAGGAAGGGGTTGGTGCAAATGAGGAAACTTATACAGAGGCCGGGGGGAGTGAGTCGGATACCCATAGGGCATCACAGACTGGCTATGGAAAGGATAGAAATAGTCCCAGAGGGAGAAGGGGAAACATATACGTTAAGCAAATGGGGGAGATGCAACATATTCCAGACATGAGGGAGGAGAGCATGATTGGAGAGATACTGGGAGACAAGGAGGTGGGAGAGGTGTCCCCTTCAGCAGGGGGGTCAGTACCAAGGATGGGGATGGCGCCCTAGCTAAAGGGGACCCACAGAGAGCCTCTGGAGGCAGGGATACTATTACAAGGGGGGAGGATGACGGTGTGGGGAAAGGGGAAACCATCAGGGCCAGGACTAATGATTTGGATAAGAGAGGGTTAAAGGGGACACCTATTCAGAGGGGGTTTGAGTTAAGTGGGCAAAATAGCAAGGGAGACAGAAAGGGGAGGGTGACAAGGGGTCTCTAATAAGGCAGGAAGACACAAAATTGAGATCATGAATAAGGGGAAGAGGCTGAGAGGGCATAGTGGAGGTAACCATAAGGATGATGGTGGTGTTAAGGTTCTGTTATTGGGAGACTGATAATTAGGGGTATCCAGTGGGAGGGACAGGGGTGGATGCCATAGCCAGGTGAAGGTAGTGAGTATCTCTGGGCTGACAGTGCACAGAGCAAAGTTCACAGTGTATGAAATGGTTAGGGATTGTGGAGAAACCGGTTCCTGTTGCATTTGGGAACTAATGATCTAGAGGAAATAGCATTTGAAATCAAGCAAAGTTCCAAGAACTTGCCAGAGTCTGTCAGGATAATGGATGCAACATTTCCTTTTCAGAGATATTGCCAGTACCAAAGGCCTCAGTGGAGAAAAATTAGACTCACAGAGGTTAATGACTGGCTCAGGAAGTGGGGTGAAGAGAGTGGGTTGGGGTGTTAGGAAACTGGAATGGAGTTTGGGAGGATAGGGACTATATGCCAAGGACAGGTTTCATCTTGCCCAATGAGGAAGGAAGTCCTTAAACAGGATGGCTGACTACATACAAGAAAGGTGGGGTTTAAACTTGTGGCGGGGAAGGGATGAGGAGGGGCTGACCAGAGTCCTCTCCTCCAGATGAGGGTAGCCTTCAAGCCCAAGGGAGGAGGAAACAGATTGGGGGTGGAGGTTTCAGGAGGAGCAGAGGAGGATGGAAGTATAAGGAATCTGGATGGGGTTCGACAAAGAGGATCAGGGATAAGGGTGGGGTTGGTGTTAGTAAATGCCAGGAGCTTGGAAACAAGTTGCCAGAGTTCCAGGCCATGCTGTTTGGGGTGGATGTGGCACCTTCACGGAAGCGTGGCCAACAAAAACCATGACTGGGACCTAAATGTACGGGATACACTATGCTAGGAAGGATAGAAAGGAGGGCAGAGGGATGGAGTGGCTATGTTCATTAGAGATGACATAAAATGCTAGGGTAGAAGAGGCAGAGGAAACGTGGAAGCCTTATGGGTCACTCACGATCCCCAGCAGGAGATAAGGGCAAGCCAGTATATAGGCCCCCAGGATGAGTGATGTTCTAGAGGATGGTTTGCTGACAACACTGGCCTGTGGACCAAAAGGGAAGGAGTGGTGTTGATGGGGACCTAATATGCCAGTACAAACTGGGGAACCATGTCCTCTAAGGTGGCCAAGGAGCAGAGGCTGCTGGATGGCTTCAGGATGTGTTCTTAACACAGCATGTGATGGAGCCCACAAGGGAGGGGCATGTCCTGGATGTGGTTCTGGCAGATGGGGATCTGGTAAGGGACATGGTTGGCACAAAGACCCCTGACTGGGAGTGACCACAATACTGTCTGGTTTCAAATAAGCATGGGGGAGGGTGAGATCTAGGACACTGGCAGTGGACTCAGGAGGCAGACTTTATGGGCATGGGAAATATTCTCAAGGATCACTTGATGGGATTACCTCAATGACAAGTGTGGAAAGGAGATGGGAGGTCATAAAGCGGGGACTTCATGAGGCAGTCAGGATCTGTGCTAAGTTTGAAGCGTAAGGGAGCAAGGTCACATAACCATGCTGGTGGTCCAGTGAGGTACAGGTAGCAGTCAGAGAAAAGAAGGCAGCCTACAAAAATATAAAACAACAAGAGGATAGGGATAAGGAAATGTACTAGCTGGCATCTAGAAAAGTCACCCATATGGTGAGGGAGCAAAGTCCAGTAAAAGCAGCGGCGCACAGGGATACATGGAGGAGAAAGGGCTTCTTCGGTACATTGGGGAGTGGAGAAAACTAAGGGCCATCTCAGCAGATTGAGATCAGAAGGAGGTGGGTGGAAGAGGCGAGGACCAGGCAGAGGTATTTTACGAGTACTTTGCCTCTGTGTTCACTAGGGAAGGGGATGGGATATCTACAAAGCAAGGCATGAAGGGGATAGAAACGTCAGTAAGTGGGATCAGGGGAGCAACAGAAATGGAGCAAGAGGGAGAGAGAGGTACCCCAGGGGTGTCACATCTGGGTAAGGATAAAAAGGCCAGTAAGGTGGAGGGGACGGATGGTGCTATCTCCGCCAAAAGGGTGTGGTTAGCCCTCAAGGCCCTAAAGAAAGAGAAATCTCCTGGGCCGGATGGCATTCATCTGAGAGTACTATGGGAATTGGCGGACATACTGGCTGCACCCCTGGCAGAACTTTCAGCTTGGTCACTTGAGACAGAGAGGTACCTGAGGGATTGGCGAGAGGCACATGTGGTACCAATCCAAAGGGGGTCGATGGAAGTACCAGGTAACTATAGACCCATCAGTTTGACCTCAGTGGTGGGAAAATTAATGGAGAGTATACTAAAGGAATGATTGGGGGTGTACTTGGAGGAGGTGGGAGGTTTGGATAGTTGGCAACTTGGGTTTGTGCCAGGTACATCATGCCAAACCAACCTTGTGGAGTTCTATGAATGGGTAACATCAGAACTGGACAGGGGTAAGCCTGTGGATGTATTATTATTGGACTTCAGCAAGGCATTTGACTCTGTCCCTCACAATGGTCTGGTGGAGAAACTGATGGGGTTAGAAGTAGGCCCTTTGATGGTCAGATGGATTGAAAACTGGCTAGCTGGATGCACTCAGAGAGTAGTGGTCTGTGGGAGTTCTCAAACCCTAGAGAGGTTGGTAGTGGGTACCAGGGATCGGTCCTCGGTCCGATCCTGTTTAATGCATACATATCGGACATCAGGGAGGGTATAGGGTGTGAAATTAGTCTCTTCACGGATGACTCCAAGATGGGAGCAGTAGTTGAGGGAGAAGAGGGGAGGTTGGCCCTGCAAGGGACCTGGACACCCTGGAAAGCTGAGCTCAGCATGGAAGTTAAATTTCAATATCACTGCAGGGGTGTGCATCTTGATCGGGGAAACCCTAAACACAGGCACACCTTGGGAGGGGAGGCGCTGGAGGCCTCAATATGGGAAAAAGACCTAGGGGTCATGGTGGATGCATGTATGAATAACTCTGAGAAGTGCAGGAGAGTGGCTAGCAAGGAAAACAGGATGTTGGGATGCATCATAAGGGGGATCACCTCTAGGAGCAAGGAAGTGATTCTGCCGCTGTACAATGGACTGGTTAGACCACACCTTGAGTACTGTGTACAGTACTGGAGACCACACTTGAAGAGGGACATACAGCTCCTGGAGACGGTACAGAGGAAGGCAACAAAATGATACGAGGGCTAGGGGATTTGACATATGAGGACAGACTTAAGGAGCTCTGTCTGTTTTGATTGGAGGAGAGGAGAGACTGGGGGACATGATTGAGGTCTTCAAGTACCTCAAGGAAATAAATAGGGTAAACATGGAGGGGATCTTTAGACTAAAGTAGGGAGGTATCACCAGAGGCATGGTTTGAAGTTGGAAGGTGGAAGGGTGAGGGGGAAAGAGGAGGAGGTTTTTCACTGAGAGGGTGGTGGACCCTGGAATGCACTGCCTGGTGAGCTGGTTCAGAGATCCACAGTGGAGGCTTCAAGAGAGGTGGGACAGATACAGAAAGTGGATGTATCAGATGATGGCCTGTCCCAGGGGGGTGGGGATGGATGATACGGGTTTCTGGAGCACAAGGGATGGGAGGGTCTCGGCACCCAACTAAGGATCTAAGGTTCGAGCAGACTCGATAGACCGTAAGGCCTAATCTGCTGCCAAATAGTATGTTAGTATTAAATTTAGCAACATATTATAATCTGGTGCCTTAGTTTCCTTCCAATTTTTTTTAAATGCATTTGTGTGCATTTATTATCCCAGTGCAAATTATTTTATGTTTATATCAGCTGTATTTTTATGCCAATATTCCATGAGTCAGAGGAAGAGTCTGGTTTTATATTTATATATATATATATCTACTGTGATTTGCCACAGTGTTTTAGTTATTTTATAACAAAAAAGTATCTAGTGCTCTTCAGTCCACCATCATGTGTTCCAGTGGAGCATTTTGATTTTTGCATCTTGTGCATGCATTAGAATAACTCTTGTTCATTAGATTTAGTCTAGGTGGAGTATAGTAAATTTGATGTATAATATTAAAGTATATTTGTTGTAATTTAACAAATAGTATTCCTAATTGTATCATATTTGTTATTTGTGTCCACTAATGTTATGTCAGTGGTTTTTGAATTTTTAATTCTCATTTTTTACTGCTTACTTTTAAATTAATACCTTTGACAGATTGTATATGATTGCATATTTTTGAAATTAATTTGTCCTTATTGATGTTATTTAATATTTGTCCCCACTGTGTTTCTTGTGGTTTTCTCTCTATATCCCAGTTATTTCTTATATATTCCCCAATTTGCAAGTAACTAAATAAATGATTTTGACTTAGGTTGAAATTTTCTTCAGTTATTTGGAAAACTAATAGCCATTTATCATCATATAAGTCTAATATTTCTTTAATCCTGTTTTTTATCCCATAATGTAAACCCTCTATTGGTTATTGGGGGTGAAAAATTATCATTTAAGTATATTGGGAAATTTATTGATATATTTGTTTTATTGTTGGTAATCTTTAATACTGTTTCCCATAAATGACATGTTGTTTGTTTTGATGTGCAAATCAAAAATGTGTATTTACAATATGATCCTGTAACTAACAGATGTTTCATTTTTTCATATGGGATTCCCTTTAACTCAGTCTGGGTTGCCCTTTGTTCTTGATTTTGGTTAAACCAATCATAAATAGTGGCTAACTTGGCAGCATAATAATATATCTAAGGTTAGGTAATTCAAGTCCACCTTGGTCTTTCTTGATGTGTAATTTTTCCATATTCAGTCTTGTTTTTTTACCTTTCCAGAAATATTTTCTGATTTAAGAATCCAATGATTTAAAATAATGATCATTTAATATTATTGGGACATTCTGAAAGCAGAACAAGTATTTGGGTAAAATATTCATTTTTATTACATTTACTCTTCCTATAAGAGTTAATGGTAGTGTTTCCCATCTACTAAGTTCATTTTTTGTTTTGTCTTTAATATATTAAAAATTATTATTATACAGATTTGTTTTATTCTAGTCCAATTTTTTTCCTAAATATTTCATTACCTCAAGTTTTTTAACATTGAGAATATGTGTCTCTTTGAATGGATCACTCTGTACTTTAGATTCCATGAGTTCTGATTAGTCCCAGTTTAGTTTGTATCCTGAAATAATATTAAACTGTATTAATATTTTTTTTCAATTCCATGAATATATGATTGAAGTTATTTGTATATATTAGGGTGTCATCCACGTACAAGCTAATCTTATGTTCTGTCTCATTAATTTTAAGTCCTGTGATTTTATTATCTGTTCCATATTACTATAACTAATGGGTCAATGGCTAATGCGAAGATTAATGATGATGATGGAGAGCATCCTTCCTTACTAGTACCTTGGTTTAGATTTATCATATGAGATAGTTGTTTATTTGTTTTAATTTTTGTTGTCAGGTTTGTGTACAATGGGCCAGATTCAGAGAAGCTAAATCAGGAAGCAAGGCAACTTGTGTCAGAAAAGAATGGTGCAAGTCACACTTTCATCCTGCATTGCATCCTGGAGGGATTCACATAAGTAGCCTGTGACATGCAGCAGGCTGCCTGTGTCCAACTGCACCTATGTGTCTGAAACCCCCTTGTGACATGGCTTAAGGCCATTTCTGGCAGCATTTCCACCATATTCAGGTAGTGTGGCCACTACTGTATGTCCAGAAATGGGATTCAGAGACAACCACCAGTGAACATCTGTCAAAGACCAGTTAAGCCAACAAAAAGATGGTCTAACTGGTCTTTGCTGTTCACTGGAGGTTGCCACTGTACCCCAGTCCCACAACCCCTGTGGGTTACAGAACCCCCCATGAGCTCCAGGCCTAGGCATGGCACACACCATGCCAGGTTGGGTGTGTGGCACACCCGCACTGCCCAGACCCCCACACACACACATGTCGAGGCCACCCCCCACATGCCCTGGGGCATGATCCCCCTGCCATCCCCATAACAACCTGGTAGTTTAGTGGCCCTCACCCCACATTGTGAGCCCCCACACCTCTCAATACCCCACCAGTGGCTGGCACAGCCCTCCCTCACCACCAAGGCAAGTTGCCAACTCACCCACCGTGTGTGTGTGTGTGTGTGTGTGTGTGTGTGTGTGGGGTGGGGGACCACTGGGTCACCAGAGCAGATAAGGGTCCTTGATTGGGGGGTCCATGGCAAGAGGGCTTTGGCTGGAGCCCACACCATTCAAGGCCTTGGAGGTGGGCATGGGGTTACCATGGTGGCCTTTGACTGGCACAACTGCTGCTTACCCTGTCCTGAAACCTGTGGCATTTCTGGGTGCTGCACCCTACCTTGTGCAGCTACCACAAGTTGCAGGATGCAGACCACTACACCCACTCTGATACTGAATCGGGTGCACGGGCCAAGTCGCAGGGATGGTTGCCGCAAGCTGCCATTGCCACAGCTTGCGGTGGACCTTTCTGAATCCAGCCCATTGTGTCTATCCACTTTCCAAACTGGGAACCACATTTCATTTTCTCCAATAATATTTTAATATATGGCCATTCCATGTGATTGAACACTTTTTTCTGCATCCGATGATAAAATCTCAAAATCAGTGTTTTGAAATTGTCAGTAATATTTATTGTTCTTCTTATGTTTTCTTTTAGTTGTCAACCTTTAATAAATCCATTTTGATCCATGTGTATGATTTTTGTTAAGCTTTGATCCAATCTGCTAGCTAAAATTTTAGTTAATATTTTAATATATGAATTCATCAATGAGATTGGCCTATAATGGCCTATATGTTGTTGGATATATTGGGTCTTTATCTTCTTTCTTGAAAATCAATATTGCTGCTTCCTGCACTGAAGGATGTAATTGTCGTTGTTTAAGTATACTATCAAAAAGTGTCTTTAAGTGAGGAATAATTTTATCTATACATGTTTGGAAAAATTCTATGAGGATCCCATCTGGCCTGGGTGCTTTACCTTTTTTAATTATTTAATTACTGGTGCTATTTCAAATTTTGTGATTTCTTTGGCTAAGGTTGAAATTTGTGTTTTATCTAAATGTGGTAGAGTAACTTATTGTAAGAACTCCTACTGTAGATATCATTATTATTTGGCTCTCTTTCTGAGCTGTAACATTTTTGATAGTAATCTTCAAACACTTGATTTATTTGATACAGGTCAGATGTTACTTCCCCATTTGTTTTTATGATTTTTGTGAAGATATTTGTTTCTTGTTCTTTAGATAATTGACAAGCTAGTATTTTGTCTGGTTTGTCTCCAGTTGATGAAAGTCTATTAAATTGATTTTTTGCATCTAATAGTTCTTGCAGTGTTTGTGTAATATTATCCATTTTGTATCTATGTTCTTTTTGATTTATTTTATTTTCTAAATCTTCCATTTTTTGTTTCCTCTCTCTTTTATTTTTAACTAAATGCTAATGTGATGCCTCTAACACATGCCTTAAATGTATCCCATACAATTAATGGAGATACTTCTGTATTGCTATTATTTTGAAAATGATTTGAAATGTCATCAGACATGTTATTTATGTACTATTGGTCTTTTAGTGCAGTGGGATCCATCTTGAAATCTAATTTTTTGCTCTTGGCTCTTAATAGTTCATATTACTGGAGTATGGTCTGAGATGTGAATTGTTCTGTATCTAATATCAGCCATTTTATATAATATACTTTCTGAAACCAAAACAAAATCTATCATAGTATACATTTGATGGGGTGCAGAAAAAAATGAGTACTGTACTGTCGTAGGGTGACCATATCACCATGGGCCAATTAATTGTATATCTGTCATATAATTTAACAACTTAATTGCTGCTGATTGAGGTGTATACCCCCAAAATATTAGATTTTTTCAATTTTGGATCTTTTACCAGATGATAATCCCCCCTCCCCATAATTATTTGGGAGTTGAATTCCATAATTTTTGAGAAAATTTCATCATAGAACTGGAGAGAGTTCTCATTAGGTCCATATTCATTTATTAATGTATATATAGTGTTATTGATTTATATCTCACAAATTATTATTGTCCATGTATATCTGTAATTGTTTTCCTTTACCACAATTCCTAGGTTCTTTTTAAAAAGTATGGCCACCCCCTTGCATTTTGACAGTAGGAGGCATTAATTCCTGGACCCCATTTTCTTGATAAAATTAAAAATGCAGACTGAGTGAGATGTTTTTCTTGAAACATTAAAACATTAGCTGATATACTATCTGGGTAATTGAATATTTGCTTACTCTTTATTATATTCTTAAATGCCTTAACATTCCAAGTTAATATTCTCAATGTTTCATCCATTTAGCATTTGATTAATACATTGTACAGTACTTCATGTTTGTACCATATACGTTCCATACTCCTTTAGCTAGTACCCTTATATCTTATCAATTTATCATTTTGTAAAACATTTTGTGACTTTATTACCCTTTGTTTAATCCTGTTCCCCCCTTTTTTCCCCTCCTTCCCTTCCCTTTCATGTCACCTCATATTGTTTTTTATAATTTAAGTTAAATGTCTTATCACTTCTATCCCTGCCCTTTCTGCTTGTTGGTGCAACTTTTCTTATATTTAATAAAATAAACAATATATGTATTGATACTTAGTGCACCATGTGCCTGCCCCATTTCCTCAACTGTGATGGCCATGGATGAGGACTGTGCTACCCAGTCGAGGAGCTTACTAAACTTTCATTTTTATTGTTAATCTACACATATTTTTGCTCCTCCTAAAGGGACACTGTCAACCTGTTTTTCATCACATTATTTCTAGTTAAAAAAATACATTTTATGATTGCTTATCATCTCTAAATTTCATTGATGTTGCTGTTTATTTGATCTGTCTCTTTGTTTAGTAAAACTGAAATGCATGCTAATGTATATTTATAAACAATCTTGTTTTGTTTACAATAATGGATATGTTCTTACTGCATGCTTTATGAGCATTAGAAACACTCCCAAACAGTGCAGTTACCCATGAGGCAATAGCCTCCTAAACTCCCACTGCACCATGAGGGGCTAAAGTGTGTTGTTGGTGTTTCCAAGTCCAGGAAAGCTGCAGTTGGAGCTGATCAAGGAATGTAAACAAACCTGTGTTTGTGTGGTAACACCACTATGGTGGGCAGTCTGTTTTTCACTTTTTTACAGAAAAAAGAGTCCGAATCAAACATCAGCAATTTTTACAGAATGTTAGCAATCATAAAATGTGGTTTTTAAACTAAGGACACTTTGAGACCAAAGGGGGTTGACAGTGTCCCTTTAAACTATACTGCTTATAATCATGCTCCCTTTTTTTGAAGGTTGACTATTGCCTCTAATTATGTTTTAAACTTTTCCCATTAATCTCATTTATTCAATTTTTGATGCAGCTAAGTAGTAAATTCTATCCTTTTTTTGCCTGTTTCTGTGCATTACCATTTGCCCACTTATAGTATATGGATTTTTGGTCATAACCTAAAATTCTGTTTGATTGTTAATGTTTCTGGTGGGTTTGTCTCTATGCATGGTTGCATAGTTGAGTCTGTCTCATTGAACTGTTTATGGTGCCACTGCAAGTCACAGTCTTTGGAAGAACACAGTGAAAACAATTATAAGACTATATCATGCTATATTACTGTTAAAAAGGCTAGAAGCTACTGTAACTGTAGGTAACCAGGGTATCTGACATGTTTCCTGCAGCCTGATTTGTTATTCTAAATTAGCAGAGATTCTGTAAAGACTAATGGCCAAAGTGACATAATCTTGTCATACACTAATGCAGCTCTCAAAAAAAAAGGAGATTTCATCTAACTGCAAATTTATTTATCTGTCTATCTATTGGGGGTGTGGCTTGTACACCAAAGAAGATGGTCACCTGAAACCGCAGCTCGTTCCCCAGCCAAGTGAATTCGGGCAACAATGAATGCATCCAGGGTAAACCTTTCCTTAATTTTCCCTACAGTGCCCCTGTAACTCCCCCAGTCTAATCGGTGAGATAACCTTTTCTATCGGGATGTGGTTCATTGTTCAAAAGCACTGGCCCCGTACATGACTCACCCAAGATTAAATTGGGCCTTCAACCTCCTGGACTAGAGTGGGAGCTCATCAGAGATTCTGGAGGTGGGCATCTTCTAAGACTGGTATGCAACTCGGTCCACTCCAGGACATTTTCTTTTGGCTACAAGGCCATTAGCTCTGACTGGATCCCACCCACACATGGCCTCCTCCACGCCTCAGGCTGGAGTCCCAATTGCTCAGACCTCAGAGCCCCCTGTTCAGACATCTAAAATAAGCAGCTCACTCCTACACATAATGACCCTGCTTGAAATTCTGCTGTCCAGGGTCGACTCCATATCGTCCACTTTGACAGGCATGGTCGCTGAGGTACGTGTCCTTAATGATAAAATGAATGTTGTGGAACAGAAAGCTAAGGGGCTGGAAGTGAATCAAGCCAAAATCATACAAAAGCTGCCAGAGCACAAGAACAGGCTGGCTACTCTACGGCATAGGGCCGAAGATCAAGAAAATGATGGAAGAAGGAATAATATTAGAATTATAGGGATTCTGGAAGGGTCAGAGTGCACTAACACTGAGCATTTTCTGAATTAAGAAATCCCCAAAATGCTGGGGGAAAGATGGCATGGCCTGATTGATGTCAAAAGGGTTCATTAGATCCCCAGAGGCCCTCGGCCAGTGAACTCTGCTCCATGACCGATAATTGCCTATCTCCTCAGATATTCCACCAAGGAAAGGGTGCTAAGAGCAGCCATGGATTTGGGAGAAGTAGTTTGGAGAGGTGTTATGATCTCATTCTTCAGAGATTTTTCAGCTGAGGTGGCTGCTCATCGAAAGGCCTTCAATTCAATCAAAAAGATTTTGGCTCAACACAATTTTAAATACAGCTTTCACCAGCTAGCCTACCTGTATGTGTCCAAGGATGGGAAAGAGATAGTAGCAGAGACACCCAATGAGGTGGAGAGATGGGCATCTAAGCACTGGCCCAGTTTGTCCCTGAAGACTTCATATCCCAGAAAACTTTGTCATCCAGGACAAAAAGATCAGAATGGGGTAACCAAATGCACAGGGATGGCCCACAGAGGGACCCACATCTTAGTCGGTCTGTCCCTCTACCAAATAGATCCCCCAGGCAATCTGGCCCTTCATGAGCCTTGTCACAGAATCATGAAGACTCTGAGGCAAACTGCTAGGGTTTTCACACTGCCTCCCCTCTTAGTTCACAGCGGGGAACTCACTCACCCAGGATAAGGCAGCATTCCTATAGTGACGTGGACACAGCGGCTAATGGTCCAGATGCAGCACCACCAGCTAAACAAACCAAAGACGAGACTCCTATGGCACAGCTGGACTATACTGAAGTATCAGATGAGGCACTAATGGAAGTAGCACTGGACTACTTGGCAGATTCCTCTCTGGAACTGGATGAGCACCTCACTTTTATTACACCCCCAGTGAAATCAGGACCACTACCTCTTGCTGATGCCCAGGCACCAGATTTGGATGGCACAACTGGTTTGATTGAAATGGCTAATCCATCGGACTGAGCACAATATATGTTCTCTTTATTGGCCCTTCCTTTTATTTCACCCCTTCCCCATTATTCCCCTTGGGTGTACTAGTGGTGCCTAATGGGGCTTGGATAGGGGTAAGGGGTGGTTGTGGTTCCCCAGTTTACACTCTGATATTAAGCAACCACACAGGTGTTGCTCTCCTTTTAGATATGCGTTTACTGATGACGGTCTGATATCTAATGGGACATAACCTCCCTCCCTTCACCTTGGAATTTAAGAGGGGGCATTTCTGCATTTGTTGTTAATTTCCGGGGTTTAAACTGGAGCTCCAGTTTTGTGAGTATGTACCCACCCCTCCTTTTTGTGGCGCTGTTAATGCCGAAACTGGATGTTCCACCTCATTGCTAATTTGAGGTGGTCAAATAGATATATGATGGTTGAGGCTGGGGAATGGGCCATATAATGTTATTTGGCTTAACTCCTCCTCCCCCCCGATTTGATATTTGGCTAGCCTGGCAGGGTGCATTTCCTCGCTTGCAGTGTAGGACTCGCAACAACATGTATACACTAAATATCAATAGCATACTGCTCGTATACTTCTCTCTATAGAGTTCCTGTCAACAGTTACTGTTTACAAGTTGATAATTATCTTGTTCCACCTACAAATAAGTGGGTATAATTGTTACTAGTTTCAGATATGTTTATTTTACTTTTGTTGCTGTAAACTGTGTTTGTGTTCTTCTTTCTTCTTAATAATAGGTCAGACTCATTTGGTTGTTCCCTAGTCTACTTATTTTGTCTGCTCTTGCTGATCTAATCCACGTCAGCTATACTGCTTACTATTACTGTCCTATCCTTCCTGTGGCCTGTGGATGAGTACCTATCCTTTTAAAATCTCCAGTCCAGTGGAGCTCTCTTCTAGCATGGGGATAACACTTATATCTTGGAATGTGAAGGGGTTGAATCACCCCACTAAAAGGGCAGTGGTACTTAAACACTTACACTTCTTGCAGGTGGACATAGCGCTTCTTCAAGAGACGCATCTTACTGCAAGGACTGTAACATGCCTTAAAAAATCATGGGTAGGGACAATAACTGCCAGCTCTGCACCAAATAAAGTGAAAGGGGTTGCCTTCCTAGTGAAGAAAACTTGCTCTTGGATGGTAGATAAAGCTGTCACCGATACACAAGGTCATTGGTTGGTATTTAGAGTCTCGCATCTGGGGGGTAATGTAGTTCTGGCCAATATACAGTATATGGCCCCAACACAGATTTGCCTGAACTATTCCTGGATTTGAATTAGGCTATTTAATCTCTTGTGGCTGGCCATCAGGACAACCCCATTATGATAGGGGAAGACTTTAACATCACCTCTGACATATTCTTGGACAAGTCCACACCAACCCCGCAAACTCACCCTAAGACAATGGGCATTCTGCAAGAAATGATAAGGGAATGGAGTATGGTTGATGTCTGTCAGAGGGACCACCCCACATGGAGAGATTACTCTTTCTTCTAGGCTGCTCACACAATTTATAGCCACATAGACTTTTGGCTTGCTAATGTGGCTGCGGCTCAGGGAATTGTGTCCTCCAAACTGCACAATTTTCTGATCTCGGACCATGCCCCAGTATCTTGCATATATACACCTGCAGGACATGAAACTAGGGGCACCAGATGGCGATGTAATCCCTTATTGATTAAAGACCCCGCATTTCAAAGTATGGTCAAGGAGGTATCTTGGGACAACTTTGTCACCAATAAGCCAGATGATACCTCTGGCGGCCATGGTTTTGGACACCTTTAAAGCAGTCCTCAGGGGGTGGATTATTTCATGTGTGGCCCACAAAAACAGGGAGAGGAGGGCGGAGCTTGCTGGACTGCAAGCTGAATTGGCAACTAAGGAGGCCAGATTCAAGGCATCCACTTCTAACAGGCCAGATGGGGTGCAACTTCGAGAGACAGTCAGTTTAAAGTATCGTATAAACTCAATACTGTACCAACAGGCTGAATGGCTTATGGCCAGGGCCAAGCATGTACACTGGGAGAGTGGGGAAAAAGGTAAGAAGGTGCTGGTCTACCAGCTGAAAAAGTAGCAAGCCACCTCACATATCCATGCCCTCTGAAATGCAAAAGGGCAGGTGGTGTCAGACCCTAAACAAATCAACTCCTGCATGAGGGAATTCTATCAGAAACTGTACCAGTCACATACATCCCTGACACAGAATCAGATAGGTGGACTCCTAAAGGATTTCTGCTCTGCAGCATGCATCCCTCAACTTTCAGAGAAGTAATGCAGGACACATTGGATAAGTCCTTTACGGAAGAAGAGTTGAGCCTGGCACTCTCTCAACTGGCCAAGGGTAGATCCCTGGGGCCTGACGGCATGACCACTGAGCTTTACCAACTGATCAGTTTGGAGGTCAGTGCCCCACTGCTTGCAGCCTTGCAGGAGGCCCATAGCAATGGCACCCTTCCACCAGTGATGCGAGAGGTGCTAATTACCCTCATTCCTAAGAAATCTGATGATTCATTAAATTGTGCAAACTATCGCCCCATATCATTAATCCCTTTGGATACCAAGATTGCAGCCAAAATACTTTGCTAATTGAATGCTGGACATCATACCCTCTCTAGTCCATTCCTCTCAGGCTGGGTTTACCAAGGGCAGAGTGGCGGTGGACAATATTTGTCTTGTACTGAACCTAGAGTGGTGGGCCATTCAATCATCCAAACCCATGGCAGCTATCGTAGTCGACTTTGCAAAAGCATTCGACTCAGTGGAATGGCCTTATTTACATGAGGTCCTTAAGCTTTATGGTTTTGGCCCATATTTTCGACAGTGGATCCAAGTCCTGTATAATAAGCCTACGGCTAGAATTCTTACAAATAAAGATATCTCTGATCCATTTTTCCTACAATGTGGCATGAGACAGGGGTGTCCTCTGTTCCCACTTTTATTTCTGGTGGCATTGGGCCCTCTTACTAGGGTTCTTCAGGCCAATCAGGCTATTGAAGGTATCAAGGTAGGGGATCACTCCTACCTCACATGTTTGTATGCGGATGACTTTCTTCTTATGCTCACCCACCCGCATGAATCCCTCCGCCCAGTTCTTGATAATCTACAGACCTTTGCCCACATCTCAGGCCTGCAAGTTAACCAAACGAAAACATGTGTTACCCCGTTAAATGCTGCGTGTACCAAAGATTGCATACAGGGATTGAGACTCTCTTGGGAGCCTAGCAATCTATCTTATCTGGGTATTCATATACCGTTCCACTGGGGACAGAGTGAATCCAAGAATTTCACATCCCTGCTAAACCCATTGTGGACTGAAGTTGCCCAATGGAAAAGTCTCAACCTCTCCCTTCTAGGAAAAGTTGCTGCCATAAGAATGTTACTATTACCTAGGGTGTCATATTTGCTGAATAATCTGCTGATAGCCCTATCGTACAAAGTCTATCATCCACTGGATAGGTTAGTTGCATCTTTTCTGTGGGAAGGGAAAAAAACAAGATAGGGCACCCTTAAAATACGAGCCCATTGGTCTAATGGGGGCTTGGGTCTTCCCTGGTTCCAGGGTTATCATTGGTCTTTTGTTGCAGCTCAAGCTGTCAAATAGTTTATACCCTTGGTCTCTCCAGCGGTGCCATGGGTACAGTTAGAGGGGAAAATCCTGCGAGATACACCTCTTTGCCTCTTGCAAACTAATGCTACCATCCCTTGGTGCCAGCTTTCACCGGTCATGGCTTAGACCAGGAAAGCATGGTTTTGCATTATGAAAGTGACCAGGACTAGGAACCAGAGTGCTTTTCCCCCTTTCAGGTATCTGAGACTATGGAAAAATCCACTTTTAAAGGTGGATGAGAAACCTCTCCACTGGTCCTCGTGGGAGAAGAAAGGGATAAACTATGTCCAAGATGTATATATACCTAACACTACCATGCTTATGTCCTTCTAGCAACTCAAAGCCCACTATGCACTGCAATTCCAAGATTTCTGGACATTCCTACAGCTTCATAGTGCAGTGCAATCTTCAGACTCGACCAGCACGATGGAGGCCAGATGGGGCTGGATGTCCTCCATACACCTTGAATCCTTCTCACGGGGTCTGGCTGGCAGATTTTATACTATTATGCGTGACACCCAACCGATTGCATGACTACCTGTAAAGAAACATGGAGCAAAGACCTGGGGCTTGCACTTACACTGGACACTTGGTCCCGCTGTTTGCACTTAGCACATTCCACATGCAGGGATACTAAGAACCAATTGATTCAATTAAAAATCCTTCTCTGTTGGTACCACACCTCGGCTGTTCTCCACAAGTGGGGGATACTTTCTCATGCACAATGCTAGAGATGCGGGCATAGTCTGGCTACTACTCCACATTTATTGTGGCATTGCCTGACTCTTGTTTCCTTCTGGTCTGCCATAGCTATGGATTGCTCTGGAGTACTGGGGCAGCCCATTGACTGACCAATCCTATGTTGCTTTTGGGGGACCGGATCCCTCTGGCACACCTTAAAACACAGCACCAAAACTGGATACTGCTGGTTTTGCTAGAGGCCAAACGGCTCCTCTTGATGTATTGGAGGCAGCCCCTGCTGCCCTCTATCTCTCTGTGGCAATCGGCCATAGCCAGGTTGGCTATTTTTGAGAGATTATCTTATGAAAATTCTGGCAGACTTCCTTCATATTTTAGCAAATGGGAAGCTTATCTTAACTTGGCTTTATGTAAGGCTGTACCTCCCCGACCTAGGAACCCCCTTACCTGAACTGCAACATCAAAGGTACTCTTCTCATGACCACAGTGAATGATCAATTTAGGATCTAGCCCCACACCCATATAACTGAGACTATATGGATCCCATCATGCCGAAGCCTAATATCTTCCTTTTCCTCTTCTCTTTTCCTCTATTCCACTACTTCCATCTCCTTTCTTTTACACTATACTTTGATGATCAGTCTCTGTTTATCAAGAGTAGATATGTGAGTGGCTAGTGTATTAGGGACAGTGTAATCTGTTTTTCTTGGAAACAGTGATAGTCTGACATGTCTGGTTTACAACAGATGTATAACTTGATAGAAGAACTTGGTTTCACAAAATAGCACATTTCTTAATACTGTATCCAGAGTGATGTGATAACTTGAATTTTCTTTGTTTTTTATTGTTTTCTTTTTCATGTTTTCCTTTCCCTTTTTTATATTCTGATGCAAAATGTGACTGTATTGCAAGGCCTTTTTGGACTGTATAGTTTTTGTAAACTTATATATGGTGTCCTTCATGCTTTGGAAACTAATAACATTTTCTATAATAAAAAAATCTATCTATCTATCTATCTATCTGTCTGTCTGTCTATCTGTTCATTTATTGATTGATTGGTTGATTCATTCATTCATCTACTGGTAACATATTTTACCAGGTAAGCAAACAGAGTAGATAAGGGCTCATTTCCAGTTGCATTCAGTGTGTGTGTGTGTGTGTGTGTGTGTGGGGGGGGGGAGGGGTGCAGAAAGAATCAAGGAAATACAATGCAAGCAATTCCAGTATCAAATATGTACAAGTCAGTATACTGTATTTACAAAGCTGCAAAATGTACAACGTCTGTTTATTTGTACAAATCAGAATTACAATCCTTTGAGCCAAGGACTCATTTCCAAAGGCTCCTCATCAGACAAAGTACAGGTTACATACAAACAGGGCACCATATAGTTACAGAGGAATATAATACCATAGCTTCATATGGTTACATAGGTACATGAGTAGGAAATTACAGAGGAATATAATAACAAAGTTTCATACAGTTACATGTTATAGTGGTACAGTACTGCCACAATAGCTAGTGTTGAGCAGCTGGATGTCATTGTCCACCTGGGGAAAAATGACCTGGCCAGGAGAAGGGTGGAATTAGCCAGAGTTCAGGAGGATTTCAGGAAGCTGGAGGGAAATTTGAAACAGATAGCTTGCTCCATCTCATTCTTGGAGGTGCTACCTGTCCAGGGCATAGGGGAAGCTAGGCACTCCACATCAGTACCTTCAACTCCTGGTTGAAGGATTGGTGTGGAAGGGAGTGTTTGGCTTCATAAGGGGACTGGGGCCTGATCTGGGCAGATGCAAGCTTATATAAGGAGGATGGTCTGCATCTGTCTGAGACGGAGACCTTGGTTTTTAATGAGAAGTTTAAATGCTTCAGCTGTGCACATTTAAAAAGGCAAGGAGGAGAGCCAGGAGGGTCAGGAGGCTTGGGAGCACCCACACATGGGAACATGCCAGAACATAAGTTGACTACAGGAACAGCTAAAGCAGGCAGGGAGGGGCAGTTGGGTGAAGAATGTATAACAAGCAATACGGTGGGAGAGGCAAGAGCACAAAGGAAAGGAAATCAGTGTGGTGGGAAGACACTGGAGAGGGTGAACAAAAGCAGAGGGAGGGCAGACTGTAAAACATGGAAGGTCATGCTAATGAATGCCTGTAGCCTAGGAAATAAGGTTCCATACCTGAAGACCTTGTTTGCACATGCAGACCTTGACAAAGTAGCAATAACAGAAATGTGGTACTTTGCTAATCATGGCTGGAAAGTCATTTTCCAGGCTATACACTGTTCATGAGGGACAGAAAGGGTAAAAAGGGTGGGGGAGTGGCCCTGTACATCAGAGATGGTAAAAAAGCTGCAGAAGTTCATGGAAGAAAGAAGGGTGAGGTAAGGTGAATCATCCTAGAGCCAGAGAATGGAGCAGCAATATGCACAGCAGTGATCCCACACAGAGAGAGGAAGTAGACAGGGAACTAGGGAAGAATATACATGACATGGCAGCTAAAGGTAAAATCCTGCTACTGGGGGATTTCAATATGCCGGACAAGGATTGGGCCTCCCAGGTGACTTCTTCAGTCAGAAGCACAGCCATCCTAGAGTCCCTGCAGGGGGTTGGACTCAGGCAGCTGGTGTGTGAGCCTACCAGGGACAAGTTGTTTCCGGACCTGGTATGGACCAATGGGAACAGAGTCAAAGACATACAGGTGGAAGGGCAGCTGGAGTCCAGTGACCACCACATGGTGTGGTTCAGCATGGAGACATAGGCTCAGCTAAGCCATACAAGGGCAAGAGTATTAGATTTCAGGAGGGTGGATTTCACTGAAATGGTTAGATGTATACAAGCAGTCATGGGCAAGGGAGGGGTAATAGAGGGATTGGAGGAACAATGGGAGAAACTGAAAGGAGCCATAGTGGAGATAAACCAATGCATTAGGATAGTGGCCAAAGGGAAAAGAAGAAGGAAACAACAATAGTTCTCTAAAGAGGTGGGTGGACAAAGTCAGGGATAAAAGGCTGAGTTTCAGGAAATATAAGGGGGGAGCCAAAGGAAGAGAATGTGGATGTGTACCTTGAATGTTTAAGGGAAGAAGGGAAGGTTGTTAGGAGGGTGAAGGCACAGATAGAAGAGGGTTTAGCACAGTCTGTAAACAAAGGGGATAAGGCATTTTATAGGTACATCAGTGAAAAAAGAAAAACTGGGGGGATTGAGAGGCTCAAAGGGGAGAAGGGAGAGTGTAAGGAGAGGATCTGGACAAGGCAGAAACACTGAACAAATACTTCTGCTCAGTATTCACTAAGAAGACCACAGTTGGTTTGCACAGGCATTAGGGGGAGGGGACACCAGTCCATTCACAATAGAGACAGCTCTGAAAGAACTCACAAAGCTGAAGATAGATAAGGACGTGGGGCCAGATGGCATCTACCCAAGGATATTAAGGGAGCTTCGAAGGGAACTAGAAGCACATCTGGTGGCCCTGTTCACAGAGTCACTCAACACAGGTGTGGCTCCAGAGGAGTGGAGGATGGCACATGTATTCCAACTGCACAAAAGGTGCAGTAGGAAGTAGGTGAGGAACTACAGACCAGTCAGCCTCACCTCAGTGGTGGAAAAGATCATGGAGATACTGCTGAAAGAAAGGATAGTGGCCCATCTGTAATCTAGTGGTGCTCAGGATCTGAGGCAACATGGATTCACAGCACGAAGGTCATGTCAAATTAATCTAATAGATTTTTTTGACTGTGTGACTATGGAAGTAAATCAGGGAGGGACAGTAGATGTTGCCTACCTAGATTTCAGAAAAGCCATCAACACCATCCCATATTGATGGCTGATCAACAAGATGAGTAGTCTGGACATGAGAGACAAGGTGGTGAACTGGGTTAGGAACTGGTTAACAGACAGGAGACAGAGGGTGGTGGTAAATGGGGTAAAATCTGGGGAGAGAAAGGTGATCAGTGGGGTACCACAGGGATTAGTACTAAGACCTGTCCTGTTGAATGTCTTCATTAGTGACATTGCAGAGAGGCTGGAAGGGAAGGTCTGCCTGTTAGCAGATGACACCAAGATCTACAACAGGGTGGATACTCCAGAAGGGGTGCAGAAAATGAAGAGGGACCTGGAGAAGCTTGAAAGATGGTCAGAGATGTGGCAACTCAGGTTCATTGCAAAGAAGTGCAAAATAATGCACTTGGGTAGATGGAACCCTAGGGAGAGCTACAGATTGGGGAGGGGGAGCGGACTATCACCAAAGAGGAAAGGGATCTAGCGGTTATCATCTATGATGACCTTAATATATCAAGGCAGTGCACAGAAGGAGGCAGGGAGGGCCAGTGGCATGCTGGGGTGCATAGGCAGGGGGGTATCACTAGCAGGAGGTTGGAGGTGGTGATGCTATTGTATAAAACATTGGTAAGGCCTCACCTGGAGTACAGCATGCAGTTCTGGATGCCACACCTGTACAAGGACATAGATAATTTGGAGACTATCAGTGTGGTTCATGATAAACTCAGCTAAACTAATCTACAGAGTCAAACCATACAAAAGTTAAAGTACTGGACTACAGGAGGGCTGACTTTGCCAAAATAGGAGAGTGCCGTAGAAAAACACTAGCAAACAGGCAAGAAGGAGGGGTGAAGCAACAATGGGGCAACATCAAAACTGCCATCACAGAGGCAACAAACCTTTGTGTGAAGCAAATAAACAAATCAAAATGAAAGAAAAAGCCACTATGGTTCTCAAAAGAAGTGGTGGGGAAGGTTAGGGAGAAAAAGATATCATTTTGAAAGTTTAGGAAACACAAGAGGTGCAGGACAGAAAACTGTACCAGTTAAGGCAGAAAGAAGCAGGGAAGGCAGTCAGAATAGCAAAGGCCCAAGCTGATAAAAAATAGCCAACTCAGTTAAGAAGGTGGATAAAACCTTTTCTAGATACATTAGGGAGGGTAGAAAGACAAAGGGAGGGATAGTGAGGCTGAATAGAATGGACGGTGGATGGGCAGAGAGGGGCAGTGAAAAATCAAGGATAATGAATGAATACTTCTGCTCAGTATTCATAAAAGAGGAGGAGGGGGAGGTACCTAATCCAATTAGTAGAAGCACTCTGGATAGGGGGGTTGATCCCAGTCCTTTCACAGAAGAAAGGGATCTGAAAGAACTCCTAAAACTGAAGGTGGACAAAGCAATGTTGCCTGATGGGATTCACCTCAGAATTCTAAAAGAATTAAGGGGAGAACTAGTGACACCACTGACTACCATTTTTAAAAAATCATGGGTGGATGGTGTAGCACCTGAGGACTGGAGGAGGGTGGATGTGATTCCCCTTCACAAAAGTAGAAGCAAGACAGAGGCAGGAAACTATAGACCTGTCAGTTTGACCTCTGTGGTAGGGAAAATGATGGAATCACTTTTGAAGGAAAGAATTGTTGAGAACCTAGAAGCCAGTGGGGCACAGGATCCAAGGCAGCATGGATTCACAGTGGGAAGGTCATGTTAGATGAATCTAATTGATTTCTTTGACTGGGTGACCAAAGTAGTAGACCAGAGAGGGGCTGTGGACATGGCCTACCTCGACTTTAGCAAGGCATTTGACACAGTCCCACACAAAAGATTAATAAACAAATTAGCCATCCTGGGAATGGGTCCTGGGGGGTAGCCTGGGTAAAACATTGGCTGGGCAACAGGACACAGATGGTAATAGTAAATGGAGTCCACTCTGAAGAAGGGGGGCTACTAGTGGGGTACCGAAGGGTTCAGTACTGGGCCAATACTTTTTAATGTCTTTATAATTGACATTGCAGAGGGATCGGAAGTAAAAGTATGCCTCTTTGCAGATGACACAAAGAACTGCAACAGGGCTGATACACAAGGGAGAGTGGAAAGGATGAGAAGGGACTTGGCAAGATTGGAGGAATGGTCAGAACTATGGCAGCTTAGATTCAATGCAAAGAAGTGCAAAATAATGCATCTGAGAATCAAAAGCCCTGGGGAAGAGTATACAATGAGGGGCTAGTAACAACAACAAAAATGGAAAGGGACCTGGAAGTAATCATATCAGATGACCTTAAGGTTAGCAAGCAATGTGAGAAGGCAGTAGAGAGGGCTGGAGGATACTGGGATGTATAGGGAGAGGCATCCCAAGCAGAAAACAGGAAGTTGTTATCCCTCTGTACAGACAGTTGGTGAGACCCCATATGGAGTACTGCATCCAGCTCTGGAGACCCCATCTCCGCAAGGACATAGACAGGATGGAGGCAGTCCAGAGGAGGGCAACTAAAATGATGCAGGGTCTGCAAGAGAAACCATATGAGGAGAAACTAAAGGAGCTTAATATGTATAACCTTCAACAAAGGAGGAAGGGAGACATGATTGAAACTTTTAAAGTACCTCAGTGGAATCAACAAAGTCCAAGAGGGTAGCATCTTTCAGAAAAAGAGATGTGCAAGAACAAGGGGACACAATTTGAAGATAGAGGTTGGACGGCTTAGGGGCAATGCGAGGAAGTATTTTTTCACAGAGAGGGTGGTGGACGCATGGAACCACTTCCCTGAGGAGGTTGTGGGGTCTAAAACTGTGGAAGAATTCAAGAATTCATGGGACAGACATAAGGCAATTCTTGTGGGGGGTAGGAAGAAACAGGCTGTTAGTTAACTAGGATCTGCAGCTTATCCAGTAGGTAAGGAACTAGGCAGACTAGATGGGCCAAGCGGTCCTTATCTGCCATCAAAGTCTATGTTTCTATGTTTCTATGTATCAAGAAAAGGGCAGGGTTTGCACCACAAAACATATGAGGAGAGACTTAGGGATCTCAGTATGTACTCACTGGAGGAGAGGAGAGAGCGGGGGGACATGATTAAAACTTTAAAGTACTCAAGGACATAAACAAGGTGCAGGTGGGGGACCTTTTCCAATGTAGAAAAAAGTACTAGAGCAAGGGGGCACAATATGAAATTGGAAGAGTAGATTAAGAGGTAATGTGAGAAAGTTTTTCTTCTCAGAAAGGGTAGTCGACTCTTGGAATAGTCTGCCACAGGAGGTAGTGGGGGCAAGCACAGTGGAGGGATTTAAGTATGACTGGAACATGCACAAGGAAAGCTTGAGAAGTGAGGGAGTGATGAAAAGCCATTAATCACATAGGGTCAGTGGCCACATACAATGTATAGGGCCTAGGGGCAGACTGGATGGACCTAGCAGTCCTTATCTACTGACAATTTCTATGTTTCTATGTTTCTTCTAATTTAAACCTCAAACTTTGCAATTTAATGTTTTTACAACCTTTCAAAGGATTTGCACAAAAAATTGCATGCACGGTCTTGGAGGCAGATCTCTTGACATACCAAGTCTCATTCCAGTCAGATGTGTGAATTCTGAGATGAGGATAGTGAAGAATGTTAAAATATATGTGTTTTGGGCATTTTTTGTCACAGCTTAGCATCCAGATGGTTTGCAATTTTACTCTGAAACTTTCAGGGTAAAAAGAATTTGGCCCAAAGATGTGCCTTTCACTGGTTTGCTGACAAATATAATAATCCATTCAAAGGTTATTACATTTTAAAATTCCAGTTCTGAGCATGCTTAGTACAGTCTTTTGGACAGCGGCTGGGAACACAAAAATAATTTGGTCCATTTGAAAAGATCCTTTTTCATATGGGGCCATGTTTTTTTAATGAGGAAAAAAATCCTTGATTCTGTTTTTTTTTTTTTCTTTAAAAAAAAATTGATAACCCAATAAAATGTTATCCTTGACAGACACCAAAACATGTGTCTTGGTCACTGGGACCCCGTTAGGTAGATTCTGCAATTAACTGTTGGTAAATTTACCCCCAAACATGTTATTTTTTATTTTTAAATCCTTTGTGATTCACCTCTATTTTTACATATGGCCATACAAAAAAGGATTCTTTCATGCAAAACAACAACAAAAAAAAGAATCTGGAACAAAACTAAGTTAAAATTCTTTTTTTGTATGAATGAAAAAAGCTCACGGAAAAGGATTCCCTCATATGAAAAAAGAATTTAGACTTTTTTTGTTCCAATTCTTTTTTTTGTATGAAGGAATCCTTTTTTCATGAGCTGTTTTCATTCATATGAAAAGGGTTGTCCTCATACAATTGGACTTCATTTTTTTCAGATCCTTTTTTTGCATGAATTAATCCATTTTCATGTTTTTTAATTTCACAGAAGAAAGGATGTCTTCATACAAAAAAAGAATTTGGACTTATTCCCCCACCAACTCTTTTTTCACATAAAGGCATCCTTTTTTGTATGGGTTTTTCATTTGACAACAAAAAAGGATGCCTTCATATGAAAAAAGATTTTGGACTTAATTTTGTTCCCCTCATTTGAATTTCAACAAGCAATAACTCCCTTAGTATTTGGAGTTAAAGGACAATCTATATATAAAAATAAAGGTCTCACTGACTACTACAAAAAAAGCACATAACCCCTCCCCCCCCAAACAATAACATTTAGGGCCCACATTAAAAAAAACACATAAACATTAAAATATGAAAATTCTCTTAGGGTAACATTGGAACTTTAACAAGATATAAATATACATATATACATATATATACACATATATCATACTGGCACAGTAGTGCCAGCAGAGTTAGGGTTGCCTGGCCACTTCTATGTTAAACCCCAAAGTTTGCACTTTAATAACTTTGGCACTGTTCAACAGATTTGCCTGAAAGTTTGCATGTGCAGTCTAGTACCATAGGTCTCTGGATGTAGCAAGTTGCGTTATGGTTGGATCAGTGGTTGTGGAGCTGCAGAGCACCCACAAATGGAAAAAAAATGGGGGTTTTGTATGTTTCTTCGCTCATGTCTACAGCCCACACAATTTGTCTGTTTGATCTGAAATCTTCAGGGAAGATTCAGTCTGGGTCACTGATGTGCCTTACAAAGATTTGGTGAAAAAATATTAAACCATTCAAACATTATTCCAAAAACTATTTTCCCATTCTAGTCAATGGGAAAGAAAATATGTGTCTCTCGAAAGCTGCCACCACTGCATTTTACTGTTGCAAATGGTCCTTTTACTGTCATGTGGTGGCCATTTTGTTTTCAGTTAGAGAGAGAGAAAATTGCCTGGTGTTTAAATTTGGGACCCCCTATGTAAACGCTGACTGTTGTGTTTTCCTAGTCAGATCCTGAGGATCACAGCACTATCTTTTTTGTGGGGACCCCCCCCCTCAGCAATTCCTTTTTGAAGATCGGACACCCTGTAGTGTTGCTAATTGTAATAGAAATGACTGTGACACTTTTGCAAATCACAAAAGTGTTGTGCCTATTTTTGTGAAACTGTACAAAAACTTTTATTTAAGACACATAAGAGGCATACAACAGCCTGTCATGTTTCAGATGTCCCCACATTCTTTCCCAATTTGTGACTGGTGCCCTTGCAGTTTTGGTTTGTGTGTGTTCTGCTTTTTTGGTTTTTGATTGAGTTATTTATCATTTTAGCACCACTATCCTTGTACCTACTCCAGCTTGCACTGGCCATCACATTTCCATACTTTTGTCACTGTGCTATCAACCCTATCTGATGCATTAACTTAATTTTTAATATATATATATATATATATATATATATATATATATATATATATATATATATATATATATATATACACACACACACACACACACATACATATATGAATGATATGCATGGGTGTCATGGGGTGAGTGGAACTATCACTGATATTTCCAGTCCCCCATGACATATTCAATTTATGTAATGCCACTTTTCTTTTTGTGTGTGTGTGTGCTGTGTTTAAAGATTTTTAATATTTTTTTCTTTCCTCTGGTGTTTGTGGTATGTGCAGTTTGTTAGGATGGTAGCGTGGTAGCTAGGGTCACTGCTGTTTTGTTTTGGTAGCATGGCATCTCATTGGCTGTGACTGGGAGTGTGGCATCTCATTGGGTGCTATTGCATGTGTGGGCAGGTTGAGGAGTTTCTAAAACATGTCATCACTGGGACCAGCTTAGTGAGGAAGTAAGTTGCGGTTTTCTAGTTGCGATTTTTTTATTTATTTTGTAAAAAATAAATGCAGTTGAGGTTTTTTATCTGGTTGATCCTGCCTTTTGGAAGAGCGGTACCAAGCAGTGATGGAACACTTTCTGTGGTTTATTGTTCTCTGTTGTGCAGTGGGGAGGAGCTAGTTGCCGGCTAGCATTAGTGGTTCAACCTGGTTGGTGGTAGGCTATTTGGCTGTCGAGGCTGAAAATGGAGGGAGGTTTTCATGTTTACTTTGGCTCACCTGTACTGCAGTCCTTCCTTTACTTTTGAAGGTCGAAAGAAAAGAAAAGAAAAGAAAAGAAAAGGGAACCTCCCCGTGTGAATGCTGCTTTCTCACTAAAGAGGTCCAGAACTGCAGACAGTGTGTGAGTGAAGTTGCAGATGTAATGATGGCACCTGACTGCAGTTTGTGCTCCTGTTGTACCTGAGTGCAAATAGTGCTTCTGCATGACCTACTGTGTGGATAAATGACCTGCAATGAGGATAAATGTGATATCCTCACTGTAGGTCTGAGGAGCCTGAGAATATGGGAAATATTTGTCATTTGTTATTCTCACAGGCATTGCATATATAGAGATATATATATATGCACAGTAGAAGCCACTTAATCAGGATGCAGTTAATGGGGATGTCACTTTATTGGGACACCCCACAGGGAACCAATTAAGTGGCCATGTATTCCTATAGGCAGTGGTGCTGTATAATCGAAATGGGGGTGCCATTTATATGGGAAGATTCAGTCCCATTAATCCCATCAAATCCTATGATGGTGCATTGTTCAGCACTAATCCCTTTTATCACCTGCTTAACACTTTACTAATCTTGTCTCTTGCTGCAAGAATTTACAGCTGAAAGAAGAATAAAAGCACAACTGCTCAGAAAGGCAAAATTAATTTTAGTTTAAGCCAGTTCCACCAAGTTTAAATTTTCGCCAGATTCCCTGTATTCAGGATCCCCATGTTACTTTCAGTTTTCACACAATCCCTGTCACTGATGCTTTTGCAGTAAGAACTTACAACTGAAAGAATTTATGTTGTTTGCCACATGACCCCACCCCGTACACCCTCCCTTCACACTTCATGCTCTGGTTTCTGGTTAAGAAAACAGAAACATTCTCATTTAGAGCTGTTCTTTTCAATGTTTCCCTATGCTGCTTTGCTGTGCTGTAAACAGTGAAGACAGATGCTCCTTACTACACAACCAGTAACAATAACAATAACAACTCTGGTGAAATGGGGGTCACCACAACTTTTGTGCACCACTGTAGGTATTTTAAGCTAAACTAAACTGCTTTATGCTGTTACTGATTTTGTTAGACTGCTGCCCCACAATACCCACTCCAGCTCAGTAACAGTAACATGGTTTTACTATGCTGAAATAGGCACTTCTGATAAAAGGGACGGTTGCTTAATGCTTTTCCATGGGGCCATCCCAATTAATTGGCTTCTACTGTATATATATCAAAGCATAAGTCTTAAAGAGTACTACACAAATAACACATACCCCTTCCACCCCCAAAAAAAAAACATTTAGGGGTAATATATAAAAAATAAATAAAAAATGAAAATTCCCATAAGATAACATTGGAAATTTAACAAACCATAATTCCCTCAATACTTGAACTTAAGGAACAATGTATATATCAAAACATTGGTCTTAAAGAGTACTACAACAATAACACATATTACCCCCTAAACAATTATGGGCACTATAGAAGAAATAAAATAATAAATGCAAACTCCCACAGAAAAACATTGGAATTTCAAGAGGCCATAATTCCCTCAGTATTTGGATTTAGGGGTCAATCTATATATCACAACAAAGGTCCTAATGAGTACTACAAGAACAAGAAAAAATGGAACTGGCCAGCCACTCCAGAAAATGTTGAAACTTTTTGATATTTTTATTTTTTTCAAATATCAATAAGCTCCTCCTGAGCCAACGTTTCACCAGATATGGTTTCTTCAAGGTAGGGGATCTAATTTTAAATGTAATTACATAATATGTTTAGTATATTTTAAAAAAAGAAAACATATGAATAAACATTTTTATAATTAAAAGTTGTCATGTTATTTTAGTTCATACTGCTAGAGAGCATGTGCCATCTATTGTTAATTGAATACCATGTCTACACATTATTAATACTCTTTATATCATCTCTCAAGTATCATTATGTAACATGATTGCATAAATGTACTCTTGTTGTTAGCCAGAGTTCTGTGCCAGCAACATCTGGAAGTCTAGAAGTCAATGTTCCTCTTTTTTCTAAAAGCAAAATTCCAATATATGTTAACTTATCAAAAAATAACAACACTGTATACCATATAATAAATCAGCTTAGAAACATTTCCATGAGCAACATTCTGTCCAAGTGCAAAGGGAAATACTGACTTCTAGACTGAGTTTAAAATAGTGTTTTTTTTTTCAAATGTTCTTAAGTTGAATAAGCAATAGTAGCTGTTATTTTATTCTTTTTGGTAGCTGGGTAAGACCCACAAGGCACAAGTGCCTGTTTTCAGGGGCGATCTGGGAGCACTGGGTGGTTAAATTACTTGCTCAGAGTCACACAGTATGCAAGTGGAGGTTGTGAGTACGCAAGTGGAGGCTGTGAGAATCAAACCTGAGACCAGGTACAGAACCTGGGCATTATATTTGATGACTGTCTGACCCTAAAATCACAAGTGTCAGCTGTTGTTAAAACTTCTTTTTACCATCTAAGAAATATCACCCAGGTGAAACATCTGGTTCCCACCAATGATCTTTCAACGCTGGTTCATGCCTTCATTACCTCCCACCTTGACTACTGCAATGCCCTTTACCTAGGGCTGCTGGGGATTGATATCCATTGCTTGCAGCTGGTGCAGAACAAGGCATCCAGGCTATTGACTGGTGCTTCGAGAGACAGTCATATAACGCCTCTGCTCTGCGGTCTGCACTGACTGCTGTTACAGTGGCGGATCACCTTTAAGGTTGCTTTGTTAACCTATAAGGCCCTACATGACCAGGGACTGAGTTATCGGAAAGATCTCCCTTGTTCCTACTGTCCCCTCCATCCTCTCCAATTCACCGATGAGGGATTGATAGAGATTCCCAGAGTACGTTTGCAGATATCGGGAGCGAGGGCATTTAGTTTTGCTGCTGCATCCCGGTGGAATTCTCTACCTCATTGGGTACGAGATTGCCTAACCGTCCAGAGTTTTAAAACTGCTTTAAACATTTATCTTTTTAACCTGGCTTTTGTTGATTGATGGGATCATTTTACTTTATGATGCTGCTATTAGAAAATGGGCTTGTAAAATTAGCGAATCTGATTGGCTGAAACGCCCTGCGTCCCGCATTCATTTATTTTCCGATAGAGCCCTGTAAAAAACAAGTGCCAATCCGGGATGCCCTATTACTTCGGCTATCCTTGAGCACCCCAAATGTTCACAGTAAACAGCCACCATTTCTGTACCCTCACCAAGTGAGCCATTTAAAAGTAGCAGCTAGGCTGCTCTGCTGCTCCCACTCAGAGCAGCCACCCAAAAATATTAAAATTAAAGCTAATAGATGGATATGCCCCAGGAAACGTTTCAACTTCCAAAAGGCACATTATGTTCACTGAGAAAGACCAACATCTCCAACACCGTTACTGAGCATAAAAGCAGCAGGACTTTCTTAGTTTCCCATACCGCCGATAGACATCCATCTGCGGTAAAGGAAATCAAGAAAATACCGCTTCTCCCATACACAGTGCCTGGAGATACCACTCGGTCGCATAATCAGTAATGAAAAATAAACACATGTCTCAAGTTAATGAAGACCTTCCCCGCCTCTCTCAGTTTCAATTTAAAAAAAAAAACACTTTTACTCAGAATAGCTCTGTTAGAAAGTACTATCAATGCTCTGGTCAAGTCACTCGCTCATCGTGCCTGACTCATGAATCCCTGTTGTCAACTGAGTGTCACCTCCTCCTCCTCCTGATGCAGTTAACGTGGTGACAATTGAAATAAACAAATCAAACTTAACAGTACCTAACCCCAGATGTTCCCAAATGGTTCAGGAAATGTAGAAATCACAACCGTGATATGTGTGTGTGTATATTGATGCTCCAATTAAGTCACTCGCTCACTACTTTGTATCTGCTGCTGGAGACACGCTACATTTAAAACCCCATTGAAACTGTCCACGCATTTCCCCCTTGCAAGAGTGGCTTCAACAATAAAAACAGCACTTAAAACATTTATTTCAGGTCTAAATCAATGCGTTCTGCACAGACCACTCATTCTACACGAAAAATCCGGGAATCCACCTTATGATTTAGGAGTCCAGCACACAAGACGAGGAATGGCTGCTCCTCAGCTCACCTTAACTGCACCCCTCTTGCCAAAAGAAAACTAACAGTCTCTTGTTACATTAAAAAAAACACTACCTCAAGCAGCTTGTAGGTAGCAGAGGTACTGTACCAACTGACTGTGCAACCCTTGCTCCAAATTGATTGGGCCACCCTTGCATGCCATTTCTGAACATCAAAAAAGAAAAAGATCAGGACCGGTGGTGAACGTCGCGAAGAGCTGACAGTGAACAGCTTTCTTTGAAAGCTACCAAGTGTGCTTACCTCTCCCAACCCCCCCAAGTCAGTTCTAATTTTTTTTTTTTACAGCAGAGACAAAGGCAGGAGAAAAATGTCTTAAAAATAGCAGCACCTTCTACTGGTAACTGTATCAGTAGAGGGACTACTTTACAGGAAAACTTTGTTTTACCTTTTTTTTATTACTTGTCAAGTGGTTTTCTTTTTATTTTAAATATTTTATATATTATTACACACTTGCCCATTTTCTAAGTGCAATAATACCTTCCAGGGTGGGCTGTATTGGGCTATACCGGACCTTCCAGGGGCTATAAGGCCCTCCGCCTGTGGTGTCAGGCCTCATTATGCCCCTGGACGGTCCGGTATAGCCCAATACTGCCCACCCTGTCAGGTATTATTGCTTACTTATGTTGTCTTTTGTGGAAATTATATGTTTGTTTTATAATATTTTTTTTTTTATTTTATGTATGTTATTATACAGCCACCTTGGTTTTAGAAAGGCACCTTTTTATAAATAAAACTGATTTGATTTGATTTGAACCCATGGTCTGGTCTACTGGACTTACCAAGCTTGTTCACAACTCATTACTCTAACCTCTAGGCTATACTGCCAGCCCATGAAAGTTCTTCTAGGGATGTTGCTGGCATAGAACTCTGGCTAACAGCAAGAGTATATTCATGCAATCATGTTACATATTGATACCTGAAAGATGATATAAAGAGTATTATTAATAATGTGTAGATATGGTATTAAATTAACAATAGATGGCAACAAAGCCTCTAGTAGTGTGAACTACAGATAATATGACAACTTTTATTTATAAAAATGTTTATTAATATGTTTTCTCTTTAATAAATATATTAAATATATCATGCAATTATGTTTAAAATTAGATCCTCGATCCTGAAGAAGCCATATCTGGTGAAACATTGGTTCAGGAGGGTCTTAGTGATATTTGAAAAAATAAAAATAAAAAAGAAATTTGGCCTTTTCCATTTTTTCTATGTTAGTGATTTCACCCACCAGCCCCCGAATGTAAGGAACATTTTCAAAGCAGAGGGAACCCACATGTTCTGGACTTTTTCTATTACAATAATAAGATACATTTCCCTCACTAAGCATTTTGGGGCAATAAAAAATTAAAAAATAAAAATTAAATTTCAATAGGACAACATTGGAATTTCAACTAGCCATACCTCCCTCAGTATTTGGACTTAAGAGACATTCAATACATCAAGACAAAGGTCTTAATCAGTACTACAAGAAGAACACATACACACCCTCTCCCCTCCAAATATTTTGGGGCAATATAAAAAAAGCATAAAAACACAAAATGCAAATTCCAGTTGGATAACATTGTAACTTCAAAAAGCCATAACTCCCCTAATAGTTGGACTTAAGGGACAATCTATATATCAGAACAAAGTTAAGGTACAAGTTATATAGCAGAATAAAGGTCTTCAAGAGTACTACAGGAATAACACATATCGCCCTTAACATTTAGGAACAATTTAAAAAAAGCATAAAAAACAGAAAATGCAAATTCCCATATGACAGAACTGGAACTTTAACAAGCTATACAGCAAAGGAAAGAAATAGCTCTTTTGACAGAAATGAAAGTTCAGGGGCCTCTGGACCCTGTGCTTCCACAGCAACATAGATGTATGCATCTATTGTGGGATGGAAGTGTAGGCCCCTGAGGGCCCTGCACTCCCACAGGCCAATGAGTATACAAATATGCTATCTCAAAAAGTAAGGAAATTAATTGCAAAAAAATGTCATTAATGCACTAGTTAGGGTTAAACTGACAAAAGCAGGGAAATGTGGAGTTAGGGTACCCAACCGTAATGCCCCACCCTACTCTGCAGGCATTGGCAGGAAAAACCATTACAGTTTGACTTCTTCTGCATCCTCACAGATCAGGCCTGAGGTGTGCCTTGGGGTTGTCAACATTAACATTCATCCCATTGTCATATACTGTAGACATCTTAACTTATTTACCAATGGAATAGGATGAGCATTAGGGCTGACAACCCCAAGGCACACCCCACAGATCTTTGAAGACACAGGAGAGGTCAAACCATTTGGAACCCCAACATCACATTTCCTTACTTTTGTCAGTTTAAGCCTAACTAGTGCATTGACATAGTTTTTGCAATGAAAACACACACACACACACACAGTCACCAATTACAGAGTGTATACATGAGTTGAAATTCTTTCCTCATGCATCATATTTTTGATGTAGCAGACTTCTTGCATCATTTTCAGGGTCTTTGCCAGACAGAATGATTTTCTTGCAAAATGTAGTGCACAGTATTTGGTGCACCAACATTTGACACATGGTTGATTGATGCACCTTGCATCAGTCTAAGGGCTTTCCAGCCTAGGGGCTTTAATTGAGCCATGACATTTGAAGTATTGTGTGAATGTTTAAATGTTTTTTTTTCTAAATCTGTTGATGTCTGGTTTGATGATGTGCTATTGCTATTTGTGTGAACAGTATATCACAATTGCCTGTGGACATTTACATTAATAAGCTCTAATCTAATAGTTACTGCCTAAATAAGAATAAATCGTTCTACTTTTACTACTACCGATGCCATGTCCAATCCATTAATGTGATACATGCCATAAAGTGAAATGCTGGGCTACTTCCAATAGAAGTCGCTTTGACTAAGGGAGAAAGTAACAAGGGGCCAGTGGAGGCCAAACATAATTTTACAAATCTGCTCTCGCTCACTGCTCAATTTTCATTTCACTATTAAAGCCTTCTTAAAAGCCTAATTTGCACTGTTTTGACAAATAAGTACCACTAGTAGAAAGAAAAAAAGTATGCATGATACAATGGCCTAGCACATCATTTCCAGTATCTTCATGACTGCGAGATATGACAATAACTGATAAGCAGAAGACTCACAAGTGACTTATGTATGTCCTGCAATCTTACATGTGATGATAAGTTGCATATAGTATTCTGAGCCAGGGCATTTCATGTTCAATTTATACAATATAGTTTAAATACTAAACTTTTGCATTAGTTATTTTTTGAAGAATCAATGGTCTCTGGTTGATATGACTGCTTTGTTTTGAACACAGCAAAGGCCATTGTGATGTCATCAGGTATTGTTCAAGCTGCACACCCAGTGGTAAAGAGTTCCTTCTTAAGATGTCTGTAGTTAGAATAATGGATAAAATGATGATGACTGATTTGTCTTCATTTAGGCCCAAAGAGGTGAATAAACTCAAAGTGCAGAAGCAGTGCAGTCCCAAAGGTGGCTAGCTCTTTCAACACATCACAAACAGAAGGTATTGCACTCAAGAACTGAAAATGTAGAAGGAAACAAAAATAGTTGATAGGCACACAGTTTCATTCTATTTAAAGTACAAGATACCTGCACAAACCTGCGTACACTTGCAACCACACAACCTGCTACTGAAGGTAAACAGTTGTTAAGTATGGTGTAACAAAACACAAAATACAGCCGCAACAAAAGTTGCTTTAATGTCTTAGCACTGCTCTCAAAAGGAGCTTAATCCGGTGGCCACTGATGAAGCTCCTTTTCAGTGAAGCACCATATATATATACTTCACTAGTTTAGTCACAATTATAATTTTGGACACAAATTTGGATGCAGATGAAGGTGTAGCTGGTAACAGACACTTCTGAAAATCCACCTCTTCATTTCTTTACACAAGCAACCCCAAATCATCCTTGTTTACTCATATGAAAAAGCTTTAAGATATATTATTCACTTTTGTACCCATGACATTTTGCACCACCTGTAGCTTATCCTCTATGCTTGATTTAGAAAGGTTAACACAGGACATGTGTCAAGCCCCACATCAAACCCGCAGCTGTGCCAAACACACTGATGCAGCTTGCACACAATTCAGAAAGGTTGTGTGAATTTTCATCACTTTCCTACTTTATGGTGGCTTACGCCAACTATTTGGTGCAAACCCTGTAAAAATGTACCACATTTACCAAAAAGTTTGACCAGCAAAAAGCTGGTCTAACTCACAAAAAATGACACATGGGATTGTGAATCCCGATTGCTGGCCAGGGAATGCTGCAAGACCATTGCATAATATGTTCGGCACACCTGGGTCTTGGGCTGTTCCAGGCACATCTCTGAATCAAGCCCCCTGTTTCTCACTTTTCCTGATTCCTTTGGTTTAATTATCATCTTAGATGACTTAAATGTTTTGGTCAATGCCCTGATAGACATCAGCATACTTCTTAACTAATTGTTCATTGGGAAGCTTTGAAAACTAATTTCATTTATAAAATGGGCAAGGAAAATCCTGCCTTCTGATTGGTCAATACCCATGAATTAAATATGCCTAATGCATGGGTAAAAACAAGTTCTGCCAGTCAGAACACAGAACATTAAAGAAATCCTTGAGCCACACCTTCGAATTTTAAAAAAAGTAACCATTTTTATGTTTGCTTGCATGCATGTGCAAGAAACATAGTGCCATCATCGGAGATTTCCGAGGTGTGTCACCTCCTCCTCCAATTCAGGCACTGTGCTGGTAGGCGCGGCTCCTGTAAGCCAATGCATTTTGGAGCTGTCTATGACACGCTCAAAATGAAGTAACGACGGTTGAAAAGGGAGCTACGGCAGTGAGCAGCAATAGAAGCTGCTCATGCGCAGCTCCCCAGCACGAAGCGTGCGCACCCGCGCGCAGCGTATAGCCGACGGGGTGCCCAATCCCGTCAGCTGAGCTGCATCGTCTCCTCCCCACACCCCAGTAGTTGATGCACGCTGGAGCCCACCCCAGCGTGGCAATCAGATAATTTGATGACTGGGGTGCCCAATCCCCGTCGGCTGAGCGGCCCCCAAAGTCCTTGTGCCACGCTGGGAGCCCACCAAGTGGCAAACGTCTGAGGTTTTATATTTTTTTGCCGACGGGGTGCCCAATCCCCATCAGCTGAACGCCCCAAAGTCCTGTGTGCCATGCTGGAGCCCACCCCAGCATGGCCAGCATCCCAGACGTCTTTTTTGTTTAACCTGTAAAACAAAAGCGGTCCATAACGCATCTCCGAACCCCCTCCACAACCTGCACCCACCACTGCGCACCCAGCCTCCTCCACCCTCCCTCACCCCATACACCTCCGGACTCCAGCGCGATGATCTTGGTGGACGGGAACACGTCTGCACTCTTCAAAGCCAACGCGAACTGAGGAAATGCTGGTAAGCTGTATAATGGGCTAGATAGGAGGTTCAACTTTGCATATCTCAGGCATTTTAGGAATTTTGCCAAATTTTCAACATGGGGTTTTGGGACCCCTTCTCATGAATGATGTCACTGTCAGGGCGTTATCAGGGCTCGAAGGGGTGATTTCACACAGTGACTGCGCAGTGACTGGCGAAATCACCCTTGGGACTGAATACCACCATGACAGTGACATCATTCATGAAGGGACAAAAACCCCATATTGGAAATTGTGCCAAATTCCAAAAAATGACTGTTTAATGAGCGTGCGTTGTGCAGTTCCTACGGAGGCTCGTAAGTTTGCGAAATTTCAATATTTTCACTCCAGATTTTCAACATTGCCATTTTTACACACCTTCTTATGAGTAGTACAGCTGTCATTTTTCACATCTCACCCAAAACATGTTTCGGCCCATGTAGCGCACAATGGCGCAGTCGGTGTGCAAGCTCAATGTATGGGACACATTAACAAAACCACAGTGACACTGTTCATGAGCAGAGGTCTTAAAATGGCTATGTTGAAAACTTGGTGAAAAAATGCCTAAAAATGACTTTTATGAGCGTGCGTTGCACAGTTTCTATGCATGCTCGTAAGTTTGCAAATTTAATATTTTCACTCTAGATTTTCAACATGTCCATTTTATTAAACTTCCTTATGAACAGTACAGCTGCAATTTTTCATATGTCACCCAAAATGTGTTATCGCACATGTAGCGCACAATGGTGCTGTTGGTGTGCAAAAGCAATGTTTAGGACAGATTAAGAAAATCACAGTTACACTGTTCATGAGCAGAGGTCTTAAAATGGCTATGTTGAAAATTTGGTGACAAAGTCCATAAAATGACTGTGTTACGAGTGAGCATTGTGCAGTTTCCATGCATCCTCGTTAGTTCATGACTTTGTAATATTTCCAGTCCAGATTTTCACTAGTGGCATTTTCAACACTTCCTTATGAACAGTACAGCTGCCATTTTTCACAACATGGCGAAGTGTGTTTTCACACTTTCAGTGCAGAGATCGTGTGGTCACTGTGGGAAATCATTGTTCGGCACAGATAAAGAAAATCACAGTGACACTGTTCATGATCGGAGGCACCAAAATGCCTGAGTTGACAATCTGCTATAAAATATCCCCAACCTACTTATATAACTGGTGTGCGTTGCACAGTTTCTATGTACGCTCGTGACTTCACCATTTTTTTAAATATTTTTACTACACATTTGCAACATAGCCATTTTTACACCTCCTCATGAAAGAGTACAGCTGTCATTTTTTACAGCCTGTTCGGAATATTTTTGCACCTGTGGTGCTAAATCCCGTAGTCACTGTGCATAAGCAGCTTTCGGCTACCAAACTGATATTCCCCCTGTTCATGAGGTGGGGTCACAAAACAAACATGTTGAAAATTTGGAGTTAAAATACCAACGAATGCCTGAGGTATTAGGCTTTTCAACTAAATCGTTCAACCCTATAGAGAATGACAGGAATCAGGGGTGTGACTTGGGATTCTTGCCTGTGATGCTCATACCATTCCACACCCTGCAGTCACTGAGAGGCATCGAGGTATGTCTTGGACTCTTCGGCCCCAAACTTCACCCCATTCTCCTATATCGCACCCATCTCACTGTATTTCCTAATGAAATGGGGTGCGCATAAGGGCCAAAGACCCCAAGGAACACGTGACACTTGTCAGTCTCTGCAGAGTGGGGTGTGGAGAAATGGCGTGGCCGTTATGCCTGACAACCCAAATGCACACCCCAATGCCTGTCACTCTCTGCGGGGTGGTGGTGGGATTGGCTTCAGTTCAATACTTCACTGCCATTCCTATTACGCAGCTCTGTAACTTCTACACTACCACTGCCAATGCCAGTAAGCAAACATTCGGCATTGGCAAATGCTTGTTCTTCCTCTTTCAAAGAGTGTCAGACAGCCAACTTGCCTAAAGTAGCATACTACTTGGCTGCTTCCTTCCCAATCTGTTAAAATATAGTACACAAAACAATTAGCTTCTGGCCATGCTGTATAAATAGAATCTTAAAAAAAAAATGTTTTTATTCTCTTGCTTTGCCTGCCACAGTCTACCCCTCCTCCTGCTGGCTCGCTGCTTTCTTGTTCCTTCACTTAGCCACTCAGGCATGAAATTAAATTACTGACATTTCCCTGTTGCTGCCAACATTGTCATGCCTCTGTGCCCTTTCTCTACCTGTTGATAAAACACAGAGACCATTAATCAAATATATTGGCTGCTCCAGGCTCACACCAGCTGCCACACATGCTGCAAATGTTGTCAAAGTCTCTCATCCTGCTCTTCCCACTAGTGCAACTCATAATTTATCCTTTCAAAGAAATACACATTGCAGTAGTGATGGCAACACCTCTGCACAGACAGTTAAGGCTTGTTCCCTGAAGGACCTACATGAAAGAAATAAAAACTAAACATGAAGTAAAAAAAATCAAGACAGTTACACTCACCTTCTTTACTGCCTTCTCCAAAAACCAGATTTTCACTAGTCAACATAAACATCTTGTCTGTAGCAGTCGGGATACATTGGGCTTGATTTTTAAAGTGTTGAGACTGACTCACAGTGCTTGTGTCAAAGAGATATTATGCAAGGGGCACTCTGTGCCACACCATGCATCAGTCCCAATTTTGGTATGCTGCCTGCAGCTAAAGTGGGCTGCCTGCACCAGACAGGCTCGTGCTGGTTGTACACTGATGCTTTAGCTGTTTCATGACTGATGGAGCCCTGCGCCATTACCGGGTTGCAGCATCCCTTGTGTTGGGATTTTCCAGCTGATCGATGTTAGCCTGTGTTTAGATCAGCCAGAGGTGGTCTAACACCCTGCCCACTGCCACCTTGCTACACTAGCCAGCCATATGGGTTACAGCTGCAAAAGGTGTGCAATGCTTGCAACATAACACAGACAATCATGATCTGATGGTGCATAGCCATGAAGCATTACTAGCTGGTAGCTAGACCATGTGCTGTAGAACTGTAGATGGCTTTGTAGCTGTGCAGGACAGCACCTTTTCACAAGGGTCAGTGAATTGGAGAGGGCTACTCAGAGGAATGTCCCCCCCCTCAGGAGGGAGTGTCATGTGGAACACATAAAGGAGGACACCCACCACATGTGTTGAGCATAGGGTGCAGTTGTATCATAACAGCACACCAGTAAAGATGCATTGATGTGTCCATGGTAGCAGGTTCAGATATATACCTACCTGTTCAACAGTCCAGTACAGTGCCATTGCCACCTGTAACTGTACACACTACTAGCATACATGGTCCTGTTACACTGCATCTGCTGTCGCTACACCATACTGTCCTGATTGTGGCTGTGGAAACATGTCAGCTGTCCTATCAGACTAGATGTTCCATGGATGACCCGACAATGATGTAACCACAGTCTGCTGTACTGCAATATAGCGAGGGCATAGGTGGCCAATTCCAGCATCTGCCACCCGAGACTTCCACAGCACAGCTATAGCAGTCACTACGCAGACTCATACTTCATTGTAGTGGTGGAACACTGGGTGGCATGCAGGTGCCTGTATTCTGCTCATGCCACTACTGGGGCAGCAGCTGTGTCTTGCTGTGCCCTCTCCATAATTGACCATTCTGAGAGCAGTATAGCCTAGAAGTTAGAGTAGTACGCTAAGGGAAATGTTAGCTTTTTGTACCTTTGCCACCTAATACAGTTAATGAATTTTTAAGCATTTTATAAAATAGACCTTATTAGTAACACATGTGGTCTGTGTGGTTTGTGTTCAGTGGTATGGGTGCTACTATCTTCATCCATTCAGTATATACATGTAAATGCCCCCCTCCTCCAAAAAAAAAAAACATTAAATATTTTTCAGTTTATAAGTGTAATGGCCCACTACAGGTCATGAATTTCTTGACAATTAATGCACTTTCTGGGTGCTCTGAAAGTTACTCGACCATTGACCTTATGCCTTTCAGTTCACCCAGGATGTGCATAAGTATTTTAAAAATGCATGCCCTGTTGTGGGTTACTGCTTACATAGCCAGGCTATCCTGTGTAAATATTGTACAGTATGCTGTAAAAACAAAACAACAACAAAAACCTTTTTCACATTATATAGAGTATAATGGATGGTCTTCTGGTAATAACCATGCTGTAATCACTTCAAGAGGTTGTCACAACATTGTAAGCCTCAAGAGGGTTACTGTTGTCATGGCAACCCCAAGCAGTGATTGCAGCATGGTTGTTACCCAAAGACCATCCATTAGCTTTTATAGTGTATGGGTACCAGTTTGTGTTGAATTCACAGTACAGAATGTTACACAAAGTGAACATTCTGTTTTGTTAGACCATTGATATTACATAGTGAAGAGGGTATAACAACACTCTGATGTCATATCAATAGTATAACAATGTTGTAAAGTGTGAGAATTTAGTTAATAATAAGCCTCTCCCATACATTCTATATTTTTGTAACCCTAAGGACAATACTCGCTCTACCTTCTTGATCTTGAAATTTAACCAATTTACTTCTTTCTTCGCTTCAAAAATGTAATCAATTCATGATTTTATTTCTTCCTTCTCCATTATTCTTCTTACAACCTCTAATATTTACCTACTGCACATTCATGCTAAGCATCAATATTTAGGGAATAAAGAAGACCAGTGGCCAGCTGAGCTTCTCCCTCCCATTGATTCAGTAAGCATACACTGTCACTCCATTTTCTTTAGAGAACAGTATGTGTCTAGTCTGAGCTTAACAAATATAACAGTATCATCTGTTACCAAATGCTCTGGTAGTCTATTCTAAGGGTTCACTACTGGGGAAGTATATCTTTGTATGTGTCCCTTGAATCTTCCTCCATTCAGTGATAATAAGTTTCCCTTTGTATTTTTATCCTTGTGTATCTCAAAGAACTGCACAAGGTCTGATAGTGTTATGAAACATAGAAACATATACAGTATGTTGATAGCAGAAAATGACCAAATGGCCCATTGTGTCTGTCCACTACCTACTTGCATCCACATCTAAAAGGAATCAAGTTTTACTAGCACGTCAAGGACCAACGTACAGTACCTTGGAATTGGTGGACTTGGAAAAATAAATATATAAATAAAATAAGGTGCAGAAGTTTATACGCAACTCATTAATTCTTTATTCATTCACTCTCAATGTATAATGCTGGAAGTTTGTGAGACAGTACAAAGAATCCCTTTAGCAGTGCTAGAAACAAGTTGCAGAATTTGATAAGTCTCTTATTGTAGCTAGCAAAGAATGCAAGCACAGGTACTCACAGCATGGCTCAGAGACCCCAGTGCTTTGCTCTGTCTTGAACTTCATTGGGGAAGGGTCTGTATATTCTCCTACTACTCTTTTAGGTCACTAAGTGATAGCATTTATATTAGGAACAAGTGCTGATATTGGCTAAGGGCTCACCACTATTGGATAATTTGAAGGAAGAAATTAACAAACAATGGTCTCCCTTTCTGATTGTTTATCAAGATTAGCATGATATGCCTGACATGCATCCATGTTGCCTCTTGTCTGGAGCCCATTAGCCTCAAACTATTGTATTATATGCATTTTTATAATGGTTTCTAGCAGTTTCCACAGAATTTAGGTAATTCCAACTGGTCTATAGCTCCATTGGTCCTCTCTACTCCTACTGCTGTGGAGTTGGACAACACTGGCCTCCCATCAGTCAACTGGAACATCTATGTTTTTACTGAACAGTTACCTAAGTCAGTTAGTGATTCTACAAGGAATGTCAACCTCCCTTAGAACCCTGTTATTCCTTCAAGATATTTCAGTACTGTAACTGTCTCTCCCTGAGTCTTCTTTCAATGGAAAACAGCCCCAGTTCTGTCTGTCAGTCCTCATTGCCCATGCTCAACCTGTCATCGGCCAGCTTGGTGTCACTCTTCTCTGGACCCTCTCATTTCAGCTTACTTCCTCAGATGTGCAGTAGGACTAGAACTGCACTAACTACAAGATGAGGCCTGACCAAGGATTTGTATAATAATGTCATTATAATATCCCTAGACTGGCTTACCACCTATTGCCACCTAGGGAACAGTGACCATCATATGGTTAGATTCAGCATTATCACTGCAGAGGACACTAATCACTCCAACACTAGGGTCCTAGATTTTAGAAGAGCTGAATTTCAGAAAATGAGGCACAGCCTAGATGAAATCATAAAAGAAGGACAGGGGGAAGGGGTCGAGGAAATCTGGGAAACATAAAGGGTGCTATCAGGAAAGTTACAGATCAATACACCAGGAAAATAAGGTAAGCAAAAAAGAAAAGAAATACATTATGGTACTCCAAGGAGGTGGCAACCATAGTAAAGGAAAAAAAGGCAGCCTACAAGAAATTCTAAGAAACAAAGAAAGAGGAGACTGGGAATCATACAGGGAAAAAGAATGCCGGTAATTAATAAAGAAGGTAAAAGCACAAATGGAGATGAGGATAGCAGAAGGTGTAAAACAGGGGACAAGACCTTTTTTAGGTACATAAGGGAAAAAATGAAGACAAAGGGGAGAACAGTAAGATTAAAGGTGGGGGGGGACCTAGAAGAGGGGATGGGGAAAAGGCAACAGTCCTAAACAAGTACTTCTCTGTATTTACAGAGGAGAAGGAGGGAAATGGTCCAGTTCTAAAAAGGATTGGCACCACAGGACTAGGGGTAGATACAAACCCCTTCACAGCAGACCAAGTCCTGAAGGCACTAAATACAGTAGCATGAAAGTAGACAAGGCCCTGGAGCCTGATGACATGCACCCCAGAATCCTTAAAGAACTAGGGAAAGAACTTGCAGCACCACTAGCAAAACTCTTCACCAAATCACTAGAGACTGGGAAGGTGTCCATAGATTGGAAGATGGCAACAGTGGTTCCACTACATAAATCTGGTAGCAGGTAAGAGGCAGGAAATTACCACCCAGTAAGCCTCACTTCCATGATGGGAAAATTAATAGAATCATTACTCAATCAGATTTCATAGCATCCCTTGAAGCCAGCAGACAACAGGATCATAAATAGCATGTGTTCACGACAGGGAGGTTCTGCCAAACTAATCTAATTGAATTCTTTGAGTTACTAAGACAGTGGATAATGGAGGAGGTGTGGATGTAGTCTGCCTGGACTTTAGCAAAGCCTTCAACTCTGTCCCACACAGAAGGTTGATAAAAAAGTTAGACAACATAGGGGCGGGACAAAAAGTGGTGACAAGGGGGAAAACTTGGCTGCATGGTAGAACACAAAGGGTGCAGTTAAATGGCACATTATCAGCAGAATGGAGGGTAACCTGTGGGGAACCCCAGGGCTCTGTATTAGGGCCTCTGTTTTTCAATACATTCATAACAGACATAGCAAGGAGGCTCGAGGGGAAGATGTGTCTTTTCATAGATGACACCAAGATAAGCAATGGGGTAGACTCTCCAGCAGGACAAATGAAAATGGAAGCAGACCTTAAGAAGCTGGAGGAGTGGTCTGCAGCGTGGTAGCTGAATTTTGACATAAAAAAATGCAAAGTCATGCACATAGGGAGTGGAAACCCAAAAAGGGAGTACTTCTTGTGGGGAGTAAAACAAGCAACAACCAGCCAAGAGTGTGACCTGGGGGACTTAATATCAGATGACTTAAAAGTGAGTAGACAATGCAAGAAGGCAGCGCTCAAGGCCAGTGGCATACTAGAATGAACTGGGAGAGGAATCACAAGCCGAGGAGAGAAGTCATACTGCCACTGTATAGAGCATTAGTCCAACCCCACCTAGAGTACTATGTCCAATTCTGGAGACCACACCTTAGAAAGGGCATTGACTGAATAGAGACAGTACAAAGGAAGGGAACAAAAATGATACAGGGAGTACACAAATTTTCATATGAAGACAGGTTGAAGGAATTAAACATGTATTGCCTGGAAGAGAGAAGGGAGAGGGGAGACATGATCGAGACCTTCAAGTACATTAAGGGGGCAAATAAGGTTTAGGAACTTTTTCAAGGCCAATGAGGGAAGCAGAACACAGGGTCATGATCATAGTCTAAAAGGGGGAAAATTCAGGACCTACATTAGAAAATTATTCTTCACAGACAGGGTAGTGGATGCCTGGAACAGCCTACCCTCAAAGGTTGTAGAAGCCAAAATGGTAGTGGGGTTCAAAAATGCATGGGATAAGCATAAAGGAATAATACAAAAGAGGGGGTAGCAGGGAGGGGGTAGTAATCAAAGACCATGGGCAGACTAGATGGGCCTTGAGGTCCCCTTCTGCCATCACCTTCTATGTTTCTATCTTCACTTAATGTATGCCATGATTTTATCTGCATTGGAAGTTACTACCTCACATTAATTAGCATCCTAGCACCTTTCTCGTTAGTATTGTTGTTTATTGAATTTTTTTTGTTATCTAATTGTGTTCATCCTATGTATGTTTGTATTCTAGTTCCAATATCCACTATTCTTGATTATTACTGCTGTACTTGCTGTGTATCCCTTTCCCCTTCTCCCCAGGATGCATCTGGAAATAAGCATGTCTGCTCAATATGTCTTTGCAGGCGAACATTTTAAATAAATAGATTACTGCTCCTTCTTAAAGCTGCTGCTAATCAACACTCTAATTCTAATCTTGTTTTATTTCAGTAATCTAGATGCCAGTTTTTGCCTAATTGTATTACCATGCATTCTTAACATTGAACTTTAATTGCTATTTTTCCCAACTCTGTCTAGATATTTCTGCATATTCTTTATCTCATTTTATGAGATAACTATTGTTCTCATCTCTGATGTCTGTAAAACTGGTATCCCAGGTGCTAGTTTACACCTCCAGATCACTGTTAAATATATTCAACAAAGCTGGTATGAGAACCAACCCCTGTGGATCCCCACAGGATACCTGATTTCATGTTAAATATTTACCATTATTTCAATGTGTATACACAACTTAGTGATAAAGGTGCTGCTGGAAAATAATTCCTGTTGGCTAAATTTACCTTAGGAAGGAGCCTCCTGGGGAGAGAGGTGTGCCACTGGAAGAGGAAGGGAGGATGGTGTGGCAAAGAAAGAATGCATCTGAATGAGACTTCAGGAAGCTGACTAAAATAGCTCAGGCAGGAGGCATGGCTAGTTGCTCTCATCCATTCAACTGCAGTCGTAGTCTTTGACTTCAATGTGCATACACAACTTAGTGATGAGTATATGCTTGTGCAACTTCGTTGATAGACTGATAGTATTTAAATGCTTATCTTGTTGACTGTGACAAACAGATACTTTGGCCAGTCTTACTCTCTGTCTCATGGGGAAAAATCACCCTGTCAGGGTACTGTGAAGGCAAAGGAACCCTCTTCAGGACCTGGGTCAAAATGTACTACTATAGATATACTACTTAATGGATTACTTAACATTTATGGCCTTCAGTAAAGAGGAGAGGAAAAAGCCCTTATGAGGGTGAACTTCTGGGGATCCAAGACTTTAGTTGCCTTTCCTCCAGGCTTGGCATGAATTAATGATGGCTCACTACTGCAGTTTAGAGACCCAATTTAGGGGGAGATTTTTAAAGGAATGGCTCTCACTCTGTCCTTCTAATGGGAAAGCCATAGGCATGCTGCAATAAGAGGCATCTGCAGTTAAAGGGGAACCCTCCTGCCCCCCCATCTGAGGATGACAGCAACAGCCACTGAAAAGCACTGGCCTGGACCCTAAGTGAAGCCTAGGTGGAGAATACAAATCCAGGAGAATAAGGCTGAGCCCTGCAGGATTGAGAATAGGAGAACTGAACAGTCTTCACCCTTGAGGGGCCGCAAGGACAAAGGATTGTATAGAATGGAGACCAGGTGAACCGTAGATGTCTGTAGTGAGAATAGCTTTTGAAGGTGCTGTTGATGCTGTTATCATCAAAAGGAGCCCTTGGAGGCCCCACCCTCCTGCAGCTGAAGTCTTAAATGCTACATCAAGAAGTGCCACTGATGCCCTCAGCATGACCAAAGACTTCCCTCAGAGCAGAGGATCTTCTCACCCTAATGGTAGAAGAGAGGGACCCCATCTCCAATGAGAGATCCTGACTCAAGATGTGGGCTTCAAGGGGATAGAGACATGCTAGTTAGAGAGAGGCAGGGATGCAACTGAGAGTGCAGGATTGGAAGCGCAACTGGTAGAATTGAGAACAGTGATAGACAGCATGAATGGGTGTTCAACTGTTAGCAATGAGTATATATGAGACTGCATTAAGTGCACCTGATTGCACTGAGGACAGGGAGACAGCATGGATACATTGAGACTACATGCAGTGGAGTGCATCTTCAGTTGGTAGCATTGAGTATGGCAAGGAGGCATGCTGGAGCAAAGGAAAACTACAATTAGAAATGGTAGAAAATGCAGTAGCTGGGGACTCAAATTAGAAAGCAGTGTACTGCTGGAGTAAGTAATGAAACCACTGAACCTAAAGGGAGTGGTTGTTAGACTATAAGCCAGTTGTAAGCAATTAAGGAGTGCAGATGAACAGGAGACTACAAATGGTACAAACAGCAGTGTTGGTAAGCAGGGAGACAGCATTCAGTACAGAAATACAAGTGCTTGAAGGATCGCAAGGCAAATTAAATGAACAAAGCCATGGTAAAAGGAAGATCAGAAGCACTTAAAAGAAACAGCAGAGAAAAAGCATGGATCTTGAAAACAGAAGGGCAGCACAAAACAGCAGATAGAGAAGTACAAAGTGCAGCCCTGAGGCAGGAGCAAAATGCTGACCTAGGAAGGAGGAGGCACAAGGTGTGCAGAAATCCAAAAAACACAAAACAAAACTAGAGACAAACATGTGGAGTCAGAGTACATATCTCCAGCAAAGCCTCTGGCTGCAACAAAAAAATAATGCATCTGAAAGAGACTGCAGGAAGCTGACTTAAACAGCTCAGGCAGTGAGTGTGGCCAGTTGATCCCATACATTGAATTGCACTCACAGCCTTTGATTTAAGACTTTTTATCTCTTATCCTGCAATGAATTTTGAACCTATTTCGGCACCTCCATATTTATACCTACTGTAGGTCCTCTAGGTAACAAACTAGTTCCCTCTATGGAACAGTATCAGATGCTTTGATGATCAAAATATTTGACAGCACAAAATTCCACTTATCTAATTCCTTGGTGACATTTAAAAAATGAGGTTTCATTTGCATGATTTTCTTTTAGAGAATCAATACTGGGCCACTGAATCAAAGTTGTTGTTTTGTAGGTGCTTGGCAATTTTGTTTTTTATGACTGCCTCCTGCAGCTTCCTTGATATTAATGGGAAATTAATTGACCAGTAGTCCCCTGGTTCTGCCCTTTAGATATTTGAAAATATTTTCACCTTATAGGCTACTCTCCAGTAATTGGGGATGTATGCAGTTTTAAATAACTTAATGTAATGTAATTTCCTGTGATATGGATAGTTGACTAACTGACTCCTTCATGCATTTTTGATGCTATATATCAGACCCCATTCACTTATTTATATTTGCAATTTTTAATAAACGTTTAACTGCTTTGTGATATATCAATCTTTATCCCCTTCTTCTCCCCATCTTCATTGACTTAATTTACAGTACTGTTTTGTCAATTATTCTTTCCAAAATTATTCAATTTTTGAAAAAGACAATGGGCCACATTCTCAAAGGTGGAATACACAGGTGCAGATGCAATTATCACATGTATCCGAGTTATCTTTTTTTTGTAGACACTTTTTTCACCGCCGCCTGAAGAACTCTCTCAGGCAACCCTGCTACCCAAGTGCTCTACCTCCTACCTGAAGCCCTCCTTCAATCCGCTACAGCCAGGCAGACTCCCCAGTTCTGTATGCCCCGAGGTGGGGCCACCGTATCCTCCCAGGATGCTCTATCTGCCAATCTAATGTGCCCAGCCTAAATGGAGGAGAAGCCCAGTTTTGGAGTGTGGTGCCTCGGGGTAGGGTGCCATTGCCTATCCTCGTCAATGCATTTTTTTCTTTTTACGTTGCTCCCTTGAAGCGCAGCGTGCAATGATGCCTGCACATGGCTGCCCTGCTGGCATCTGCCGTGCTCCAACCCTGACTTCTGGCTGGTGTTTCTGCAATGCCTCTGATCTCCATCAGGGGCTGTCAGGACACTGAGCAACTCATGGATCCCTCCCTGGGAGAGGAGCACTGTCCTAAGGATGCTCCATCCTCTCCCTCCCCCACTGATCCCCAGCTCTCTGAGTCCATTCCTGAACCCTGGTCGCCGGTGTGGCATAAAGTGCCTGAACCATCAACGCCACCTACCAGCTCGATTTAAGTTATCTTAATTGCACCAAAACTCAAGTGTCTTATTTTCAAAGGTACTCAATTTTTTTCTGTATTATTTCAGTTACAAAGAAATAACCACATTATACTGTAAATATGTTCTTTCCATCCATGCAGAACCCTTTACATTCTACTCCTTCTCCAAGCTCTATGACCAAGGTAACCAGAATCACCTCCTAGCAGCAGAAGCTAAATTAGGCTCATACACCACTATAACTGGGCTTCAGTAACCTCCACTTTGTTAAAATAAGACAGCCATGTCTCTAAATTGGCCAATTTACCTCTTCTAAGTATAAAACCTTTCCATTGGAGTAATAGATTACAGAGAGAATGCTGCATTCAATTTGATAGCAATCTCTGCTTTTGCTTCATGAATAAAGGGACTTGCACAATTTCTATCCTGTGGTTTAGGAATAACATTTTCCTATGTTCAAAAAATATTTCCTTGAGAAGGAAGTCACTACCCTAAGTTAGTTTCATGCAACTGATCACATGCTTGTGTTAATCTTGTGTGATTGAACAAGTCCTGAACCAGTACAGTAGCATACCCCTATAAGTATACAACATTGAAATTCTGAAGTAATCTTCCTAGTCCATTTAGTTAGTCTATAAAGGGTAAGGCCCTGCACTTCATTTTATATTGACTATTATACAATAGGGGTCTTCTGATAACCCGGTAAGTAAATAGTACTCTTACCGCATATTGATATCAGCAAGCTGACATGTACACAGTGAGAAAATACACCAGATAAATATCCTGTGTACACATCAGCACAAAATATCAGTACTCTCTCTACATCAGCCTCTCTAGCAGCTGAACACTATGGAAGAAGACTGGGAAGAATAAAAGACAGGTACCGCAAAAACTGTAATATAACTAAAAACCCTTATTGTATAAAACAGATACATGATGGTAAGGGGCTTGATATGTGTAATATCACAACTTGTGGCAAGTGAGCTCAGGAAAAATCACTCGTGGCTCTGCTATGCAGAGCCACTGGTGATAATCCCCAAGCTCAATTGCCACTCATTGTGATATTACTCATATCAAGCCCCTTACCATCACATAACCCCTTAATATATTGTCTATCTGAAACTGAAATAGAATATATGCACCCAGTAATCCTTGTGAACTCTTTCATATCTTTTTTTCTCCCAGTCCCATGCCCAATTTATGTTTGAAATGCAGGAGATAGTTCTGTTCTCTCTGTTTTAATTTAGTATCAATGTATTTAAAAAAATCTTGGGCCTGAAAAGCTTCCTTTAATATTCTTATGGTTCTTGACCCATCTACCTTATTGGGATCTCTCATCTCTTTTTGTTGGAAATAGTGTTTTACTTGAAGATAACAAAAGAAATCAGATGGAGTTCAATTGCAAGGTGAATGGGAGGATTCAAAAAAGGGCATTCAGATATATTTTTTCACAGGCAGGTGCTGAATGCCCATACAAAAAAATAGGCCTAATGCTCAAGTACCTCAAATCATTAATAATTAGTTAAAGGTTAATTATTCCTCAGTTTTGCTTTGGTTGATTTTTTCACATGCAAATGAGTTAGTGGCTAACTCCTCCTGGCTCAACCTACTGCTAACTAATTCTTAACAGTTTCAGCAGTTAGTCATTGACCTATTTCCTAATTAAGAATTAACTAATCCCCATGAATTGAGTATTAGTTTGGTATTCATTAATTACTAGTTGAGCTTATGTAATAAATAATTTACGAGCATTAGCTGATAAGTAAGTAGCATAGTTATTAGTTAAGAATAACTCATTCTTAACCAGCTCATTTGCACAGTGCTGCTAGAAACTACCCAGCTGGGAGTCCAGGTAAGCTGCAGTAGCACATCCACTCCTCACTGAAGGTGCCACACATCTTACTGAAGCACTCTGAGGCACCCCTCCACCCCCCACCCAAAGACAGAAACTAGTCTCTGTCTGGGGTAGGTTCCATCCCACCGGCACAGCCCTTGGGGCTGGCCTGAGTGTTAAACAGGAGGCAGAGTTAAGTCCCAAATGACTATTTGAAATAAACTGCATTTATGCAAGAAAAGACTCCCTTTCCCAACTGGAGTCACTTGTTTGTAAATTTTGTAGTCACCTACTAGCACATAGACTGGGTACATGCTCCAAATGTGCCACTAAAAATTCAAGCAACTTTGTGGTAACTATCAAGCAATCGACTGATAAGTGCTGAGTAAACTGGGAGTGTGTTGCAGAAATGCTAATGAAGTGCCTTATAGTTATTCCTGATACACCTCCAATGGAGTACCTTCTCAGTTGGGACACACCTGCATTGCTCCAGAAAAGCAACTTTGGAGTGTGTTCCAAAAATGTTACTAACGTGCCTTGGAATTATAGTATATACACTTGAAATTGAGTACCCATACTCTGCAAATGCACCTAAAATGCAATTTAAGTACCTTCTTGAGTAAACTTCAATCTTTCAGTGTAAAATATTCTCACAGTCAGGGCACAATTGTAAATTAAAACTTCAGGAAGAGCCTGTGTGCCACGATTGGGTGGTGGGCCCATCCCCATGTAGCTTCAGTGCCCTCCCTCCCTCCCAGAGAACTGAATTAGGCAAATCTGGTACTCAGAACATGTTCTTGCCCTCATGTCAGTTTCTCAGCCTCTGACCTGACTAGCCACACAAATCTACAAGCAGAGCAGGACTAAGAAAGGGGATGGGGTATACATTTTATTTTTTTTAAATGAGGGTTAGGGAGTCCTGGAAGCCATCACATAGGGGTGTACAAGTATCTTTTTCAAATTTTCACTGGCAAATACTTCTGCATCTCAGATACTGTGCTATTCACTACTCACTATTTATACTCCTTTTCAAGCTGACCCAACCCCCCCCCAGTCAGCAGCATGGTGTCAAATAGTGTTTTATCACATAATGACCAAGAAAACCCTAGAGATGCAACATTTCAGTGGGGTCAATCTTCATTTAAATTTACAACTTGGAGCAGAATCTCAATAGAGATCAAGATCACTTTCTCGGGGACACAGAGTGAGTCAGAGGCTGTGGCTGGACTTGAACGGAGATATCCTGCTTCACAGTTTCAGAGACAATATTATGATGGAAAGATGTTCCAACTAACCACAGTTCAACACTACACCTCCTTCCATGTCTTAGGACATTTATTTACTGGTAGTGGGGCTTTCTTCAGGGGGCCACTGCTGTACTTTCATTTCTGCTCACTGAATTAAACACAGTGAAGTCTTCATCTTTTTCAAACATTAAACAATTTTTCATAATTTCTTGGGAGTTAAATCCTGAATGTGTTCAGTAAAGAAAGGTAATGGTCATATACACTGTTTAGAAATGTAATTGAAGCCCATACTAGAACACATTTTTCTATCATGAAATTCAACGGACACCATCCTCAACTCTCTCTGTGTCTTTCTAGAAATTGTGAATACTCTCAATACAGTATAGACATTCATGGTGCAGTGGGAGGAGAGGAGACTATTGTATCATGAGTAAATGCACTCTTTGGGGGTGTTCCTAATGTTCAAGAAGCATGCAACAAGCGTAGATCAAGGATTTGAAACAAAATGTTGGCAATAAATACACTATCTGCATGCATTTCAGTTAAGCTAAAAAAAAGCACAGCGGTTAAAACAACAAACAACTTGAATGAATTGTAGAGAAGGTAAGCAATTATATTTTGTCAATTATATATAATATAATGCAAAAAGGATTAACAAGTGTCGATTTAATACCAACTGTATACCAAAATGTGTATGTGATGGTCAAACAACAAAACTTTAAAAAGTAATTTTACTGTAAACAACATTTTTTTTCCAGTTAGCCTTATTTCTCCCCCATGCACTGGCAGCCTCCATTATACCAGCCACCCCAGCCAACACCCCCCCAGGACTTGCTATCCCTCAGAGGCAGCACAGTCTGGGTCATCAGGTACAGGGCGTGTAGGCAACTGGAGTACAGATTTTTCTAGTACTCCCCCTAAAGTGCAGCATGCCCCCATGTGCTGTACACCTGACATCTGCCTCTCCTCTTCCCAACTCTGGTGGTTTCAGCCTGCTTATCCTCAGCCACTGATAGTATCTGGCAAGCACCACCAAACTCTGCTCCACGCCACCCTGAGATGAGCAATCCAGCAATAACTCAATTTGCTTCCCTCTTGCTGACCCTCCAACTCCCAAGATAACACTTGAAACTTGGGTCTTCAGCACTGCAAGTATAGCACCATCACTGCAATGGTGGGCCTGCAAAAATCTAAGATCTGTGAAATATAACTGGTCTGCACATCCACATGTGTAGTCGTAGGTCCTGTCATCTTATTTTTTGTGGCTATTTCTGCACTAGTAAACACAGAATCTGTCAGCAGACAAGGACCATATGGCCCACCTAGTCTGCCCATTTCCCTACTCACTGCTACAGCCCCAGATCCTATCTGGTGCATTTTTGTAAACTGGTAGTTATTGCCCAAGAACCCTAACAGTCATTAAATAACCTCTAAAAACACCATAATGATGACTTTTGGTAGGGTATGGGGCTGTAGACACTCTGTGGGCATTGCAGTGGGATCGGGGAGGGGGGACACCTAAATATACTTGGATCATCTTTGCTGGCAGGTATACATGTATGGGGCTATTTGCCCAACATAATCATTATGCTGTTTTAGGGCTACAGCTACATTGCTTGGTGGCCACTTGACTTGCACAAGGAAATTATAAGCCAGGCTTTATGAACTAAACTCTTTATGCAAGCCAAAAAATGTGATATATGGTTAAAATAGCTTCTGCGGTAGGCACCATCATGTTATGGATTGCCTGCCTGGAACTAGTGTCAGTTGGTCCTAAAAATGCAGACCCTTCCATTTCCATGTGGAAAACAGCAAGCTGGAACATGCAGATGAAGCTGCAGTAGAAGCAGCTGTTTGGTTGGATACCATATGGGGCTCAACAGGCCTGGTCACAGGTGGATTAAGAGCAAGGCTAAGCATAAGCAGAAGTGATAGTGCATTGTAAAGCATTGTTCTACACAGAAATCCATAGTTTTCAAAATGCTGTTGTACCACAGTTCAAATACCATGGAATGTGATTATACCCTTCTGTGATAAAACAGCATTCTAAACCTCTAGAGACATGCACAAGTTAAATTCACTGTGAAAGAGAAATATAAAATAATGCATGGAGAAGTTTGGTTTATGGGGATTTTATGCACCCTGAGGTGTGTGATGCCCCATGAAGCCTGAGGGGTTTATATGGGCATCTCACACACACTGAAGTGGTGCATGAAATTCCCATAGAACCACACTTCTCCATGTTTTATTTTTTCATTTACTGTTTTTTGGTTTAAATTGTCTTTGATGCTTTGCAAGGGTAACTGTTACCACCGACAAGCTTGTCTCACACTGAGTGACTGATTGTGTAGCGCTTGTGAATGTCCAGCACGAGGACAGCTTGTTCGGTGGTTTTTCAGGTGATGCTGTGATACTGTTCTGCTCATGGTTTATGGAGCTCCATAAACAACACATGTGGTTTATGAAGCTGTTGGGCAGTAACTGGCAGTGGTTTATAACCACTAACCAGTAAATATAAAAACAACAATGCACATATTTCACATAATAATATACACTATAAAAACACAGGATGAGCAACTTTATGTATAACCAGTGTGTTGTGCCACCTCGGGGTTCTGATTCTCAAGGAACACTCAAGCTTAGTCCTCAAGGTCAGGGAGAATCACATGCCCTCTGTGGCAGAACACACTGACTGTGCATAGTTACCCATTCAGTATTTTCTATATGCTGAGCTACCAAGTTTTGACTCCATATCAATATGCCTGTTTTGTTTTGGGCATCATTTTCAAACCACTGGCAAGCAGGGAAGAGCTTTGTTGTGGAATTCTGGCATGGCCATCACCACAAACAACCCCCCCCAGTTTGGGAAGTCTTTCCCTGCACAAGACTGATGCCTCCTCCTCCTCTGCATACTGTAACAGGCATTCCCTGCTGTACAGTGGCACCTTCTTTCCACTCATCCTATATGAACCACTTCCTGGCTTCTAGTGGCATCTTCTTATCACCCCATGCAAAGTTTTCTGTTGTATAGTGGCATTTGTCTGCATTTCCCAATATTGTGCCATTCCCTGGTGTCCGGTGGCCCCAACCTTCATCTCTATGATAAACACTATAGTGCATGGTGGAGCATCGTTGTGTATGGAGATCTATACACTGTGGTATGGTCTGGCATGGAGACAGGAACTCAATTAAGCCACACAAGGGCAAATGTATTAGATATCAGGAGAGCATCTTTCAATGAAATGTGTAGATGTTTTAAGAGCAGCCCCGGTAATAGAGGGGTGGAGAAAAAGTGGGGAAGACTAAAAGGAGTCATTATGGAGGTAACTAACCAATGCATTAAGATAGTGGTCAAAGGAAAAAGAAAAATGAAACCACTATGGTTCTCTAAAGAGGTGGGAGACTAAGTAAGAGCTAAAAGAGCAAGTTTCAGGAAGCATAAGGGAATCCAAAGGGAGGAGAAGCAGGAAAGGCTGTAAAAAAGCCAAGGCACAGACAGAGGAGGGATTAGCACACACTGTGAAAAAAAGGGGGACAAGACATTCTACAGGTACATAAACAAAATGAGGGGGGATTGTGAGGCTCAAAGGGGGGAGAGTGTAAGAGGGAGGATTTAGACAAGGCAAAAATACTGAACACACACTTCTGTTCAGTATTGACTGAGGAGGGAGAGGGTCAAATACCACATTTGGGGAGCAGTGGCAATTGTGGAGAAGTGGACACCAGTCCATTCACAGTGGAGAGAGTTCTGGAGGAACTCACAAAGCTGAAGGTGGATAAAGCCATGGGATCAGATGACATACACCTGAAGATATTATAGGAGATGCACAGGGAACTAACAGTGCCTCTGGCCACCCTTTTTACAGAGTCACTCAACACAGGTGTGGTTCCAGAGGACTGGGGGAGGGTGCATGTAGTCTCACTGCACAAAAGTCGCAGTAGGGTGGAAGCAGGGAACTACAGGTGAGTCAGCCTCACTTCAGTGGTGGGGAAGATCATGGAGGTACTGCTGAAAGAAAGAACAGTAGCACATCTGGAATCCATTGGTGCCTAGGATCTAAGGCCACATGGATTCACATCATGAAGGTCTTGTCAAATAAATCTTATAGATTTTATTTATTGGGTAACAAGGAAATTTAATCAGGGAGGGGTCATAGACGTCACCTACCTAGATTTTAGCAAAACCTTCAATACCGTCCCACACAGAAAGTTGGTTAACAAGATGAGTAGTCTGGGCATGGGGCATAAGGTGATAATGGGTTAGAAACTGATTGACAAACAGAAGGCAGAGGGTAGTGGTAAATCAGATCCAATCCAGAGAGAGGGGTAACCATCAGGGTACCACAAGGATCAATTTTGGGACCAGCTATGTTCAATGTCTTCATTAGTGACATTGCAGAGGGGCAGGAAGGAAAGGTCTGCCTATCAGCAGATGACACCAAGATCTGCAACAGGGTGGATACTCCAGAAAAAGTGCAGAAAATGAAAAGGGACCTGGAGAAGCTTGAAAGATGGTCGGAGGTGTGGCAACTGAGGTTCAGAGCAAAAAAGTGCAAGATAATGCACCTGGGTAGGGGGAACCCTAGGGAGAGCTACAGAATGGGAGGAGGTGCTGTCACCAAACAGGAAAGGGACCTAGTGGTTATCATATTTAATGCCCTTAAGGTACCAAAGCAGTGTACAAAAGCTGCAAGGGGGGCTAGTGACATGCTGGGGTGCATAGGCAGGAGGTATTACTAGTAGGAGATGGGGTTATGCCATTTTTATAAAACACTGGTAAGGACTCACCAGGAGAACTGCATGCAGTACTGGAGACCACATATGCATAAGGACATTAACAAGGTACAGGCTACCCAGAGAACGGTGACAAAGATGGTGCATGGCTAGCATCACAAAACATATGAGGAGAGACTAAGAGACCTCAATATGTATTCACTGGACGAAAGGAGGTTATACCATTAGTATAGCAACAGAATATGGGCAACAAGTAAAAATGGCGACTTATATTGGGTGCTATATTCTTGGACTACCCTGCAAGGGTAGTAACTGTACACAGATGTGAGGGTAGTGGATGATATCAGAAGGTGGGGGGGGATAGTGAGGGGAAGGGGAGGGACAATGAAGGGGTTTTGAGTGACAGGTGTGCCTGCGGCCACCGAGATAGCCTTGTGGTGTGGTGGTGTGGGTGGATAATTCTGGTGCAGCAGGTACAGGATTCTGGACCAGGTGTGCAAAATTTCCTCTGCTGCCTGTGGCACTTAATTTTTGTGCGATATGGAATTTTACCCCCTGCCTGACTTGCAACCCGCTGGAGCTGATAATCTATATTCAGAGGGGTGCGGGGAGGCACAGCCCCCCCAAAACACTTTTTACTCTTTCTTGTGACATTTAAGTTTGTTGGTTTCCTGAATTTGTATATGATGCATATGATACTTTTCAATAAAGAAAATAAAAATTTAAATTTTCGTTTATGATGTTTCTTTGAATTTAAAGCAGTAGTACAATGTGAAAAAAACCCACACTTTTTTGACAGTTTATTCTCTGTGTTCTGCTCAGCATGTACCTGGTACTCTTTCCCACCAGCACTGTACTATCACCCCATAATTTGTTCAGTTATCCTATGTTTTTGTTTACATTTCTGTTGCCTGCTGCATTAACAGCAGTAGTACTAGATAGCAGCTGCCATATTTTCTGTGGCGCTACAACAGTCGTAACGGTCACTTTCTGGTTAGGTAGTACTGCTGTATTAAAATGTACAATAATTAAATGTATGTGTCTAACACAAGATAAATACCAACTTGCATGCATCTGAGTAAAAGACTTAAAGGGAAACGCCTATGAAATTAGAAAGACCCGCCTTATCTATAATGGCTGCAGAGCTCCAGGTGGACATCTCGCACATTCCAGGTGGCTTCCAGCATGAAGGTTATGCTAATGAGAGCTGCCAACTCTGACATTTGTTGGTAGTCCTCATTAGCATAACCTCTGTGGTGGAAGCCATCCGGGTGTGTGAAATGCCCACCAAGGGCTCTACAGCCATTGTAGACAGAACAGGTCTTTCTAATTAAACTCACCTGATGAACAGGTAAATAAAATAATTTGTTTTATGCTAAAACTCTAATCCGGCATTTCTACAGCAGCTGCTGCACTTGGGCTGTATAGGGTGTCCCTTTAGAAAATTCTCACTCAGATAAAATGTCTTAATCTGTCATTTGTTATTTAAATAAGTTAACTGTAATTCACATAATTTTGCTTACTAGTTATTCTGGGTATACAACATGGCAATATTTTATAGCTAAGTACAAGGATTACAGTTACAACTTTGAAACTCTAGAAACTGACACAATTTAAGCAATATTACCTGATGAAGTGAGCTTCTCCTGGTCTGTTATTGACTTGGAAGCTGTCAAAGGACACGAGGGGTGAAGCAAAGGACCTACCTCTTTTCCAAGGTCAATAACTCCAGAAGATGCCCTACACTTCAGAGGGTAATACTGCTATTGTAAGAATTTTTGGAAACTCACCTTTTGGTGCATTTTAAACAGTGTGAGTGGCTGGAGTGCATGCTTAGACTATATGTCTACATTAGCAGACTCCATCTGTGAAGTTGCGTTCTTGCATAGCCAGGTAGTGCACTAAGACATTCCGTCCAATGCTCTAGGTATACGATGAGGATTATTTAACCTATTTGGTTGCTGAAAGCACTTTGCCTTTGGCCTTTTGTCTTAAACTTCAGAGTTGCACAACTCCTCCCCCAACCCTGTCCCCCATAAATGCATGGCCTGCCCAATATTTCTAAAGAAGTGACTATGTCCTACTGGGTATAGCTTTCCAGTTCAAAGAAATGGAAATTAAAGTCTATGAACTATGCTTACTTTAAATATATGCTGCAATTTTAATTTTTTTATTATCTTTTAAATGTTCCCTCACCCACAGTGTAGTTTACAACTGCAGTGCTAGTACCAGTGGGGAAATGGTGTCTTTGGGAAGCTGAGAGACCACAATGAGGTGGGGCCAAAGTATGTTTCTAAGGAAGTGCCCCACTGCATTGTGTGGCCTCGGCTGCCCAGACAACAGTTCCCCACCAGCAATATCACTGCAAATGTAAACAAAGCTTTGGGGGAGAGGAGGTTAAAGAACTGCTGACGCCTCAAAACTTTGAAAAACATACTGTGTGGGTGCAATTCAGCTGGCATTCTGTATATATTCTATAGAGTTCTCCTGTCCATTGTTTATTACTGAGAACATTTGCACGAATACATGATCTTTATTTCTTAGAGTTCATCTACCTCTACAGCTGACTCCCCTACTTCAACTCATAATCCTCTGTTGTGGCATAACAAATTGTTGTCATGGGAGAAACTGTGATGTCAAATCAGTGAATTATGACCTCGGGTAGGGAGAAAGCAGCAGGAACAGATGATTCAGGAGCAAAGATCCTGTTGTCATGCAGCTGACATCAGTAATAAATAATGAGGAGGAAACATACAGAATTAATGTGAAATACAATCTCAACTGTGTATAAATATTGTTTTTTTTTAAGTTCTACTGAAGGCATCAGCTGCTATTTAAAAGGTAAAAAAAATGCAGTATTTTTTTTTTTTAGGGTTCACAGGCTCTCCTTTTCAATTTCTTTGAGTTGAAATGCAGTAGCCAATAGGAGATAGCCAAACTTAGAGTAAGCAATAACCCACAGCAGACTGTGGGTTAATTACAAATGAACACACAAAGAATCCAGCAGAAGAAAGCCATTTGGTCTGTCAAGTCTGCTTGTATTGCAGGGTCCACAGCTTGAGCTAATGCCCCTGCCCTCCCTCCCCACTCCTCCCACTCTCTACCCATGATTCTTACCTTTCCCCTATGCCTATCCCAGCCTCTCTTAAAGCTGCCCACTGTCTTCAATGAGATGACCTCTTCCAGCAGCGCATTCCAAGTGTCCACCACCCTCATTGTGAAAAAGTGCTTCCTGACCTCCTGCTAAACCTCCCATCCTCCAGCTTAAGACTGCGCCCCCTTGTGTTACGGTTGCCACTCAGATTAAAGAAACTCTCCTTATCAACCTTATTTATCCCTTTCAAGTACTTAAAGGTCCCAGTCATGTCCCCCTCTCTCTCCCATCTTCCAGGGCATACATGTTCAGTGCCCTTAACCTCTCCTTGTATGCCTTGCCCTACTGACCAACTATCATCTTTTTAGCCCTCCTCTGTACCTTCTCCAGCAGGTTAATGTCCTTTCTGAGGTGTGGGCACCAGTAATGAACTCCATATTCTAGATGAGGCCTTACCAGTGACCTGTACAAGGACAGTACAACCTCCTCTCTCCTACTACTAATCCCTTAGCTATGCATCCCAGCATCTTGTCTGCCTTTGCTGCTGCTTTCTTGCACTGTGTGGAGTGCATCAGGTCACTAGTGATCATCACTCCTAGGTCCTTCTCCTCCTCGGATGCAGATACTCAGACTCCACCCAGGTAGCACTCTGTCCTGGGATTCTTGGCTTCAAGATGCATAACTTTGCATTTATTGGCATTAATGCCAAGCAGCCAGATCCTGGACCACCTTCCCAACTTTTCCAGACCTTCCTGGAGGTCCGGTATCTGTTCAGCTGTGTCCACTCCCCACAGAGCTTGGAGTCATCTGTGAATAGGCATATTTTTCCCTTAATGCTATCCCCAAGGTCACTGAAGAAGACATTGAACAACACCGGCCCCAGCACAGAGTCCTGTGGGACCCCACTGGTTACCTCTCTAGTGCCATATAACTCTCCCCCCATAACCACCCTCTGGGTTCTGTCCATCAACAAGTTTTTCACCCATCTAGCCATTGTTTCCCAAACTACAAGATCCACCAACTTCCTTATCTACCTTAAATCAAGATAGAGGATGTCTACCACTTGGTCCCTGTCTACTGTCTGAGTGGCACAGTCAAAGAAGTCAATCAGATTTGTTTGACACGATTTCCCCACATATGAACCCATGCTGCCTCTCATCCTGGAGACCATGTTCCTCTAGACATTCCGCCAACCCTTCCTTTAGTATGGTCTTCATGAGCTTGCCCACAATGGAGGATTGGGGCATTAAAGAGCAGCTTTTTAGTGGCTGCCTGCCCCAGCCCGTTCTATTCTTTACCTGACTGGAATCGAGCTACTGACGTTTGGCATAAAAACTCCATCAATTAGCAAAGTTACATCCCTTGAAATTTTGGAAATCATGATGGTGCTGAAAAAAAGACCGACTTCCTGCTTAGACAAACATGCCCCCATGTCGGCCCATGCAGCCTTGTTTTGTGATGTCACAAAAATGAAGGCTGCGGGAGCATGCTCCATTCAGTTCTATGGGGCTGGTATTTTCTAATATACTTAAACCCTTTAGTGTTGGGATTTTTTATATCAAAGTGATCTATCGACTAATAGGGATCCTATTAGTCGATCAATTGCTTTGACATGAAAAAATCCCAACCCTAAAGGGTTTACATATAATGAAAATACCAGCTAACTCTGAATGGGTGCCTCGCAGCATTCAATTTGTGACATCACAAAACAGTCTGCATGAGCCTATGGAGCATGTTTGTCTAACTGGAAGTCTGTCTTTTTTTCGGCACCATTATGATTTCCAGAATTACGAGGGATATGACTTTGTGAATTTAAGGAGTTTTTATGCCAAATGTCAGTAGCTCGATTCCAGTTAGGTAAGGAATCAAATGGGCTAGGGGACAGTAGCACTGCTGAAAGTAGGAACCTGCTCTTTAATGCATGCCCTGGGTGCACTGTGAGGCATGAGGGTAATGCCCGAGTGCTCTCCAGACACCAGTGAACTCCAGTAAATTTCCCTCTTTTCATGATGGTGGAATAGTAAAAGAACAGTTTAGAGATGTTAAACTCTGCATCACCAACCACCTAGCAAGGGAAAGTTTACATTTAGCACCATTACAGGTTAACATCCTAGCACAGATAAGAGATCTCTTACTGGGTTCCTGTGGAGCCTGGGATAATGGGGTCTCAGGAGACTATCTAGTTGTACCTGTGAAACAAAAACAGCAATGGGGTCAGAAAGGATCTGCAGCTCTTTATGAACTAACAATGACAAACAATGTAGGATAAACAAAAAAACAATACTTATCCGATACATGCGGTCAGTGTCCTCCTTCACCCAGTCAGCAACCTGTCAGACCTGTGGACATATAAGGGAAAAATGAGTCAATATGAAGAATAAGAACCCCAGGTCACATCTGGAATCGAGCAATACTGCTCAGTATGCCTTCCTGGTTAAACTCGTAAATGAATAAATAAATAAAAATACTGATCAGCTGGATCAGTTGGGAAAGACTTATAATGGTTAAAAAAAAGTGTGTTGTGAGTTGGGGGACGGAGAATACAGACTGGTACCTCACCATTGAACTGGGTTTTGGAATGGACTCTGTCACTCAGGGGTCATCATGCAGGACAGTCAGTGCCCCTAGAACTGATTTTCTCTTGGGGGGGCACTGTACTCCAGCAATCAACTGACATAGGCCAGGATGAAGACACCAGCTTTTATCCTTCTTGTACCATTGACAGGGCTCTGGACTGCCAAACTGCTAAAGCATCTTGGGATGGGTTGCCATAGCTAATGAGAGGAATGACCCTTCCCCCCACAGAGGGAGTGGCTGTACTGAATGTCCAAATTTAGTCCAAGGGATGGTGGATGACATAGCTACGTGGCTGGTGGCAGTATGGCACTTCTCCATGGTGCAGGGCCTGCTCTTACTGTGGCTTCATGCAGGCAGCTGCTATTTTTCCCCAATTTTTATGCCGGCCCATCTCATGCAACAGTGCATAGTCTTGTCAGACCTCACCATGTGCGCAGATCAATGTATTTTTGAACTCTATCTGTCCACCACCAGAAAAATTAGAAGAGCCAACATCCCTACTGCTTTCACCAACATGGGCATTCTATTCACTACACCCAAGCAAAAAACAGAAGACTCTTCCATCGTACAAACATGAGTAGTTCAACATCCTACCAGTATGGTCAGGCTCCCTCTCCTCCAGATAAAACTAACAACCAGCTTCCCTTAACTCCACAGTCTCACTCCCAACAATGCCTCCCCTTTCACCAGCACAGCCAGCTACCTCAACTACATGGCCAGCTCCCTTCTCACCCACGTTACACTGCCCTTTTCCCACACATGTGCTTGCCCAGGTCACTACACATGGTCACTTCCATGGTCAACATCCAATCGCACATCTGGCTAGCCTCCCTTTCAAATATGGACTGTACCCCACAACACTACTGGGACCAACTTACTGACCACATATCCAGAGTCCACACAATCCATTAGCGAAGCACTCCTTACTGGCACACTACATAAGATCAACACCATTCAGCCAGCTCCCCTCCAAGCATAGACCAAATCCTTACCACCAGCATAATAATCTAGCAGCCCCCAAGCAATATCAGTCACATGTCTCCATGTCCAAATCAGCTGTACCACCAACCATAGTGAATCACCTTGCTGTACATTACCCCCCAACCACCACCACCAAGCGCATCACAATAATGGTACCTCTAACACCTCATAGAACTGTTTGTCTTACATTCTGGAACTCTTGCCTATGCAACTGGATGTAGTAGGCAGGCAGCAATCTCCGTTAAAGTTCCTTGCCCATTAGATCCTGCCCAATATGCAGGCAGAAAATGCTGGAAGACACAAAATAAACAAGCATTTGTCAATGCCAAATGTTTGCTTGCTGGCATTGGCATTGGTAGTGTAGAAGTTACAGAGCTGCATAATAGGAATGGCAGTGAAGTATTGAACTGAAGCCAACCCCACTACCACCCTGCAGAGAGTGACAGGCATTGGGGTGTGCCTTTGGGTCGTCAGGCATAACGACCACGCCATTTCACCACACCCTACCCTGCAGACACTGACAAGTGTCACGGTGTACCTTGGGGTCTTTGGCCTTTATGCACACCCCATTCCATCAGGAAATACGGTGAGATGGGTGCGGTATAGGAGAATGGGGTGAAGTTTGGGCCCGAAGAGTCTGAGGCACACCTTGATGCCTCTCACTGGCTGCAGGGTGTGGGTGGGAGTGGAATGGTATGAGCATGACAGGCAAGAATCCCAAGTCACACCACTGATGCCTGTCATTCTCTACAGGGTGAAGCGTTATGGTCAGAAACCCTAACGCCTCAGGCATTCGTTGGTATTTTCACTCCAAATTTTCAACATGGTTTTTTTGTGACCCCCACCTCATGAACAGTGGCAATATCAGTTTGTTATCCGAAAACTGCTTTTGCACAGCGACTATGGCATTTGGCACCACAGGTGCAAAAACACATTCCGAACAGGATGTGAAAAATGAGAGCGGTACTGTTCATGGGGAGGTGTAAAAAATGGCAATGTTGAAAATCTGCTGTGAAAATCTTAAAAAAACTGATGAAGTCACAAGCATGCGTAGAAACTGTGCAACACACACCCGTAATGTAACTAGTTTGGGGATTTTTTTACAGCAGATTGTTAACACAGGCATTTTGGGACCTCCAATCATGAATAGTGTCAGTGTGATTTTCTTTATCTGTCCCAAACAATGATTTCCCACAGTGACCACGCATTTCTGTGCTGAAAGTGTGAAAACACATTTCGGCCATGTTGTGGAAAATGACAGCTGTACTGTTCATAAGGAGGTGTGGAAAAATGCCACTGGTGAAAATCTGGACTGAAAATATTACAAATTCATGAACTTACTAGGGTGCGTGGAAACTGCACAATGCTCACTCGTAACACAGTCATTTTATGGAGTTTTGTCACCAAATTTTCAACATAGCCATTTTAAATCCTCTGCTCATGACCAGTGTCACTGTGATTTTCTTAATCTGTCCCAAACATTGTTTTCGCACACCAACTGTACCATTGTGCACTACATGTGCGGGCACACATTTTGGGTGAGATGTGAAAGATGGTAGCTGTACTGCTCATAAGGAAGTGCGGTAAAATGGCACTGTTGAAAACCTGGTGTGCAAATATTACAAATTCACAAACTTGCCAGCGTGCGTAGGAACTGCACAATGTGCGCTCCTAAAACAGTCATTTTTGGGAATGTTTTCACCAAATTTTCAACATAGCCATTTTAACACATCTGCTCATGACCCATGTCACTGTGATTTTCTTAACGTGTCCCACACATTAATTTCACACACCGACTGTGCCATTGTGCGCTACATGGGCCGAAACACGTTGTGGGTGGGATGTGAAAAATGACAACTGTATTGCTCATAAGGAGGTGTGGTAAAATGGCAATGTTGAAAATCTGGAGTGAAAATATTGAAATTTCGCAAACTTACGAGCGTGCATAGAAAATGCACAACGCATGCTAGTAAAACAGTCATTTTTAGGAATTTTTTCACCAAATTTTCAACATAGTCATTTAAAGACCTCTGCTCATGAACAGTGTCACTGTGATTTTTCTTATCGTGTCCCATACATTGATTTCGCACACCGACTGCGCCATTGTTCGCTACCTGGGTGGAAACACATTTTGGGTGAGATGTGAAAAATGACAGCTGTACTGCTCATAAGGAGGTGTGGTAAGATGGCAATGTTGAAAATCTGGAGTGAAAATATTAAAAATTTGCGAATTTACGAGCGTGCGTAGGAACTGCACAACGCACGCTCGTAAAACAGTCATTTTTAGGAATTTTTCCACCACATTTTCAAAATAGGCTTTTTGAGAGCCCACCTTATGAATACTGGCAGTGTAATTTTGTTAATCATTCTGGAAAGGTGATTTCGCGCAGTGACTGCGAAATCACCCTTTGGACCCGAGTTACGCCATGACAGTGACAGCATTCATGAGAAGGGGTCCCAAAAACCCCATGTTGAAAATTTGGGCCCAAAATTCCCAAAAATGGCTGAGATATGCAACAAAGTTGAAAAAACCCTATCTATCCCATTATACAGCTTACCGGCATTTCCTTAGTTCGCGGTCGGCTTTGAAGAGTGCAGACGTTTTCCCGGTCCACCGAAGATCATCGTGCCAAGCTCCAGAGGTAAGTATGGGGTGGGGAGAGGCAGGAATGCAGTGGGTTGGTGCGGGTTGTGGGAGGGGCAGGGAGAAGCGCCGAGGACAGTTTTGTATTTACAGTTTTTTCCCCTAAGACTACGAGGGATGTTTGCCGCGTGGAGTGGGCTCCCAGTGTGGCAGCTGAAACTGTTAGGGCTGTAACCGATGGGGTTGGGAACCCCCATCACCCATAACATCAATTTGCCATGCTGGGGTGGGCTCCCAGCGTGGCACCTGGATGCTTTGGGGGGGCGTGCAGCCGACGGGGGATTGGGCACCCCGTTGGCCATAAAACATTTTGCCATGCTGGGGTGGGCTCCCAGCATGGCACCTGGATGCTTTGGGGTGTGTGCAGCCAACGGGGATTAGGCACCCCATCGGCTAACACAGTATGTGCGGGGGAGTACCGCAGCACGCAATATGCATGCGCATGCAGTTGAGGGGGGGCTCTGCTCACTGAAGTGGACAGCTGGAGCAGTGATTGGTGCACTGTGACCCGCCTGCAAACACACTGACTGAACTGGGAGAGGTTGACACACCTCTGGAAAACTCGGATGATGGCACTATGTTTCTTGCACATGCGTGCAAGCAAACATAAAAATGCATTGCACTATGGCTGGCAGCAATCACAGAATAATAGCCCCATTAAGCAGACACCCAACACAAATTTAAACAAACTGGTAAGATGAATTTCTTACCCCCCAAACACCTCACAACACAACACAATATAATATATATTATATAGACAGCTCTGGCACAGAAAACTGCTGTAGGCATTCCTTTTTAACTATTTGTTTGCAGCTTTAAATCCAGAGCCATACTGCAGATGTGACTTTCCAAAAAAAATTACCCCTGCAAGATTTGTTTCCACTTTGTAAACAGCATCACCAGCCTTACCCCCCCCATGCCACAACACAACCAGCAGACAAACGGTGAGCTTCCCATTTTTTTAAAGTTCAAACTGGCACAGGTTTTAAAAGGAAAACTGCAGCAAATGATCAACCTTTAATGTGTGTTGGCAATAGGGTTACCACTTTTTCAGAAGCCCAAAGTGGGGCATTTGTTACTGAAACATGAGCCAGTGCAACAGACTTGTTTTCTCTAATAATCAGAATCAAGACTAAATATTGTAGTTTTTTTAGTTGTTTCTTATTCTTTTCAGATGTTTTAGCTAAGGTATTATTGTTTTCTGCAACATTTTGAGGAAAGTTAGAAAATATTTTTTCTACTGAACGGTCAGGACATGCAGTATTTTTTCATGTGATTTTGCAGTGCACAGCTGCCCAAATCAGGATTGTCCTGTGAATATCAGGACAGGTGGTAACCCTAGTCTGCAGTGCTGTAGACAGGTATGGCAAATCAGGGTTGCAGTGGGCCTGACATTCTTTTTGTAAAGGAGAAGCCTCTTGTATACTCTAGGAGTTTATTTTCCTCACCTGAACAGCTGTGATTGTTCCTGGAGGTCTTGCTTGTTATATACTGCGTTTAAAAAAAAATCAGTTGATTGGTAAAGTTTTTATCAATAAAATAAATAAATATGCAGTCTGCCATCCGTTTGAGCTTGAAGATGTCCTTTTCATAGTGTCATCACAACAAAAGTCCTCTGGTGTCACACTGAATAATGTCCCACATTGTGCTACTACTGTTAACATTGGTTCCACCTGTTAGTAAATGGGGACAGAAATAAGTGATGCACACATTCATTCCAGTGGGTAGTGCAAAGTGTCAGAGTGCTGCTATAAAGTTTCTGTGTTGTGTACAGTTTTCATCTCCTTCTGTATCTCAAGCTGCATGCACTTCCTTATTTAGTTTTTGTTTAGAATGTCAGTGCATGGAATCCATTGTACCTCAATCCCAAATTATTGCCACTTTCAGTACTGATTGGGTCACATACCTGTAGTTTTACTCAAAAAAAGCATATCATAGGCTCACAGATTTAATAATCTGTTTCCATACATCAGCACTGAGTGAATGAACTGATCACCTTTGAATTTCATTTTTAATTTTTTTTCCCATTTCATTAAATTTTTATTGGTTAAACTGGAAAGGCATGTGAGCACTGCTGCCTGTTTACACGTGTCCAGCATCACCTTTGAATTTATTAGCAATTTGGTTTTCCAGCATTACTGAAGTACTGATTCTACTGTAACTCATTGTAATACTGCATACCTTCCAAGGGGGGGGGGGGTCTGAAGCTTTGTTAGATTATTTTAACAAATTTTCAGGAGATTTTCTGGAGGAAATATTTGATATAAATGTTGGTGGTTTGGGGACTGCTATGACCTCAGAAGCTCTTTGGGGCATTTTGGAGCTTATACACGGTTCTGTGCATGTTGGATTCAGTAAATGTAATTACTATCCTGCACCACAGCAGTGTCCTTTGTGTTTGATGAACACTGATGAATGTTGAGCCAACTTGTTGTAACTGTCAGAGTAAGAAATGACCACATTAACATCCATGTGTAGTGGGCAATGTGCAGAGTCCCCAGCAGAGGCATTGCTAGGGCTGGGCCTCCGGGGCTGGAGCCCTGAATGTTTCATCTGGGGCCCTGAACTTTTTTTTGTTATTTCCCACTTCCTGATCCCGACCCGTTTTAAAAATAAATATGCAGATTGCAGCCCAACCATCAGCCACCTAAATAGTAGCTGAGTACAGTATTGCTGCTCAACACTGAGCCTTGCTCGTTTCAACCTGTCCTCGCGTCGCCATGGTAACCATCACAGCTCCTACTGCAGACTGTTTTCTGATTGGTGGGAGTCTGTATGGTTGCCCTAGTGATGGTGCATGTAGCACGCTGACTGTTCCCGCCCTTCTTGCCTCAGTGATCCCACAGGCAATGGCATACATCTACCTGACCCATCCCGATTTGGTTTTACAGCACCTTCACTGAGCGAGCACCTGTGCAACACAGAAACATTAAGTTATTAACAGTCTACACAAATATACTGTCAGTCGCTCGCTTGCCCTGATCATCAGTCCAGTTTGCGCTGCACACCCTTACGCCATTACTACTTCTACATTAATTTTAATCCCTTCAAGAACTGTAACTTTCATAAGTAGCAACTCCATTCAGTGGGTCTAACTTTTCCTGCTTTCGCCATCCAGATGAGCGACAGCGTAATTAAATTAACAAAAAAAGTCGCAGCTTCCTCAGTGTAAAAGCGGTCATGCTTTTTCAGAAACCTCAGAATCAGCTGTGTGCAGCAAGCGATCCATTCTCAGCTGGAAAGCTCCAGGTATTTATTTAGCAGTGAGAGGCTGACTGCATCCCATGCATGGCAGAGACAGGCATAGGGGGTAGCGGAGGGAAGCGATGCTGATGGTGATGTCTTCGGTGCTGAAAGTCGTTGTTGCTGGTGATGGAGGTGCAGAATCAGATCTCCCTGCTGTTGGATGGTGATGTTCCTGCAGGTGAGGGCGGTACAGATCTTTTCTGCTGTTTTAATATGCCCTGTCCCCCAATTAATGTATTTCTTGTCTGGGATTAACTCTTTGTAAGCCACGTGTACTGGGGTGTGAAAGGGAGGCAGTATAGACAGTATGTTACAGTGCAATAGAAGGCATTGGTTGGAGGCATTTTATTAAGAATGCACAGTCGAATTTTGATCTCAGCTCAGGCTGGCGGTCTATATAAAAGGCACATTTCTGTGTGTTCAGCCCTGCCCCCCCCCAGCTATTTAACGCTTGTGGAGAAGGATATATTGGGATGGCAGGTAAAGTGGGAAGCAGAGTTGACTTGTCAACCACAAAACTATTGCCAAAGTTTTAAGATTTGTCTTTTATTTTGTTTTCTTTTGGCCGGCTTCCTTCCTTGCTTCCTCCTCATGTCGGCACACAGAGTACAGTAGGACCAGAATCCGGTTGTCATTAGTATGCCCATGGTGTGGTTTGCAGCAAACTGCAGGGCTAGGATGGGACTTTTAAATATTCTCATTCATGTTCTGACTGCAGCACAGCCAGCTGTGTCACATGACAGACAGAGTTACTCTTTCTGGGCCACCCATGTGCATTGTGGAATACCTATTTTGTAGTTTATGCTACTTGATAGTCATGTGACTATCAAGTAACATAAACTACAGAGTGTCATCACAGCAATACAGCCTTGTGAGTGGCCACTGAGAATCATAGGGTGTGGCCTTTATTCAGTTAGAGACAGACAAGAGGGAGAGAGACAGAGTAAAAGCGAAAGCACTGCTGTTCAGTGAGTCAGTGCAGAGTTCGTCTCCTCTGTGTTTGTGGAATTTGAGAAAAAAGGGAATACAAATACAACTATTTTTGCATAAAAACAGTCATTTTCTGTATTTCTGCAATTGCTGCTGCTATACCTTGTGGTACTTTTGCCACTACCTGCTGTAAGGCAAGGAAGGAACATTTTTCAACCTAGGCCTACTAGGCCAGAAAGTCTCAAAGGAACATTCTAGTCTGTATGTTGTGTGACTGAGAACTGAGTCAGCCTCTACAGTCATCAACTCAAGTTGAAGTCAGCACAATCTAGGTGGCCTGGCTGTGAGGGCAGGGGGAAATTTTGTTGTAAAAAAAAAAAAAAATTGTTGTAGTTGCAGTTTAAATCTGATCCACCTCATCAGTGTGACCCAGAGTACCTGAGGCTGAGATTGTTTTGTTTTTTTTGCCAGTACTGGGCTTGGGCTTGTTGTGGTAGGGCTGAGAGGTCAGCAGCAGTGTGTGTGTCACTGTACTGTACTAATAAAAGAAAAAATTGTAGTTGCAGTTTAAATCACAGCAGCCTCTGATCCACCTCACCAGTGACCCAGCGTACTCGAGATATTTTTTTGCCAGTTGTACCAGGCTTGTGGGAGGGCTGAGGGCAGCAGTGTGTGTTGCCATACTGTGTTAAAATAAAATTCTAGTTGCAGTTTAAATCACAGCAGCCTCTGATCCACCTCACCAGTGACCCAGCGTACCTGAGATATTTTTTTGCCAGTTGTACCAGGCTTGTGGGAAGGCTGAGGGCAGCAGTATGTATCGCCGTACTTTGTTAAAAAAAAGTTGTAGTTGCAGTTTAAATCACAGCAGCCTAAGTGACAATAAATCTTAGTGTGTGTGCCATTGCCATTGCATTGCTGTGAGCCCTGAGGTGGCAGTGTGTGGCTCAGAGTCAGTTGTATTGTGAAGAAGTACTGTAAATCAGAAGTTGTTGGTTTCCACTGTTTCATAAAAAATGTATATCCGACATTTCTTTAAGTCCAAAGAAAAGAATACACATGAAGAAGTGTGAGTAATTGCCAATTCAGAAAGTAATGATGATAATGTTACACTCCCTGATTCTACTGCATCATGTACCACTGTGCATGAGGGGAACGCTGAACCAAGCACAAGTGACCAGCACAGTCACAGTTATGTTGATGCTGACACTGACACAGAAGGCATACATAAAACGAACAGTGAACTAGTAAATGCTCAAAATATCACAGACTTGGGAACACTTGAGACAGGGCCTGTTCAGAGTAAGTTGCCTTGTTTCCCACAGCACACATTTGGAGGAAAAAAAGGTCATTCCAGTTTCACTGGTTTGAAAATTACAACTGGTTAGAATATTCTGTTACTCTGGATGCTGCTTTTTGCTATCCTTGTAGATGCTTTGGAATGAAATATGGAGCAACTCACCCTAATAAAGATTCTTTGTTAAGCACAGGATTTGTTAATTGGAAAAGGGCACTTGACTCATTTAGAGAGCATGAAAAGACTTCATATCATGCAAACGCAAACACCTTATGGGCTAGATTTAAAGACACAAAGAGTACTGGTGATATTGTTCACAAATTACAAGCTGCAAACATCAAAAGAAGTAAATGACAGGTGATGCTATCTTGAGCGCATCATTGCTGTCACATTATTTCTGGGTAGGCAAGGGCTTTCTTTCAGGGGGTCACGATGAAACACATGGTAGTTTAAATAAAGGAAATTTTCTGGAATGCTTGCATCTATTGAAACAATTTGATCCTTTTCTACAAATGTATAAGGCACCTTCAAATGCCAGTTATATTTCTCCCCAAACTCAAAATGAGGTGATTGCATGTTGCACAGATGAGGTCATTTCAAAGATAGTTGCTGAACTTAACAGCTCAGGAATGTTTGCTGTTATGGCAGATGAAGCAAGAGACAAACATAAAGAGCAGCTGGTAGTTTGCGTGAGGTATATTATTAATTTATTTATTTATTAGCACATCAGTTTACAACCTTTGAGCCAGGGGCTCATTTTCAAAGGTACCTCATCACAAAGAGGACAATACAGCACAGACATTCATGTTACAGGATGTAGGATTACATGGAATTGACATACACTTTTGTGAAGAACATGATAGATACAGCAGTCATATACCTGGAACTGGAAGCATTACAGAGCATTTTATAGGATTCACAGAACTTAAATCTTTTAATGCTGACTCCATTGTGGAATCACTGCTAAAATGTCTCCAAGACAATGGAATTACAAATGCAAAATGTGTGGCACAGGCATATGATGGTGCCTCTGTTATGAGTGGGGCAGTAGGGAGAGTTCAAGCTAAGTTCCGCCAGCATCATCCAGAGGCTATGTATGTGCACTGCTATGCACATGAGCTGAATCTTGTACTTTGCCATACATGCAAATGTATTACTGAAGCAAGAGAATTTTTCTGCACTATGGAAACTGTGTATGAGTTTTTTAGCACTTCCCTTGCTCATCATCATGAGTTTGTCAATATACAGTGTCAGTTAGGCTTGAGTCCATCAGAGTTGGTCCAGTTGTCAGATACTCGCTGGTCTTGCCAGATCTGATCAATCAAGGCCTCGATGAACTGCTATGTAGCTGTACTTCAGTGCCGTGCTACTATTCACACTCCTAAAGCCATTGGACTGTTAGCATCCTTGCAAAAGTCAACCACAATTTACTGTCTGGTCATCTTTCATTCTCTCCTAAAGGTAACAGAAGGCATCCACAAAGTTTTACAAAGGGAAGATCTAGATCTATCCACTGCAGTAGATTTTGTTGACTCAGTTCATCACACTCTCGAAGAGATGCGGAGTGAGGACAGTAGCAATGAACTGTTTAAGGAAGCTGTGGATTTCTGTAACAAGAATAATGTGGAAATACATGACACAAACCGAAGAAAAAAACAGAAACAGATGGATGATTTTATTGTTGAGGCATCAGTGGGAATGCGGGACCAAACTTCTTTTCAAGTGAACTTTCAAAACAAGCTTTATTATCCATGCCTTGACAGAATGTCTGTTGAACGAAAGCAAAGATTTTCTAGTGTTGCAGTCGACATAATAAATGGCATCCGTGCATGCAACCCATCATCTGCAACATTCCTTTGCTCTAAATCTCTGGCACCTCTAGCTCATCACTATGGGATTGAACTGCAAAAGGAGGAATTGTTTGTTGCAAAACATTAGCTGAAACGAAAAATGGAAGAAAAACAAATTAATACAAATGAAGTTTATAAGCTACTAGACCCTTGTATGTTTCCAAAACTCAAGCAGTTGGTCCAGGCAGCACTCACTATTCCAGTGACAAGCTGTAGCTGTGAGCGCTCCTTTAGTGCACTGCGAAGGGTACATACATGGCTCAGAGGCACCATGACTCAAAACAGATTAAATGATCTTGCAATTCTAGCAATTGAAAAGAAAATGTGTTCTGTGTTATCATCAGATCAGGTAATTACACAATTTGCAAAGAAAAGCAACAGACCGCATCAGTTGTTATTACCACAGAAAGAAAGAGAACAGCATGGAGGAGAACAACAGAATGCACAAAAATAAAAATGATTAGGCAGTATTATTTAATGTTCTTTGTTGTTATTGTGTATTTCACTGCTGTATTTATGAATGTAGACTTTCCGGTCTGAGTCTGAGCAGAAAAATAAAACAAAATAGTTTATTAAAGGGCCCATATGACATGAGTATCAAATTAATGTCATGTGCTACCTTCATATGCCTGTGAGTCACATTTTCCAATTTTGGTTAGCACCGTGGTTAGGTGACATAGGTAGGATACAGTGTTGCTGCATATAAACATTAAAGAGCAACTGACACCTTTAATTTGGGAACACTCTGAAAAACCTAAAAAGCATGTTACATTTGGACACCATTCACATTGCATTTTTGTTATCTATCTTCTATAGATTTCTTCTCTACATTATTTATTACTGATTGCCTCTGCAGCTTGTTCCCTACTTGAATTGCATATGCTGTGTTGTGACATCACCTTCTATTGCCTATGGGAATAACAGTGATGACATCAAGTTGGTAAGAAACAGTAGGAGCCGATGAACACTCAAGAGAGCAGTGCCAGCAGATAGCCTGTTTCTGTTTCCATGCATATATGACCTCAGTAATAACCAGTAAGGATAAGAAATACAGAATGAATAAGTAATATATAGCTGCTTTGTGTACAAATATTTTTTTAAAGTTATTCTCAAGGTGTCAGTGGTTCTTTACTTCTTTAAGTTCCATTTTCTAGTACTTCTCTAAGTTCCCTTAGTGCATCAAGTATCATAGTTTACTCACAGATCATGGACCTGTGCTGTATGACTGTGTGGAAAATAATTTCATAAGGGTCACACTCAGCTCAGGGAGGGAGGCCACGGCGGCCCAGTCCTCCTCCGTGCCCAGCATACTTCTTAAATATCAGTAGATTTAGCCCAGATCTACTGATATTTACAAAATATGCTATTGATTCTATAACTTTTAATCTGCAACATGTAGTTTTTGCCTCTTAAGTAACAAGCCAACCAAAAAAAAAAGACAGAAAATAATGGAAAAGGAATGGGAGAAAAAAACAAACTGAAGTAGCAGAAAATGTGTTATTTTGCATGAGAGAGCACCAAAAGTTCTACAGCTTATGGGGGCCTAGGTGGCCCCCAGACCCCTGGCCTTTTGTTTGGGGCCCAGGCCCCTAGTGTTTATTCATGCTGGCAATGCCTCTGGTCCCCAGCATGGGATAGGGGATGGCACTGGGAGCCTACGGCAAAGTGGGGGGGAGGGGATCACAGTTGGTGGTTAAGAAAAGCAGAAGTCCAAGGAAAGGGGGCAGGGGTTCATACAAACACCAGCTGTCAATGGCCCTGCATTAAATTCCCCATTACATGAGGGAACAGCATGGTACTCTCACCATAATTTGATGTGCAACCATACATCAAGGATTGCAGTCTGCCACACTGCTTCCTTCCTGCTTTTACTCACCTACAAAAAGCTTGGGGTCACGTCTGCTTGCCTTAGTTCCACTCATTCTGGTCACTGCTTATGTAACTCCCTGAGGTTGATTTTTTGCATTAAACCAGTGCACTATGTCCCATATGTCCCCTATTTTCACCAATCATTACCACATTCTTTTAAGTTCTGTGTTTCACAGGATACTGAACTGGAAGCTCAACGCTGCAATGCTTCCTGACCAGTCTTGGAGTTCTTGGAAGTCTAACACTGCAAAGCTTCCTGACCAATCTTTCTTTCTTTCAAGTTCTGTGAGAAACAAGTGTAACCCCCAGGTGGCGCTATCCCAAAGGATACTACCCCTGCTTGCATGACAAGGCGCAGGTTGAGTGGCCTGAGCTCAGTAAACGGGTGCCTCCACCAGAAGGGTTGGTTTAAGGGTAGCGTAGCTGTTCTGGGTATAGCTGATATCCCCCCAATGGCTTGCACTGGTCAGCAGATAAACAATCACCATTAATATCAGATTACAATGTTCAACCCACTCTTGGCACATGTACCACCAGGGCTGGTTCAGCTGCACTGGACCTGGAGACCCCCTGTAAAACAGGACCTGAAATAGAACAGTGCAATGGCAATACAGTATCCCCTCCACAAAGGTACACACTAGCCAAGTTAAATGCAGAAAAAAACAGAATCTGGTTTATTCAGGGGATGTGAACAAGGGTAGGGCAGCAATCTGGCATTCTATTTCCTATGTGATTTAGTCAGGTTAAACATGCATGCACTAAGAGCCCCTCTAGCACAGTTACACACACCCTGGGTTCCCAGTTGTTACTCAGGCTAGAAGCATTGCCCTGGGTAAGCCGGCATTGCAGCTGTTGTTGGGGCCTTTAGAAAAGAAACAAACAACATGCACTTTAACCCACAATTTGTATTCTGGAGCTGGATGGCTCAGTTCATAATGATCAACCAAAACAAATCAGATGATACACAATACATATGAACATACAAATCTGCCAGCAGAACAGACCAACTGGCCTATCAAAGTCTGCCTGAGTGTGCAGCTAGCATCCTAGATTGCAGCTGCCCCAGCCTTCTCCCCTACTGTCCCTCTCATACCTGTCATAGCCCCTGCCCCCTAGACCCTTCCTCTTGCTTTGTCTGACTCCTTCTTAAAGCTTCTGACTGGCATACATGTTACCACACCTGCTGGTGGCACTTTCCAGTTAGACACCACCCTCTCAGTGAAGTAGTGCCTCCTCATCTCCCTTTTAAATGTCCCCCCTCCAACCTTAGTCTATGCCACCTCATCTCCCTACCTATCCTCAGTTTAAACACCCCTCAGTGCTAGGTTTATTTACTCCCATCAAGTATTTGAATGTTTCAATCATATCCCCCATCCCTCCTCTCCTCCAGTGTGTACATATTCAGCTCCTGCAGCCTAATGTCATAGTCCTTTCCTTCCGTCCTCTTTAACATTTTTGCTGTCCTCCTTGGTACCCTCTCCAGTAATTTTATATCTCTCTCCAGGTATGTCCTCCAGTACTGCACATAGTACTCCAAATGGGGTCTGACCAAGGATCTGTAGAGATACAGGATCACATCCCTATGCATGGATGATAAACCTCTTGCAATACAACCCAGTATCCTGTTTGCCTTAGCTGCTGCTTTCCTGCATTGGCAGAGTTGTTCATGCTCACTGTTATCAACACCCCAAGGTCCTTCTCCTCCTCAGTGATCCCTAGCCTCAACCCTCCAACCAGTAGTCCCTCCTATGGATTTTTGCCCCAAAGTGCATCACCTTACAGTTGAATCATAGCTCTCTCTTCTCCGACCATGTCTCTTGTTTGGTGAGGTCCCTGTGCAATTATTTCCATCTATCCTCTTCGTCCACCTCCACTCCCATTTTGATATCATCTGCGAACAGACTAACCCTGCTCCAAACTCCGTGTAGCTATATCAGAGATAAAGAGCCCAAATAGCACCATGCCCAGCATTGAACCCTGTGGCACCCCACTTGTCATTGCTCTGGGTGTCGAGAACTCCCCCCCCCCACAACCACTCTCTGCTCCCTCCCTTGTAACCAGTTCTCTATCCACTTTGTCAGCTTTTCCCCACCCCCACAGCAGTCAGCTTCCCCCTAGCCTCCCATGAAGCACTGTATCAAAGGCCTTGCTGATGTCCAAGTACAGGACTTTTACTGCATGACCCCCATCTAGCTCCCTTGTTACCCAGTCATAATTCTCTATTCGGTTTGTTTGACAAGACCTCCCTGAGACAAACCCATGTTGCTGCCCATCCCGGAGGCCATTACCCTCGAGGAATGCCACCAGCCTCTCCTTCAGTACAGTCTCCATAAGCTTCCACACTATGGAAGTGAGACTGACCAGCTGATAGTTTCCTGGCTCTTCCCTAGGCCCATTCCTGTGTATGGGCACCACGTGGGCCACCCTTCAATCCGGAGGCACACACCCCGTTTCCAGGGAGGTGTTGAACAGATCTGCCAGTGGCTCAGCCAACACCTCCACCATCTCCCTCAGCACCCTGGGGTGGATGCCATCAGGATCTGGTGCCTTGTCCACCCTTAACACCCTCAGCCCCTCTAGCACTCTTCTCTATGATCATTTTGTCTGTCACCTCCTCCCCCACCTTCTTCCACCCCCCCAAAGTCCATAATGGTAGTGGGTCCATTCCTCTTCTTAGTGAAAGCAGAGCAGAAGTACTCATTCAGTATTTCAGTTTGATCTTCTCCCTCTTCCACCTATTTCCCTCCCCACTTTATCCTCACTATACATTCTTTGCACTTCCTCTTTTCCCTGACATATCTAAAAAGGTCCTTCACCCCTCCCTTTAGGTCCTGTGCTAACCTTAATTCCCTGGAGGCCTTGGCTTTTTTTCACCCACCTGGCCACCTCATTGGACCAACTTCCATAAGCCTCCTTATGGTCTTCCTTCCTTGTTCTCCTGTACTTCCAATGCATAGCCCTCTTTGCCCTCACCCCCTGCAGCACTCACCGTTCAGCCAGCATGGTTTTCTGGCTCTACTCTTCTTACTCCTAGCACTAGTGCAGGCTACTGTGGCTTCCATTGCCCCAGCTTTAATAACTTCCCACTTTTGCTTTGCATCCATCCCCAGCCATATATCCTGGAGTCTCCCTTGCAGTATTTCTCCCATCCTCCCAAAGTCCACCCTCCTAAAGTTCACCACCTTCATACCCATGCCTTCAGTCTCCCTGCCCAACATGAATATGAACTACACTGTTTGGTGGTTGCTACCAGCTAGTGGGTCCTCAACCCTTACCTCCCCCCCACCTCATCATTTGCCAGTACCAGGTCCAGTGTGTTACCAAGCCTTGTAGGCCCACTTACCATTTGTGTTAGGAGGACATCCTGGATCACATACAGGAGCACCTGCTCCCTGGCGCTATTGGTGGCAGGGGTGCTCAAGTCATCCCCCACTATCACCACACTCCTCCTCCTCCTATATACCCTGCTTATCTGCTCTGCCAACTCCCCATCCAGTTCTCCTGACTGGATTTGTGGTCTGTACACCATCCCAGGCTCAGTTGTCTGCCCTTGAGAGTCCAGAAGCTGCACCCAAAGTGCCTCCGTCCTCCCATCCTCCCTCTCGTCCATCACACATTTGATCCCTTCTTTCACACAGAGTGCTACCCCCCCTCAACTCCCCGATCCCTCCTGTATATACTGTACACTGGGATTGCTAGATCCAAGTCATGGTACTCAGTGGCCCAAGTCTCTGTTACTGCAGCAACATCCACATTCCCCTCTGAGAGGAGTGCCTGAAGCTCCGCAATTTTGTTTACCAGGCTTCTTGCATTTAGGGAGACCATCTTCCATCCATATCCCTCCTTTCTCTCTCCCCTCTTCTCCTTGATCTGATCCCCTCCTCTAGGTAGTCCACGCCCTTTTTTCATCTTGTTATTACAGGGTGGTGGTGCCTTCTGCAATTCACACTGGCTACCCTGCATGCCCCTTCCCTGAGTCACTTCACCTCTGCCTTTATCCGTATCTAGGGGGGTGAGCTCACTAGGCTCCCCAATCTGGACCGTTCTACTATTCTCAGTCCTCTTGCCACCCCCCCAGTTTAAATCTAACTTAGTTGATATATACCCCTCAATTCCACCCTTTAGTACTCTCCTCCCCTGCCCACTCAAGTGTAGCCTGTCCCCTGCATACAAGTCACTATTCCCCCAGATTCTACCCCAGTTTGTCACTAAACCATAATTCTTGGTGTTGCACCATTCTCTCAGCCACTTGTTGAACTCCTCTATCCTGTCTTTCTTCCCCATGCTCGCACATGGTACCTGGAGTACCTCCAAGAATGCCAGTGACTCCCAAACCCCCTCACACTACCTGCCCAACTTCTCAAACCTCCCCTTCACCACTTCTACAGACTCCCCCACCAAGCTGTTTGTACCCATGTGCAACACTAGGTGAGGTTTCTTCCTCCCCTTCGATGCACACTTGAGCAGTGCCTGCCCTGCCCTTTCTGTGGTCAACCCAGGAATATCTTCAACCCAAATATGGCTGTGTCTTTCCCCTTTCCACCCCATCTGACCCCTTTCAGTACAGAATCCCCCAGCATGAGTATCCCTCTGTTCTTGTCCCTTACCCCTTTCCTCTCTTTTACCCTTTTCTCTACTCCAGAGTACATACTGCCCTGCCCCTTACACACTCCAGCTGTACCCTCTTTGTCTCCTGCAACTGTTCCCCCTGTTTTTACCTCACTCCCTGTCTCTGCCCTGCTCCTCTCATCCCCCCAATCATCTTACCAGCCTGACCTCTGCATATTGGGCTTTCCCTTTCAATCTTCCCTCCACTCCTGCTGATCTCCAACCCCTCCCCTATACCCTCCATTGCAGATTTTGAGCACCCATTACCCACGACCCACAATGATTTGAGCTTTGTTGCAGGGAACTACCCTGATGGTTACTCAGGTTTCGCAGACCAAGAGGCAGTACTGACAAGATGAAAACGTCACTATGATATGCTGTTTGCCAGGGGAAGCAGGGCCCACATGATGCACCATGATGGTCAATCTTGTTTGATGATGTTGAGCAGGGAGTCAAAGCCCCAAGTGGGTCTTTCATTGGATGAATCTCTGCAGCATGAGTGGCAGTCTAGGCCGAGATGGAGAGGTTGAGACCAGGTGAACAGTTTAGATCGCAGTCTATTTTAGGTGCTGGATGCAACGTCCAGCTAGTGCAACACATTCAGGAGTGTGGGGAACCAAATCATGACCCACACTACACATTCAGCACAATTATAACCAAAACAGCCAGATACCACAGTTTGGATGATAGTCCGGTTGCGATAAAGCAGTGTCTCTGTACAAATCATAAGCTCTGCAGTTCTCTCCAATTCCTGACAGGCCAATCGCTCCAGGAGTAAGTCTTTGGTCCACACCAGGCAAAATTTACTCTCTCACAATTCAGGATTCCTGTCTCAATAACAGCAATCTGGATAAAGCCTGATATCAGTTTGCAGGCTTCTTTACACTGGAAGATGGTAGCAAGCAGGCCAGACACAGCCTTCCCGCTGAATTCCAGCACTACCATGCAGGAGCTGCTGCTTGAATTACTTGAGCAGTTCACTCTCTCAACTCCAACTCTACACTGACACACTGCTGCAGGCAGCTCTGGGATTTCCCAGTGATCCAAAAGGTTTGGTTGGTTGGTCCATCAGTCTGTCACAGCAAGGGCCATTCCAGGTCCATTTAGGTGACAGACAGTAAAAATTTAAATTCCTACAGAAATTCGCTCCCACAAGACAACTGGGGACAGTCTCCATTTTAAGGTCCCGGTGGTACCGATTGGTCCAAACTGGCAGTCCAGTACCAAAATGGTGTTTCTAGGTAGATAGTCCATGCTGCAAAGGAAAGCAGGTTAGACAAACTATTATATTATTATTATTACTAAAGCAGATACTCAGAAAGCAATCACAGATCCTATTAGGGCTTCCTCTGTGCACTAAGAGATGACAGAATGAAGCAGCTGTAATGCTGCACGGGTGGGACTCGAGCCTGAAACCACTCGGTTCCACCCAAATAATTATAACCCATGAGATAGATACCTCTTAAAGAAACAGGCACAGAAGCTAACAGGGCACTCTCATGCAAGCACATTCAAATGATTTAGACACAGAACACCAGCCTGGCAGTGGGCCTTAGGCAGGCCCAGGAAGACATTTTAGGAACCACCATTTGTGGGGGGGAGGGTTACACCAGTGTAATATAAAAAAGGTGACTCCAGATAGGTAATTGTGCTGTTCCAGGCTGACAAATTGGAATCTTGTCCACAACATGGGTCTCAGTGGATCATAGAATATCATTTAATATTTATTTAATGATTTATGCAAGCAAACATTATGGGACATTGTCTAGGGTGTGGAAAAGAAATCTGGCAGACAGGGTGTGCAGCGTTTGCTGTGCAAGAGTGTTAATGAGAGTCAGGGCAGGCATGAAACAGATCAAAATCTAAACTATAATATAAAAGTGCCCAACAGGGTTAGACTGAATGGGGAGAGGCAGAATTGTTGAAGTTGAGCAAAGAATACTGGCAACACCTATTCTCCCCAAACTCTATGCAGTAAATGGGCAGCAACTGGAATCACAAAGGCTATGTAATATCCTCCAGAAGCATGTCTTTCGTACTGGGGCATTGATTGGTGAAAATATGGCTGCCCTGGGGCAGAGGTACTGATCAAGGGTATAAGACTAATAATTCCCCTCCCCAACTGCTATTCTGTAACAGGGTAGTGGTTTGGGATGCATAGATGGTACTCATCCCCTGATCCTCCTGCCATTCAGTGCCTTGTCAGTTTCCAGAGCTTAAGACTGCAGTCCCACCACCACATAGGACAGGTAGGATGGTAGTGTTTCTTCTGGTGGCTGAGGGTGGAGGAAGTTCTAGCATTGATCAGGCATATCCAACATTGTTCAGATAGAGTGAATGTTTTGCATGCTGGTGTTCCATCTTAGTTCCATTCTATCAAGACTTGAGTAAACTTTGTGAATGACAGGGTACAGTACACATTGCAAGTCCATTGGTTGACAGGATCCACCAGTGGGCTTCTAGGTGTACAATAGGTGTCATTCACAGACAGCTCTATCAGCAGGCAGCAGTGGCAGCATGCAGGTGGGTTGAGCTGCCCACTGACATTAGGACCATGCCATGATGGGGGCAGCGGGGTGGGGTGGGGTGCCTGAGTGGGTGGGGGGTCCACTGGACCACCAGGTTGACCTAAGGGATTATGGCGAATGTTTGATTAGGTCAAGCTGGTGGGAATGGGGTCAGTTATTATTCCTTTACCACCGCAGTGTGCAGCATAAAATCAGAGTGGTGGGCAGGAAGCGGGGTTCACATATGTTTTATTTACTCTTGAAGTGTGTGGCATACAATTGGAATGGCAGGCAGAGAGGCACTGGACTGTCAGAGTGGGAAAGTTGCCAACTCCAGTCTGCAGTACAGTGGCCTACATGCCAGTGGGTGAACACCCACTTATTCTACTTGTTGTAGATTTATCTTAAGGAGGTACATCTCCGGACTTACTCTAGGGATGCGCCTCCAATGTGGATTGTGAATGGGGCTGCACACCATATGCATGGGCATTCCCCCTGCACAACCCCCTACAGATGCATTACATAACATTAAGGGTGGTGTGTGATGCACATCAATTCCTTGCCAGAATTGCACCAGTGCACAAGTTGGGGTTGAACCGGCACATCTCAGATGTGCTGTGTGCATCATTTTTGTGACTCCTGCCCCTGGATTGGACAGTACTCCTGGACAGGTGAGTCCATTATCAAGTTGTTAGTGACTGCAAAATATGCTAAGTTAAAATCTCAAGTAATTAATAACTGAGCCATTTCTTGCATTTCAAGTAAAACAACTAAGAAATGTTCTAAGTCATATAAACAACTAACTCTCAAGATGGATTATGTTTAAGTAGAAAACTTCAATTAATTTCTAGCTATAGTATTTTTAGTCTCATTTCTCAACTAATGAATAAGTAAACAGAAACAATTCCCAACTAATTGCTAGATGGCAAAAGTTAAACATTAATTGAGAAAAACTCCTCAACCAATGATCAGGCATAATGCTTAACTTTTTAGTTAGCCATTACCTAATGAAAAGGTAATCACTAGTTATTTGCCAATTTATTTTTTTGTATGGGTGAGTAGCATAGTCTGTCTTACAATGTCATTAATGTAATGTCTGGACCATAGCTGGGTTTAAAACACAAGGAAACATCATTAAGGGGGTTATGAAGAACAAGAAGATGGCAAGAGACAGGGAACAGTCTGAGGGGAAGACTAATTCAGAGTAAAACATAACAGGGCATCAAGGGAGAATTTATGGACTTGTAGTATTTTTTGTCCTTTATTCCTTTAAAGTTTTCTTTTACCTAGGTAAACATTCCAAAATGAACCCCGATTAAAATATTTCACAGATTCCAAGTCATGTTAGCCAGCCAGCCAGTGCAGCAGTAGTGCTGCTGCCTGCAGCACTGATGACCCATGTTTGGAAGTGAGAACGGTGCATCAGAAGGTCAGCCAGAAAGAGGTTGGATGAGTGTCCTGGGGCCGCTCTTCACCTCCCAGGGGAGGGTTGTGGTTTTCCAACGTACTAGTGACACCCACTGGAGACTGGGTGTCCAGCAGCTGGGTCCACCTGGTGCTGTGGAGACATTGGCAGACGTCTGTGAGCTGGGTGCAGGAGTGCGCTCATCCTGTGATGACATAATTGCACGTCTGCACTGTTGGGGGAAACCAGGGGGAAAAAAAACTGTGTGGCTGCACAATGAGAGGTCCTCCAACCTTGCACTTGTTTCATGTCTACTGAAATTATTGCCATTGGCTCCTGTTGCTTATGAGCCATGATGAATAAAATGTAGCAGATGTCTTACATTCCTCTATGCCAACCTCCTCTTAATAAAGTTTTTCTCATATCTACTGATATATTTTAGGAGATATACTCTCAGTTGTTTCCCATGATTTGCTGCCATTATCATTATATCTTGATTTAAATCTGCTATCAGATTACACACATCCTTGCCTTCCTTGGAAATTAATGTAAGCATTGTTTGATTAAACTAATCTTGCAGTGCCCCCCCCCCCGATAACTATGATATACCATCCTTAGAAGTGGAAATATTAACTGTGGTGCAGATTTCCAATGAATATCTATTCCAAATCCATCAGGACCTAGTATTTTCCTCATACTGTAGGTAAGGAATAAATAATCTCATAAATTTCCTTAATCATAATTTTCTTACTTTAATCCTTCCCTTCTTCTTTCTTCAATTTAGATAAAATCAAGCTATTCTGAAATTACAACTATTATTACCCTTTGACTCTAGAAATATGAACTATATAAATCCCTGAAATATTAATAATCTCTTATTTATGCCTTTTGTATACAGCTTTAAAACTCTCTGATGATTCTTAACAGCAGTTATAACACCTCCCTAACTGAATTCTGAAGGAAAGAATAGTTGAGTACCTAGAGGTCAGTGGAGCACAGGATCCAAGGCAGCATGGGTTCACAGCGGGAAGATCATGTCAGACGAATCTAATAGATTTCTTTGACTGGGTGACCAAAGTAGTAGACCAGGGAGGGGCTGTGGACTTGGCCTACCTAGACTTTAGCAAGACATTTGACACAGTCCCACACAAAAGATTATTAGTCAAATTAACCAGCCTGGGAGTGGGTCCCAGGGTGGTAGCCTGGGTAAAACATTGGCTGGACAACAGGACACAGAAGGTAATTGTAAATGGAGTCCACTCTGAAGAAAGGGCAGTTACCAGTGGGGTACTGCAGGGTTCAGTATTGGGTCCAGTCCTTTTTAATGTCTTCATCAGTGACATTGCAGAGGGACTGGAAGGAAAAGTATGCCTTTTTGCAGATGACACAAAGATCTGTAACAGGGTTGATACACAAGGAGGCGTGGAAAGGATGAAAAGGGACTTGGCAAGGTTGGAGGAATGGTCAGATGTATGGCAGCTAGGATTCAATGCAAAAGTGCAAAATAATGCACCTGGGAAACAAGAACCCAGGGAAGAATACACAATGGGTGGGGAGGTAGTAACAACAACAAAACAGGAAAGGGACCTGGGGTAATCATATCAGGTGACCTTAAGGTTAGCAAGCAATGTGAGAAGGCAGTAGGGAGGGCCAGGGGTATGCTGGGATGTAGGGAGAGGCATCAGCAGCAGAAAACAGGAAGTTGTTATCCCTCTGTACAGACAGTTGGTGAGACCCCATCTGGAGTACTGTGTCCAGTTCTGGAGACCCCATCTCCGCAAGGACATAGGATAGAGGCAGTCCAGAGGAGGGCAACTAAAATGGTGCAGGGTCTGCAAGAGAAGCCGTATGAGGAGAGACTAAAGGAGCTTAATATGTATACCCTTGAGGAAAGAAGGGAGAGGGGGGACATGATAGAAACTTTCAAGTACCTCAAGGGAATCAACAAAGTCCAAGAGGGTAGCATCTTTCAGAAAAAGAGACTTGCAAGAACAAGGGGACACAATTTAAAGATAGAAGGAGGGCGGTTCAGGGGCAATGTGAGGAAGTATTATTTCACAGAGAGGGTAGTGGATGCATGGAACAGCCTTCCTGAGGAAGCTGTGGGGTCTAAAACTGTGGGAGAATTCAAGAATGCATGGGACAGACATAAGGCAATTCTTGTGGGGGCAGAAAGATATAGGCTGTTGGTTAACTAGGATCTGCGGCCTATCCTGTAGGTAGGGGAAATGGGCAGACTAGATGGGCCTAGAGGTCCTTATCTGCCATCAAAGTCTATGTTTCTATTCTATGTTTCTAACTTACAGGTATTTCTAAATCTTTCAGACCAACAACCTTACTGATCTATCTCCTTCAACAAATGCTTTTGCCCCATAGTACACAGCCACTTTCTCAGCTTAATATTAGTTATATGGTATTCCGTATGTTTGTTCTAGTAGCAGCCAGAACCGTTGGATACTTTCTGAGAGGTAGGATCTTTCTAGCTGTCCTATTTCCCTATCGAAAACCTTTTTTGTTTGCGCTTGTCTTTTCTCTTCAATGAGGCATAGCACATTAAATAACCTCTTGGGTGTCAGCGTGGCTTAGTTGGTAGCACATCTGCCTCTGGACCACAAGATAATGGGTTCTCGTCCCACAGTGGGATTGGAGTCATATCTAAAACGCTGGCACCCGAGTGCAGTATTGGGGGGATGCTGTACTGTTGGGGTGTGCCATTCTTCAGATGAGATATTAAACTGAGGTCCCTTCTACCCATCCTGGTGCCATCCTGGCAGTGTCCAGGTGGAAGTAAAAGAACTCAGGGCATTCTTCGCAAAGAGTAGGGGACATTCCTGGTACCCTGGCCAGTATTCCCCTTCCCATAAAACCATTTCATCTAATTGTCCAGGCTGTGTGTGGGTATTTATGTGCGATATGGCCACCACTAAACATTCACTCACTTTAGTACCAGACTAACATTGCTTGTACAGTACTTTGGGATACATTGTGTATGAAATGCACTATATAAATGCTGATTCTTCTTCTACTCCATAAGTGCTTGCCAATTAATACTTAGAGAGCTATATCAGCTTCATTATTAAATTTAAAATATAAATTGACTTGTTCTTCCAAGTTCTTATAAATCTTAAGGGGTCCAATTTTCAAAGCTCCCAGCATGGCACAAGGGACTTGCACTGCAAGGAATGGCGGAAAGTGCCCCTTGCACCAAAAGATGCAGTGTGAGAAATTCTCAAAGGCAGCCTGCATCAACCGCCGGCTGCCAGCACCAAACAGGGCTTGTGCCATACGTGCACCGCAAAATTGGTTGTGGCATGGTGCTAGTGGCTTGCAGCAGATGAAGGCTGCCAAATCCCCTAAATTGGTAATCTCATAACTTTCCTAGGGAGCACATTTCTAAGTACCATTAGACCAGGCATGGATGGTCTAAAAGTGCTTAAAAATTTGCCCTCTTGGAGAGTTGAGCAATTTGTGGCAATGTGCTAAAGCCCCCCCTCCACAGCCCCAATCCTGTTATTAAAATAAGTCCCTGGTAGTCTAGTGTACTCCCTGTCAAGCCACGATCCCCCTTATGTAAAATTACATCATCCCTAGTGATCTAGCAGAGCCCCTCCCAATCCCTGATCCACAGTTATAAAATATTATATCATCCCAGGTGATCTAATGGACCCCCCGCTTCCAAGCCCTGATTCCCATTTATAAAATATTTTAAATAATCCCTGGTGATCTAGTGGACCCCCCTCCCAAGCCCCGACCCCTAACTATGAAAAATTAAATCATCCCTGGTGGTCTAGCGGACCCTCCACGAGCTCCAAATCCCCTTTATGTAAAATTACCACATCCCTGGTGGTCTAGTGGCCACTCACCCTAGCAGGCAGTACCCCACAACCCTGCTCCCCATCCCAAAATTGAGTAGATGACTGGCACAGCCCACATCACACCACAATGACCAGCTGCTGACAGAGTTCTCAATGAGCACGTACTGTATTCAGTACACGCTCATTGATTGACATTTCAGTGGGCTGTCAGTCACTGAGTGCATACAGTATACAGTATGTGTCCATTGAGTGATCAGTCAGCAGCTGGTCATGGTGGTGAGCAGTGGGCTGTGCCAGTGGCCAGCACAGTTTCAGGATGGAGAGAGTGGGTTGATGTGGCAATACCTGCTGTAGTGGGGGGGGGTGAGGGTCCACTAGATGATGAGGGTTGTGGAAATTTTACATAACGGGGCATCAGTTCTTGTGGGAGGGGACCAATAGATCATCAGGGATGATTTGCTTTTTCATAACCTGGGATCTGGGCTTTGGAGGGGGTGATTCGCTAGATCACAGGGATGATATCATATTTCATAACCAGGGATTGGGGCTTGGGATAGGGGGGTATGCTAGATCACCAGGGATGATTTAATTTCACATTAGGAGGAATCAGGGCTTGGGAGAGGAGCCAATAGACCACCAGGGAAGATTTAATTTTACATAAGGGTGATCAGGGCTTGGAAGGGGGTACACTAGATCCCCAGGGATGTGCTAGAGTGGTGCACAGCCACCCCACAGCTTGCAGCAAACCCTCTGGATGCACCATCTGTTTGGCACATAGCTGTACAGTTGGGGTTGCCATAGGCCAAGGGACTGTGCCACCTGAATCCTGCCTGGTAGAGAATCAGGTGTAGGGTCCATGGTGCACCAGGCTTTGACACAAGTTACCTTTTGCTGCAGCTTGTATCAGTCTAGGGGCCCTTTGAGAATTGAGCCCTGGATCTTGCAGAGGAAATTTCCAGTGTCTTTTTTGTGAAGTAGATAATTTTTGCACAGTCTGATAAATTAGGAGCTTATGGTCAGAAATTACCCATATCAGGGGTGGGATATTCAAAATTACGCAAAACAGAGCACCACAATTTGCACTCCACCTTGCAATAGCCAAGATGCCTGAAGATGCTATATTCAGTGGAACAGCACATTGGTGCTATCCGATTAAATATATGGCCATGTCAACCCAGCACTAAGCTACTTAGCACTGCTCAAACATGGCTTCTGAAATAGGGTGATGAGAACATAACAGAAACTGGCACCAACACCATTTGAACCAAAAATAGTATATTGATTTTTGTAACATTACAAGTACAACATTTTGAACTTAAACTAAGAGTAGACAATCCCCACTAAATGCCCTTACCAGTTTCATACATGCACACTTCCTCAGGGATACATAGCTCACAGAGTGCGTACTATATACTGTGTGTGATCATTCAGAGCTCAGTCAGTGGCTGGCCATGGTGGTGAGAGGTGGGCTGGTCCAGTCACCCACTAAGACATGGGATGGGGGAACAATGTTGTCGGACACTGCTGGGTGGGGGGTCCACTAGACCACCAGGTATTTCCAGCTTTAACTTCAAGGAGGATTGGGGCTGCAAATGTGATATGATAGGTGACTGTGACTGGGGGGAGGCACTAGACTACCAAGGGTACTCATTAACATAGTAAGGGGGGATTAGGGCTTGGGGGGCACTAGACTACCAGGGGTATTTATTTATTTATTTATTCAATTACTAGGATTATAAATAACTTTGTACCAGGGTTTCTTTTTCAAACATTCCACATCAAGGAAACAGGCAATATATACATAGGTGAAAAAAATAAAAGTAAGGTATTAACAGAGTAGAGTTCTGCAGCAAGTGATAAAGAAATGTTACAATTGGTAAACAAGTGGTACAGAAATGTTACCCTTGGTAAAATGGCTTAACAACAATAATAATACATACAGCAGAACAGGCAAGATTGCAGTCCAAATATAGTAGACTTGGTACATATAAGAGCTAAGCAAGGAATAAAATCAGTATGATATGAAACCTGCAGGGGGGAGTATAGGAGAGAAGTGGGTAGGAAGAGGTGGAGTGTTGGAAGTAGCAACTACACAGGTAGGAGATAGGGTAACTGGAGGTTAGGGGTGGTGCCAACTAGGTAAGCCAGGGGCCAAGGGGAGCAGCAAATGTGATCTAGAGGGCATAGTCACATTTACACAGTGTTGTAAGGTGTCCACGAAGTTTGGATGTGAATGTGCCTAGTCTGGATTCAGGAAGAACTTCAGACTGACAGATGATCAGGGCTGGGGAGGCCACTAGACTGCCAGGGGTATTCACTAGCATACTGAGGGGTGATCAGGGCTTGGGGGGCACTAGACTACCAGGGGTATTTTTTGAAGATGGATGGGTGATCAGAGTGGGAGGGCACTAGACTACCAAGGGTATTTTTTAAAGACTGATGGGCAATCGGGGCTGGGGGGGGCAATAGACTACCAGGGTTGTTTATTTTTATACATAGGGATGATGAAGGATAGAGAGGTGGCACACTGGTGCACCCTCCCAGAGGATATCTAAGTACCATTAGACCAGCCCTTGGCTGGTCTAATGTTACTTAGACCATTGCCCTCTGGAAGGGTTTTGAGAATAGCAAGGTTGGGGACGTGGCAGCCTGCGAATGCCACAAGCCCCTTAGTACCATGTCACAGCCCATTTTGTGGTGCACGGCTGGTGCGTGCCCCCTTTAGCACAAGCAGCCTGTGTTTGACACTGGCTGCTTTTGAGAAGAGCTCCTGGTGCATTTTGTGATGCAAGGTGCCACATGGATCATTTATCTATGATGCAGGCACCTTTTGTCATTCAAAGGGCTTTGAGAATAATGTTTTCTGTTTTTGACTTGGTGTCACAATGGCTTGCTGTGACAAAGCTGTACAGCATGGTGGTGTACCCCATGGTCATACAAAAAATTCACAAGCAGCACAATTTTCCTGATAAAATTTGTTTAAAATATCATTTGTGGCACCTAATGACAGAAATACTATAGCTAAGATTGTATGAGGACAGGAATGCCAGGTAAGACCATCTAAATATCAAACAACATGAAAAACTATTATTTGATGCTGTATCAGTTTGTGACTCACTTACTCTATTTTGTAGGTTTCCACCATGCATGACAACCTTAGGAACTCTCACAAATGGACCATCTATGTACTAAAATCACATTTTCTCTGCCATAGTACATCACACAGGCATTGGGTTTTCTGTTTCACCAAGGTTAGCAGATATCGCACCACCTGCACCATAGCGTAACTAGGAAGGAGAAGCTGAGCAGATCTGATGCGCCATAGCACAACTAGGGATGTTCAGCTGAGCAGTCCAGAGACAGCATAGCACAACCAGGGACACCCCCCAGCAGCAGGGCAGTAATGCAACTGCACAACCAGGGAGGTAGACGCCCACCACCCATGCCACAGATGGGCAGAGGAACACACAGCAGAACAGATGTCCCCCCACACCCCATGCACTGCACAACTGGGGGAGAGCTGAAAATAACCATTGGCCCATGGAGATAAGCAACCAACCCACAGCTGGGCCATGGTGCCCCATCACACCCCCTGGCAAGCAGTGACTGGCACACAAGGAGGGCTGACCACCCCATGCCACACCATCCCCCCAATGCAGAGCACACCCTGCACCGTGACCCCCAGACACCCTGCCCAGGAGCAGTGTCCACCACTGCAGGAAACCCCATGCATGCCACCACCCCCACTGTGACAATGCAACCCTGTGCACCACAGAACCATGCAAGGCAGCCCCACCACAAGCACCCATCAGTGGGTGGCAGCACACAGCAATGCAATGACGGCATACACAGTACCACCATGCACAGTTCCCCCTGAGGTACAGCTGAAAAACTGACCATGATTCAGCACACGAGGTACCCCACACGGGACAGGGCATGCCCCGGACACCACCACCAGTGGTACAGCACCCTGCACACCCTCCAAAGGACACAACCCGACCCAGCACTGGCCACAACAGCCAGCACAGACACCCACAGCGGTGTGTGGAAGCATGCATCACACTGGATGCCACACAGTGCATGAACAAACACCCACCCATACCCAAGGGCACAACAACACAGGGACGCAGTAGCAGGGCAACCAAGCCCCCAGCGTGGGCCCATGGAAACTGTGTACACACAGCCTGCAGTCATCCATGGCATAGGAGTGCCAGCCACCCTGCACAGGCACTGTGGACATGTACGCCACCATCATTTGCCTGGAGCACAAGTCACAGACAGTGGTGCATATCCCCTGCAACACACACAAGCCACAGCATGGAGGTGGGACAACAACTGCGGAGGCCACAGTGTCACCTGAGGCAGACATGCACCACACCAGTGACAGGAGGCAACCCAGCATTGTGACGGGTACAGTGGCTGCCCTGCATGGACAGCCATCACTGACATGCCAGCAGACCGTGCAGGTCACAGACATGCAAGGGTGTCAGCTGCACAGGCCATGGATGGGCTGACAGGGGCACCATGGACAGAGAGCATGCACCATGGACCACTGCACACAGTCATCCAGTGCACAGGGCACAACACACACACCACAGACACTGACTGATATCTACCCCCACACCATAGTCACCTCCCCACGGACACACACACATACCCATGACTGCACCACCCCTGATGCCATGCACACCACTGCAGCTGTGCATCTATAACCTGCTGCAAATCAGAGACTACCACAGTATTCATATCAAAAGATTTGTATTCAAAAAACATATCAAAAGGAACTATTTACAAAACTATGTACAAAGTTGGGGAGGCCACAAACAAGGTGGGGGTGGGTAAGGGCAGGGGTGAACAAATGGGACAGGAAAGGAGGTGTGAGGTGGGTCCAGGAGGTAGGGATATCAGGGGCAGAGGGATGATCAACGGGGGCCCCGCTCCCCGCTCTGGCTGCTCCGCCTCCGGTGCCTTCTTCAGACCCCAAGCCGGTCAGTCCATTGCAGGATCTCCAAAGAAGCCCTGGCCACATTGAGGATCTCCTGCAATGCGTCCCTAATCTCCTGCAGCTGACGGACAGCTAGGACAAGGGAGCACAATCAATGGGTGTGAATGCACAGCCCCATACAGCCCACCCACTGTGCATGGTATACGGCCATTGGACATGCCTCTGTGATGGTGTCTGACCACCCACAGTGATCATGTCCACAAGACCTGCCCACCCAGGCGCATACAGCCATGTGGAATGCTGCACACACCCACCAGCCAAGTCATGCACAGCACCACCGTGGCTGTTTAGTGACATGGCTATGTGGTGCGAAGGCAGTGGCACAGCCATGTACCCGGTGCACGCATGGACCACCATCGATGCACTCCCAGACATGCAGTGCCACTGGACAGTGCTGACTGTAACAAGTTGCACGCATGGCAGTGGTGTCAAAGGATGGTGGCCATGCCCCACTGCCCACCCTGTTACACATCATGCAATAGTAATCATGGAGGTATGGCACTCACCATCATCAGGCCGGTCCCTCGGGCGCTGTTGACCGTCGCCCCTCCTAGCAGCCTTGTCCTCCTGCTGGCACCACAACTCCCAGGCTAGATGCCTCTCCTCCAGCCCTGTGGTGCAAACATGGAGAAAGGAACATCAGTACAATCCTGTAGCAAAGTCCCCCTGCCCCCATGTCTGTGCACTCCCACCCAGCCAGACCCAACCACCCCACACCCTGATAATACCACCACAGCCAACACCGGATGGTGCCTCCCCCATGTCCCGGACACATACAACCATGTTACCCATATGGAAGATAAAGGTGTGCGGACGTAACACCTACCTGGCTGTGGCACCGGACCACTCCTGGCACGTCCCCACAGGTGGGCAAGCAGGTCTGGTTCCCTCCTCTGCAGGTCACCATACCTGTGGCGGCACTGCTCCGCTGTCCACCCTCTTCCTGTGGCCTCTTCCAGGGCATTGGCCACCTCCTCTGACACCTGGCTCCTGGATCCGTCCAGGGGTGCCTCCCCAAACAGTGGGCCATAGAGTGGCTCTACTGTGGCCACTAGGTTGGCCAGTTCTACTTGGGTCCACTGTGCAGCCCTCGTCCGTGCCATTCTACTTGCTCAGTCGGCTCAAAATGGTACTCTACAGTGCGGTTCCACCACGTGCAGATGCTGCACCGTACAGCGCTGCCATTCCCTATCGTACTGTCACCAAACAGCGCGATAGTGGTGCACCCATGCCTGACGCATGGTGCCTAGGGGGCAAAGGTCAGGTACAGGGTCAAGGGGCTTTGGTGCATGGACAGGCACAGCACTATTGGACCCCAATGTGTGTAGTGTGATTGGATGCCTGTGTGCTACCTCCAGTAGGGGCCTACCATGCTGTTGCCCCAGTGCGCCTATGATGGCCCAGTGCCACAGCGCCATATAGGTGAACATCGCTGTAGCGCCACTGGCACAATGGTGGCTGTGCCCTGCATTGCTTCCCATGCACAGCACATCAGCAGCACGGCAGACGCCTGCGTCAGCAACCTGGTGATGCGCAGTGAGGTGTGTACTGCGCATGTCACAGAACTGTGCCTTTGGCTCAGCACGTACAACACAATTGCACAAAGCGCAACAGCGCGATATTCAGTCATCATATGCAAATCATCTAATCAGCCTTTCAATGGTGCAGCACTGCAATTTGCATCCACTTAAAATTGCGCCTCACCACATTTGCATGGGTTGCGCTATAAAAGTGTGACATTGGGCTGCTCTGGCCATAGTCGGTTACTGCAGTCTATTGGTGAGTTGCATGCTGTTCGTGAGTGTGGACTGTTGATCTTGGGACATGCATGGGACTGCACAGTCACAGGTAACAACTTTCATTCTTACAGGCTAAATAATGACCAAGCATGTTGTGGGAGAGGAGGAACACAGTGATGGGAGGAGGAGGAGGCCTAATTTCACCAAGGCTGAAACCGATGCCCTGTTTGATGCCTACCTGGATCAGGAGCCACTTCTCAGCAGATGGCAGGGAACACCACAGGCCCGTGCTGCTGCATGAGAGGAGGTGGCGCCTGCAGTGAACCTGCATGGCAGCCTCCAGTGCTCCATGCAGGAGTGCAAGAAGAAGATGGGCACAGACAGGAGGAGGATAAAGGAGAAGGTGGCTGCCATCAGGGCAGTATGAGCTGCGACAGGTGGGGGACAGCCAGAGGTGGTACACCTGACCCCACAGGAGGAGAGGATTGCTGGAAGCATGCAGCGTAGTGCCATTGAGGGTGTTCCGGGTAGTGGCTTCCAGATGGGTGGTAGCCCGTCACTGCATGCTAGGTCTTGGTCTGTCTATTGGGGGGGCAGGGTAGGTAACATGCAATAACGCACCTCTGTTTTCCCTTACAGATCCTGAGCATCTGCATGGGTCAGCAGTGGGGGGCCTGTCCACTGAGGACAGTCAGATGGAGGAGGAGGAGGGGGAGGGCCCTTCCACCTCCACAGGTATACGTGGCTCAGTGCGACAGTGGGCCCGCCTGGCTGTCCAGACTGATGTTGTTGGAACAGGTGTGGAGGAGGCCCTGCCCGTGTCCCAATGTGCCAGCATCCACGGATGCCAGCATGCTGTGACTCGGGCTGGTGATGGGTCCATCACTGATGATGATGTCGCTAGCAGCATGGGCAGTGACACGTGTGTGCCACGGAATGGCCACACAGCAGGTAACATTGCGGCCATGGCTGTGGGTGGTGCTGCCGTGGAGGCCTGCGTGTCATCACAGGCCCAGCCTGTGCCTGTCACAACCAGTGGAGCAGCACTGGTGTGTGTACAGGACAGTGGGACTGTTGCTGCCACTGCGGCGGCACCAGTGAGCCCTGGTGAGTGGCAGCCGGAGGGGCAGCATCAGCAGTCGGCCAATGGGCTTGGGGGTACAGGGTCAAGGGGTGGCGTCAGTGCACTGCCTGTGGACATGCCCAGGCCTGGTCCTGGTGTGCAGCACCCACCCTCAAGGGGTGTTGGGCATCAGGACTGCACACATCCTGAGAGACAGGATGCCGAGGAGGCAGATGACCTCTTGGATGAGCACACCTGCATACTGCAAGCATCAGTCCACCAGCAGATGCGGCTTGCAACGTCGGTGGATGCACTGCGTGCGGCTCTGGAGTGGGCAGAGGAGCGTCGCAGCAGAGACACCGCTCTGATCCTGGCTGGGATGGACCACTTGCAGGAGGATGTGACCGCTGCCATTGACAGGCAGACACAGGCATTCACTGCTGTCATGGCCACAATGGGCACACAGTCATGTGCCCATGCATCGCAGACACCACGCAGTGCACTGTCCACCCCCCGTTCCCAGTATCGTGTGACACCCTTCTTGTTGACACCGGGTTCAGCTGTGGGCATTCTGAGCACGCATGGCACAGGCATGTTTGGTGTAATGCAGACCCCTGCATGAGCATGGTCGCGTTCATGCAGTGGAACCCCTCGGGGACCATCAGTGCCACCCCATGAGGCCAGTGATTGGCCTGTCAGTGCTGGTGGGTCTTGGTGGGGCCACCCATGCATTCGTGGTGGCCGGGACACTGTGGCGCGTGACTAACCTGTCTCTCAACATGGCTACTGTCTGGTGCTGCCCTGTGTGCATTGTGTCTTTCAGTGGGCATTGCACGGGTGGGTACCCGGCCCTGCACACAGACACACAGTCCATCTGCACACCCTCCCGGCTGCTGTCCACAGTTGTGTGTGCATAATGATGCCTGCATTGAGCTGTACACCAATGTGCAATGGTGCTCAGCATCTGACACACACAAGGACAGGCAGTGGGCGTGGTGGTCTGTGGACATGTGTGTGGCTAGGGGTGGCATTCTGGGTAGGTGTGCCTCCTACCCTTTGTGCATGTCTGGTATGTTGTGTGTGTGTGTGTGTGTGTGTGTGTGTGTCCATCCATGTGGCATGTTAGACCTCACCCATCCCTGGTTGTGTGTGTGGTTCCATGCCTGGCCACTTCCCTTGATGGAATGCACCCCTGGTGTGTATCCATGCATGTTTTTGGGTTGTGCCTTACCCGCTGTTGATTGCACATGGCTCCATGACTTACCTGGGTTGGCTGAAGTGCTCCTCTGTGATGGTGTCCCGGTGCAGCTGTGCCAGCTGAAGCAGTCGGGGGTCCCGTCGCCCAAGGGGAGGCTGCCCATTACCATTGTCGCCGGTGTCATCATCGTCCCCATCACTGTCCCCCTCTTCGACCTGTACAGCTATCCCACATTCATTGGCCATGTTGTGCAGGATGCAACAGGCCAGGAATAGCCCGCAGGCCTTTGAGGGGCTGTACTGTAGGGCACCGCCAGAAGTGTCCAGGCAACAGAAATGTGCCTTCAGCATCCTGAACACCCGCATAATGACATTACATGTGGTGGCGTGTGCCTCATTGTAGCATTGCTGTGATGGGGTTGTGGGCCGCCAGTAGGGTGTGAGCAGCCAGGGACAGAGTGGGTATCCACTGTCACCTGTGTGTAGAGGGTGGAGGTTAGTTTGGTGATCAGCATCGTGCTGCCCCGGGCCATGTAGGCCACTACCCATGTCAACTCTGACCATGCCCTCCAGGCCCTATGATTGTCCATGTAGTTTGCATACTCACCCACTAGGTGGCCAGTGGGGACATTCCCACTCTCGAATCTGTGGCACAGTGCTTACTGCTGCCAGATGAAGGCATCATGTGCTCCCACAGGGTGCATGGCACAGACATTGATTATGTGCCCCTTGGCATCGCACACCACCTGGCAGTTGATGCTGGCATAACCCTTGCAATTTATATATCCGGCTTCCTCGGGGCCAGATGGTGTATGGATGGCCGCATGGGTGCAGTCTATTGCCCCTAGCATGCCAGGCATACGTGCTACCCTGTGAAACTCCTGTATGTTTGCTGTGCGCTCGGCCGGTGTGCTGCGGAAATGGATGTACTCCGCAGCATGTGGCAGCAATGCAGTGAGGAATTTGGTGAGGTGGCATGACGTGGCTGACTGGGTTATGCCTGTGGTACCCCCAGTTGGTCTCTGGAAGGTACCCATGGTGAGCAAGCACATGCAAGCTGTCACTTTCATCTCCACTGACAGGGCATGGCTCTGTCGTGTGGGTGCCTGTATCACATCACTGCACAGCTCACAGAGCCACCTCAGAATTGCCTGATTCAGGTGGTACCAAACCACAATCTCGGTATCACTGTACAGCTCGAAGCTGGTGCGGGCTCGGTACTGCCTGTTGGGGGCATACCGCTGACAGGCCCTTCCACGGCCATGCCCTCCTGCTGCCCGCCTTCTCACCCCCCTCATTATGGCCTCCATCTGGATGGTGGCACTGGCCATGTCCCTGGCTTGTTCTCACCCCCCCGGCAGCTGTTTCTGTATTCCCCCGCTGTCCTGGCTGCTACTTCCCCTGCACCAGGAACACCTGTCTGTGCTGGCCTCACTGCTGTGTGGTGTACTTCCCCCTTCTGCACTGTCTCCCCACACCTTCCCCTGTGCCTGTTGCTTCCAGGTGCCTTTTCCTGCCTGGCCCTGTGTGTCCCTGCTGCCCAATTTTCCCTGCTATCTTTGGCTGTCATGTGGCTTCCCTGTAGCGTTCTTGTGCCTCTCCCTTGCTCCCTTTTATTTTGGCTCATTTCTGCTATGGCGCAACTTCCGCTTGCTCCCCTATTGCGCATGGCGCGTGTTGCTAAATATTGCACTGCGCCATTTATGCATGGTTCCTCCCCCTTCAGTTACGCATGCATTCATTATCATTGCACTGTTGCTCAGTGTGATTTGGGGGGTGCAACTGCCTCCTGCTGAATATCGCAGAATGGCACATTTTCGGACTTACGCAGGCTCAACCCTGTTGCACATGGCTCAACTCTTTTGAATATCTGGGCTATAATCAGCACAATTTTGGTGAACTACATCAAACATTTTAATTTGTGGCTCCTGTCCACAGGCTGTATAATATCAGTAATGACAGATAAAACCATCTCAGTATCAAACAACATGAACAACTATAAATCCACCATGCACAACAACCTTGAGAAATCTTCATAATGGACCATCTCTGTACCAAAAACACATTTTCTCAGCCATAGTACATTACACAGACACAAATATTTATGTTTTTGATGCAGTGTCACCAGCGCTTGCTTAAACAACACTGGAAGGAATAGTGGCATATTCCATTGTCACACAAAAAAGCACAATTTTGTTAAAAAGTCAAAAATCCCATAAACAGCAGTAGATTATTACATCTGAGGTAGTTTGTGGTCAGGAATGCCAGGTAAGACCATCTCAACACTAAATAACCTGAAAAACTATGATCTGGAGTGAAACATAGAAAGATAGGGCCTGATTCTAAAAGAGTTACGCCTGGCATAACCGCACTTGCACCAAACAGAATGGCGCAAGTAACAAGTTACACCAGCAGTTGCAATGTGCAGGATTCTACAAAGTGCATTTATGGCAGCAGTTGTGCCATAAAACCCCTGCGACATGGCGCTGGGGATTTACGGCACCAGTTGTGCCCTGTTCTAGTAGGGCAGCAACAAAGTCCCCAAAGTTGGGATTCTACAAGAACCCCCGGAGAACCATCAACATAAGTTACATTAGCATTTAACTGGTGTAACTGTACATATACCCTCCAGGGGTTCTGTAGACCCACTGCACCCACTCCACAATATGCTGCCCCATGCCTAGAACACCCCCGTTGACACCCCACAGGGCATCCCACAACCCCCTAGCCCCCGATCCCCCATAGCAGAGGTGCCCAGCTGGGCATCTCACACCCCCAGCACCCAGAACCCCCAAACCATAAATGCCCTGCAGGGCAGCCCACATACATTATTTCCCCAAACCCCACATTGCTATCAGACCCACAGGGCAGCTTTGTTCCCTTCCCAGGATTTGGTTCCCACCCCATTGCACAGATCCCTGCAGTGCAGCAAACCATTAAATTAAATATCACCCCATACTTCCTGGTAGTCTAGTGGCCCCCAACCCCCCCAGCATGGCCAATACACCCCACCTCTCAGACCCATCCCCAGCCAGCGACTGGCACAGACCATCTCTCACCTCCATGGCCAGCTGCTGACTGAGTTCTGAAGGAGTGCTTCCTGTATTGACATGCTCAGAAATGAATGAATACTCATTCATTTCTGACCGCGTCTATACAATAAGCGCTCTTGCGGAGCTCAGTTGGTGGCTGGCCATGGAGGCAAGAGGTCTGGCACTGCTAGGTGGGGTGAGTGGAGGGGTTACTAGATTACTAGGGATCTTGGGAGTTATTTATTCTTTTACCATTTGTGGCACTAAATTCGGGTTTGGTTAATGGATCGGGGGGGAATGGAGTTGCCCTGCAGGGCTATTACTGTTCCAAGGATCAGGGGCTGGGGACACAGCTTTCCTGTGGGGCAGTGTGGATGTGGGATCTCATGGGCTGGGGACACTACTGCCCTCTGGTACACTTGGGAGCACTTGCACTTGTGCTGGGGGCTGCAACTGCGAGCATGCCCCTTGTACGCCCTTTGTTTGGCATAGCATCCGCATATTGCAAGTAGCAGGACTTAGCTGCGAGGAGCCTATTACTTCTAAAATAGGGTGCAGGGTCCATGTTGCAACTGCATTTGGCGCAAGTTGCCTTTGGCGGTGACTTGCGCCAAGCTTCTAGAATCCCGCCCATAGGGTATGCCTTCAAAACAGCAGTTGAATAACAGCACACTGAAATGCACACCTATGGAAACCCTGTGAGAGAAAACAGTGAAATGGATATAACAGTGTGGATATATTATAGTATGCAATTCATTCATGCCCCCTGACTCTTTCCCTCCTTGACTGGAAATTCTAAATCACCCCTTCCCTCCCGAGTTGCGTAACCTCAGATTTGCAATAGTAAATTTCCAAGTTGCCCCCCGCCAGAGTTGGAATAGTTTATCAACCTCCCCCCCAGGAGTTGCAATACTAAATCCCCCCCTTGAGTTGCCTCCCCTCTCCCAGAGCTGTAATACTAAATCTTCCCCCACCGGAGTTGGAATACTTCCTTGCCATGCTGTCATTGATGTCCATGATATTTGTGAAGTGTGGTTTTCTGGGTCAACATTTTGTCTGTGCTGTTATCGACCATGCTGCCTTTGTTTTAGGAGTCTTGTGGTGGACCTGAATCATAGATATCGATAGCAGATAAGGATCACTTAGCCCACCTAGTCTACTCATTTTTCTTACCTACTGTAACACCATAGACCTTATTTGATCTCCAGCTTTACCCCTTCCCTAAATCTAAGTTTCATTTGTGCCTATAATATGCATTCTTGCCATTTGCATTCAGTTTGTAACACTTTTTCACCATGCATGACAAGCTTGAAAAATCTCCAAAATTAACCTATCCATACTTAAAACACATTTTTTCTGCTAGAGTAAATCACACTGACATACAATTTTCTTTAATAATGCAGTGTCAACTGGGTTGAAAGAAACAATACTGTATGACATGGTGGCATGCCCCATTGTGGCACAATAAATTCCCAGTCAGCACAATTTTGGTGCAGTAAGTCAAAAATTCTCATTTGTGGCTCCCATGGATGGCAATACAACTATATCTGAAGTTGTATGAGATCAGGAATGCCAGGTATGATTGCTTCAGTAGTGAACAACATGAAAAACTAAGGTGTGTTGTGGTACCATGCAGATTGCAATACATGTTCATCTTTTTTGTAGGTTTCCACCAAGCGTGACAATCTTGAGAAATCTCCAAATTGAACCACCGCAGTACTAAAAACATGTTTCCTCAGCCATTGTACATTGCATAGACATCAGGTTTTCTGTTTTGCATGCAGTGGGACCTTGGCATTTATAATTTATACTGTGTAGTATTGCCAGGTAACATGGTGCCACATTGAATGTTTCAAATGATTGGAACATTTGGGAACAATGTGTCATTTTTTTCATACTTTGGCACCTATTGCTACCACAGAAATTGTATATTTGAGGTTTTTCTACCATAAGGATACCTAGAAATGGAAGTACAACACCAGGCTACATGAAAATGTATGATTGTTGTTTGCAACATTTGGTTAAAATGATGATTTTGTCCTTTTCATGTGTATTCACAATGTGCAGCAATTCTGTGAAATCTCTATTACTTACACTTGATTAATGTCAGATCTGATTTATTCAGCCATAGTGCCTTGCAGAGACATTAGATTTTCTGTTTAGGATGAGGTGGGACCTGCGCTTTCATAATTGAATGGTTTGGCATTGTTGAGCAACATGGGGCCACACAAAATGTTAAAAATGCTGAGAATTCTGATTAAAAAAGTGACATTTTCTTCACTTTGTGCATCAAAGTCTAGCACAAAATCATATGTCTGCAGTTTTGCTGCCCTAAGGTTGCCTGGATGTGGTGTCACAGCACCAGACTAAATTAAAAATCATGATAGGGGTTTACATAATTGAGTTTATGACACAATTTCATTCTGTAATCTAAAACGCAATTTATTTAAAAAATGTAAAAATGCAAAAAAAGTGAGTTTTATATATATATATATATATATATATACACAAAATCACACATGCCCACACAATGCAAAGCATCATGGGCAGCATATGCAAATCACCACAGAATGTTATGCTGGTTCAACTTTAAGCAGAATTGCATGGTGCCAGAAGGCCTCTCACAGTTTGCAAAGGGTGATAACAGATGACATAGACACGTGTTTCGTCCTACCAGGACTCATCAGTATGCTGCGTCTGTTTGACACCCCAGTGGAATGAACCAGCTACCCTAAGATGGTCTGTTTGGGTTATGTTGTGGTGAACCCATTAAAATAAAAAACTATTTAAAAGACAAAGAACCTCTGTGCACAAACACTGAGGCAAGGGTTACCCCAAAGGACATTTGGCTGGGAAGCCAAGTTTCAAGAAAATACAAAATCACACATGCCCACACAATGCAAAGCATCATGGGCAGCATATGCAAATCACCACAGAATGTTATGCTGGTTCAACTTTAAGCAGAATTGCATGGTGCCGGAAGGCCTCTCACACAGTTTGCAAGGGTGATAACAGATGACATAGACACGTGTTTTGTCCTACCAGGACTCTATATATATATATATATATATATATATATATATATATATATTCATGCAAAAAACTCAGTTTAATGCATCAGTTAGGGTTTTCCACAATGACAAAAGCAAGAAATTCGATGTGAGGATTGCCACTCCTTGCACCCACACCACCCTCGCCCCCATCAACAGGCATTAGGGTGTGCGTTGGGGTCATCGGCCCTAACTCTCACCCCATTCCATGTGTTAACAAGCTGAAGCAGTGCAGTACAGGAGAATGGGGTGAGAGTTAGGACCAACAACACCAACGCACACCCCAATGCCTGTTGGTGGGGCCGGGGTGGGCGTGGGGTGCAAGTGGTGGCAACCCTAACATCAAATTTCCTTACTTTTGTCACTGTGGAACATCCCTAACTGATGCATTAAACTGAGTATTTTGCCATGAATTTCCCTTCTTTTTGAGAATGTGCAGCATAAATAGTGAATGGAATGTGGTGGTGCAAGCGCGGGGCCCTTTGGTAATGGTAACGCAATTGGAAACAAAAAACGGTATCAGTAACAGCAAGGAGGACACCAAAGGGAACAGTAACAGAAATGGAAGTGGAAATGCAAGCATGTAAGCAAATGCAAATCGTTATGTGCACGGTCATGGTAAAGCAATTGGAAACGCAAGCGCTAACGGTAACAGCAATGATGACGCCAAAGGAAACAGAAACACAAACGGAAGCACGTACACAAATGCAAACAGCAATGCACACTGTAATGCAAAAGGAAATACAAATGCAAACAAAACCAGAAACGGAAATGCAAATAGTAAGAGTAATGCAAACACAAGTGCAAACACAAACGCAAAGGGCAACGCACACAGCAATGGAAATGGAAATGCTAACGCAAATGGTCATGGAAATGCAAGTGGAAATGCTAACTGTAATAGTAATGCAAATGCACCCACTTTTTGTCTCCAAAAAGTGCATTCAGAAGCACAGTGAATACAAAGAATGTATGCATAATAATTGCCCTTGGAGCAGAAAATGAACACTTCGAATACTAAATTGCTTATATCTCAGGAACCGTATGACGTAGAAAAATAATTGAAATCTCATATTATTTATGACTTTCCTGGCTAGTTTTCTACTTAGCCCTGTAGCAAGGGGCTAAGTATTTTTTAGATGAAAAGTCCGTATCTCGAAGCATTTTCGAGATACGGGCCCCGAAAAGTGCGGCGGATGCCGTAATGTTAGCCTTGGGAAAAAATTGTCAACTTTGGAGTGCTGTAACTTTGCAGCCCTCTAATAGTTTCCATCAAACTACCAAAAGGCACACATGTGACATCTTGGCTTTCTTCCTTCCAAATTTCAGCCCAAAAAACTAAGCCGTTCTTTTGCAGCAGGGTGGCAAAGATTTGTCGCACTTTCGCAAAAAAAATCAAAAAAATGTTGCAAGTGTGACACTACTGTTTCCAAAAACTTTTTAAACATATTTCTGGGGTGTTTAACCCCCCTCCTCAAGAAAAAAAAGACATGGTTAGCATTCACAGGACTTGACTAGGTGAACACAAAAATAATTGTTTCCCTAAAGGGTCCCAAATTTAAATGCCAAGCACTTCTGTGACCACCAACTGAAAACAAAATGGTGGATTTGTGATACCACAGGGGTCATTTGCAACACTAAAAACTGCATTTGCGACACTGTCGAACGTTTTGTTAACTTTTCCCATTGACTATAAAGGGAAACTTTTTTTTGAATAGCTTTTGAACCGTTTAATATTTCTTCATGAAATCTTTAAAAGGCACATTGGGGACCCTGGCTACATGTTCCCTGAAGGTTTTGGACTGGTTGTGTAGACCGTGCAACCTGTAGGCACGAGCAAAGAATGTGCAAAAATGCGTAATTACCACGTTCTACAGCACTACGTAGCTCTGCAAATGTATATCCGACCATTACAAAACTTGGCAGATCTAGAGATCTATAGTACCACTCCATACTTGCCAAATTTCAGGCAAATCTGTCTTACAGTGGCAAAGTTATTAAGCTGCCAAATTGCAGAGTTTAACTTTAACTGGGGTGCTCAACCCTAACTATAGTGGCACTATCGTGCCACTATAAGATGTATATATATATATATATATATTTATATACACTGTATAGTCATTGCAAAAAAAGTCTGTTAATGCAGACATTAGGATTGAAGAATGCAAAGTGCACAAAAAAGGAAAATGAAAAAAACATAAAGGGATTTGGGTCTCTGGAGTACTGTGAATCAGTGGTGGGGTCCTACTTGAGTTGTCATCCCTAATGCCCATGCCTTCCCCCAAGCCCATTGCCTCCTGCCCAAAGTACAAAATACAGCTGCAGGCTAGTGCCTCAAAATGATATGCTATTCAAAGGTAGAGAAGTACTGTATGACATGCCACATGTTGCCAACAGAATGTGTTGTAGCATATCTCCCACAGGACCCCGTGAGCCCTACATGAAGAAAAGAGAGATCACACCTGACCTCATTTGCTCAGGGAAGGGGATGGGCGTTAGGGCTGACAACCCCAAATAAGACCCCACCACTAATTTGTGAATATTCTGGAAACCCAAATGCTTTTTTTTTTTCAACTTCCCTTCTTTGTGCACTTTGCGTTCTTTAACCCTAATGTCTAAATTAACCTACTTTTTTGCAATGAATTCGTCCCCGCCTTCCACCTTGGTCCACCTCAACCCTGACTCCCCGCCCAACTTTATACCACCATTTTCTTCTTCTTTCTTCTTTTACCTGAGTCATTAGAACATAGTCCCCCCCACTCTCTTCCCCCTCCTGCTCCCTCTGCCTTTTTCCTCTCCTCTCCTCTCCTCTATCTGGTCTTCTTCTGCCTCCTTCATGTTCCTACTTTTCCTTGCCCTGTGTCTCACTCCGGCTTGATAGCTACATTTAAATATTGTATTTTTTCCATTCTGCTGATAAAGCCTCATCTGGCTGCACACTGTTATTTCCAGTACATTATTGTCTCTGAATCCCACTAGGTTTTGTATTTTTTTATTCCCTCAACTGCTTATGGATTCATATTTTTTATCTAACTTTGATACTTTGACTGGAAGCTTTTTAAAAGAGCCTCTGACTCAAAGGTGTTAATCTGAATAACAATACATAAATAAAATAAAAATTAAAAAATGTCCCTTCTTTTTCTGATAGAGGAATTGTATTCTCATTTTCACAGGTCCCAAAGGGACTTGTGCAAAATGAGATAAATATGATATTGGAGACAGTACTGATCCAGTGCATGTGCCCAATGGGTCCTGGCATGCATGTCAATATCTTGTGGGTAAGGCTCCCTGATCCACCACAGAGTGTGGCGTCTGTGCCAAAACACTGTTCTGTCAATACCCAGGTTGGGGCTGGTGCTGCATGTTGCAACACCTACCCCATCAGTCTTGTCCCATTAAATCAGCTCACTGAGTTCACACCTGAATCAGCTCGCTGGTATGGTAAGTCAACATGGTCACCAGTGGTGCAACGGGCATCGCTGCAAAGAACATTACTCAATAAATTCTTTGTTTTTTTAAATAAACAATAAAAATAAAAATTCTTTGTTTTTTTCTATGTTTCTTAATATTTTAACCCCAATCTTTCAAAATAGTCTTCTTATGACCGCACCTCATGAACACGGTAGGTGAAGATGTTCAAATCCCCACCGAAACTCTATTCTGTGCTGGCCCATCGGTGCAGCAGTTGGATTTCCACTTGCAGCACCAGTGACCCAGGTTGGGGAATGAGTCTGGGAGCTGGATGGCCGGCTGGGGGTAGAAGGCTTGAGCATCCCAGGGACAGTTCACCTTCTCCAGGTAGGAAGGGGGTAGTGACTCGGAGTTTGACCGGCCCCAGGCAGAAGTCTGGTGTATAGCAAGCACTAAGTCAGACATAGGGGGAGAACATCACAGATGTCATTGCTAAGTGCCTTGACAATAGGGCACATGTGATGCCCATAAGAAAGGAGGAAAAATGCCCTCCAGCTCTGAGGAGATAGAATGCTGAGAATGGCCTGTTGTACTCCCGCCTGACTGACTGCCCTGAGCCCGACAAGACATGGAATTATTTGGGATGTACAAACGCACCTCATCCACACCTGGGGGGAAAACCACAGCTGTATGGGGGAACAGAACAGCACAGGTAAGGCTGGTAGCAAGGGTGGACTCCATTGGCACTCCTGAGGAAACAGAGTTGGTAGGGATGAGAGGCAAGATAAATAGAAATTTCCAAAAAAAAAAAGAAACTGTTCTGTGCCACAGGTGTGAAAACATTTTTCAGTCAGGATGTGAAAAATGACAGCTGTAATGTTCATGAGGTGGTCTGAAATAATGGCTATGTTGAATATTTGGGGTCAAAATATTGAAAATTACCTAAGTTGTGCACTTGTGTAGAAAAACTTCAACATGTGTTCATAACACGGTCATTATTAGGAGTTTTTTCACCAAATTTTAAACATGACCTTTTTGGGACCCCACATCATGAACACTTGTGGTGACATTTTGTTATTCGTGACTGAAAGGTAATTTCATGTGGTGACCACAAAATCACATTCTGGGCCAATTAACAAAGTTTAACTGACAGTGTTCATGAGGTGGGATCTCAAAAAGGCCATGCTGAAAATTTGGTGAAAAAACGCCTAAAAAATGGTGAAGCTATGAACATAAGTTCAAAATGCCATTGAAATACATTATATAGCACTTACCTGTATTCCTCAGTTCACGATTCAGCATTGAAGAGTTCAGATGTGTCTCAGTCCACAGAGCATTACAGTGTTTGACCTTGGCTGGTAAGTATAGGGTATGGGGGGTGAAGGGTGGTGGATGCTCAGTGGGAGAGCTGAAAAGGGAGAAGAAGGACAGTGGTGATGATGAGGGACCCTTTCCTTTTTTTAAGGTAAAAAAAAAGACATTGTGGGACATTTTTCTTAGTTCCAGAAAAGGATACAACCATCTGGGAGGGGTGCCACTAGATACCAGGGAAATGAGGAAAAAACTATGGGGACAAGTGTTAGGGGGTGAGTGGTGGCACTAGATACCAGGGAGACAGGGAAAGAAATGGTGACAGCAATAGAAGGGTGGGTGTGTCACTAGACACCAGGAAAACAGGAAACAAAATTGGGACAGCACTCAGAGGGTGGGACATGCCACTAGACACCAGGGAAACACAAAAAAATGTGGACATCAATCAGATGATGGGGCACACCACTAGACACCAGAGAAACAGGAAAATAAATAGGGACAGCAATCAGATGGCAGGGATGCCACTAGACACCAGGGAAATGGGGTCAAAATGGAAACAGCAGTCGGAGGGTAGAATGTGCCACTAGACACCAGGGAATAGGAAAAATAAAACAGGGACTGAAATCGGAGGGTGGGGGCGCCACTAGACACCAGGAGATTGGCAATAAAATGGTGACAGCAATTGGAGGGTGGTGGGTGCCACTAGACACCAGGGAAATATAAAAAAAAATGGAACAGTGATTGGAGGGTGAGGGGGGTGCCACTAGACAACAGGGAAATACAATTTCATTAACAGAGCACAAGAGAGAAACAGCTTTCTTCTTTATATCATCATATACTGTGGTGTTCTACTATACAAAACACCACAGTATATGACACATCACACATGATGAAATATGATAATTAAGCAATAAGGCATGACGGGTGTGTGTTATTGTGTATTATCGACACTCCTGGTGTGGGTTGAAGCACGAGGCAAAACCAAGTGCTTCCACCACCCCAGAAGTGATGTTATTACACAATAACACACACTCTGTCTAGCCTAATTGCTATTATACAATGACCCATTTGTTGATAAAATAAGAAAAATGAAAAAATATATATTTTTTGAGCATTTTACAATTGATTTTTGTATGTGGAAATATACCATTTAAAAAAAAGTCCAGAATATTATCCAGCAGTAGGTGGCACTGCAGACTGAATGATGTAACTGTCCAGTTGTCCATGTGCTGTGCCCTGCCTTGTGTGATCTTTGTTGTGTGTCCCCCCGACATGACGCATTCTTGGTCTTGAAAGGCAGAATGAAAACCTGATTTTTTTTTAACACTTGGATTGGGTTTTCTTTTCATTTGTATGTTTTTTCATTTAAGTAGGAAATGGTGCTTTATGAGTGGGTGGCTGGTTGACTGCGAGCGTCCCTCTACTGCCATATGTGAACCATGGAGCTGGACATAAAAGCTGTTAGAGGTACGATTTATTGTTCTAAAAAGTTGCAGCCAGGGGAGAAATACATTTGCAGTTTGGCGGCAGTTTCTTTCTGGTTATGGCCGAGCTGGCACGTGCGCACAGTGAATGGCTTTTGCTGCAGTATAGACTGCAGCACTCAGGATAAAACCTTTTTTAAAAAAAAAAATAATAAATGTGGGCTCTTTATTTACTTGTGGCATGATGGATTAGGATGGAGATGAGGAACAGAATGGATGAGGGGTCGAGTAGGTGCGTCTGTGTGTGTTTGGGGAGGGGAGGTGCACATTAGGATGAATTGGTGTGTGTGGGGAGCTAAAGACGTGAAGGGTAATGTTTGGTCATGTGGGTATTAAGTGAGCAGTGATTCCAGTTTGGCTATGGGTTGTTTTGCTGCCCACCCTCAATACAGTGATGTTATCGTGTAATAACATCACTGTGGCTAGGACCCAATAGCCAATCAGCGTCTTTGTTTTTGTCTTACCATTATATAATAGGACATAAGGTGGGTGATTGGGTAGAGGGAGGGACCACTAGCCACCAGGGAAAATGTTATTACATATCGGGCAGGTGATCAGGTCAGGGTGAGGACCACTGGACACCAGGGAAAGCATTAATATATATGTGGTGGGGGAGACTGCTAACCACCAGAGAAAACATTTTTACATATAGGGCTTGCATTTTCATTATGTGTGTCATACCCTATACTGTGGTGTTCTGCCATACCAAGCACCACAGTATATGATTTGACACACATAATGAAATACATCAACAAGACATCATGCTTTAGCAAAGAAAAAAAAACAGCTATCCCTAGAATGTTTATTTTTTTACACTGTGCATGCCCAAAGACAAAATCCTTTTATAAATTATTTAAAAATGACTTGTCTACTATACATAAAAAAACACAAACGTACGTACCTTGGGCCAAACTCTGTCAAACCTGAAAGTTTCAGGTTTCAAAACCTCCAAATTTGTAAGTTATTGAGGAGCAAAAAAAAATTCTTAAAAATGATGATTTGTATGTTTTGGGCACCTTTGTAACTTTGCCCCACTGAAACGATGTACATGAAAATTTAGGATCAAGAGCTGTTTTTGCCAAATTTCATGTAAATTGGTTGAATGGGGCAAACCTATTAAAGTACAGCAGCTTATTCAACCCTTATATGCAGGTGCAACAGCATATATATATATATATATTGCAAAAAACTTTGTTAATGCATCAGTTAGGGTTGAAGTGACAAATGAGACTTATTATGGTTTGAGCTAACACCCTATCCTTTAACAGCCACCCACCCCACTTTCAAGAGAACAACAGGCTAGGGGAGTGCCTTGAGGCCATTGGGCCTAACTCTAACCTCATTCAATATATAAGAAAGTTGACATGGTACACTATGGGAGAATGGGGTGACAGTTAGGCTCAATGACCCCAAGGCACACCCTGTTGCCTGTTGGTCTGTGGAGAGTGGGGGGTGGGGTGATTTGGTGGTGTTAGTGGTGGTGGTGGATGTTAGGGGCTCAACCCTAGCATGTCATTTCCCTACTTTTGTCACTTCAACCCCAACTCATGTATTAGAGACGTTTTGCAAATATATCTATATATATATATATAGATATATATACTGTATATATGCATGCATATATTCATGAAAAAAAAACTCCATTTAATCATCAGTTGGGGTTGTTCCACAGCAACAAAGCTTAGCTCCAGGTTGTTTTCAGAGCATTTTCCAGCCCACCCCCAACCGGGATTGTGGGCTTGTTTTAGGTCATCAGCCCTAATCCTCACCCCATCACATGTGTAAACAAGGTGAGGTATAGGAGAATGGGGTGAGAGTTAGGACCGATGACCTCAACTCACACCCCGATGCTGGTTGGGGGGGTGGGCTGGTGTGGTGCAAGGGGGGCTTTCAACCCTAACACCAAATTAACTCACTTTTTGTCATTGTGGAACAACCCTAACTGATGCCATGAATGTCCCTTCTTTTTGAGAATGAGGACTATAAATAGTGAATGGAATGTGGTGGTGGGAGTGTGGGCCCATGTGACATAGTAATGGTAACTGCTACTCAAATGCAAGCGCTAACGGTTATGCACATGGTGACAAAAACATAAGCGGAAATTGACGCCAAAGCGAACAGTCACACAAATGGAGACACAAGCGGGTATAGAAATGCAACTGATAATGCACACAGTCACGGTACCATTATTGTAAACACAAATGGTAACTGTAACAGCAACAATAATGCAAAAGAAAACAGAAACGCAAAAGAAAGTGCAAATGGAAAGAGAAAAGCGTAACATGCACGGTCACGATTCCACAATTGCAAATGCAAATGATAACGGTAACAGCAAAAATAATGCCAAAGAGAAATGCAAATGCAAGCGCATATGAAAACACAAACCATAACTCGCATGGTCACGGTACCGCAATTGTAAACAGAAATGGTGACAGTAATAACAACAATAACACCAAAGGAAACAGAAATGGAAATGTAAATGCAAGCACATACTGAAACGCAAACCATAACACGCACAGTCACAGTACCACAATTGGAAACACAAATGGCAATGGTAACAGCAAAAATAACACCAAAGGAAACAGAAACAGAAACACAAATGCAAGCTCATACGGAAATGCGAAGCTTAACACGCACAGTGATGGTAACGCAATTGGAAATGCAAATAGTAATGGCAAAAGCAACAATAATGCCAAATGAAAAACAAATGGAAACGCAAATGTAAACGGAAGGGCGGCCGCAAACGCAAATGGAAATGCGCACGGTGATACAAATGTAAAGTCAAAGACAAATAGAAGTGGAAATGCAAATGGTAACAGTAACACAAACGCAAGTGCAAATGAAAATGCAAAGGGTAATGCACACGGTGGCGCACACGGGAACAGTAATGCAAATGGGTATGGAAACGCAAGTGGAAATGATAAGGGTAACAGTAATGTAAGTGCACAACCTGGTTTTCCCCAACAGCTGCATAGAGAAACACAGTGAGTACAAAGAATGGGTAGCCTGTGATGTGGGCAACTGAATCTCAGCGACTGGTCATAAGGGCTACTGCATAATGGTGCCGACAATGTGAGCGACCTTGGATAATATCTTTTTCCCCAAGTTGAAACCCCCCGGAGTAGGAATCCTAATTAAGGGGGGTGTGGGGTGTGAAGCCCCCCGCATTAAATAACATACTGTTTTTCAGTCACCCTTGTGGTTGTGTGCCCTTATGACCAGTTGCTGACATTCAGTCACCCTTGTCACATATAACCTAAAGAATGTATGCATAATAATGGGGCTCACAGCAGAAAATGAGGAGTTGGAATACTACATTGTTTATATCTCAAAAACTGTACTACTTAGAAAAAAAATAAAATTTTTGTATGAATTATGACTTTCCTGGCTAGTTTTGCACTTAGCCCGCATTTGGTGGGCTAAGTATTTTTCTGACGAAAAGTCTGTATCATGTATTGTTTCCAAGATACAGGCCCTGAAAGGTGCAGCGGATGCCGTAATGTTATCCTATGGGTAAAAATGTGAAGTTTGGAGTGCTGTAATTTTGCTGCCCTGTAATATTTTTTCAACAAACTACCAAAAGGCACATCTCTCGGATGTTGGCCTTCTTCCTTCCAAATTTCAGCCCAAAAGACCAAGCTGTTATTTTACAGCAGGGTGGCAAAGAATTCCTGTCATGAGGCGGATGCCGTAATGTTAGTCTAAGGAAAAAGCGTCAACTTTGGTGTGCCCTAATTGTGCAGCTGTCTAATATTTTTTCATCAAACAATAAAAAGGCACATCTGAGCGATGTTGGCTCTCTGCCCTCCAAATTTCAGCCCAAAAGACCAAACTGTTCTTTTGCAGCAGGGTGGCAAACAATTTCTGTCATTTTGGCCATGGTGTTGAAAAGTAGTGTCGTGATTTGTGACATCTTTTGCAAAAAAGTGCGACAGTGTCACAAGTGCGACACTACTTTGCGGCACTACTTTTCCAAAAATTTGAAAAACATATTTCTGGGGTGTTTAACCCCAAAATAAAGACATGCTTAGTATCCTCAGGGCTCGACTAGGTAAACACAAAAAGAATTATGTCCCTAGATGGTCCCAATTTTAAATGGCAAGCATTTCTGTGATCAGTAACTGAAAACAAAATGGTGGATTTACGACACTACTAGGGTCATTTGCAACACTAAAAAGTGCATTTGTGACACTGTCAAACTTTTTGTTAACTTTTCCCATTGACTATAATGAGAAACTTGTTTTTTTTTAATAACTTTTGAACCGTTCAATATTTTTACACAAAATCTTCAAAATGCATATCAGGGACCCCGGCCACATGTTCCCTGAAGTTTTTGGACCAGTCGCATAAACTGTGCGACCTGTAGGCACGAGCAAAGAACACGCAAAAAAACATAATTGCACCCCAGAATGTTGCTTAATAACTCTGCAGCCGTATAGCCAACTGGTACAAAATTTGGCAGATCCCAAGATCTATGGTTATGCCCCATGACTGCCAAATGTCAGGCAAACCCATTGAACAGTGGCAAAGTTATTAAGGTGCAAAGTTTCACCATTTAACCTTAAATGGGGTATCCAACCCTAACTATGGTATCACTACCATGCTACCATATATATATATATATATATATATATATTAGAGGCAAAAAACTCAGTTTAATGCATTAGTTAGGGTTGTTCCACAGCGACAAAAGAGAGAAAATTCGCTGTTAGGGTTGAAAACCCTAACTCCGAATTCACCCCCCCCAGCACCACATACACACACACAGACACACACAGACACATGCAAGTATGGGGGAGGACCAAGTCAACACAACCAATGACAGACATCCAGCAGCAGGTGACAGAAATAACAAACAATTGTCTAAATGTACTACGAGACATCCCCACCCACCTGACCAGGTACTGCATGCTCAGTGGAGATCAACAGCAAAACTGAGGCCATGTACACATCCCTGATTGCAGCTGCACACAACGTACCACACTTAGTAGTTGCATGGTCTTACCTACCGATGCCCCACACCACACCACAACTGGTACTGTGCTGTTAGTCAATATAAATGCTGAAGGTGCATAATGACAGTTGTAGAAAGGTTTTAACACTAGTGAGTATACATTAATTAAGAGAAGTACATAGATTAACTACAAGACACTAGCATGCTCAAGATAAAAGTAGTGTTACATTTAGTATGTGATTTACATAGTAGTACATTTACTGCAACTGTTTACTCAAGATAGAGAGGCTGATGTAAACGTATGGAAAAGCATTGCCTGTTCAACTCTGTGAAATTCGTACTGCCAGTATCAGATGCATTCTTACTGATGAAGGCGTACTGCTGATGTACATACATAGACCTTCAGTGTGTTTCAATACTAAAGATGCAGTAAGTATTCTTTGTAAGAAACAGTGTAATTGCATGGATCAGGCCAAGCAACTTCTAAATATCATAGCACTACTGAGCCAACAATGACGTACCTGTATCGGAGATGTCTATAGGATAGATTTTCCTGTAGGCACTTACTGAGTATGTTGTACCTGAGAAAGACAATCTCATTGCATCTGTGATGACTAACTTATTCAAATAGTGATACATTTACTATTGTTGCAATGAGTGATCTATGCCACTTATGGACACAGTGTAATTTTTTTAACAGTTGTTTCATGCTCAGGCTGTATGCCTAGTGTTTGGGTTTGCCACATGTCTGTCACTGATGCTATCAAAGTGATAACTATGTTAATTGTGGTACAACAGGAATCAAGTAGGTATAGTGTAGATATAAACAGAATGTCTTTTAGTATTGATTTAACTCACAATGGGATAAGTGTACTAGGACAGCAGGGGTTATTCTCTATCACTGACTCTGTCAGTTATAATCACACTAAGGTTTCGATGACTGTAATGATCAAGTTACACTGTTCATCTTCATGAGTTCATATTCACAGCCATTCTCCAGTATCTAGACAGTGTATGGTGTAACTGGGTGGGACACTGTGTTGCAAAGCTGCTGCAGTGCCTAGCAGAGGGAGAGTATCTACTCATAAAGACAATTAAGCAATAAGGCATGACCAACAGTTATGTTAAATGGTCTGTTAATCACCCTGAAGGGGTTTAATGTTGAATGAAGCGTAGCCAAGTGCCACATGTCGCTAGACAGTGATAAACTGATCATTAACATAATACCTGGGAGTGGCTTATTGCTATCATAATAAAACTGTTTTTTTAAACAACATTAAATCATGTTCATCATATGGTTAGGCTCTACATGTATATTAATACAAACTAAACATAAGGCTGTTACAATGTTTACAGTCAAATAGAAAGCTGCATTTCTCAAACCCTTGTTATACTCAGAGATATTATACCTGTACAACTCCTTGGTTTTGCTCAACTCTATTGTTCAGGTGGCCCACCACATGTGGTGTGGTCTGGTGTGGGGCATTGGTAGGTAAGGCCATGCAACTACTAAGTGTGGTACATTGTGTGCAGCTGCAATCAGGGATGTGTACGTTTGGTGTACATGGCCTCAGTTTTGCTGTTGATCTCCACTGAGCATGCAGTACCTGGTCAGGTGGGTGGGGATGTCTCGTAGTACATTTAGACAATTGTTTGTTATTTCTGTCACCTGCTGCTGGATGTCTGGCATTGGTTGTGTTGACTTGGTCCTCCCCCATACTTGCATATGTGTGTGTGTCTGTGTGTGTGTGTGTGGTGCTTGGGGGGGTGAATTCGGAGTTAGGGTTTTCAACCCTAACAGCAAATTTCCTCACTTTTGTCACTGTGGAACAACCCTAACTAATGCATTAAACTGAGTTTTTTTGCCTCTAATTTCCCTTCTTTTTGAGAATGATAATGAGAAATAGTGAATGTAATGCGGCGGCGGGAGCACGGGGCCCTTTGGGCCCCGCGCTCTCGCCACATGATGTCTTGTGGCATAGTAACAGGAACAGCAATGCAAACAGAAGCACTAACATTGGCACACATGGTAACACAAGCATGAATGAGAACAGAAAGTGTAACACACATGGTGGCGTAGTCGGGAGCGGTCTGCCACGTGATGTGTTGTCACATAGTAACATGGTGCCAGCAAACGGAAATGTCAATGGGCATGGTGATGCAAAGTGAAACAGAAAGAGAAACAGTACTGTAGACACAAATGGCAAAAAATAACAGAAACGCAAGCACAAATGAAAACGCAAAGGATAACGCACATGGTGGTGTAGACATGAACGGTAAGTGAAACCGGTATGGAACCACAAGCGGAAATGGCAACAGTAACAGTAATGGAAGTGCACAGGCTGGTTTTCCCCAAACGCTTCATAGAGAAAGACAGTGAGTACAAAGAATGTATGCATAATAATGGGACTCGGAGCAGAAAATGAGGAGTTGGAATACAAAATTGCTTTTATCTCAGGAACCGTATGAAGTAGAAAAAAAATTTAAAAGGCATATGATTTATGAGTTTCCTGGCTAGTTTTGTGCTTAGCCACTATTAGGAGGCTAAGAATTTTTCTGATGAAAAGTCCGTGTCTCGCACCGTTTCTGAGATATGGGCCCTGAAAGGTGCGGTGAACGCCGTAATGTTATCCTATGGGAAAAAAAGAGAAGTTCGAAGTGCCATAACTTTGGCTCCCTGTAATATTTTTTCACCAAACCACTAAAAGGCACATATGTGGGATGTTGGCTGTCTTCCCTCCAAATTTCAGCCCAAAAGACTGAACCTTTTTTTGCAGCAGGGCACCAAAGGATTGCTGCAATGCGTCAGATGCCGTAATGCTATCCTATGGGAAAAAGTGACAACTTTGGAGTGCCGTAACTTTGCCGACGTGTAATATTTTTTCAACAAAACACTGAAAGGCACATCTGTGAGATGTCGGCTGTGTTTCCTCCCTCAGCCCAAAACACCAAACCGTTCTTTTGCAGCGGGGTGCCAAAGAATTGCTGTCATTTTCCTACAGCCTAGAAAAGTACTGTCGCAATTTGTGAAAGCTTTCACAAATTCATTCGACAGTGTCGCAAGTGCGAAAGTACTTTGTGAAAGTACTTTTTCCAGAAATGTGAAAAACATATTTCTGGGGTGTTTTACCCCAAAATAAAGACATGTCTAGCATCCTCAGGGTCCGACTAGGTGAATAGAAAAATAATTTGTTTGATAGAGGGTCTCAAATTTAAATGCCAAGCATTTTTCTGATCACCAAATGAAAACAAAATGGTGGATTTGCGACAGTAAAAGGGCCATTTGTGAAAGTAAAAACTGCATTTGCGACACTGTCGAACTTTTTAACTTTTCCCATTGACTTATAATGGGAACTTGTTTTTTGAATAACTTTTGAACCGTTTAATATTTTTTCACGATATCTTCGAAAGGCACATCGGGGACCCCGGCTGCACATTCCCTGAATATTTCGGATTGGTCGCGCAAACTGTGTGACCTGTAGGTCTGACTGTAGAATTCCAAAAAAAGCGCAAATGCATGCACAGATCATGCTTAATAACTCCACAGCCATATATCCGACTGGTATGGAACTTCACAGATCCCAAGGCATATGGGTCTTGATGGTGTATTCCAAATTTCAGGCAAATCCATCAACGGTTGCAAAGTTATTAAGGTGCAAAATTTGGGGTTTAATGTGTAAATGGCTCCTCAACCCTAACTAAGGTAGCACTACCGTGCTTCCATAATATATATATATATAAAATATATCTATATATATATATATGAGATACATGATGGACAGGAGTGGAATTTAGAAAATATTCTCACTCCTGCAGAGTGAGCTCTGGATATTTCATGAGTGCCGAAGGCACGAGTCAATTATACAGTTCTCACGATGCATGAGAGAGAATATTTTCCATATTTCATGATCTGCCCACCAAGTGTGCTATTTATACCATGGAAGTGATTTCAGTGAGAGAGGTATGCTTGTTGTTATGAGGTTTGTGTCAATTTAAATGATGCTGGTGCTGTGGTAGTGTGTGTGCGCGCACGTGTGTGTGTATGTGAAGTTTTATGAATAGGTTGTTGTAGTGAGCTGTTGTTGGTTTGTGTCTGTGTGGGGGGGGTCTTGATTGGGTGTGCCGTGTTTTGGTAATTGGTTGCCTGAGGGAGGTTCTGTTCTGTGACAAGCTGGATGTTTGCAATATACTAGTTATTTGTTGTTCATTTTGTACGTTAATATGTGGCAATGCAGGATTCAGTAATGTACTAAACTTGGGTTTTGAAATGCAGCACAAGAGAGTTGGAGATTGTTACATTTAGAAGGAGTGCTGCAGCTGACTGTCATTATCTATCTTAATTGTGTTAATTTAAGTGTAGGGTCTGTTTCAGAACTCAGCAAATTGCAGGGGTGTTTCTTACTGTTTTCAGATGCAGGTGAGTGATGTCAGCAGAGTAGGTATAAATGGTATTTATTTTAACTCCGCTGATGTCATCAGGATTTATTTCACTCCAGTGAAAATAACATGGTTTATTTCACTGGAATTGATCTCACCCCCATGGTATAAACATATATATATATATATATATATACACACACACACACACACACAGCAAAAAACTTTGTTGATGCACTAGTTAGGGGTAAAGTAAAAAAAGTAGGGAAATAAGGCATTAGAGTTTCCAACACTAACACCCCACCACCACCCTGTAGGCAACAAACCAGATGTAGGATGTTCTTTTGGGTTCTGAAGCCTAACACTCACCCCATTCCATCAGTAAAAAGCAGAGATGTGTACAGCATATGAGACTGTGGTGAACTTTAAGCTTGAGAACCCCAAGGTACATCTCATGCCTGGTCTGCTGCCTGCAGGATGAGGGTGGAGTGTTAGGGTTGGAAACCTGATACTGAACTCTTGAAATCAGCCTTCCTATTGTCCAGTACCTTTGTGTTGGATCCCACACCTTTCTTACCCATATTCAACTGGACCATACTTTCCAGTGGTTGCTCCCTGCCAGTGGTTCTTCCACCCTCAGTTCCCTCATGCACTCCTCATTAGTCTGCATGAGGTCAAGGATGTTCTCTTCGCTGTTTGGTTCACCAACCAATTGCATCAGGAAGTTATCCTGGAAGGCATCCAGCACTACCTGCTCCCTTCTATTATTGGTGGCAGGGGTACTACAATCCATTCCTGGCAGGTTGAAGTCCCCCACTATCACAACACCCCCTTTCCCTCATGACCTCCGGATCTGCCTCGCTAATTTCTTATCCAACACCTCTGTTTGGGAGGGTGGTCTATACACCACTCCCAACCTCAGTGTCCTATTCCTGGTGTCTTGAATTTGCACCCACAGTGACTCCTTTTTACCCTCCTCACCCTCCTCCTTTACACACTTCAGCCCCTCTCTCACATACACAGCTACCGCTCCCCCCTTTCCATTAACTATCTTTGTGGAATATCCTGTATCCTGGGACTGCCAGGTCCCATTCATGGAACTGGGTGTCCCGTGTTACGGTGATGGCTGCCACTTCCACCTCATCCACCACCATTAGAGTCTGAAGTTCTGCCATTTTATTCCCCAAGCTCTAGCATTTAAGGAAACCACATTCCATCCCCTTACCTTATCTCCCCCTCTCTCCTGCCCTCCCTTTCTGGCACTCCCTCCCGTACTTGCCCCAGTCCTATTTCACTGTGATGGGTGGCAAGCCTGTATGGTTTCCTACCCTGAGGCTTCTGCATGCCTCTATCCCTCTAACTATCCCCGCTCCTAGTTTAAATTCCCTTTTTCTTCTATGTACTCCCCATTCCTCTGTTTCAACATTTTCTTGCCCTCTTTGTTCAAGCGCAGTCTATCTTTAACGTAAAGCCTGCTGTCCTCCCAGGTCACACCCCAGCTCTCTACCAGCCCATACCCTTTGTCCTGGCACCAGGTTCCCAGCCATTTGTTAAATTCCTGTATTCTCAGTTTTCTTGCTGTGCTTGCTCTGGGAACTGTAAGTACCTCTGAGAAGGTTTCTGAACTTTCTGCCCTTGCAAATTGTCCTAGTTCCTCAAACCTCTTTTTCACTACATCTACCATTCCTTCAGGTAGGTCATTTGTCCCGAAGTGCAGAATTATGTGAGGTTTCTCCCTGCTCCTTCTAGCATAATTCAGAAAAGATTGCCTCACACTTTCCACTGTCATACCTGGCATGGACTCAACCCAAATACGACTATGCTTCTGTCCCTTGCAACCCCACCTGACACCTCTTAGTACTGAGTCCCAAAGCACTAGGACTACACCCCGTTTAGCATCTGCTTCTTTCCCGACCTTCAATCCCTTCCCTCTAATTGCCCCTTCATCCTCCAGCACCATGTTTCCTCCATCTGCCCCATTATATTTCTGTCAACCATGCTCCCCCATGCCTATTTCATCCTGACACCCCTCAGTTACTCCTCCAATCCCATCCCATCTCCCCGACACCTTTTCCTCCTGTATTAAGGCATACTTTCCCATATATCCTTCTCCTTTACCTACTACTTCCTTCCTCCTGCTGTACTGATCCCCCCTCTGTACTCCTTGTTTATAATCACCTCCCCCCATTCCCTTCTTTCTTCTTCATGCTCTTTTGCCCTCTGGCCTTGGTTCTCCCAACTCAGTGATCATATGCCTGGGTACCACTGACTCAGTTCCCCTTCTGTTAATGTCTTCCCTATCCTCTCCCGTGACCATCCAAACTGTCCACCCCCCTCTCCTCCCCTCATACCTCGATGTGCTGTTGGACCATAACCCTTCTTAGCCAATTGTGACTTCCTCAGCTCCTCCTGCTGGCACATGATCTCATTGTTGAGTTGCCCTATTTGAATGCACGCTATACATACCCCACTCTTTACACCATCTTAAGAAAGATTGGCGCTCTGCAGTTGTTGCAGCCTACCACCCTTCCCAATACCGTATGTGCTCACCATTGACCCCACAGTCCTTCCAGCTGAATGATAGCCATTCCTCCCTCCAGCTGAATGATAGCCATTCCTCCACCAAGGCTTCCCCTCACCTCTACCATAACTACACATGTTCTTCCTGGTCTCCTTTCCCCTTACCTTCCTGTACTAGCTGAAATCAGGATGTGCTGCTTTCTTTAAACTCTTCCCTCCTTTTGTACATCTCATTCTTATAACCCATTTAGCAGTCCCTTCTGACACTCCTACCCTATAACCAGAGCTTACAGAGCTTACAGAATTAAACATTTCTACCCGACCTTTTCACATTCAAAGCATACTCAAAAAGCCAATATAGAACTCTAAATAAACATGACTATCCACCCTATTTCCAAATTAAAGCATGTTCAAAAAGCTATTAAAAAAATTTCTAGGGTATTCATTTGTTAGCACTTTTCAAAATCTTCAGCACTACATGTAAAACCATTCTATGCCTCTTCCATAATAATCTTGCAGTGATCTGCCCCCCACACCGCTTGATTAAAACCTTGAATGAATTTGTATATTTTTTTCACTAAACCAGTGAAAGGCACTTCTGTGGGTCAATCTCTTTCTACCCTGAAAATTTAAGCCCAAAAATCCAAACTGTCTGGGTGCTACAGTATGTGATGGCAAAAAACCCTGCAAAAAACGGTGATTTTCAAAATTTTTTTGCTATTTGCATTTCAGAATCCACACATCCAACCAAAACAAAACTCTATCCTGCGAGATCGTGCATGCAAAATTTCATATAAATCTATTAAACAGCTGTGAAGTTATTAAAGTGCACAAATTGGGGTTTAACATTAAAGTACTTACTCAACCCTAAATATAGTGGCACTACTTTCCCACAATAATACACATAGGCCCAGATATTCAAACTGTGCCAGGCTGTGGCGCAAGCCTGGGCGCAGCATAACTTTGTTGCGCACAGGTGTAGCCTGGGCGATATTCAACGGAGCTGCGCTATGGCGCAACAGCTTTGAATATTGCACCCTGGCCACCCCCGCTGTGCATGGCACAGTACCAGCACAACTGGCCAGAGTGGAGCATGGAGATGCGGTGGCGCAAGTGCCATTGCATCATGCATAGCACCTGTGATATTCAAACGGGGACATGCAAATGAGGTCATAAGTTATGCAAGGCGCACAGGGGGGCATTTGCATCTCATTACGGCCCCATTTGCATGCCATTAGCAGGCAGGTGCGCCGATCCCCGATGACTTGCACCTGGTGCCCTGCCAGGCAGCAGCCGTCAGGGACCGACACCCCCTGCAGCCCGATCGCAGGAAGTCCCATAAGATAAAAAAACTTCCAATATCCCTGGTGGTCCAGTGAACCTCTACATACCCTGATCGCGGGCATCACTATATTTCTCCCAAGTCCAATATCCCTGGTGGTCCAGTGGACTGCACTGAGCCCTATCTCAGGCATCATTAATCCCCCCAAGTCCAATATCCCTGGTGATCTACACTCCCCCACCCACCCACCCACAGAGCCCCATCACCCGCTCCCCCATCAGCCGGACAGCAGCACCCCAACGCCTGCCGCCCGCTGCCGCCAACTGACAGCTCGGTGGGGCTGCACCCATGGTTCATCATAAGCCAATGGGCGTGCAGCATACTGTACTACTCGGTCAGATATGTGAAGAATTCATTCATATATGGACTGAGCCAACCAGTATGCTACACGCCCACAACCTGGCCATGCCAGAACCAATGGCATGCAGCCCTATCGAGCTGTCAGTTGGTGGGCGGCGGGTGGCAGGTGGGTGGTGTTGCTACCTGCCGGCTTGACGGGGAGCGAGGTGGGGCTCAGTGGCCGGGTGGGGTGGGGGTACACTAGATCACCAGGGATATTGGACGGGGGTGATTAATGATGCCCATGATCAGGCTCAGCGTGGTCCACTGGACCACCAGGGATATTGGACTTGGTGGGGGGAATACAGTGATGCCCGCGATCGGGCTCAGGGCGGTCCACTGGACCACCAGGGATATTGGACTTGGGGGGGCCATTATAGATGCCTGCGATTGGGGCATTGGGGGGTGCTGCCAGGTGATGCAGGAGCTCGGGTGGACACCCACAGGTGGCAGCTGCTGTGTTGCACCCTGCAGTGCGGCAGCTCACCTGTGGGTGGCCATCACTTGTTCCTTTTTTTGGGGCATAACTTTGTGTAGGTGTAGGTAGGGGTTGCGCATGCATGACTCTGCAAAGCCCGGGCTGAATAACAGGCTGTGCAGGTTATGCATGGGCACAACCCCCCCACCTGTGCCTGCATACATTACTGATGTGCTCCAGCGCATCGGGATTTGTGTGGTGCACTTTTCCCTTTTAAATATCGCACCGGGGTGCATCAGTGGGTTGTGCATGGCGCAACACTGTTGCGCCATGTGCAACTCTTTTGAATATCTGGGCCATATATTATAAGGGCACGGTCATGCCTCTACAGTTATGGCTGAGTAGCCTATTTAATGTTACATCCCAAATTTTACACTTTAATAACTTTGCAACTGATCAATGGATTTGCACAATATTTGGTATGCCATGTCATGCAGTGTAGGTCTCTTGATGTGGCAGGTTTCGTTCTGGTTGGATGTGCAGATTCTGAGATCAGGATAGTGAAATAAAAGTAAAGCATCCACTTTTTTTGCAGTTTATTCCTTCTTACCCTGCACCCAGATTTTGTGAAATTTTGTTGTGATTTATTTTTAGTTTATACAGAACTTGGGTAGCAGAACTGCCACTGTTCATTTGGTGCAATAACATTAAACTGCTGCTAAGTTTTTAAGTTCCAATTTTATCTAATGGGAAGTTTTTTTTCCAGGATAGTTTTTTTTTGACAAAGTATTTGATCTCGCGAAAAAGGATTTAGTCTCATAAGAGCATTTTCTGTTTCGTGAGAACAAAATCCTTTTTCGTGAGAAAAAAAATAATTTTTTCCAAGCCACCATATTCTTTTCTGTCCCCCCCCCAAGAAATGAAAAGCACAGTAAATGAAGGTATCTAGAGACACCAACACATGTATCTTATTCATCAGGACTCCGTTAGGTGTACTGTGAAGTTATTTGGTGGAAGAACAAACTTACCATGCCTTTTTCTTAACATTTTAATTATTTTTTTGTGACTCGCTTAGATCCTTTTTTGCAAGCTAATTCCTTTTTCATGAGCTGATCCTTTTCTCATGAGTTGATGAAAAAGGATTTTACAGACTACTTTGATGCATAACTCAGCCAGTTTTATAGATTTTTACCCCAAATGTTTATTGTGGCCTTGTGGGGACCCCACCTCATAAACAATATGACTGTTGTTTGTCAAATCCTGCCTGAAAGGTGATTTCACAGTTGCCTGGCAAATTCATCTTTCAGGCAGGATTTGCATAATGACAGTCATCTTGTTCATGAGGTTGGGTCCTCAAAAGGACATGTTGAGTATTTGGGATCAAAATGTCAAAAAAATGGCTGAGTTATACCCATACATTGAAATTTTGCTACACACGCTAATAACTTTGTAAATTTAAAATATTTTGACCCCAAATTTGAAAAATAGACTTCTTATTACACCACCAAATGTATCACAGCTGTCATTTTTCAAATCCTGGCTGAAATGTGTTTTCACACCTGTGGCACAGAAATGGCATTGCAGTTGCATAGAATTTTGTTTTGGTGGGGATTTGAATATTTTCTGCACTGTGTACATCAGGTAGGATAATAACATAGTTATGCTGACAATTTAATCACTCTTGGGCTATGCATGGAAGCATAGGGACCAGAGGACCCTGCTCTTCCACAGCTAGGTACATCTACGCATCTATGGAGGAATGGGCCCTGCGCTCCCACAAGCAATTACAATATGATTATACTATATTAAAAAGTAAGGAAATAAATTGCAAAAATATTTGTTAATGCATCAGTTAGGGTTGCTGCAACAAGAGTACGGTAATGTGGCATTAGGATTTCACCCTAACACCACCCCTACCCTGCGCAGACCAAGAGGCATGGGGGCGTGTCATTGGGGTCATCAACCCTAACACTCATCCTCATTCTCTTATACTGTACCCACCCAGCTTATTTTGTAATGGAATGGGGTGGGCATTAGGGTTGATGACCTCAATGCTTCTTGGACTGTGCAGGGTAGTGGTAGGGGTGGGATGTTATGGTGAGATCCTAACACCACATTTCCCTACTTTTGTTGCAGTAACCCTAACTGATGCATTAATTAAAGTTTATATATATATATATATATATATATATATATATATTATATATATATTTGTGTAATGTTTTGACAAATAGCAAAATAAAGAAGAAAAAACTACACTGGAAACTTCTGTTTATTTACACATATAACTATATTGCAGGAAATGGGCTCAAATTTCAGAGAACCATTAGATTGCCACAATTTGCAGGAATCTATGGCTGCAGCAAACTCAGGATTGGTCAGGGACTCTGCACCCTATTTTATAAAAATGGGTGACCCTGCACTGAAGACATGAGATTTGCTGCAGTCACAGTGTTGTACCAAACATGTGGCACACCTGTATGGTTTGACAGAGGGCTATGTCAAACCCTCCACCCAGAGCAAGCCTAGATGAGCTGCAGAAATGGAGGGGTTAATCTGGCTGGATGGTGGGACTGGGGGCTGCTGGAGCAGTGGGGGTGACATACAGTACAATTGGGAAACAGTGGCAGTGAAAGGGAGTGGAGGAGGCACCTGGCAGAGGTGTCATACAGAGTAGTACACAGTTGAGTGGACTGGGTAGAGTGGGTTGATATGGTGACACCATCATGACCCAGACCCCAGGTGGAAACATCTCTGGCACCTGCCCCACAGGACCCACAGCCCCCTACATGGGGTGGTTGGCAGTGGGTGCAGTTTGCAAAATGCATGCAGTGGATGGATACATGCCCTGTGCACCTAACCATTCTTCTGGTACACTGTCCACCTGCTTGGCAGCTGGTGGATGTCCGAGTACTCTGATGGGGCTGTGGGTCCTATGGGGCAGGTGCCAGTGCTGCATCAACCTGGGGTCCAGGTCATGGGGGTATGGCTGTGCCAACCCCCCCATACCCAGTCAAAGCAGTTGTGTGCTGCTCCATAAGTCACATCCACCTGGTGCCTCCTCAGCTCCTTCAAACTGCCGCTGTCCCTCATTGTACCCATTGTTGCCCCCAGTCCCCACCTTTCGGGTCCCACACCCCACTCACCACCCTGTCAGGCAGTGGTGCAGGACCCTTAGACCAGCTCCTGGCTGATCTAATCTGAGCCCCATCTTGCGACCACTGTGGGGCTTCTGGAATTGCAAAAAAAGGGATGGTGCAGCCATACCATGGCACAACCACCCTTGTAACCTGGTGCATGGGTGTTTCTCCTTCAGTGGTGGTGCAGGTGGCTTTGTCACACAGCATTCTGATTTCTACACAGCCTGCATTTGAAAATCGGTATAGCTGCTAACTTTGATGCAAGGTACCACTTGCATCATATTGCTTTGGTGTAAGCACCATGTGTCACAATTTCCATTTCAAAAATTTAGCCCAATGTGTTCAGTGAGTAACTACATGCACAGTTCATGAAGCAAGATCTTTTGAAATAGTGGTTGTCTGACTTGATCACATCTTTACCTCATGTCTATGTGTATTTACAGTATTTTCTAAACATGGTGGTGTAAATATTCCCCTGTTGTTTATGGAATTACACCTAGAATTGTTTTTTGTGGTGACACTTACTGTAGCAATTCCTTTCAGCATTCAAACAACAGAAGAAATCACAGCTTTTGCACTTTTCACATAAGATCTATATTGTCCCTCTCACTGATTTTTCCTTTCCTGCTTCCTAACTTCATTGCAAACAACACACTGCTGCAGTTGATCTACAGATAATGGCCATGATTCACTATGCCTATGTACAGCATATCTCAGGTGCTTAGGCACCCCATGTGTGAATGCCACACAGCAGTGGTCCAGAGGACCCCCCAACAGCATTCACTATTAGTGCACTAGCCAGATGTGCACCCAATCTCCCAACCACCCAAGCAGATATGTACCATGTGCAGACTAGGACATGCCTGGAGGCATGCCTGCTCTCCTCACAGTTCACAATGGCGCAGAGTGCCATGTGGTGCAGGACATGGTATGTCTTGGGGACCTTGCTGTAAGTGTCTATGTGCTCCCCCAACTGCCTCTGCTGGGGCACAGTAGCAGCAGGGCCACCTCAGCCCGTGGGGCTGCAAGGATAGACTGAGGGAAGCCATTCAGGTGAGTTCCTGTGGTTTTTCAAAGTCCTGGACCCATGCCATCTTACACTCCACCACACCCACAGCACAAGGGATCCACTCATGGATCCTGGATAGGCATCTGATTGGATGCCCACCTGCATCCTGCATGCAGCCCTGATCCAGCTGCACACTGGGGGGTGGGGGTGGGGCCACAGACAGCACTCTGTAGGTGCTTGTGGTCATGAATCCGCACATCTTGCACCTGCGCATGAATCACAGCCAATGAAATGTGTTTTGTTTCCAGCATGCACTGTGGTGGTGGCACAGAATATTTTATGCCTGGACACTTTCAGGAGCTAAAGTTATCAGATATTGAGCCACAGACAACCTGAAAGAAATGTAATCTGCATTCTTTGACAGTATTTCAACACATCTTAATTCCACAGACTTGAAGTAGACATTGCAAAGAATGTAGCATCAAGAAGTGTACATTCAATTATATTGCAGAATAGGCATTTTTACCACTTCTTGGATCTCCTCTAGATGTAATAAAGGGTTATAATTTAGTCCCTTAAGTCAACTCCCCTCATGTGTTCTATATAATCAACCAGAGGATGGGAAAGGTATGTCATTTTTTCTCATGTCCATTTGAACTCACTTTACAGATTTCATCTCTGGATCATGAGAGGATGGAGGGTACATGTGATACAGGTAGTGAATTACTGGCTTATCGCACCATCTCATGGCTAGAAGCAGTCCTCGAGCCCTCCAGTCAGTGTCTCCATGAGCCATTTTATTTGCCTTTTTTAGTAACAAGATATTTGGGGAATTTTTCTGGTTTCAATGCACTGTGTCACATCCATATAATCCTTTCTCAAAAAAGATAGCAAAAACTGAGAACTAGTATGGACATTCTCTTTGTAAATGTGGTGGTGGCTACCTTCCACACCATTAGTAATGCTTAAAACAACTCTTATGGATAACATTGTCAACTATGCAACACTTTCAAGCTCTGGTACACTTATAGTCTGGAATGTAACCTGTGGAAGATTCTGACAGAACCCACAGCTTCATTCCCCTTTTGTGTGGCTTCATTTTCATATATTGAATGATGGACATCCAGACCTTATAAGGAAGCATTGCCTCATCCAACATAAGCTGTCTTGAGCAAATATGTCTTCTCAAACTTAGGGACATCAGAATATAACAAAAAAAAAATCACTTTTTGTACTGCATCTCGGTGTGGGATATCATTAGTAGCAGATTCTGTCAGTGCTTTTTCAACATGGAGATAATGACATATCTGCATTAATCTGTCCCACGACATAAACTTTGCCACATGATGTTGATGTATAAATGTATTGATTGACCAGAACTTGGTTAATCGCGGGAGGTGAACTATTACCATTATTACACATAAGTCAAAAAAAGCCTTCAGCTCCTCTGTAGTAACTGGTTCCCATTTCATTTTATGGCTTAAGAGTTTTGTTGCTCTCATCTCAGCTTCATAAGAATCAGATGATTCAACAATCATGGCTTAAATGTTACAGACAAAATATATTGCCATACAATCAGAATCTGTGATGCAACTGTTACAACACACCTACGCACCAGACCAGGGATGTCTAGAAATGGTTCAACATCTGGAATGCGTTAATCTTTTATTCACTTGGAAATGGATCTACTTTCCTGAATGTTTTTTTTTAACTCGTTTCCTTCCTATACTAACTATTTTTGTAACTACTAGAGATCATTTACTTGCCTTTGAAGAAGGTAATTGATTCTCTGTAGCCATCTCAGTTCTCAGAGTAGTCCTCACAAGTATCTTGGCATCTCTGTCTTTCTTGTATTTCAGTACCTGTTCATTGTATCCTTTTTCTATTTTCAAACATTGTTGACATATTCTGATTCTCACTTGATGGACTTCTTTTCACAACCACAATACATGCTACAGTAATTTAAACAAAAAAAACAATATATATTATTGGTTGTTTAAAGAAATCCACACCTACAAAAATGTTGTTTGGGCTAAGGGTAGAATCATAGTAATAATCATAAAACTCTACTAGGTGCTCAGCAATACAATTACACATATAATACTTGAAAAAGCACATCTATTTCAAATGTTATTACCTATTGCTTTCAGCTGCTGTGTCACTAGGAAGGGGTATCATCAGCAGAAAAAAAGGAGGTGGTGTTGTCCTATATAGATTGCTGGTAAGACCCCACCTCAAGTACTGTGTCCAGTTCTGGAGACTGTATTTAGGAAGAACATAGAGAGAGTGGAGGCAGTCCAGAGGAGGACTATCAAAATGGTACAGCGTCTGCATCAAAAACCCTATGGGGGAAGCTAAAATAGCTCAATATGTACATACTGGAGGAGAGGAGGGAAAGGAGGGGTATAATATAGACCTTTATATACCTCACTGGTATTAATAAGGTACAGGAGGGGATTATTTTTCAGAGAAAAAGGTGCTCTAGAAAAAGTGGACATGCTATGATGCTGGAGGTGGGTAATTCAGGAGAGATGTAAGATTGAGCAGCTATGTGGTAGTTAAAGTATCCAAATATAGTACTACAGCAACAGAAAATGTTGCATGCTTTTCTGCAGTGCAGACTGGTACAATGGTTTGGTAGTCATGTATTTCTACACTATAGAAAAATGTGCTCTGTAATACTGATGGGAGTAAACAATGGTACCAGTATTTCCCATCAGAGCCCTGATACACCTGTTTTGTTTGGGGGTTTATCAGTAGGATTGTGATTGAGGGTTTATGCTGAAACAGAATTGTACACTTTGAGGTTTGGGATCTGTGTTGTAATTGTGTTGTGTTTGGGGTTTATGTCATGTTTGCGGTATGTGTTGTGTATGGGGATTGTGTTGTAGCTGTACTGTATATTTTGTGGTGTGTGGAGCTTGCTGCTAGGCTGATATCTTGGTAGGAGTATGCTGACTCATCTGTATACAAAAAAATGTAGTGATTGATGTCTATAGCATACTTTTATCTGTGTGGTGATTGTTGTTTAAAGCATATTTGTATCTGTAACATACTAAGGATAGTGTAATTACGGGTTTTGTATTGTACATAGGTAAATTGAACTGCATACAGCTTAACCTTACTGGATTCTGGGAAAGGGAGATAGGAAAAGCACATAGAGCAGAAATAGGAAATGTGGGGAGTGGTGCAGTGCAGTGGCTGTGGGGTGGCAGGCTTCTGTGAGACCTTCTGGAGACTGCAGTGCTGCCCCATCAACATGCACCTCTCTGTGTTGGCAGAGAAGATCTCTAGACTTAAGGATGTGTTGGCTACAAGTTAGGAGGAGGTCCATAGAATCTGGGCTGCATTGACTAGGATTTGGGTGACCTTTTCTCCCATGCAGGGGCCACCAAGTCCAACTCTATTACCTCAAGTAAGACCAGAAAGGAGGAGTGGCTGGACTGTGATGGGCTCGAGGAGGGTGAGGCAGGTGGGATACAGAAGGTTGGGGATCTTAGGCGCATTCCTCAACCCCAACCAGCAGCATTACAAAATTAATTCACCCTCTGTTGGAGTGTGACTGCCAAGAGGAGGCACCCATTGTAGTAGCCACATGGGGATGTGTGGGGCCCTCCTGAGTGGAGTCCCCCAATGAGGTATGCAGAGGACCACAGAAAGGAGAAAGCAACTTCTGGTGGGGGACTCAATTGTCAGGGTGATAGAGCTAAGAATAGGAAAGGGGGCAGAGAGGGAGGTCAGGTGCCCATGTGGCACCACTGCATGCAGGGATGGAAACTGTACTGAATGGATCACTGTGGCAGTAGGAATGGAGGGGGAGCTGGATGTCATTGTCCACCTGGGTACAAATGACCTGGCTAGGGATAGGCAAAAACAGTGCAGGCGGTGTTTAGGGAACAGGGAATGAGTCTCAGACAGGTAGCATGCTGGGAGCACACATGCACAAATTGAAGAATGAATAGCTCAGGCAGTATCAAAGGGGGCAAGATATTTTTTAGGTACATAACCTAAAAAAGGAAGAGGAAGGGTGGGATTGTATGGTCAAAGAGGAAGGGAGGGAGGACTGTATGGAAATGGATCAAGAAAACACAGACATCTTGAACAAATGCTTCTGCTTAGCGTTCCCAGTACAGTACAGGTCACATTAAACTGTTCACCAATGAGTTGGTTTAGCATTATTTTTTATAGTTGGCAATGCATTGGCAACTCATATTGCACTGTTTGTCAGTACTTAATAAGCTCAAGAGCAATGTCTGTGAAATGTTTTTGCAACTCATTTGGAATGCATCTGCAGTCCAGACACAATGTAATGAATGACTGTATTTTAACTCTTAAGGAACAGCTTGTTCAGGGCTTTATATTGGATTCAGCAACACCTATGCAACTCTATCAGAAACACTAGAACAGCTCATTGGAGGAACAGTTTAATGTGACTTGTACTTTAGAAGGGGAAGGGGAGAGACCATTAAAAGACATCTGGAGCTTTGATGGGAGGGAAATGAACACTAGACTTTTTTCTGAGGAGAAAGTCAGTAAAGCATTCACTAGACTGAAGGTGGACAAAGCTATGGGCCAAATGGGGTGCATCCAAGGGTGCTGAGGGAGCTCAGGGAGGCACTAGCTGCTCCTCTGACAGCCCAATGTATAACAGACCACTGGAGACCAGAGTAACCCTGCAGGACTAGAAAAAGGCAGATGTAGTCCCGCTTCACAGATGTGGTAGGAAGGAACAGGCAGGCAATTATAGGCCTCTCAGCATGACCTCAGTTGTAAGTAAGTTAATGGAAACACTACTAAAGGAAAGGATTGTGGAATATCTTGAATCCAATGGGTTACAGGATCCAAGGCAGCATGGATTCATGGGGGGGGGGGGTTAAGCCAACAAGCAGAACAAATCTGATAGATTTCTTTGACTGGGTGACCAAGGAGTTAGATCAGGGGGCAGTGGTGGATGTGGCCTATCTGGATTTCAGCAAGGCTTTTGATACTGTTTCACATAGGAGACTGGTAAGCAAATTGGGTAGCATGGGAGTGGGCACTAATGTGGCAAGCTGGGTAAGAAACTGGTTAGGGGGAAGGAAACAGAGGCTAGTGATAAATGGAGTTTGCTGCAAGGAAGAGAGGATGACCAGTGGGGTACCTCAGTAGTCAGTACAATGACCAGTACTTTTTAATGACTTTATAAGTGATGTAAAGGAGGAACTGGAAGAGAAGGTCTTCCTCTTTGTGGAAGACACCAACATCTGCAACAGAGTGGATACTACTGTGGAGTGGAAATGATGGGTAAGGATCTGAAAAAACTGGAGGAGTGGTCTAGGATGTGGCAGCTGGGTTTTAATGTAAAATGGTGCAGAATAATGCACTTGTGCCATAGAAACCCAGAGGAGGAGTACAAAATAGGGCGAGTGATATTGATAACTACCAAGCAGGGAAGAGACCTGGGGGAAATCATACTGGATGAACTAAAAGTGACCAGGCAGTGTTACAAGGCAGTTGGGAGGGCTAGTGGGATGCCAGAGTGCACGAGGAGGGATATCACCAGCAGGAAGAGGGAGGTGATGTTACCCCTATATAGATTGCTGGTAAGACCCCACCTTGAGTACTGTGTCCAGTTCTGGAGACTACATTTCAGGAAAGACATTGACTGAGTGGAGGTAGTCCAGAAGAGGACTACCAAAATGGTGCCGGGTCTACATCTAAAGCCCTATGAGAAGAGGCTAAAGAAGTTCAATATGAGCACCCTGTAGGAGAGAAGGGAAAGAAGGACATGGCAGAAACATTTAAATGCCTCACAGGGGTTAATAAGGTACAGATGGGGGATATGTTTCAGAGATAAAGGTGCTCTGGTGCTCTAGAACAAAGGAACATGATGTGAAGTTGGGGGGGAGTAGCTTCAGGAGAGATGTGAGGAAGTACTGTACTTCTTTACAGAAAGAAAGGTGGATTCCTGGAACAGCCTTGCAGCATAGGTAATGGTGGATGAAAACAGGGGTGGGGTTCAAAAATGCTTGGGACTGGCACAAGGGAATTGTAGGGAGAAGGGAGAAGAGATAGCACCATAGATCAAGTGGGTTTGTAGCAAAAATGAAGATAGAAAAAATAAATAAACGAATGAATGAATGAATGAATGAATGAATGAATGAATGAGTGAACAAACAAATGAATGAACTGGGCAGACTGGGTGGGCCAAGCAGTCCTATCTGCCATCAGATTCCTTGCTTCTATGTTTCTCTGAATTCTAACATGTGTCTGAGATGAGCTCACTTAGCCAAATGCAAGTAATAGATGGCCTGCAAAAGGAAACTTGAAGCACAAGTGTATTTGTCTGTGGCCACTAGAGATGCAACAAAGTATTATTCCTCATGTGAAGTGGACGCGAAGTACCCCACTCTGCATCACAGATCGCTATGTGAACTGCATTCAAAAAAGCGGAATTTTGCCTTTTTGAATGTACTTCGCATTCTTTCACTTCGCCTTATTCAGCTTTGCAGTAAAATAAGGAGTGAGTGAAAATGGGCCACAAATCACATCTCTCACACAATATCACAGTCTGCAGGTCACGTGCTTCCCTTCAGGATGCAGCAAGAAGTGAATCGTGCAAGGAAGTGAAACAGTTTCACTTTCGCCTTGCTGTAGCAGGACTCTGTGTATGTGTGTGCATGCGTCTGTGTGAGACAGAAAGAGAGAGCGAGAGAGACACTAAATAAAGATACTGGAGGGTGATCAAGAAAGAGATGGGTCTAGGTACAGTGCAGTGGGGGATCATGTCGGAGTCCGCACCCGTGGTGGAGTGCTCTGATTAAACCACAGCACCATCCATGGAGGTGCCCCAACTGAAGCAGGTAGTTCAGTAACGGCAGCACCACCTCTGGACATGGCGCATCGCAGCACCTCCCCATGGCACCACCACCTGCTATGGCCCCAGCGCCAGTGGAGCCACAGCCAAATGTTTCAGCCCCACCGGCCCCAATTGGGCAGCAGCAGTAGCAGGTGGAAGCAACACCTGGGCCACCATCCCTGCCTGTGCCTGGTCCTCCCCGCTGCTGTCTGGTCTGGAGGTTTTTTGCTACACTGCCTGGGGACAGCAGTGTAGCAAAATGTGTCATATGTGATGCCCTGGTGAGCCGTGGCTCTAGGGGCAGTCATCTTGGAACAGGGGGACAGCGCACCCACATGCTAAACCATCACAAAACAGTGTGGGATGCCAAGGTAGCAGAAGTTGTGCATAATGCCCCTGTTGGCCCTTCTGGTCTAGATATTGCGGCACATTGTGCACCTGCACCTGCACAACGTGGTGTTAGGTGGGGGATTTCAAGTGGTGATGCGGCTGCTCCACCACCACCATAACCTGCAGCAGTGGCAGGCGATGGTGGAAACCCAGCCCAACTCACTGCTATACAGGCCAATTTGGGCCTGTTGTGGAGTGAGTTGGATGTGGTTAACCACCATCTGGATAGTATGGAGCAGCAGTTGGAGCAAATGGAGGGTCACCAGCTCCAGATAATGGTGAGGCTCCAACTGCTGCTCTCCAACCAGAACATTGATCCTTAGTTTTGTTTAAAATGTTTGTCCTTCCTGACTCCTTGCACCTACCACCCTCTCCATGAAATATTACTTCCTGGTGTGGCCCCTAAATCCTGATCCATCACCCCTCTGTTTTCAAATTTTGCCCCCTTCTTTGTGCACATCTTTTTTCTGTATAATGCTACCCTCTTGTATGTTGATTATTCCCTTTTGGTACTTCATAGTTTCTATCATGCCCCCCCTTTCCTTTTTGGTTATACGTAATGTCCTTTAGTGTCTCTTTGTCTGTCATTATGTGCATATCCTGCAACATTTTAGTTGCCCTCCTTTGTACAGCCTCCATCCTGTGTATATCCTTGGGGAGATATACTCTCATCCCTGCACGCTGTACCTAAGATGAGGTCTTACCAAATATATGTACTGTACATAGGGATAAGAACTTCCATTTTTGGACTTCATTTTAATGTGATGGCTCCCAATGCATCCCAGTATACCCCCAGACCTCCTTACTGCCTTCTCACATTTCTTGCATACCTTTAGGTCATCTGACACAGGTTACTGTCCATTTTTGTTTTTGTTAGTCTCTCCCCCATTGTTGTGCACTGTTATGTATATAATGTTGTGTGTGTGTTCTTTCTTTTGCATAACCTTATTTACCTCCCAAAAATGGTAAGAACCATGCCCTAAAACAGCTAAAATAAAATAAAGTACAAACATGGTGGCCCTGCCTTCATTATATTCCTACTTAATAATGTCTGTTTTCTCTTGCTGGACATACTTGGACTCCGACTGACCACCACGACTATCTATGGTTATTACTGGATCAGCATCATTATCATCATCAACAGGAACCACTACATAAAAACTTTTTTGAGTAGGGGGGATTTAACACCAACAGACCCAGACACAGCCACCTTGACTTCTTTTTCTCCAATTCCCAGCAGGGGCCACTGACATCATCATATTTGTCATCCACATCCACAATTTCAGTTTGGATGCTGTCCTGTGGAGAACATGTTCCAACCACAGCATCATTATCATCACCAGATATTTTTGCGCCACACTTTGAGTCACTGGATGGCAAAGGCATGATCTCAACATTGCTGGAAATGTGACATTGTGAGTCGTCGTCAGGATCAGAATTGTGTTCAACTACCATGGGGATGTTGGGGAGTATGACATCATCTACACTGTCAGTCACAGATTTAGACTCAACTATATTTTCTAAAATGGTTAACTGGTCAGAAGTGGAACTTGGGGCAGCAATACTCACACCAGCAGCAACTGCACTATCACCACCAGCGGGGACAACATCATCTCTTCTAACTATCATTAAAACAACAGATTGTGCTGTAAAAAACATTGACAGAGAAATCCCTTTACTGACAGTGGCTATGCACTTCTACATACTACCACGCCCATGGCCAATCTTGCCATTGGCAGCAGTGCCATGGCCAGAAACAGCTTTGCATGCATGCATGTCTCTTTGCAGGCATATTTGGGGATCACCAAGAAAATTCTAAACACATTTAGATTTATGAACTTTCAGTTTGGGGTGGATGGGAAGCCAAAAAACAACTGTGACTTGCAGATGGAGACAGGGCACTAAACAGATCCAAACACACTGACAGAGTAAGATTGCACTGCACACTCAAGAGATGCAGATGCAAAGGCACAACAACACCTTAACCAGTGCTCACAAATCCAAAACTGGAAAAGAATACCTTTTGCCGGTTGGGGGGGGGCAGTGCACTGCAGTAACAGTCCACTACCAAGATACCACAAAGCAGTGCAAAATAACACAGATGTACTCCCTGGAGGAGAGAAGGGAGAGAGGGGATATGATAGAGACATACAAGTATCTTACAGGGAGGAACAGGGTGCAGGAAAACAGTATTTTTAAGCGAAAAAGATGTTCCAGGACTAGAGAGCATGGGATGAAGTTGGAGGGAGGACGATTCAGAGGAAACATAAGAAAGAATTTCTTCACAGAATGGGTGGTGGACAAGTGGAACACCCTGCCAGAGGAAGTGGTGGGGGCTGAAACAATCACGGGATTTAAGAATGCATGGGATAGACATAAAGGAATTCTGGAGGTCAGGGGTAAGGGGCAACAGACTTCTAGGAAAACAAACTGAACTTACAAGCTCAAATGGGCAGACTGGGTGGGCCATAGGCCCTTATCTGCCGACACTGTCTATGTATGTATGTATCTATGATAACAGGTTCACAGTGCTGCAATTATTGTGTGGCACAATAAAATGTGTCTGACTTGATGGCATGTGTCGTACACACACTCACACACACACTACAGGTAATGCGCAGCAAATTGAACACTTCAGTAATATAACCAAATCTTTTCAACAAACTGAAATTATGCACTGCACCACAACAATCAGCAAAAAAAATGTCAAAAATTATGAAAATGTTACTATGTGTACCTGAACATAGTTATACAACAAAAATATAACCAAAACAGTTAGAAAGATTGCCTTTCTCCCAATTAATCTACCTCCACCACAAATACGCCCCTCCCCCAAACACACTTCAACAGTGTCTGTCAGTACACAGACTGAATGTTCAAAATTAACATTCAAAATCCACATGAAAACAATACAGACTTGATGATATTAGCACAAGAGGGTTTCTTACAATCAATGTACTAAATTTTGAGCAAACAAAATGTCTCAAAAAGGATTTTTGAATGTTTTTTTGAGGGTTTGAATCTCAGAGATCTGACAGCAAACTGTCTCCAGCTACCACTACTCACACACTACACAGAACTGAGGCTGTGCAGAAAAATCTAGAGCCCATGTGACCTGCAATCCCATGAATCACTGCAAAATTCACCTCAGAGCTCACAAACAAGGCAAAGTAACGCAAAGTACATTGAAATCAATGTATTTCGCATTAAAATTGGTGTAGAAGTGACTGGCGAAAGGCAAAGTGATGCAAAGTCAGTGCTTCCAATGGAATAATTGGAAGGCAGAGTACTCTGCTTTGCATTACAGATTACTCTGCGGATTCCACTTTAATATGCAAATTGCACCACGTAGCGGATTTTGGCCACTTCGCCCTCCTCGAGTGGCCACTTTCCTCATTGCCTAGGCAAAGTTTGAGTAGCTGGGTGGCAGGAGAATGGGTACAAGGTAAGGGGGTAAGGATAGTAGCTTAGGGCTGCCCAGCGTTGGGGGAAGCTTTGTGCTGAAGGGGAGGAGCAACATGGATATATATGGCTAGCACACTAAAGCCTAGCACCTTTTGTTCCTTCCCTCTGGATGAAATTCTTGCCTGCTCACCCTTATAAAAGCAAAGCACCAAAGGGCTGGTAGGATTAGGTAGGGAGCCCTCATATCCCAATAGGGGGATCACCCTATGAGTCCAGGTGGAATTTCCTCATTTTTTTCTCTATGAGGTTTTCTGGGGTTTTCACCTCCTCTTGCTGAGAAGTTAGTAGGTATTAGAATAGGCATGCCAAAGTCATATACTGTGGTGCCAGCCATGATGCAACCCTATTTTGAGTTACTGCATGCCTAAGGAGGTTTACTGCCGTTGAAATACCCTTGTTTACAGCAGTAGCTCTACTGCAGTATTGTGTTGCGTCCAGGCCTGCACCACTGTGAATGTTGCACCACAGAAGTAACACAAGTTGTGTACAAAGAGGGTAATGGGGGTATTTGACTCTGACTCATATTTGGGTTTGTCAGGGATAACCTCTTTGTGCTTGACCTGCATGTGAAGCACACACTGATGGTGGGAAGGGCACATGTCACATGGCTTATGAGACACCCCTTATGCTTCAGAGATCATTGTCCCTCTGGAAGATGTGCCCTTTGGGAAATGGTGGTTCTGCCCAAATGGTTCCTTTTGGGGTAGGGGGTTGAGCAGTTAATGATGTTAACCATTCAATTGACTTGTTGACATGACACTCCTGAGCTGCGCATGTGACATTAACTGTGTAAGGTTGTATATCAATAAATGCATAACTGTGGCCATTTTCTCCAAGGCATCGTGTATGTCTTTTCTGTTTAGGTAAAAGGGGAATGGGGGAACATGTCAGCCCACTACCTACTTGTCACCTATGGAAGCTGTTGGCAGCCAAGTGAGAGGGTCTACTCAGGGACTGCCCATCATTAGGCCTTGATATGCACATGCCCAGCTCTGCACACGTGGGACATCACTGCATGATTAGCAGCCCTAGGGTACAAACCAGGAAGGCAATAATTACAGACCATGCTGGGAGACACTCCTGTCCTCTACAGGCCTTGCACCATTGCACAGCACTGCCGAATAGGCTGCTTTGGGCATTGTGCTCCAGAATGACTTTGCCAGATCGGATGATTGGTAATCCATGGAGGACTCTCTGGAATAAGAGGTAAGTACTAGAAACAGTGGGTGATGGGACTTGGTGGACCAGGACATTTGGGGGCTGGTTGGCAGTAGGGAGGAAAGACAAATTATGGCAAATGTATATTATATTATGTCATAATTTATTTTACATCCCTCAAATAAAATAATTGTTTGGCTTCACCCACCAGTAGAAGGAAAGTGATGTTGTCTTAATTTCATGGTGTGAGCATCAGCAACCTCTGTGACTGCTTCAGTCATATCAGTTGGTTCCGATAGTAACAATTCTGATACTGTACAGCAGGTCATCTTCGTTTCTGCTAATATCAGAAAACTTCTCCCTCATAATGTTGAAGTGCTCTACAGAAATATCATCCTCTATCTGGCCACACATACACACTGTATCAGTTCATTTTTCTGAGTCACTGCTTTCAGAAAAAAAGTTGACACATCCTTAAGCTCAGCAGCTGAAATGAATTCAAAAGCCATGTCAGCAGTAACAATTTTTTTTGTAGCCATTTTCAGAAATCTTAGTTTTTATACAGTATGTGACAGCTGGTTGCCAAACCTGAAGAACTGAAATCTGTCAGGAAAATAGCTGACAGAAGAACATCTGTGGTGATGTGAACTTCAGATTTGGGGGCAGTAGACAGCAATTTCAGGGAACATAGTACAAGCATGCTGTGGAGAGTTGGGCAAAGTCCATTAAAGTGGAAATAAAACAAAAGAATGCTATTTTTTTATTAAACTGTTATTCATTACAAGTGTTCACTATGGATAAAAAGGTATAAACATGCTGTATTCTAAAGCAACATAACACTAAGAGACAAGTGAGAAATTTGAGTGAACATGTGAGCAAAGTAATACTGTAGACTGCATGCAGTAGATCCAGGCAGACTTTTGAAGGCAGTTATTTATTCTTTTAATGGTGCTTGCTTTCTTACTCTTTGATCTCCTTTGCTTAAATAAGAACACCAGCTGCTGTAAGAATCTTTTTTATGTGCATTACAGAAAGTCATGAAGGCCATGTCGTTGACTGTAAGCTGAGAACAACAGGGGGAAAAAGCATGTAAAGTACTGTCACTGTGCCAGTTAGCAGACACAAGCGGACCTGATTATTTTTGTATTTGAACTGCATGCATTTCTCAAAGTGCAAGGCTATGTAAAAAAACAGAAGGCAGGATACAATACTTTAGTGAAGGCACTTGTTTTACATAGAAACATAGAGGTTGATGGCAGATAAGGACCTCAAGGCCCATCCAGTCTGCCCATTTCTTTTTCTACCTTATAAACGTGCCATCGGCCTTTGCTCTGTCAGTGGCCTATCTATTCGTACTCATCTGTATTGCTCCTTTATGCCTATCCCATGCTGGTTTGAAACCTGCACTGTATTCTTAGCCACCACTTCCTGAGGTAGGCCGTTCCATGCATCCACCACACTGTCTGTGAAAAAGAATTTCCTCACATTCCCCCTTAATTGGCCTCCCTTTAATCTCATGCTGTGTCCTCTTGTCCTGCTATTTTTCATATATTTAAACATGTTAGACTCTTTCACCTTGTTAATGCCTTTAAGGTGTTGAATATTTTGATCATATCACCTCTCTCCCTCCTTTGCTCAAGGGTATACATATTGAGCTCCGTTAATCTGTCCTCATATGTCTTCTGATGCAGTCCCTGCACCATTTTGGTTGCCCTTCTCTGAACTGCCTCAGTTTGGTTAATGTCCTTGTGAAGGTGTGGCCTCCAGTACTGCATGCAGTACTCCAGATAGGGCCCAACCAGTGTCTTGTAAAGAGGGATTATTACCTCCCTCTTATGACTTGTGATACCCCTACTAATACACCCTAACATCTCCCTAGCTTTACCTACTGCTTTAGAGGTCTGCTTGGATGATTTCAGGTCATCGGTGATGATGATACCCAAGTCTCTTTCTTCCTTTGTGACTGCCAGCAACTCCCCTCCCAACCTATAGGTGGCTTAAGATCTGGGGGCAGTTTTCAGCATTACTGTAGTCTGTTTGACAATGAAGCACATGAACAGGGGAGAGTGCAGATTTGTTACCTAGCTGTAAAACTTAGAATTTCAGATTTATTATAAACATTGACACTGAAAAAACACAAACCGTCACAGTAAAACAATAAAAATGACATTGTTGTGACTATGTGTGAATCATTACTTTTTTTGGAGGGGGCACCAGGCATCTGATCAGTACAACAAAGCAACTGCTGTCATCAATCATCAGAAAAATATATCAATAAACGTGCCATGGAACAAAAAGGAAAATAACAAGTATTGTCTTTTGGAGTGAATAAAATGCAGCAGTACTGTAGTTTCCATTTGCAACTAACTGTTCCAAGTAATCAGCATCTATTATTGGATGCTTTCCATTGACAGGCTGAGAAATGGGGGTCTGGAGAGGTTAATTTGAGTGCTTGACTGATTTGTTGCGTGTACACTCCAAATCACAAATTATTACTTGTTAGTGTGTGTTTTGTGGGGAAAGAAAATCTTTTACATTAGTATTTGCATGTGCACAAAGTAAACATATCATATTGTGATTATATCAGATTTGAGAAGTGTTTCACTCTCAGTCCAATGCAGGGCAGCGTGCAGTGGGCTCGACAGTGTCAGAGCAATCATCAGCCAGGCTTATTATGACATTCTTCTGGGCTTGCTGGGTGGAAACTTTGTGAACTGCAAAGAAAAAAAGTCACCTGCATCACAGCGTGGCTCTGTGATTTGATCTGCATGATGCTGCCAAGCCAGCAGCTGATCAGCGTCATGATCAGCCTGCATGTTATCCTCCCCCACACTATGAAACTGACTGTGCATAACCCCTGCTCAGCCTCTATATCACTCCCGCATCCCCATCACTTCCAGTGCCTCTTTGAAACAATCCCACCTTCTGCCAAGTATCCCTTAAACCTCCCCATTGTTTTCCATGCCCTAAAAATATGATTCCAACACTGGGATGCCCAATCCCCAGTACTGGTACATGAACTAAAAAAAACATCCTTCCATGTCTTTTTTATTTTTTCTTACACCCTGTAAAAAATAAAATGGTCCATCGATGTCTGTCTCCACCATTTCCCCCGCTGATATTACCCTCCCTCATGTGACTCCCCAACCCCATACTCCCCACACCGCTTGCTTACCTATTGTGGGTCAAACACCATCATCCAAAACTGTGGAAGTCAGGTAAGCTGTGGTCAGTGTATTTCATTTGACTTTGAACTTGTATTCATAACTTGGTTATTTTTTTCCCCAAAATTTTCAACATAGCCCTTTTTGGATGTCCTCATGATCAAGGTGGATGAAATTTTTCAAATCCAGCTGGAAAGGATTTTGCAGTTGCTGCACAAAATTATGTTTCAGGTCTTTTCTTCTACTGGGTTTATGAGGTGGAGACAAAAGAAGATTATGCTGAAAATTTGGGGTCAGAATTTTAAAAAACAAAGTAAAGTTTAATTTTTTCAATGTTCGCACATAACTTTGTTAGTTTTCAATATTTTAACCCCACATTTTCAACACAGACATTTTTTCACATCACATCATGAACGTGACAGGTGTCATTTTTCAAATCCTGGCCAAAATGTGTTTTCATACTTGTGGCACGAAATGCCATTTTGGCCAGTATGTTATAAATGACATCTGTCATGTTCAAAAGGAGGGGTCATAAGAAGACTATATTGAAAATGTGGGGTCAAAAGGTCACAAAAAATAATGTATGAAGAACCACATATTTTCAATATTTACTCATAACATTGCAATGCATGCAAATTTGGGCCCCCACTTTTCAACACAGGCTTCTTGTTACCCCACCTCATGAACATGACAGATGTCATTTTTCAGATCTCCTCCAAGACATGTTTTCACATTTGCTTTGCAAAGTCACCTTTCCAAGGGAATTTTAAAACATATTCTACCTACCATGACAGTAAGGTGATGTCATGAAAAGATAGTGTTGAAACTCTGGGGTCAAAGTGTCAAAAAACAACAAAGTTATGAGGAAATATTAAATTGTTTCTACATTTACTCACAACTATGATTTTTGTAGATTTGATCCCAAATATACACAATGCTCTTTTGTTAACCCACTTGATGAACATGACAGGAGTTATTTTTCAAATTCTCTTTGAAATATGTTTTCACAGTCCCTCTGTGAGACCACTATTTTGGACAAGATTTAAAAAATCCAGTTGCCTTTCTCATAACATGGGTTTAGAAAATGTTGGCTCAAAATGTGAAAAAAAAACAACAACAATCAAATTATGAAGAAACATTGAATTTATCCAACGTGCAAGCAATAATACCCATCATGGTGGGTGGTATTGGGCAATACCAGACAGCCAAGGGGCATAATGAGGCCCGATGCTGCAGGAATAGGGCTGCATAGCCTCTGGAAGGTCTGATATTGCCTTATACAAGCCACCCTGGAGCAGGGGAGTAACCAGCCTTCAGCAATGTGTACGCACAAGGCTTGAAAATTAGAACTACAGGCTTGGGGGAATTCTACAAATTTGGAGCATTCTGGTGCATTTGAGGGGTCATTTGAAACAGAATTTACTATCCTGCTACCCTATTTCCCATGCCCAGTAAGTTGCACTTTAGTTCCCTTCCAAAACTTCCCACAGTCCAGTATATTGCTGGAAGCAGTCTCCCCATAGCCCAGCATCCTGCTCCAGTGAAAGACTCCTGACCCACCCTGAGCCATACAAGCTGCACCATAGCTCCCCTCCCTAGAATTCCTAGTCCTCCCCAAGCACAGCAAATTTCATCATTCTAGTCCCTTCCCTAGAGTCCCCAACCCATAGAGGATAGCATTTTGCCCTTTCCCCAGCCAATCAAGTTGCCCCCAAGCATTTGGAAAGGGATAGGGATGTGGGGGTGGCTTCAACCAGGACCATTGCATTGGAAATGCACAACAATTCCACCTAGCAAGGCAGAGAAAAAACCTAAACCTATTTCAGATTGAATCTATTCCAGAGGTTGTGCTGTCCAAAATTCCAGATAAAGCATATCGAAGACTGCAGGCTAAATTAGAAAATCTTCCTGAAAAGAGTCTTGATGACCTAATGGATGTCTCAGTTCCAGCCTGCGTAATGGAAGAACAGAACAACCAGTCACAGATCAAATTGATCCCACTGCTCATATTCACCCTGAAGTACAAACAGACACTGCAGGGGTCAAAACAGACATGCTCCCACCCAATATCACCTCCTGTGGACATCTCTCTACCCACTCCTGAGGATGAAGCAAACATGACTTGGGTTTCCTGGAAGAAAACAGACTGCAGTATGAAAAATAAGGTTACGAAGTTCTCCACAGTACCTGCATCAAATAAGTTTAATGTGTTGAAAGGTAGAAGGATCTGGGAGGACACCAAGGAGGAGGATATAGATTTTGAGGTTTACTCAGTCCCATCCCAGCATGATTTCTCCTCTGATCCAGAGGATTCTCTACCAGATGCTTTGTCCTCCAAAAAGAGAAGTGGGAGAACCAGGTCTCAGTCCCCAAGGATCAGGGGTAATGCACTGTGAGCATGTTTTTTTTTTTTTCTATTTGTTTTCTGTTTGCAAATAGACTCTTGTGCATACTGTGGCAACCCTAAATATATACAGCATGAAATCTAAGAAAAAAATGTGTGGCTTCTCTTACCTTGCTAAAGTTGCCTGGAGAGATAGTCTTTGTTTAGGATACACATATAAAATCATATTTTGAAACTAATAAGACAAATCACACTGCATTGCTGGTCCAATGTACTGACTCATAGGCAAGAAAACCTGCAATGGTGAGAGAATCTTATTTCAAGGTTCAGATTAGTACCTTACAAGACTAGAAGACATTCACCCTGGAAGAGCCCTGATGATGGATGTCACCTAGAGGGCCAACATCTGAGAATTTTTACTGTTTCTGCCCCCCCAAACAAAGGTACTACATACTGATAGATTCAAAGAAATCTAGCCCTTTTTGCATCCATCACGGACAGTGATTCTCCAGAGTGGGGGGAGAGGATTTTAATTGCACCCTCCCCCAGGCTTGGAATGTGTAAGGTAAAAAATTTTACTCTGATGTCAACATTTTTAAAAATAGAATTGACACTGTTGGGCTATATGATACCCACCGCATGCTGCACAACCAAGGGGGCACACCTCCCGAGGGGTTCCAGTGGGGCAAGAATAGACTCCATTTTTCTTTGCCATTCCCTATCAGTCTTTTGTGTTGCCACAGAGGTGGTAGAGGGATACTGGAGAATAAATACCCCACTATTGCCTGATGCAAAAGTTAAATTTAATTTAAGTGGGAACCACCCTGGTAAACTAGACTATCAGTACTAACTGCATTTGATACAGTTTCTTCTTGTTAGGAAGATTCCACATAGGAATCAAAAACATTTTTCCAAAATATGTCCACTTACTGTCTGTAGAGGACAACATCAGATTACAAAAAAATATTTGTCATTATGATCTCAGTTAAAGTGGTTAATAGGTGACAAAACAGTATGCATATTTTTCTGAGTTAATTAAATATGTTAAAATGGCCGGGGAACAAGTCCAATATAATAGAGAACACTCCCGATTTAAAAAGTTGCGGTTTGGCACACAGGTCTCCAAATAGTCTGTTGATGTCTTTCAAGGCTGTGGGCAACAAATGGACAGTCAGATCATTAAATCACTGTTGGACCCTGAAAGAAAGGAAGAAAGTTCTAAGGCAGGCATACTCCAATTCAGGATCATATGTCTCAGAAATATATAAACCTTCCATAATTAAAGGTGAAGATACTTCCCTGTGAGACCTGGATGTCCTGACCCAGAGAGATTCAGTAAAACAGACAATTGAATGGAGGAAGCTGTAGCAGCACTGCAGCTTTGCAGCCAAGCTACTACTTAACTAGCAAGGAACCACACAAGGATGTCATGTTTCAGAAAAATATCAATCTTACCAGCAAAACAACAATTCCAACACTCACCACCATATGAATAAACGCTAGGAAGAGCCAGTATGGCTGCATGGTATTTAGGGCAGTAAGAAATGTGTAAACTAGCTATTTTTGCACTAATCCATCTAACTGCACTTTTTAATTGTTATGATACTCTCACAGTGACTAATACATATACACATATATGCATATATATTCCAGTGTAACATAGCACTCACAGTCTACACACATTTTTACAGATTTGAAAACAAAAAGACATTGAAGAACCGTTTTCTTCTTTTCAGGCTTTGAGGGACATCAGAGAGTGGAGGGTTGCCATTAGACACCTCATTTAATCAGCAATTACATGCATAATGTTGAAACTGATCTAGATAGTGCGGGAATTTAGACTAGCACTTTTTGCACTAACCACTGAGTCACCTAAATGCACTTTTTAATTGTTGTGATACAAACACATGACTAATACATATACACATATATGCATATATATTCCAGTATAGCATAGCAGTGCACTGTCTACACACACACAGTAACACACACACACACACACACACACACACACACACACACGCACTGCCTCACATGGCATTTATTTACTTATACATCTAACCGTAACTTTTACTGTATTTAGGATAATCACTGTGTTTTGCACTAACTGATTGTACAAATCTATGGCATGACTGGGTAACTAAGGTAGTGGACCAGGGAGGTGTGGTGGATGTGGCCTATCGGAACTTCATAATGGCCTTTGACACCATCCCCAAATAGAAGACTGATTAACAAACTGCGTAGCCTAGGTGTGCATACTAAAATAGTTCTGTGGGTGGAGAAGTAGCTGAATGGCAGGAGTCAAAGAGTGGTGGTAAACAGTGAGTACTCTGGAGAGGGAGAGGTGACAAGCAGGGTGCCGCAGGGGTTGGTATTTGGATTGGTCCTCTTCAATGTCTATATTAGTAATATTGCAGAGGGACCAGAGGGGCAGGTATGCCTTCTTGCTGACAATACAAAGGTATGCAAGAGGGTGGGCAGCCAGAAGGTGCTAAAAGAATGAGGGAAGATGTTAAAACACTAGAGAAATGGTCTGAAGAATGGCAGTTGGGATTCAATGCAAAGAACTACAGGATCATGCACATAGGGCACAAGAACCCAGTGACAAAGTATAAACTAATTGGGGAGGTACTGATGGTCACAAATCAGGAAAGGGACCTGGGAGTTATCATCTCAGAGGATGCAAGACAATCTATGCAGTGTGATAAGGTGTCTGAAAAGGATAGTCAGATGCTTGGATGCATAGGGAGGGGTATCATGAGTAGAAAGAGGGAGGTCATCTTGCCCTGTACAAGACACTCTTGAGAGACCACACCTGGAATATTGTGTCCAGTTCTGTGGGTCTCACCTGAGACAGAACATAGACACGGTGGAGGTGGTACAGTGGAGGGCAACTAAAGTGGTGCAGTGCCTATGGGATAAGACCTGTGAGGGAAGACCAAAGGAGTTAAATATGTATTCCATGGAAAGGGAAGGGGGACATGATTGCGACATACAAATACATCACTGGTATAAACAGAGTAGAGGAAGGAAGCATCTTCCAAGTTAAGAAATAGTCCAAGTCAAGGGGGTACAAATGACGTTAGAGGAGGGAATGCTCAGGAGAAACATCAGAAAATATATTTTTCACAGAGAGGGTGGTGAATGTCTGGAATAACCTATCTGGTGGGATGGTAAGGATTAAAATGGTCACAGAATTTAAGAAGGAGTAGTATAGACACAAAGGTATCCTGGAGGCAAGAGGGGGCTATAGAGTTCAGTTTTGGTATGTTGCATCATACTAGATATGAATTATTAGGGCAGACTGGGAGGTCATGTGACTCCCACCCCACCAGGTCGATCTCCCACTGAGCATCCACCACCCTAACCCCAGACTTCCCCCACACAGCATCATTCACCTGAACAGGTCCTAGTGTGAAGATTCACTCTCCCATCGAAGACACGTCTTGCTTCTAGAACTGGGAAATGCTATATGAGAAATAAGTTAAGTGTGTTCAAAGTATTTCAATGGGTTTTAAGTTTGCATTTTCCTTATTTCTCATATAGCATCTGCTGGTTCCAGCAGCAAGATATATATTTCATGGGACAGTGGATCTTCACACCAGGATCTGTTCAGGTGAGTAAGGGCATGTGGGGGTGTCTGGGAAGTTTGGTTTGGGGGTGCTCTGTTGGAGGTCAGGCTGGGGGTGCGGGTTGCATCAGTGATGGAACTTTTTTAAACAGATTAAAAAAGACATCAAGGGACTGTGTTCTTGTTAGCTTCCAATGGACATCAGAGGGTGGGGGGTTGCCACTAGATACCTCATTTAAATCAGCAATGACATACATATGTCTGAAACTGATCTAGATAACGGGGGAATGTAGACTAGCAATTTTTGCACTAACCACTGAGCCACCTAACTGCACTTGCTAACTGTTGTGACACTCACACACACTCACTAACACATATACACATATATGCATATATATTCCAGTATAACATAGCAGTGCACTGTCTACACACACACACACACACACACACACACACAGCATTGCCACACACACACTAACACACATACACTGCCTTATATGCCATTTATTTAGTTATATGTCTAATCCTAACCTTCACTGTATTTAGTATAAGCACTGTGCTTTTCATTAACTCATTGTACTAATCTACAGCATGACTGAGTAACTAAGGTAGAGAATATGTACAAAAAAGTTGAGCACTCACCACCTCATTTAGAAATCACTCCAGACAGTTTATAAAGTCACAGTATCAACAACATTTAATATTTAAAAATAATAAAAGCAAGTGGTGCTGGCAACATCAGCCTGATGCATTTCAGAACCTGTAGTTCCTTTTTCAAAGGCTGAAGAATCATAGTAGCTAAGTTCTTAAAATAGTGTATTGGCGTATGACATTGCTATGACACAATTTAAAATACAAACTTTTCATTGGTTGTTAATGGAACACACATACTGAGGTACCGATGTGAACATACAACTTCAATTAATGTTCATATATTTCCCTACCTCCCAAAAACTTTATTTTGAACTTGTGACAACACCATATTGACATGTAAAAATATGTAAAATACAAAAATATACAGTGCAAAAAGAAACAAGGGTAAAACAGGATGATATAATGAGAAAAAAGGAAAGGGGGTAGGTGGAGGCAAAAAGGGAGTGAGAAAATGGGAGAGGGAGGAGGAGAAGAGGTAAAAGCACAAAGGAGGATTCTGCAGGTGGAGCCAATCTGAAAAAATACATATGCTAGTTCAGGTTATATCCCAAAGTAATCATATCTATTATATAAAGCATTTTCATCTATTTAAATACATAATACCTTGGTATCATTGCACAATTCGTTATGCATTTATAACTAACCAACAAAAGGATAGGGCCAAAGTATAGATAAGAAAAAGGGAGGGGGAGGGGGCAGAATATGGAGATACAATAAAATACAGCCATAGAGTTTAAAAACTGTACATCTAAAACATTTGCAAACACTGAAACCACATACTAGTGATATTTAGTATTTCCAGCTTCAGACCTCATTTATCAGTACTGGATGCTCAAAAATGTCACCATTACATTTTGCTGGTATGGAAATCATTTTAGTCTTTCCTATTTGGCAAATAGAGTCATATGTCTAGATTGTTATTTAATCCTGGTTTCTTTGTTGCACCCTTTGTGACTATTTAAAAGGTCTCCCTTCAGAGTACCAAGCTGTTATAATCACCAACCCTGGGTTTTTCTGCAGACCCCACCTATTGCCTGGAAGGTGAAACTGTGTTGCTCATTTGATGGGGCTTCTATAATACGTGTAGCAGTAGCATATGTCCGATAACCCCCTTTCTATTGCTCTGGTGTGCTCACCTATCCATACTTTAAAAGCTTAAGTCACTTTACCGCTATAAAAGGCTCCACAGGAGCACTTTGCCATATATATAATAACTGTAGTATCGCATGTTATGACCTGTTTGATCTGGTAATCTTTGTTAGTGTTGCTACTTTTGAAACTTTTAGCCTCTGTGATGTGTTTACAGTAAACACATCTCTGGCATTTGTAGCATCCACTAGCATGCTGATTGAGACAACTTCTAGTTTGGAATTGTTAGAAATGGCTATGGACAAGTCATCTCTTAATGTACATGTTCACCTACATGTAATGCATGGCGTGCTATCTGTGAATGCTCTAAGCTCACTGTCTCCACTCAAAATACCCTAATGTTGTTGTTTTTTCATAATCTGCTCAAGATGATATGACTGTGCTGAAAATGTAGTCCCAAAATAATATCTAACATACCTTTCTCTGATGGCGTCCTGGTTTCTGGTATGCTTCTCCCCATTTCAATCACACAGCTATTATAGCCTCTCTCCATTCAATGAGATGTAAGTTCAATTTCCCCCTGTAGGGCTGATTCAGGTGTGCTGCAGCTCTGTTTTACCTGCAAGTATTGGCCCTTTGTGTGTTTTGGGTGGCAACTTGTGTGTTACCATCAGTCTATTTTCTGTATATGTCAGTTCATATTCTATTATCATGTTCCCTATAGATATTCAGGTCTAAGAAATTAACACTTTCTTCACTTGCAGTGTACATAAAATGCAAGTTCTCATTAGTACCATCTAAAAATTCCACAAATGATCTTAATTCATCTGTGTCACCTTTCCACACCATTATGATGTCATCGATATAACAACACCATAATTTTACATTGTCATGAAAAATGTTGTCACCATTGTTAAAGATGCATTCCTGTTCCCATTTTCCAACATAAAGTTTGACTATAGAGGGCCCACATGTGATGCCCATAGCCATTCCCTACAAAAGGGAGGTGAGGTGGATGTGGCCTGTCTGAACTTTAAAAAAGGCCTTCGACACCGCCCCCCCATAGAAGGCTTATTAACAAATTGCACAGCCTAGGGGTGGATTCTAAAATAGTTCTGTGGGTGGAGAACTGGCTAAATGGCCAGAATCAGAGGGCTGTGGTAAACAGGGAGTACTCTGGAGAGGGAAAGGTCATGAGCAGGGTGCTGCAGGGATCAGTGCTAGGGCCATTCCTCTTCATTATCTTTATTGAGGATATTGCATAGGGACTGCAATGGAAAGTATGCTTCTTTGCAGATGATACAAAGGTATTCAATAAGGTGGACATGCCAGCGGGTGTTGAAAGAATGAGGGAAGACCTTAAGAAAACTGAAGAAATAGTCTGAAGAATGGCAGCTGGAATTCAATGTAAAGAAGTGCAGCATCATGCACATAGGGCACAAGAACCAAGGGGCAAAGTACAAACAAGGTGAAGAGGTACTGACAGTTTTTTATTTTAAAGGAAATAGAGGTATTGGCTTTGGACTAGGGGGCCTCTTAATGTTAAGGGCCAACTCTATGTTAGGGGGCTTGTATGGTCTAAAAAGTTCCTTTCCCCCACAGTGGTGAGAGTACTCTGGGTGGGCGCAGAAAGATACAGTGATATTTATAAATCTGAAACTTTAAGGGCACATTTTGGACACTTACAATATGGACATTGATAGGGTTGATTTATTTATTGGAAGTTTATTTTAAAGGGGTATATTTTTGTTAAATAGATATTGTATTTTAGTTGAAGTTATTCAGATATTTGGTTGTGTTTATTAGATTTATTTAAAATTGTATGTTAGTTTTGTAAAGTAGTTATTTATGTAAGTTTTTGAGTGGGGTTAAAAATTGTTGGATTTTTTGTGGTGTTGATTATGTGCTGGAATGATAGTAGGACAGTCGGGTATTGTTCCTCCCCTCTAGGCTCAGAGACCTTCGTCCTTTCTCCTGTCCCCCCATCACCTGAAGTCTATAGAAGATGTAGGGCTCTGGGGATTGTGAGGGGGAGGAGGAGGGCTGGTGCTGGGCCTGGGGGGAATGGAAAGGAGTGGGTGGATAGAGATAGTGGGGACAAGGAGACGCCCTGGGGTGAAATGGGCACAGGAAAGGGGATCTCCCTGTCTGGTGCCCATACCCAAGCGTTCTGATTATGATCAGCAGGTAAGATGGTCATCTTCAGAAGTTCATCCTACTCGGGCGGTGTTATGCAACGCCAGGTCTATTAAAAACAAAACTGCTATTATAGCTGATTTTGTTGGGTCATCTGATCTGGCGTGCATCACCAAGACTTGGCTGGATAAAAATGCTCAGCCAGTTTTGGTGGCAGCAGTTCCAGCCGGTTACTCAGTGATACACCGCCCGAGGCAGGATCGCAGGGGCGGGAGTGTTGCCATTTGTTTTAGGTTAGAACTGGGCCTGTTGGAGGTACCGGTGGGAGCCACCAGGTCCTTTGAATGTATCTTGGGCGAGGGTGTGGGGTGCAGGATACTTCTTGTATACCGTCCACCAGGTGACGAGAATGTTTTCCTGCAGGAAGTTGCAGACTTCATTGTCGACCTAACATTGGGGTCCCCCAGATGGTTGGTTCTGGGGGACTTCAATGCCTGGGTCGATGATGAACTCTCACATTTTGGTCAAGACTTCCTCCAGCTAATGATATCACTGGGCTTCACCCAGGTCATTTCTTCCTCGACCCATATTGGTGGACATTCGTTGGACCTGGTGTTCCTTCTGGGGATGGGGATATCTGACTTGGTGGTGGAACCGGTCGGATGGTCAGACCATCACTCCATTAGGTTCAGTTTTGAGGCCACGCCTATTAGGTCAGGCCATTCGGAAATGGTCCGCTACCGCCCCTTAAGGGGTGTGTCCCCAGATGACCTGATGGCGATGCTGGACCTATCGGGCCTACTGATAGATTGCTTGGATCCAGGGGACCTGGTACATGCTTATAATAAGGTGGTGACAGGGGCCCTGGATTCCATCGTACCTGATCATGTTCATCCTCTCACTCTTCATCCCAGGTCTCCTTGGTTCAATGAGACCATGAGGGAGTTGAGGAGAGTTGGATGAAGGTTGGAGAGGTGTTGGCGGAAGTCTGGTTTGGATGATGACAAACTTAGTTTGATGGACCATTATATGGCCTATCAATCCGCAATCTCTCGTAAGAAGGCAGAATTCCTGTCCAGAGAGATTGCGACTGCACAGAATAGACCAGCTCAGCTCTTTCAGACTGTGGACAGACTGTGCAGTCCAGTCTGTCTTCAGCCCAGAAGAGTCTTTTCTCCAGAACGGTGTGAGGAGTTTGCTCTCTTCTTTGCAGATAAGGTTGGCAAAATCAGATCGGATGTCCATTTTTCCCTCTCCAATGGGAGTCATGATGGTCTGCAGGAGATGTCGAACACCCAGTTTGTATGGTCTGACTTCAGCCTCCCCACAATCAATGACATTGTGATGATCATCTGAGCGCTGCGACCGACCAACTGTGATTTGGACCCTGGCCCCACATGTCTTTTAGTGGACTGTGTGGATAAAATCAGCTCAGTCCTGGCTTTGATAGTCTGGAGGTCCTTGGAGAGGGGGATCTTTCCAGATCCTCTTAAGGAAGCTATGGTTAAGCCTCTATTGAAGAAGCCCTCCTTGGACCCAGATTGTCTAGCAAATTACAGACCCATCTCTAACTTACCCTTTGTGGGTAAAGTTATTGAGAAGGTAGCTGCAGTGCAGTTGGATGGTCATCTGACCAACAACAATGTCTACGATTCTCTCCAGTCTGGATTTAGGAAAAGGCATAGTACCGAGACAGCACTTGTTCGGGTACTAAATGACCTACTAATAGCGAGAGATCGTAAGACCTGTTCTATCTTGGTACTTCTCGATCTCTCTGCAGCATTTGACACTGTTGATCATGGTGTGCTGTTAGAGCATCTGCGGTCCATCTGTGGATTGTCTGATATGGTCCTCAGGTGGTTTCGATCTTACCTCAAGGGTAGGACTCAGAGGGTGGTGTCGGGAATTTTTTCTTCGGCATCAGTCTCTCTATCTTGCGTGGTACAGCAGGGTTCTATTCTAGCGCCCATGTTGTTTGCAGTGTATATGCTGCCATTAGGCATGATTATTAGATGATCTAGTTTGGGTTTTCATTGCTATGCAGATGATATCCAGCTGTATATGTCTTTTGTGCCTGGCCAGGATGCTGCCTTTTCGGTATTTAATAACTGCCTTGCTGAGATCCAAGACTGGATGAATGGGAGTTGGCTGCAGTTAAACCTGGAGAAAACTGAGGTATTGGTCATGAACAAGGGTCGCTGTGAAGCGGGTCTGCTGCTGGATCGCCCTCAGGCTTATGGCTTGGGGGCATCCAGCTGACGACCTCAGACCAGGTGCAGAATCTGGGCATAGTATTTGATGACTGTCTGACATTTAAATTTCAGGTGTCAGCGGTGGTCAAAACTTCCTTTTACCATCTAAGGAACATCACCCGGGTGAAGCATCTGGTTCCTCCAGAGGACCTTCCAACGTTGATCCACGCTTTTGTTACCTCCCGCCTTTACTATTGCAACGCCCTTTACCTGGGGTTACCGGGGGTGGAACTTCGCCGCTTGCAGCTAGTGCAGAATGCGGCTGCCAGGCTGTTGACTGGATCTTCTAGATCCAGCCATATAATGCCTGTGCTTCGCAGACTGCACTGGCTGCCAGTCTTTTGACAAATCACCTTCAAGGTCAGTTTGCTGTCCTATAAAGCCCTACATGATCAGGGACCTACCTACCTGAAAGAGCTCCTGTGTTCCTACTGTCCTTCCCGCCCCCTCCGATCCACTGATGAGGGATTGCTAGAGATTCCCAGGGTTCATTTAAAAACTTCAGGGGCTAGATCATTTAGTTTTATGGCCCCAACCCTGTGGAATTCTCTACCTCGTCAGGTGCGAAATTGCCCGACTGTCCAAAGTTTTAAAGGAGCTTTGAAGACACATCTTTTTAGTATAGCTTTTAATGATTTATGTTAGTTTTAATTCTGTCTATTTATTGTTTTATGTATTGTACAGGTGCGTTGGTTATGAGAAAAGCACCTTTTAAAAATAAAGATTGGATGAGTGAATGAATGAATGAAGCAGGAAAGGGACCTGGGAGTTATTTTGTTGGAAGACCTAAGAGAAACTACTGTAGGTAGTGCAATAAGGTGACTGGAAAGGCTAATCAGATGATTGGATGCATAAGGAGTTCTATCCAGAGTATAATGAGGGAGGTCATCCTGCCCCTGTATAAGACACTCATGAGCCCACAACTGGAATACTGCATCCAGTTTTGGAGGACCCATCTGAGATAGGATAGAGACAGGGTGGAGGTGGTTCAGTGGCGGTAACTAAAATGGTGCAGGTCTGTGGCTTAAGGCCTATGAGGAAAAACTAGCCAAGCTGATTTTTTTAAATATTTATTTCATTTGGGTAAAGCATTTAACCCATTTTAAGTACTGAATTTTTACAGGATATGCCAGTTTTTTTTTTTTTTGAAATTCTCTTTTTATTCGTTTTCAATAACAATTACATCAAACTGGTAAGTACATGCGAGAAAAACAGCATTGCAACACATTCCAGTAATAAGACATTGAATAATAAACATGGGAAAAAATAAAACCCCTTACCTCCCCCCCACCCCAAAGAAGGTGTCACCACTGAAGAAGAGAGAAAAATGTACCACATTCATAAGTGAGGGAGGGGAAGTCAATTAGCCTAGAAGAGCAAACAAGATAGCAGCCAGACAATAAAGCCCAGAGAAATAAGTAGTTCTACTGAGAACTAGCTCTTAGATAGAAAGGGAGTATTCCAGGGAGACCAGAGGGAAAAAGCACCATTCGGGAGTCAAATGGGACAAAATAAGCCTGAAAATCTCAATCAATGGAGGTACAGGGCATACAGTTTGCCCACTTTTCTGAAAAGCCAAAGGAGAGAGTCTTGAGTTGGCAATCAGCTTCTCGACTTTAAAACACAGGACATTTCTTCTACCAGTCCATATACGAGAGTTCTAAGTTGTCTGACCAGTGACGGCTTAACTAGTCTCTTAACCGCCATTGAGATAAGAGCCATATGATATCTTCTCTCTCTGACGTTAATACCCGAGTAAATGCCTAGGATGCAAATCTCTAGTGTAAAGAGATCTTGCAGGCCTAGAATAGGGTCTAGACTGTCCCGAATGGCCCTCCATAGTGGGGCTACCTTGGAACAGTACCAGAAAATATGAGGAGGACTGCCCAGGTCCTCACCACATCTGAAACATTTAGGGGAGCTGGAATGATCGAATTTCGCTTTTTGGACCGGCGTAATACATGTTGTTAACAATAAAATATTGAATAAGTCTATTCTTATCGAGAGTATTATATGTATGCAAGTCTTTCCAAACTTGACTCCATGTGAACAGAGGGTCTAAGGGGTAGAGGCCAAGACTTGGAACCAGCCAAGGGACAGGAAGTTAAGCTTCATAAGATGTAGATACAACTTAGACACCCCATGAGGTTTAACCGCATGTTCTTTAATCACTCTAAGCAACGGTTTTATGGCCGATGTCGATACTGTGACCCCAAACTCCTTACTGACAAGGTGTTTTAATTGGTATACTTTAAAAATCATTTGGGGGGGAATGTTTAGGACTAGCAGAAGGTCATCTATTGACCCAGCGCCTTCTTGCACAAAAAGGTCTTCCACTAAAAGTCCCTGAATTTGGGGCAGCCACTTCGGAGATAGTACATCGGTCCCCATTTTAATATTAGGGTTGAAAATCAAAGGTTGTCCAGGGTCCTTAACGTGCCTAATTTTAGCGGTAGCATAAAATTGATTGAGTACCCTCACCGTAGTACCCACTGCCGACTCTTGAATACATCTAGGTAAAGTTGAGAACTGACAGTAAAATAGGCTAGAGGGGTCTATATTACATTGCTTAATGAGATCAAGGTCCAAACTTAACCACAATGGAAAGGATGTTACATCCATTCCTCCGAGCCATTTACCGGCTTTGACTAGATGGCTAGCCCAGTAGTAGTACTCGAAGTTAGGGAGACGAGACCCCATATCCTTAGGTAGACAAAGTTTATAAAAGGCCTCGCCTGGGAGACTTGTGATTCCAAATAAAACCAGCCAGGATCGAATGGACTCTCTTAAAAGGTTTTGGGCAACCAAATATCTAGAAGGTTCAGAGGATAAAAGAGGCGAGGCAGAATATTCATTTTAATAATACTGATACGGGCCCCAACTGATAGTGGAAGTTTACCCCATCTTTGCAGATCAGAGTAAATTTTATCTACTAGGTCGTCCAGATTTAGTTTCCTAACCAAATTTGAGTCACAAGCCAAATAAATACCCAGATATTTAAGATGGGATGAGGCCCATTTCATCCCAAAATGAGACATGCAGGATTGAGATAGGTGTATGTTGAGGGAAAAACTCAGACTTAGTCAGATTGAGTTTGTAATTGGATACAGCCCCAAATTGCCCTATTATGTCCAATACCACTGCAGGGAATCTGCCGGTTAGTTAACTGTAGAAGGATATCATCTGCAAAGACAGATAATGTGGAGGTTTGCTGAGAAATGGCACAACCCTGGATCCCAGGAGCTGCCTTAAGATTGAGCAACAGGGGTTCCAAATAGAGGTCAAAAAGGTATGGCGAAAGGGGGCAACCCTGGTGGGTGCCTGAAAGTAACCAGATACGGGATGAGAAGACCCCATTGCAGTAAATTTTTGCCGAGGGATCTTTATACAGAACCTTCGTCCACTGTATAAACCTCTCCGGGAAACCGAACTTAGTCATAGCACACCATAAAAAGTCCCAGTTGACACGGTCGAACGCTTTCTCTGCATCTAAAGCGACCAGCGCCATGGGAGCCTGAGAAGCTTGGGCCGCCTGGAAGACATGGGAAAGAACTCTCATGTGGTCTGCAGCCGATCTGCCCTGCACGAAACCTACTTGCTCCCTGCTCAAAAGTGATTGCCAAACTTGTTTAATGCATGAAGCCAGAATCTTAGACAGTATTTTAATATCATAATTGAGCAGTGAGATAGGTCTATAGTTAGCTGGATCCAGAGAGGGTTTATCTGTTTTAGGGATCAGGATTATAATAGCTTCCAACAAGGTTGGGTCCAGCAAATCAGAAGAGAGAAGATAATTGTAAAACTCCAAAAGTGTTGGAGCCAGCTCCTGACAAAAAGCCTTATAGAAGTTGGCGGGTAAGCCATCAGGTCCGGGAGCTTTGTCTGGTGAAAGATTATGGATGGCATTCTCAACCTCCTTTAAGGGTAAAGGAGTAGAGAGAAAAGCTATTTGGTCACCGGAGAGGCATGGTGGGGAGATTGGTTTAAAGACGGACTCTATGGCAGACTGGGAAGGAGGGACTGGTGCGGCCCCATAAAGATTTTGGTAAAATAGTCTAAAAACTTCCACAATATCCCTGGGCATTGTCTTAATAGAACCATCTTGAGCTTCCAAAGCCGGGACCAACCTTGAATTCTCTGTTTCCCTAAGTTTTAGGGCTAAGAGCCTGCTCGGCTTCTCCCCTTGGTCTAAATATTTGGCTTTGGTTCTCAGCAACGCAAGTTCAGTCTTTTCCCCAACCAGCCCCTCATATTCATTTTTGAGTTTGTGTAGCTGCTCCAAACGCTTAAGGGATTTAGAGGAGGCAAGGGAGTCTTCTGCAGCCTTAATCTGGCCTGAAAGAAGAAGAAATTTTTGAGTCCTGAGTTTCTTCCTCCTGGAGGAGATTTTAATGAATTCTCCCCTCAAAAAACATTTTAGAGAACACCATAGGATATCAAGCCTGGTCACTGAACCACAATTAGTATCCAGGTACTCTCCAATGAGGGACCTAATCTGAGCAAAAGAGTGTTCATCTTTTAATATCTGAGTATTGAGTTTCCAAATTGTGTCACGCTGTGCCAAAGAGGAGGGAGTGAAACGAAACCATACTAAGGCATGGTCGGAGATTACTATGGGTTCAATACCTACTAGGGTTATACTAGCCATGAGGGAGGTACTTATTAAAAAGTAGTCCAGCCTGGACCAAGAGTTATGGAGCAGGGAGAAGAAGGTATAGCTCTTATTAAGAGGATACAGAGTCCTCCAAGGGTCCACCAGTCCTAACATGCTACCCAAGTCACGCAGCGCCAGTTGCGCAGGGGATGGGGGCTTCAGCGGCCTATAAGTTTTATCCAGTTCTTGCGATGGGGCTATATTCCAATCCCCTCCCAGAACCAGGGGAGTTGGTAGAAAAACACTTAATTTGTCGATTAGTTGCATTATAAAACTGGCATCCCCTCCAACCGGGCCATAGACGGAACCCAAGACTATAGCGGAGTTATACAGGGAACCCTGCACCAAAATATATCTGCCCTCAGGGTCTTGGATAACTTTCTCTGAAATAAAAGGTATGCTTTTTTTAATCATGATGGCAACTCCCCTTGCTTCCGAAGAAGCACCAGCAACAAAAATTTGAGAAAAACCTTTAACCCTTAACATTTTGTTTTCTGCCACTGTTATATGGGTCTCTTGTAAAATAAAATATCGACTCCCAGCAAAGAGCAATTAAACAATATTCGGGTCCTCTTCTTAGTCTCCCTGATGCCTCTTATGTTCCAACTAGCTATTTTAACATAATCCATAGCCATCCTCAAGGAACCAGGCTGTGTTTAAGATGAGCTGCACCAAGGTCCCCCAACTTACTCCAGACAGTGGTGACACCTTCTTTTGCCCCCCCCGACATCCTGAAAACGCCGCCTCTGTAATTACAAATATAGGCAACTGTCCACCGGACAACAGAAAAATGAACTTGCATCATAAAATGAACAGGATTAGGTATCAAACCCCACAAACCCCAATGAAAACGAAGGTAGGCGGCCCCCCCCTCAATATCCAACGACCACAATATAAAACATTCACCGTCATTGCAATCTGGATTGTGAGCAACCAGAATAATAAACATACTAAATACAACCATTTTTCCTTCCCCCCACCCCACAGGTACCCCAGGTACCCCCTCGAAGTACCAATACTAATCCCAACAGTACATATACCCCAGAACCAATTAACTAACAGCCAAACCCCGAGGAGAGAGGCAAACCCTATAAGAAACACCGTGAAAGGTACCCAGACAAACCCACACAGGTTGCAAGACAGGGCTCTGAGTCGCCTATCCCATACGAGCCCCCCGCCCCCCCCCAGTGAGCGAAAAGAACGATCAGTACATCACATTAGTTCTGTCAGCCAACCCAGAAAAAGTAAATACAGTGGTACCTCAGAAAAAATCCTTGGAGGAAAGGGCCCGCTTCCCATGGTGTTACTGCTCACAAGTAGACCGGAAGGCCAGAGGGAAGAAGCATGGGGAAGGATTTGTTGACAGACCAAGCGGTCCGACCGCAAACGCGTCCTCCGGAAACAAACTCCGTGCATGCTAGTACCCAGTGCGCTAATGGGAAGGGTGGACGCTTCGGGGACAGAATGCAGGCCGAGTAGGCCTCACAGCTTCGACCCTCTTAGGCCTACCACCACGTGGGATCCCCAGGAAGGATTCCTCGGTGGAAAACCCCAGGTAACCACATCAAGATGTGCAAGGCAGTAGCGACAGGAAAGCATAAAAGGAACACTAAATAATAAAGGGGAGACTAGTTACAGGGACAGCAAACCAGATTTAACTGTTAAAATAAAGATCATGCCATGGAAAGTCTCACTAGGTAGATATTATTATTAGAGTCATTTAAACAGATCCGGGAGCAATTTCGCCAGCTCAGACAGTGCCTCCTCCGGGTTTTCATAGGCATGCCATGTGCCTTCCACCTGCACAAGCAATTTAGCAGGATAGTTCATCCTGAAGGCTTTCCCTGCAGCAATAAGTTTCTTAACAAGTGGATGAAAGGCAGCTCTTTTCTGGCGCACCTCGCGAGGGAGATCCTGGGTGATCCTGAGTTTGGTATTGTTCCATAGGATAGATTTAAGCTCTTTAACTTTTGTGAGGACATGCTGACGCTCCAGGTAACTTAAGAACTTGACAATTACAGGCCTGGGGAGGCGGTCGGAGGTGGTCTGGGCCTGAGAGATCTGTGGGCCCTCTCGATATGATATTGCTGGTGGATGGGTGAGGGGCCCACAACCTTGTTTAAGAAATGCTGAATAAAGCGCAGGGTATCACTCCCCTCCTCTAACTCCGGGAGCCCCAGGATCAGCACATTGTTCCGTCGACTTCGATCCAAGTCCTCAGCTTTCAGCTGAAGTTTCTGTATATGCTGTCGAAGCTTTATAATTTCAGGATCTGTTTTCTGTTGCCACTTCTCCATGGATGTTATTCTGGTTTCCGAATCGCTTACTCTCCTCGAGAGATCAGCGAAATCTTGCCTCATTGACTTGATTTCTTTAGAGATCTCCTGCAGTGTATCTTTGAAGGGAGATAACTACTCGAGAAAACGTTCCTCCATCAGCATAGTGCCAGTAGATGTATTAGATCCCCCGCTAGTGGAGTGTTTAGCCATCGAAGCTGTATTTGTATTGCTATTCCTAGCTTTTTTGGAGGCTTTTTCTGGCGAAGTAGGAGGAGTATGTCTGACTCCTGCGGCCTTCATGTCGGTGTCTGCCATCGCGATCAGCAGAAGAGACAGTCGGCTCGACGATCTCAGACCACAAGGGATCTCCCACTGTTAGGAAGGCTTTACCACCCACTCAGAGCTTAATCAGTGGCTTTTAAACTGTAAAAATGAGTATTTTGAGAGGGGGGAAGGCAGGAGCTCTACAGCAAGCAGCCTCTCAGCACCACTGCATCACGTGACCCCCCAGGATATGCCAGTTAAGATTCAATGTCATTTACAATGTGGTCATGCTTTTACTCATTTTTTTCTAATGTATTTGCACAAACGCAGATCTGCTGAGAGGCAGTTTCAATGTGATCTTCCTTTTATTAATGTGTTTTCCTACACTATGCCTACTGATTGCTATATATTTAGCCTGGATAGTTCAAAGAAAATGTGACATCTTATTTTCAGTGGGGTTCTACAGCCACACATTATTATGCTGCCTTGTGTACAATTGGGACATGGTGCAAACAATGTTTTACATCAGGACTAAGCTACCTTTGATAACTACATTATAAAAATTGGTAAAATCTGACCCCACTGAAAACAAGATATTGCATCTAATCTGGTATATCCTGAGTAAATGCAGGCAACAGTGTGCAAAATAAAGATCCCTTTGAGAATGATATGTAGCATCTCCCCTCTCCTATCCAGGATATTGACATGGTGAATGCGGAGAAGAGGCTAAGTTAATGAATATATATATTTTTTTTTAACTTTCTTTATGCACCTTTACCATTAGCCTCTCTCCAGAATGGTTGTGTGATATGTTGGTTCTACCCATGCAACCTGAAGCTCAGACAAACTCTCTCTAGCTGGGTGAACCCTCTCTCCATGTGCAGCCACCCTGACCCCTCGGATCTGAGTCCTCCAAGGAAGGACAGCCATACTCCTTACCGGCACTCTATCTATGGTGCTGGAAGGGTCACTGACAGGAGATGGGGCCAGAGCAGACATTCTTGTGCCTGGCATAGGACTTGGGGCTGCAACCTCTAAATCTGTCTTTGCTTACCAATGAAAGGGTTATTTTTCTTCTTGTGTTCCCTGTGTCGCGGCGGTGCCATGACATCCAGCATAGCATAGGCATGCTCCTCTACCCTCCTGCAGGATATCTGCCTCTGTAACCATACCTCTCTATAGCATGTACTGCATTAGCTGAGCCCTCCATCTCCACTAAGGGCCACCAAAGCTGTGCAGTGCATACAAACCTCCCCCAGGAAAGGAGAGCTGCCTGGTGGCAGCTCAGTCCAAGTCTGTGCCCTCCCCCCAGCCAACCCTCAGCAGCCCGAGCTTACTCCCTAACCTGGGTCACCAGTGTGGCGTGAGGTGTGGCGTCCAGCACCTCAACCCTCAGTGCCACCAGGCTGGCTATGAATATGTTATTTTAATCATTAAACAGCTGATTGTAAATATATAATATTTTTATTTATCATGGAAGCAAATTCCACCTTGTAAACTGAACTTCACTGAGTTCCATATAACCAAGACTGACATAAACAGTTTCTTTATTGTTCTAAAACACATTAAGCTGCAGTATTTATTTTGAATGTTGTGGCCATGAAAATGGAGTGTGTGTGTGTTTTTGTTTCCACGAAATACATTAAAGAAACAGCTGTCTTCTGATAGTAAACTATGTCTGTAACAATATTTCACATCTTGACAAGGCTACCCTTGATAAATATGTTGTAAAAATGGGTAAAATCTGACCCCACTGAAAACAAGACATTGCATCTAATCTGGGATGTACTGAGTAAATACATTGTAAAATGTAGAAAATAAAGATCCCTATAAGAATGAGATGTAGCATCTCACTTCTGTTATCCAGGATAGATACAGTATGTGGTAGAAGTAGGGAAGAGGCTAAGTTGATGAATATGTTATTTCAATCATTAAACAGCTGAATGCAAACATATGATAATTACATTTACCATGGTAGCATATTCCATATTGTAAACTGAACTTCACTGTGTTCCATATAACCAAGACATACATAAACAAACAGTTTATTTATTGTTTTTGTTTTAAAACACATCAGGATGCAATATTTATTTTGAATGTTGTGGCCATGAGGATGGTGCATGTGTGTGTTTGTTTGAGTGAAATGGATTAAAGAAACAGCTGTCTTCTGATACAGTAAACTATATTTGAGACAGTCTGATCAGATAGTGTCTTAAGAGGTTAAAAAACAGTGTAAATCTTTTTAAGAGATTCTTGTTGGGAAAGGGTGACTAAGCTGACATGACAGGTTTTTGAACTATCACTCTTTCTTCAAAGACAGTTCTACCCACATTGAAGCTTAACACACAGAGTAGAGAATTGCAACACTGTTGAGCTCAGTGAATATAGCAAGGTGGAGGAATAACACAAAACCTCCAATTTTAACTAGTCTGTTAGGAATCTTCAGAGCTCCCTCTCTCTCTATCGCCATTGCAAAACATCTGCAAGGCTCTACCCACTGCAGCTGTAAAAACACTGATCACAAAAGGCTTTAGATCAAGTGACATACTTTATTCTAGAGGCTGATAAAACACACCTTGACGCATTTCAGACTTTTGAAAAAAGAACCTTCTTCAAATGTCAGAGTGTGTTTTTATCAGCACCTGAAATAAAGTTTGCCATTTGATCTAAAGCCTTTTGTGAGTAGCATTTTTTATTGGTGGTGAGTGCTGGAGTTGTTTTGCTATTTAGCCAGTTTTCCAGCTGCCCAAAGCCCACTGCCACTCGACGGATGACTGGCTCAACCCCATCCATCCAACCGAGGATTGATCACCCTAAAAAAAAACCTTTTGAGATATCTGACCTCCTCCCAGATGATTTCTGCAGATAGTGCTGTCTTTTAGTGCTCTTCTCATCTCTTCTTGTTCTGCTGCTCTATTGGCTTTGGGGCCTTGCTGCTAGTGTCTCAGATAGGTGCAGTGCCGTTCAACTCTTGACTGGGTCTGGGGTCTCCTTGGCCTGCTCAGCGGGGATGGGTAGCTCAAAAGGATTAATGGACTGGTGGAGGGCAGCAAAGCATTAAACAGAACAGGCAGACCAGAGTTAGTCACTCTCCTCCTTATGACATTCCTACTTGCTCTGGCTCTCGCTGTTGCACAGTACTGTAGGTGTGGCACATTTGGCACTCACAAAACTCACTCACACATGGGAAGAAAGAAAAAACATTAACCCATGAGTGTAAGTAGTGAGAAAATCAGAGGAACTGGTTGGAGCTTGGTAGAGCAAGGAAACGTGTGGACAGTAATTGTTCAATCTGCTCCAGCTCCTCATGGATGCCATACACAGTACAGCTTATGCAGTTCTTATTGGTTTCAATACTCTGAGAGCTGGGTTGTGGGAGAAGCAAGAGACACCCTTTCTCCATCAATGATGCCAACAGCCAGGCAGACCAACATGATTCCTATTTTTGTTTTCAGTTTTTAACTATTCAAAATAAAAAGAAAACACTGATATTTTTTCTGTGTGCACGTGCATACGGGAAGTATGTATGGTTATGCTACTGCCCTGGAGGGTATTATTGCACTTTGAAAAAAAATAAAATGTACATAGAAATTCTTTGCCCTTCCTGCATGACGTTTTTTTCTATTGCAAATGCGGCTGACAGGCGAGCTAGCTTGCATGACCCTGCTAGTGAAGCCATGAAGTGGAGACCGGGAAGTATGCTGAGGTACAGCGCTATAAATCCCCAATCCCTTTTATTTTTTTTAATTTTGTAATTGAACTCAGCAGTAGTATACAAGCTACATTTACTGCAGCGCAATGGTGAAGGTGACAAGGCGGTTAGTAGATGTACTGCGACTGGGACTAGGGACTGAAAGTCAGGAGCTGCAGTTTGAGGGAAACAGAGTAGGCTGGCACCACAAAAAAAAAAAAGTAATCCACAGAAAAACTTTTTTTTATCCTGTGGCCAAGAGGAACAGAGGGAGCCTGGGAGGGAGTACAGAGTGCTGGGGGTTGGGGGGTGGGCTGGTCACTTGCTAAGTGAGGAAAACAATTGGCAACTGGTCAGTTTAAAAATTCTGGGTGGCCTTAATGATACCCTAAGTAATGAGCACCCCAAACTGGCACTTGTTTTTCAATGGGCTCTATCTGTAAGTTAATGTACCCCTTTGGAATCTTTGCCAGCCAGTCAGATTTCAGAGTTTCTAAACCCCATTTTCTAATTACTCATCACTTTATTTTTTCAGATTTGCCCCGTAATGTTCAACACATCCCTTGTGCTACCCCTCTTCATAAACATGACAGGTGTCTTTTTCAAATCCGCTCTGAAACATGTTTTCACAGTCAGACTGCAAAATCAGCTTCTGTGTTGGACTTAAAGAAAATACATCTCTCTCTATATCATTGCGTCAGGTCACAGAAAGACTATGTTGGAAATTTGTGGTTAAAATGTGAGAGCCCAGTGAAAATTAGATATTTCCTCCGAGCTGGCCTATCCTGGATAAATACTAAAAAAGTGTAAAAGCAGGACACCACTGAAAATGAGACATTGTATTTCACCTGGTCTATCCTGTGTAAATATATAGTAAAAATGTATAAGAGCAGGACCCCAGGCAGCAGACAGCCCCCCCAACGCGCACATACTGAAATGTGCATCTGTGCTGCTCTATCCTGGGAAAAATACATTGTAAAAGCTGAACCCCATTGTAAATGTAACTTGCCTTTCAGCTTGGCTATGCATGATAAATACATTATAAAAATTGGTAAACGCAGGGCCCATGAAAAACAAGATGTTGCACCTCAGCTGTGCTATCCTGAGTAAATACTGTGTAAAAATTGGGAAAAGCCAACTTGTCATTGGAGCAGTAGCACTACTGCTCGCGATGCTGGCAACCCATGTTCGGGAATGAGCTTGGGTTGTCAGGGCTAGCTGGGGGAGGAGCATTGAGCATCCCAGAGGACACTTGCCTCCTCCAGGGGAGGCAGGGTTCCATCCTCTGCCACAACACTGCCACCTGGGTGACCATGGGTGGTAGTGTGTCTGGAGGCAGAACGGGAGGGTGGGAATGTCTCTGATGTCAGCAAGCAGACGCGTGCATGAGGGTGCAAGGGCTTCTATTGACTTTCACATAGGTGACATCCCCTGGAGAGAGTGAAAAAGTATGGAAAATGGCCCTGGCAACTCTATGATGATGGCCTGTGAGAGCTCCTAGAGCCTCCATAGACTGCCAGATTGCGGTGTCAGCCTGATGAGATGCAGAATTTCAGGGAACTGATGCGGCACTGACCCCACCTGGAGGGCATAGCCATAGCTCCATGGAGGTGGGTGACTGTGACCAGGGTGTATGGGGGTTGCAAGCAGGCCTGAGGACCAAGGAGGGGCCAGAGAGACAGGGGGGCATAAACAGAAATAAAAATAAAAAAAGAAAAGTAAGGTCCCACTGCAAGCAAGATAACATCTCAGCTGCATTATCTTGGGTAAATACAGCACAAAAATGTGTCAAAGCAGAACCCCATTGAAAATGAAATGCTGCATCTCATTTGGGTTTTCTGGGATAAATATATCACAAAACTATATAAAAACAGGACCCAACAGCAGAATTCCACTGAAAAGATGTTGTATCAAAGATGATCTGTCCTACCACACTAAAAATAATCACATCTCACCTCTACTATCCTGGGTAAATGCAGTACAAAACTGTAAAATCAGGACACCATTGCAAATATCATATTATAATTCATCTGGCCTATCTTGGGTAAATATCTAGTAAAGATGTGTACAAGCAGGAATCAGTACAACAGTTTGCAAGCAAATTTCGGCATTGACAAATGCTTATTTATCACAGGTCTGGCAGTATATTATTTGGAACCTTGAGTGAAGCCAGGTCATGTGGAAGGATCCTGTATTCCTGGCTCTGACTGATTCAACAGCAGATAAAGATTATTGTTGAGCAGTTGGTTTACAGAGGTTTACTCTTGAATTCCTGCAATGCCAGTTAGGACAACAAAAAGATAAATGGTGTACGTGTGTAAAACAATTTATGTTGGGCTGGGACATGCAGTTCATGCATACACGCCACATAGGAAGCTTGTAAACAAGTTGGGCAGCCTAGGAGTGGGTCTCAAGGTGGTAAACTGAGTCAGAAATTGGTTAAGGGATAAAACAAAGAGGGTGGTGGTAAACAGAGTTCATTCCAAGTTGAGGAGGGCGACCAGTGGGGTGCCACAAGATTCAGTTCTGGGGCCAGTCCTCTTTAATGATTTTGTAAGTGATATTGCAGAGGAGCTGGAAGGGAAGGTACCATATGCCTTTTTGCAGATGACACTAAGATCTGCAGCAGGGTTAACACTCTGGAGGGAGGGGAAGAGGAGGGACCTAAGCAGGCTTGAGGAGTGGTCAAGATTGTGGCAGCTAAGCTTCCATGAAAAGAAGTGTAAAATCATGCATTTGGGGCACAGAAACCCTGGGGAGGATTACATGATGTGGGGAGAGGTACTGACGACCACCAAACAGGAAAGGGACCTGGGGGAAATCATATCTGATAAAAACATAGAAACATAGACTTTCACAGCAGACCAGAACCACTTAGCCCACCTTGTCTTCCCATTTCTCTATCTATTGGATAAGCTGCAGATCCTAGTTAACCAACAGTCTACTTCCTCCTACCACCCACTAGAATTACCTTATGTCTGTGCCATGCATTCTTGAATTCCCCCACTGTTTTTGACCCCATGACCACCTCAGGAAGGCCATTCCATGCATCCACCACCCTCTCTGTGAAAAAATACTTCCTCACGTTGCCCCCAAGCTGTCCCCCCTCTATCTCCAAATTGTGCTCCCTTGTTCCTGCATTTCTTTTTTTTGAAGGATGCTACCCTTTTGGACTCTGTTGATTCCCTTGAGGTACCGGAAAGTTTCTATCATGTCCCCCACTCTCCCTCCTTTCCTCATGGGTATACATATTAAGCTCCTTTAGTCTCTCTTTGTATGGCTTCTGATTCAGACCCAGCACCATTCTAGTTTCCCTCCTCTGGACTGCCTCCATCCTGTCTATGCCTTTGCAGAGATGGGATCTCCAGAATTGCACGCAGTACTCCAGATGGGGTCTCACCAACTGTCTATACAGAGTGATAATTTTCTTTTTTCTACTGATGATGCCTCTCCCTATCCATCCCAGTATTTCAACAGCCCTCCTTACTGCCTTCTCATATTGCTTGCCTGCCTTTAGGTCATCTGATATGACTACTCCCAGGTCCCTTTCCATTTTTGTTGTTGTTAGCTGTTGTTTGTACCCCCACCCCTTGTGTACTCTTCCCCTGGGTTTTTGTTTCCCAGGTGCACTACTCTGCAGTTCTTTGCATTGAATCTGCCATACATTTTATTATTCCTCCAACCTTGCCAAAGCCCTTCTCATCCTTTCCATCCCCCTTGTGTATTAGCTCTGTTGCAGATCTTTGTGTCATCTGCAAAGAGGCATGCTTTTCCTTCCAGCCCCTCCGTAATGTCACCTATAAAGACATTAAAGAGGACCAGTCACAGTACTGAACCCTGCAGTACCCTGCTAGTAACCCCCCTTTCTATGGAGTGGACTCCGTTTACTATTACCCTCTGTGCCCTGTTGTCCAGCAAGGTTTTTATGCAGGCTATTACACTGGGACACACTCCCAGGCTGGTTAACTTGTTTATTAATCTTTGTGTTGGACTGAGTCAAATGCCTTGTTAAAGTCTAGGTAGGTCATATCCACATCCCCTCCCTGGTCTACTACTTTCATCACCTAGTCAAAGAAATCTATTAGAGTCATCTGACATGACCTTCCCACTATGAATCCATGATGCCTTGGGTCCTGTACCCCATTAGCCTCCAGGTAATCAACAATTCTTTCTTTTAGAAGTGATTCCATCATTCTCCCTACCACTAAGGTCAAACTAACTGGTTTGTAGTTTTCTGCCTCTGCCTTGCTTCCACTTTTGTGAATGGGAATCACATTCGCCCTCCTTAAGTCCTCAGGTACCACACCATCCTCACATGATTTGTTAAAAAGGATGACCTAAAGGTGTCCAAGCACTGTGAAAAGGCTGTGTGGAGAGCCATAGGGATGCTGTGGTGAATAGGGAGAGGTATCACCTGCAGAAACAATATCAGGCCAGAGACAATAAGGCTGCAACGGAGGAATTTGGGTAAAAATATTGAAAATTGCTAAAGTTACAAGCCTGCATCAGGAAACTGTAATGTAGGCCCATAAATTTGTTGTTTTGTAATATTTGTACACAAAATTTTCAACATAGCCTTGTTATGACCCTGCCTCATGAGGAAGGGTGAGCAAATATTCAACTCCTGCCTGAAACGTGATTTCGCATAGGTACTGCAAAATCAACTTTCAGGATGCAAAAACACATTTTGGGCAAGAGCTGAAAAATGACAGTTGTCACTTTCATGAGGTGTTGTTAAGAAATGGCTGTGTTATAAATTTGTGGTCAAAATATTGAAAATTGCCAAAGTTACAAGCCTGCATTAGCAAACTTTGTTGTTTTGTAATATTTTTAAACCAGATTTTTTTTTTAAATCAATAAGCTTTATTAAACTTCCCTCATTACTACACTACTAGCAAAGATATGAGTAGCGATTGAGCATTCAAGAGGATCACCCCTAATACAATTGTTGGGATATTCAGAAATGCACCAGGCAGGGGCGCAAACCAGGCTCAGCGCAACTGGGATGCACCAGGGCGTGGACTGGGTGATATTTAATGGTGCTGCGCCATGGCTCAGCACCGTTGAATATGGCATTGTGACTGCCCACATTGCACATGGCACAGTGGCACTGCTCCAGTGCAAGTGACAAGAGAGGATCAGGGGGATATGCCAGCACAAGTGCAGTTGTGTTAGGTGCAGGAACTGCGATATTCAGTGGTGGGTATGCAAATTGGGCCATTATGCATGCAAGGCACAAATGGGGCCATTTGAATGTCATTATGGCCCCATTTGCATGCAGGTGCGCCGATCCCTGGCGACTTGCACCTGGCGCCCTGCCAGGCCGCAGCAGTCAGAGACCGACACCCCCACCCATCAGCGGCAAAGTGCCTCGATGCCCAATCATTGGATTAGATAAATAAATCTATTCCCTGGTGGTCCAGTGGACCTGCCCCCCCAGCCCGATCATAGGCATAAATAAATATATCTATTCCCTGATGGTCCAGTGGACTGAATCCCTGCCCAATAGCAGGCTCTCTAAATGAAGGTACAACCCTGGTGGTCCAGCTGTGCCCCCCTCCCCACCCACACACTCAGACCTGCCACCCGGCTCCCCCAGTCAGCGGTGGGTGGCAGATCCCAACCTGCAAGCCAGCTGGCCGCCCACCGACTGACAGTGTACAGTACAGCTGTATGCCCATTGGTCCACTGCATGGGCCAATGGGCATGCAGAATGTACTGTACTACACAGTTCTGATATGTGAATGGAATTCATAAATACATAAATATGCAGTAATAAATAAAAAAACAAACCAGGATCACTAACTAAATAAAACCGTATGGCAGTTCGCTTATATGCAGTATGTAGTTCCAGGAATTTCTAAATCTCCATAGGAGCAACGTGTTTGTATGTGTTTGAAATTCATATGTTTCATTATGGCCCAGTAATTTATTTATGTTGCAGCCTAATCTTTTTTTTTTTCAATTAACAGTTTTTACCTCCTTGCAGCCACAGTATCTGTTTCCAATCCAGCCACCGCTCCACTCCGCTGCCAGCCCTGAAGCTCGCATGCCCAGCTGGCAGATGCAGCTGCACCTATGAAAGGGGCCTCTCCCATGGCCTCTGCACCCAGCGAGGAAACTTGTACCAGTACATGCCTCCAGGCATCATTGGCTGGCGGAGCTGCGGCCATCAAGCTGCCACAAAACCATTCTGCCATATTTTTCCCTGTTCTTTCTTCCATAGGGAACCCGGACATGCAATGACATCATACATACACGCAGACATCTGCCGACCCCCCATTACATCGTGTTAGTTATGGGCACTGGGTATCCCCAGAGGTCACGTAGCATGGTGTAAAGTCCCCAGCCCACCCCAGGACTGAGAGAGCTGTCTCCCGACACTCAGTCTCAGTCATCCCCTTTTGAAACCCGTTGAACCGAGCTCATTCCCGAACCTGGGTCACCGGCGCAGTGTGAGGTGTGGCATCCAGTGCCTCAACGCTCTGCACCACCAGGCCAGCCCCGCAGCCTAATCTTTTAATAGCTGCTGAAAGACAGGAGAGGTTGCTTACAATATTGAACAGTTTTTCTGTCCTGAACAAACAGTGTTGGTGCTGGGTGTGGTGAGTGAGCTACGGAGTGGCCAGACAGCACGGTATTAATATACTGTTTAAAGCCATCTCTGTACCCTCGCATATAAGGGAAAAACTGGTGTTTGTTTCACCTTTTAGCCTCTCCTTGAATTATTTAGGCATGAATGCTTCTCTTTTTCTTTTTCAAACCCTGGGTTTGACCATTTGTTATATTCCTTTATTTTGTAAGGTCACCCACAGGGATTGGACGACTGTGCAGACGCAGCCAGTAAAGCACACGGACAGATGCTTATTTCAGTCTGCCCTGGTCCCTACAATAGCTTAAAAGGATTTCTTGCAGTTGGGATAGAAACAGGGGCCCGGATATTCAAACTGCGCCAGGCTGTGGCACAAGCCTGAGCGCAGCTCAACTTTGTTGCCCAGGGGTGTGGCCTGGGTGATATTCAACAGAGCTGCGCTATGGCACAGCAGCTCTGAATATCATACCCTAGCCACCCCCACTGTGCATGGCACAGTGGCACTGTGCCAGTGCAAGTGGCCAGAGTGGAGCATGGAGATACACTAGCGCAAGTGCCATTGTGCCATGCACAGCACCTGCAATATTCAAAAGGGGACATGCAAATGGGGCCATAATTTATGCAAGGTGCACAGGGGTCCATTTGCATCTCATTACGGTCCTATTTGCATTCCATTAGCATGCAGGTGTGCCGATCCCCGACGACTTGCGCCTGGTGCCCTGCCAGGCAGAAGCCGTCGGGGACCGATGCCCCCTGCAGCTCGATTGCGGGCAGTCGTGTAAAATAAAAAAAAAAACATCCAATATCCCTGGTGGTCCAGTGGACCTCTATGTGCCTGATCGTGGGCATTTGTCCTGAAGATTAAGCCCCCTGTCCTATATCCCTGGTGGTCCAGTGGACCGCACTCAGCCCGATCGCGGGCATCAGTAATAGAACCCCCCCAAGTCCAATATCCCTGGTGGTCCAGTGGACCAATTGCCACCTGATCGCAGGAATCTGTACATATAACAGACTCTACCACCCTGGTGGTCTAGTGTACCCCCTCACCTGCTCCACTGAGCCCCACCACTTCCCGCCTCCATCAGCCGGCGCAGGCAGCACCCCACCTGCCCATGCCTCGCTACCACTGACCTGTTGCAGGGGTTGCACACCCATTGGTCTGGCTAGGTGAGCCAATAGGTGTGTAGCTATGTTGTACTATTTCAGTTCAGATATGTGAATCATTCACATATCTGGACTGAGATAGCATGGATAGTTGCATCGCCATTGGTTCACGCCAGAACCAATGGGCATGCAGCCCTACTGAGATGACAGTCGGTGGGTGGCGGGCAGCAGGCGGGTGGCTGCCGCCGCCAGCTGACGGAGGGTGAGCGGGTGGTGGGGCTCAGTGGGCGGGTGGGAGGGGTACACTAGACCACCAGGGTGGTAGGGTCTGTTATGTGTTACAGATGCCTGCAATCAGGTGGCAATTGGTCCACTGGACCACCAGGGATATCGGACTTTGAGGGGGTTCTATTACTGATGCCCGCAATCAGGCTGAGTGCGTTCCACTGGACCACCAGGGATATAGGACAGGGGAGCTTAATCTTCAGGACAAATGCCCATGATCAGGCACATAGAGGTCCACTGGACCACCAGGAATATTGGACAGTGGGGATTTCGCTACACGGATGCCTGCGATGGGGCATGGGGGGGTGCCACCAGGTGCAGCAGGAACTCAGGTGGCCACCCACAGGTGGCAGCTGCTGTGTTGTGCCCTGCAATGCGGCAGCTCACCTGTGGGTGGCCAACACTTGTTCCTATTTGTTTGGCTTAACTTTGTGCAGGCACAGGTAGGGGTTGTGCATGCATGACTCTGCACATCCTGGGCTGAATATCGGGCTGTGCAGGTTATGCATTGGCACGCCCCCCCTACCTGTGCCTTTATGAATTACTGATGCACTCTGTCGCATTGGGATTTGTGTGGCACACTTTTCCTTTTGAATATCGCCTGCAAGACAGTGGTTGCGTATGGCGAACACTGTTGCGCCATGCGCAACCCTTTTGAATATCTGGGCCAGGAGGTCAAGGTATGTTCCATTTCTGTCTTACTCGTTGCCTTGCCCCCTTCTCCTGATGTTCAATTTATCTTCATTTATTTATTTAACACAGTCTACCTTAAAACAGGGATTTTGGGGTAGTAAAAGACAGTATCCAGACACCTCGCCAACAGCCCACCCCTTCCCCAATGCACTTCCAGATTCCCAGCTCAGGTATTTAATAGTCTGCTTACCTCTGTTAGTGCATCCTGAGCAGGGGGAACGTTGGATGCAGAGTGGCTGTGTGCCTTAGATATGTGTTGTGTAGCCACTCTATGGGATCATGCATAGGGGCCATTGTCTTTAACCATATGAGCACTAGCTGCTGAATGTATGTATTTGTTTACACATTGTGCTCACAATGTCTGTAACTTAAGAGCTTTTGTACAATGTTTGTATTTGTCTCCATCTGCCCCCCAGGTCGCACCTGGAAATGAACCTCAGCTTGCTGTGCCTTTCCCTACTTCCAAAAAAAAAAAAAATGTGAAGTTTTTGTAATAAAAATATCCACTCCAGTAGCTTTACAGGAAAAGCTAAATGAGATACATTGCAACTTCACCCATCCTATCTCTCTTTATTTTAAAATAGAAATAATCTGTCAAATGTGTTTCTTGTAAAAATACCAAATTGTCTCTTAGGTAGAGATGTTGCAAAGTTTAAATTCACCGGCGAAGTTTCGGCGAAGTCACTAATTTCGCCAAGTGGAAAATTTTGTGATGTTGGCTGCTTGTCGTGAAACTTCACTGGCTAACTTCACTGATAACTTCACCATTAACTTGTCACATAATTCATTTTCTGCAGACCACATAGGAGACTCCAATCAGGAAGGAAGTGACTGATTCCATTTCCTTTTCTCAGTAGTGCTAGTTGTAGCTGGCTGATCTGAGCTTGAGAGATCAGAGTATTGTGCTTTATTGTTACAGTACTTTTTCTGCAAGCAGTACTTTACTTTTCAAACAATTTGTTTCTTTATTTTTCTGTAGGAGATCTGTTTTGTGCTTATAAACATTTATTTTGTAAGTTTAGATTGTTTGTGTGTGTGTGCGCGTGTGTGTGTGTGTGTGTATACGTCTGTGTGTGCATGCGTGCATATGCGTGTGTGTGTGTGTGTGTCTGTCTCTTTCTCTGTCTTAGTTATTTTTTCTGTAAGGGAAACATCTTTTATTTCTATTAAAATGGAAGGACCCACTGGGCAATGTAGCCAAAAGGGTGGAACAGCTGTTCGCCTCAACAGGCAAACATTTCAAAGAGGGAGTGAGCCCCCCCAGTCCCAACAACTCCGAGTTCAGGATGGCAGTGGTGCTACTCTGTTGCAGCAAAAGCAGCAGCAGCAGGAGGAGCCTGCAGTCCCTTCCCCCCAGCAGCAGAAAAAGCCTGTGGTTCCTGCTCCCCCACATGATGTTACCACCACCAGCCACTCCACCTCCGACACTGGTTAGTACCCACACCCTCCTCTGGAGCCCCCCCTTGCAGCAACAAAGGAACTCTGTCATATGTTTTTTTTTCCCCTTACTGCTGCAGAAGACAGTGTTGTCATCTGCATAGCCTGTGTCCACAGTGTCTGGCCTGGTATAAAAGGGAGCTACTTGGGGACTGGTGGATAAAGAACCCACCTCAATATTCATCACCAGGCAGAGTGGCAGTCCAAGCAGTGGGAGGTGCCTTTTTTAAACAATGTTGTCCATCCATGTGTTTTTGCAAATAATAAACAATTAATGGTGTCCTATTTTTTTTTCTTTTCAAGTTAAATTTCTATAGAAAGAGCATAACATTTTCAGAATAGTAACACATGCCCCGATTGTTTTTATTGTCTTTATCCAGGAAAGGCACACAGCAACAATTTGTTTCTGGGTGTGTTTTGGGAGCCCAGGGAGGTTAAGTGACTTACTCTGGTCACACAGTATACATGTAGCGCATGCTGGAATCAGACTCGATTCTGCTGTATGAATGAAGCTTGTTCACAGCTCTTTACTTTAACCTCTACGTTGTACTGCCATCTGTTAATCAAAAACTACACATTTCAAGGCTGGCCCCATGATGCCAGGCCAGTAGGTACATAGCCACATTTGTAACTTGTAAACCTGAGTTGACATCCGAAATTGTAAGAGAAATTGTTGTAAAAGAGACAACAAAAAAGACTGAAGTTGGTGCTGTGGCAGTCCCAGAAATCTGCACTGTCTTGAACACAGACAGGGTTTAGAAATACTTATACAATATGGGGCCCCAAATATATTGGCACCACAGAGCCAGCCTTGAGATGTGTAGTTTTTAATGATCAGCTGGCAGTATAGCCTAGAGGTTAAAGCAATCTAAAGATGGATTATTTTTACTAACAGTTTGAAATGTAAGGGTGATAACTCATTAGTTTCAATGCACATACTGAACAAGTATTACAAATGTAGAAGGTGTTAACACCTTAAAGCACACTTAATAAAATAGACAATTTCCTATTTAATATACAATCAATGGAGGGCCAATATACTCAGTGACATCATTTCCTGTCAGGAGCCTAAAACATATGGCTGCCCTCAGCCCTTAATTACAAGCTGATTTACATATGAATAACTCTGGACTGCAACGACTCACAGATAAACGCAATAGCTCACTCAAATTAGCTTTTTATGGTCTTTCAGACATTAAGAAACCCTGTAGATGACAGTTCTTCTTTAAGTACAATCTTTCAACTGCTGGGTAGCCAGAGTGTGATGCTGGCTAGCCAGAATGTTGCTGGGGGTTGCATCTGTTGTTGGGGCACTTGATGGGAAGACAAGATGATTAAATATGCACTAACAAAGACCTTGATTAACTGTATCCTCGGCTGGTTGGCCTAGTCCACTGAAACTCTGTAAAACACACTGAGTGAAGTCAGGTGGTACCACAGAATAATTCAAGAGCATGTTGCAGGGAGCTACTATGGGTTTAATCACAGAACCAGTAGATAGAATATGCCCTGGTGAAATGAAGACCTGTTGCAGAGCACTGAAGAGCATGGGGAAGCTGGGACAACACAACATTTCTCCACTTCACAGCCTTTCCTCCAGGTGGCCACAACCTGTGATACCTGTCTATGCAGGGGCTGGATCCCTGAGCTGTTCTCTCACTGAAAGAACTGTAACTGGTGCAGGAATAGTTGGCTTGGGCTGGGTTTGTCATGAGCCCAAGGCTGGATTAAACATTTCTGGCAAAGTCCAGTTCTTTTGGCTGGTGAAAGCCACCAGCTGGCTGTCAACTTGGCCAAACAAGGCAACTGACCCCTGGTGGCAAACAGGCAGCCCTGGTTAGTATGCCTCATCTCACCTCAAGCATTCAGCACAGTAAATGGAAACAGCATCCACTCATCCACTTCTCAGTACTGCTTTAGGCCAGTTTGCAATTACAGACGATCAGCTGAGCAAACCTTTCAACCTGCAGAAGACAGTCTCTGGTGAATGATTCTCGAACTTGGGACCCCAAGCACATGCAGGAGGAAACTAGGCCTATCTTGGGTCAGAACCCTGCAAGCCTGAACAGGGATCCTACTTCATGGAGTCTCGGGATGAACTACTCACAGTTTGAAATCAGTTCTCAGATTAGTCCATTTTTCTTGCTTACCAATTGGTCAGGGGGAGCTGTCCATCACAATATTGTGCTCCTATTCATTCCTTTAGGCCCCAAACCTTAGAGTTCACAGTTTTTCCCACAAGGCACCTGAACTAAGGACACCTCAAGGTCCCCTGTGTCCCAATTGGCCCAATTCCTGGAAATCCTGGACTAAACAGTGTGGCTCCCATTTGGATGCAAAAGCTGCAAGACAGGTTAAAACAAGCACTCTAATTTAAATGCAACAACAAATTAGAAGTAAATATTTACAGCTGGCCCATGGGCACAGCAGTTGGATTTCCACTTGCGGTGCCAGTGACCCAGGTTCGGGAATGGACTCGGGTCATCGGAGGTCTGGCCAGGGATAGAAGGACTGAGTGTCTCATGATTGCTCTCCTTCTCCAGGGAGAGGGTGAGGAACACTGTTGGTGCATGGGGGACCCCTAGTGGAGGCCAGTGGCACCACAGCAACTGACATCAACAAGGTTCCATGGGGATGGGACAGATGCTGGCGTCATTGCACCTTCCTATCCCCTATAAGGGGAAAAAATCAAGTCTGCCTCCGCTGCCTAAATGAAGCTTGCTCCTTGGCTGCAATCAGCTCCCCAGACCAACTCCTGCCCTATCCTATCATTTGTGGCATCCTAAGGCCGGGGGTGCCATGTCTACATCATGGGGGGGTAATCCAGGGGGTCCCAGGAGAGCAGCTCATGTGGGAATGCCACAGCTGAGGGGTCAGTCACCGGGTGGATGTCTGGCAAGTGGAGTGGGCACAAAAAAGACTAAATAAAAAAAAAGAAGTAAATATTTACAATACCAGTTAGGGCTCCCTCTGCTCTAACAGGAACAACAAAGTGAAGCAAATCGTAGTGATGCCCAGCTGGTCACAAGTTCTAAAACACTCAGACCCCAGGCCAGACAGTTCACAGCACATTGACAGTGTCACTTAAAGGAAGAGGCATGGAGGCACATCATGGCACTTTTACACAGATCCATGGGGTCACCAGATAACCAGGGACACTGGTTTACCGGGATTGAGAAAGGGCAAATTCCATTTTGCACATTGTAAAAAACAGTACTGTCACCGGTGTCTGCTAAGCCAAAATCCAGTTTTACTGGTGTTTGGTTTTGTGTACTTTATTTAACAATTTTTAACTCTGCTAACATGCATTTTAGCAGTTTTGACCTCCACTATTGCACATCCTTCCATCCTTGTACCAATTTAAAGTTATTTTAGGTACAAAATATGATGGCAGCAACAGCACTACAGCCTCAATCCCTGAGGTGTGATGGAAGCAGCAGTAAGGCCCCCTCTGGTGCAATGGCAGCACCAACAACACTACAAACCCATCCCTCTGGTGTGATGGCAGCAGCAACAACACTGTGTTCCCTCTCCCTCAGGTGTGATGGAAGCAGCAGCACTGCGGTCCCTATCCATTAGGTGTGATGGCAGCAGTACCATGTTCCGCATTCTTCATGTGTGATGGCAGTAACAGCACTCTGGCCCCCATCCCTCAGGTAGGACAGCAGCAGTACAACATTCCCCATCCACCAGTGGTTATGGCAGAAGCACTATGCCCCCACCTCTCAGGTGTGATGGCAGTAGCAACATGCAGTCCACATCCTCAGGGATGTTGGCAGTAGTGACAGCACTATGACCCCTTCTTCAACCCCCAACACCCCACGTGCACAAGTTACAAATTACTTAGTCTATTTGCTTGCTAGAACTCAGATGTGAACTAATCTGAACCACCACCACTACTAAGGTGGAGCACATTTTTTTTTTCCTATCATTTAACTGCCTGAATTGGATTTCTACCAGTGAAACCACTGACCAGGGTTTGGGAACAGGTTTGGGTCCTGGAAGACCGGCCGGGGGGGTGAAGGCTTGAGTGTCCAACAACCACTTGCCTTCTCCTGGGAGAGAGGGTATATTCACAGCTCAGCATTTGCTGGCCCCAGGTGGAGGCTGGAGGCATGGCAACACATTGGCCCTCATTGCAGAAGACAGTATGATGGATGTCAATTTGTGTCTTGACATCATGTGGCCTGTCACGGTCCCACAAAAATGGAAAAACACCTGCTGGCTACCTAGAAGATGGCTTCTGATCCCTCCATAAGCATGAAGTCCCAGACACATGTGTCTGTTCTGACCTCTGCCATGCCTGGGATATACAGGAAGCTCTTTAGGGTGATTGTCTTCCCTTGTTAGCCTCCCACAGGGAAAGGGGTCCACCGATGAAGGGTTAATTCGGGTTACCTGGTACCATGGCCATAAGGGGCAGTGGATGGTGGGGGGTACTCAGCAGCAGTGGTAGGGGGACTTGACAGGCCTGAAGGAGTGGATGGCCAGGGGGTAGGAGGAACAAAAAAAAAACTGCCTGAATTTGCTTCTTTGAAATAGTGTCTTCACCTAAAAAAAATTCACAAGTGATTAGAGGAGGACCTTCTAATGCATCTCACAAACATGTGAATTCCATTTTTTCCCTTGGTCTCCATGAAAAGGGTGTCTCTCAGTTTTCATGTCTGAGCTCAGATGTGAATTGAGCACCACTCTACCCACCAGCATTGTACAGCCCTTCCGTGTGTCACTGAATGTGCTTTCCAATCCACCAGCCAAGCATAAGTACACTTAAGCATGTAACATTTGCTTTTTATTAAAGCAGTCTGTCAGAAAACATTTTGTTGTCACGGAGACTGACATAACAGGTGGGAGAGAAGGTGCAAATGATGAAATGGGCAGACTAGGTGGGCCGTCAAATTCTATGTTTCTACTACCCCATTCACCTAAATAAGTAGTAAGGAAGCTTGTGCCTTGTGAACATACTTTCATTCAGACTCACTTTCAATCAAACAACTGAGGAGTTTGGATGGCCCTGCTGATTATAAAATTGAATAAACTAGTTGGTAACAGTGATCCTGCGCTTAGCAATCTATATCCTAGATGTTCATATGCAAAAAATACAATAAAAACCTCAACTAAAGTCTGAAAACAAGCTTATAAAACACAAAATGTATCTGAACATTTATATGTACCTATACAACATCATTGCAGCCCGAGTACAACTCAAATAAATTACATGGTACCCTGACTACTGTATGATGTAGTAAACATATATTGGTATTTTTTTGTGAACTGGGTAAACCCACTAGGCAAAACTGCCTGTTTTCAGAGGTGACCCAGGAGCACTGTGGAGGTTAAGTGCCTTGCTCAGAGTCACACAGTATGCAAGTGGAGGTTGTGGGAATCAAACCCAAGTCTTCTAAATGTACTCAGTTCGATCACTGTTTGTTACTCTAACCACTAGGCTATACTGCCAGCCATAACACCCATATATAATGTTTTAATCTATGATTTCAATAATAGTGCACATTACCTACAGTGCAAATTATGAACATTGAACACTGCAACATTTTACTAAAACTGAATTATTTCCTCCATCTGCTTATGTTTTCTTACACCAAAGTGGGTGTATAGTTGACAGAGCACTGTAAATAGCCTGAGATAGCACTACTGCTTACAATGCCAGGGACTCGGATCAGAAGTGAATTCGGGTTGCTAGAGGTCTGGCCAGGAGAGTAGGATCGAGCACCTGGGGGGCTGCTCTCTTCCTCTGGGAATGGTGGCTTGCAGGTCCTGCTGCTTTACTGCCACCTGGGTGACCACAGGTGGTGGTGCAATGAGGCTGCAGAGCATTTGGGAAGAGAGGAAGCTAGCCAGGATCTGGAGTAGCAGCATGTCTCTATGTGCCCTACTTCCTTGGATACCCTTAAGTGTTGGTGCTCTGAGGGACAGAGACCAGATAACCAGTAACAATCACCCCACATCAGCTGCTGGTAGAAGGAACACAGCTGCCCCAGACTTCATAACCAGTTTCCATGAGGGACCCACTGGGCTGCCTGGCACACATTAAAGGACAGTGGAGGGGGTAATCTGGGGTCCCCTCCCTTCCCACCTGGGGGAGTACAGCCTAGGCAGGATGGGTGCAGGCTCACAAAGCTCCTGAGCATTACCTGGGGTGAAGCTAAGGAATACCCAGCCTAGGGATCTCTGAAAAGTGGAGACTGATGCTGTGAGAAGGGGTCAGAGGAAGAGAAAATAAAAAAATGTAAAAATATGCTGAAATCCTAGGGATTCTGTGCAGTGAAATGCAATTTCCGTGAGGCACCGGTACAAGAATTCAAAATCTGCATACCAAGTAGGATTCCATGATTTTTACCGGTGTTACCGGTAAAAACGGAAAACCATTGTCCCTGCAGAAAACCATGGATTTATTGTTTTCAACAGACATCTGCCTGGCAATGGGCATTGCTGGAGCCCTGGGATACATTTAAGGTAAGCCCCAATTTGGTAGGGGGGGCTACACAAGAATCACACAAACATGATAAATTTTCATGAGAAGTTAGCGCTTAACGTGTCTCCCACGCTCGCCACAAATGTTAAGTTGTGTGCTGCCCCCCCCAGTTTAAAACTGCTTTCCTGCTGCTAGTTGCCTCTTGTTTCTGTGCTGTGCAACAGGCCTGGGAATTCAAGAAAAATCACATGTGAAAATTTCCAGAGAAATGAAATATAATTGTTGTGGAAGTCATGAACATTTATCCTGCCACCCCACCACCACAAGCCACAAATGGCAGTTGTGTCCCCAGTTCAAAACTGCTTTTCTCCGCTAGTTGCCTCTTGTTGAGGTGCTGTGCAACAGGCCAGAGAAGTTAAGGAAAAAAACACATGAGAAAAATTTCCAGAGAAGTGAAATATAATTGTTGTGGAACTTATGAACTTTTCTCCTGCCGCAGCACCACTAGCCAAAAATGATAAGTTGGGACCCCAGTTAAAAACTGCTTTCCTGCTGCTAGTTGCCTCTTATTGCTGTGCTGTGTGACACAGGCCAGAGAAGTCAAGAAAAAAACACATGAGAAAATTTCCAGAGAAGTGAAACATAACTGTTGTGGAAATTATGAACTTTTATCCTCCCGCTACTCGACACAAATGTCAAGGGACTGTGTTCATACTGAAAAACTGCTTACAGGCAAAGAGATGGATGTGAGTGAGAAGAAGTAAAGTTTCACTATATTGTGTGATCAAATTATGGTGATGATGTCTATATATGAGAAAACTTACTAGTAGGTGTCCTCCTACCCTGCTACTGCAGTTGATATGGGTGATGGTTGCAGCACAGCTGGATCTGATCTTGGTGATGTTGGCTGAATACATTGTGGTAACAAGTGTTTGAGGAATTAAGACAGCGACATTAGCCATCCTGTGATGGCTGTCTTGCTGTACAGAGTGGAGGGAATAGCTGAAGGAGATGTTGCTGTGCTGCTGTGGACGCTGAGAGAAGCACTCTCGCCTGAAGTTAATGTATCACACATAATGTACAAGTAAGTATTTTTGTTTTTTCTTTCTTTTCATTGTAAGAAGGGTTGTTATTGTCACAACCTGAACTCTAATACATTTGTACAGCTTTTCCATTAATTTTCAAGTATGGATGATGACATTATAATTTAAAGATGTGGTGAAATTAAATTTTGCCAGAGAAATTCCCATGAAATTGGCAATTACGCCAAGCAAAGTATCTTGCAAAATTCTGTCATTCAACAAAATTTTCCACAGGTGCAAAGTTGCAAAATGTTGCCCCTGAAATGCAAAATGTCACCCAAAAATGGTGAAATTTTACCTGTGAGTGGTGAATTTCACCATTTTGTGGGTTAAATTTTGAACTCCATGAGGAAAATTTCTCACTCTGTGGACAAAATTTCACATTTTGCACCCACAAAACAATTCATGAAATTCATAAAATTCTGCAAAATATTTCTGATAATGAAATTTTTCAATTTCACCCATCTCTAATCATAATGGTGGAAAGCTACAATGTGGATGTTGGAATTCACCACATTTTCCAATCATGAAGGTAAGTACTTTTTTTTTTCCAGGGTGGGGTTAAGTCAGTAAAGATGTGGGAATGTGACAGTAATTGTTTTCTTTTTGTGCTGGTCCACTTTCAGGTACTTTTCTCCGCATATGTCTATTGCTTGCTGCTGTTGTGAACACAAACATATGTGACCATTGTTTTGGAGTGGAATTGTTCATGTTTCAGAATGAGTCCATGAGGTAAGTATTTTCCATTTTATTGGGGGGGGGGACGGACACATTTAACAATTCTCACAATTCCATCTTAATTTTCTTTGATTTTCAGGTACACAATTCTGTCAATCATGTTGCCTGCTGCTGCGCTTCATGGGTCCAGCCTGTACCTTTTTGGGGCTCTTAGAAGTTTAAAGTAACCACAGAAGGTAAGTATGGAGTTAGTGTTTTTTCCAGATTGGGGTTAAGTCAGTAAAGATGTAGCCAGTCTGGTGGTGCTGAGGGTTGAGGCATTGGGTGCCACACCTTGTGCCATGCCGGTGACCTGGGTTCACAAATGAGCTTGGGCAGCCTGGGGTAAGCAGGGGTGAGAGAGGATTGAGAGTCTGGAAAACTGCTCTCCTCTCTCAGGGGGAGGGAGACCTGTTGTCCTGCTTGTTAACTGCCATCTGGTGGTGGCAGGAGGGCAGTATGGGTCAAGAGACGCATGCTGATGTCATCACTTCGGTAGGGAGGGGGGATTGTAGAAAAAGCAGAAATGGAGCCTGGCAGGTTGCATGATGGCTAGTGCATTCATGGGGTCAACCCTAGTGTGTCTGGATTGGGTCTCTGGTGGGGCTTTGCCCTTCCTCCTGGCCCCACCGCAGGGGGAAATCCATGAGAGATTGGCCAGGGTCTGTGATATGGGGATGCAAGAAGAAGAAGGAGAATGAGTATCTCCACAAAGAGGGACTGCAGCCACCTGCCAGGGCTTCCAGGAGGAAAAACAGAAAACAAAAAAAAAGGAAAAAGAAAGTAAAGATGTGCAGCTGTGACAGTAATTGTTTTCCGTTTGTGTTGGTCCACTTTCAGGTACTGTTCTTTCCGTATGTTACTCTGGCTGCTGCTGTGAACACAAACATGTGTGACCTTTATTTTGGGAATGAAATTGTTCACGTTTCAGAGCAAGTTCATGAGGTAAGTGTTTTTTCCTTTTTATTGGGGAGGGGAGACACTTTTAACAATTTTCACCATTCCTTCTTAATTTTCTTTGTGAGTTTCAGGTACACAATTCTGTCAATCATGTTGCCTACTGCTGCACTTCATGGGTTCAGCCTATACCTTTTTCAAGCACTTTAGAAGCTGAAAGTAACCATAGAAGGCAAGTATGAATTTTTTTTGTGTCCTGTAATTCATTGCTACAAGTTTTGCAGATGGCTGAGAATTGTACATGTTCTATGTCATTGTTCCTGTATTTATATGTAATTTTTCTCATGTGTCTTTGGATCTGTTGTCTGTGCCATGACTACCTCCAGGTCAGGAAGGAGCAGGTGTGTGGATGATGTAGCAACATGGTGATGGATGGTTACTTGAGCTGTACTATGGGCCACTGGTTTTAGGAATGATACAGTAACATAGGAGATCTGTGAAGAAAACCAAAAAAAAAAGATTATTCAGAGTATTTACTGAAGTTCAAAATGTGACCCTGGATTGTCTTCACATGTGATGTGCCTCTGGTGAAGTCCTCATCTTTGGGTACTGCAGTACCTGTAACCACTGTGAAAAACTAAGATAAATTATTTTGGTCAAAGTCTGCACAAATGACACTGTAATCTCTAGCCTAACCATTCTCCATGCTCAGATGCTTCAAACTGTACAATGCTGTCACCTGTAAATAGAAACGATGAATTCCTTTGTCTCCAAATTTTCCCATTGATCACTGCTGGTGCTGGTACCATGCTTACTTGTGAAAATGAAGAAGAAAAAAATTATAACAATGAAAAACAGTAAATCGTACCGATACTTACCGGTACAGTAGTGATGCTTGCCATGTTGCTGCCAGTGGTGCCAGTTTTCCTGGTCTGAAATGGTGATTGCTGAGCTTATGGTGAAACTTGCGTGGAGACAAAAGGAAATAACAAACATTGTAATATCATCAAGAAATAAGTGGCAGGCGTTTGCTCTGCTGCAGCTGCTGCAAACAGTGTCACCTACATCCAAATGGAAAAAAAATTGTCCTTTTCTCAGCTGAGTCACCTATGTTGAAAAAGAAGAAAGATAAACTGTCCTTTTCTAAGTTGGGTCATATGACCTCTGAATAACACAGAACAATTATGCCCCTGTTTGGCCAATGTGAACTCTGAAGTGCTGAAATGTTATTATGTACCATGTAAGCAGCCCCTCTACATCTGTGCTCCTTGAGGTAAAAATTGTTTAATTGCTTTGCTTCCAAATGTTTTCACTGCTAGTGCTGATGGGAACAATGTTTACCATTGAAATGGGAGAAGGAAAAAATTATAACAATGAAAAACAGTAAATCGTACTGATACTTATCTGTACTGTAGTCATACTTGACATGCTGGCTCTGGCGGTATTAGTTTTCACTGTCTCAAATGGTGATTGCTGAGCTTATGGTGAAACCTGCATGAAGACAAAAGGAAAGAATGAACATTGTGTTATCATCTTGAAATAAGGTGGAAGGCATTTTGTCATCTGCTGCATACAGTGTCATCTACTTCCAAATGGGAAAAAAATTGTCCTTTTCTCAGATGAGTCACCTGTGATAAAAAAGAATAAAGAAAAACTGTCTTTTTTTCAACTGCGTCACCTCTGATGGAAAAGAATAAAGATAAACCATCCTCTTCTCAGCTGGGTCATATGACCTGTGAATACCACAGAGCAATTAATTTGCCCGTTTGGCTAATGTGATCTTTGAAGTGCTGACATTTAATTATGTACTATGTAGACAGCCCCTCTACATCTGTGTGCCCTGAGGTAAGATTCCATTACTTTGCCTCCAGTTTTTTCATTGCTGGTGCCAGAGGGAACAATGTTTACCATTGAAATGGGAGAAGGAAAAAATTATAACAACTTAAAAAGGTAAATGTTAATAATACTTCTCGTACTATACTGATGCTTGACATGTTGGTGGCAGGAGTCGGGGGTGCCATTTATCAGGATTGCTGGCCTCAGATGGTGTGCTGATGGGAAAAGTGAAACCTGCAGGGAGACTAAAGGAAAGAAAGAGCATTATGATGTCATTCTGAATTTAAAATAAGGTGGAAGACCTTTGCTGTGCTGCTCCACACAGCACCATCGGCATCCAAATGGTGAAATTGTCCTCTTGTGATTGAGTTGAGCTACCTGACCAGTGAGGAAAAATATTACAGAAAAACTGTCTTTTTCTTAGCTGAGTCACCTGTGATGAAAAAGAATACAGGGAAACAGTCATTTTCTCAGCTCCCTGCATCATCTGGCCTGAGATAAAAAAACAGCAATTAGTCTGCACACATTTTGCGACTGTGATCTGTGCAGTGAGGAAATCTCTGTACCATCACGAACACAGCCACTGTACAGTAGGTCTGTACTCCTGGAAGTAAAAAATATTCAGTTAGGCTGTCTCCAAATTTGTCCACTGATGGAGATGCTGAACCCATGTTTACCAGCAATAACAGAGAAGAAAAAAATTATAACAACTTAGAAAAATAAATTGTGATGCCACTTACCTGAACAGTATTACCTGAACAGCAGTGAGTAGGGAAAAGGGCAGACTGGGTGGGCTATATGGTCATTATCTGCTGGCAGAGTCTATGTTTCTATGTTTCTATAATCATGATTGGCACGCATCTGGAGAATCCCTGGCCTTGGATGGTGTGCAATTGGCAAAACTTGCAGGGAGACAAACAGAAATACATTAATTCATTTTGAAGTCATTTCTACATAAGGCTGAGAGCTTTCACCCTCTGCCTGCTCAGGCCAAGGACTAGAAAGGAAGGCTAAGTACTGTAAACACAAGTGAAAGTGACTTACCATCACTAAGGACAAAGACTGACCATAGAGGTGGAGCTGAGATCTTTTTGTATTGATGAGCTGGTTGGCTGTAGGGTTAGCTTGAGGGCTAACAAGGCAAGTGGGTTGACTGGTACGAAATGGCTGCATTACTCTTTCATAGGTACACTGGCTCAAGATGTGCTGTCATCATGGCTGAGTGGTTATAGGTACACTGGAGGAGGAGGGGGAGAAGGAGGAGGAGGTGGAGACAGTATTGATGTAACTGTTGTTTATTGTGAAGCAAGCATTGCATCGTCTGCCTAGTTAGTTTTTAGCATAATTTGTCAGCAGCATGACAGTGAAGGCCCATGCTGTTACACTGTCTGGTACAGATAGGATGGAGGACAATGAGGATGAGAAGGTGGTGGTGAAATTTATTGTGGTCTGGAACATGCATGATGATTCACCTAGCAGTGGTTAGAGACAAGTTGGTACTTGATAGTGTACTGTCATGGTCTGGCAGCACTATTTGTATCAGTGTGGCAGATGAAGTAGTTATATTGAATGGCTTGGTGGACACGCAGGAAGGGAGCAGGTTGAGGTGGAAATGCTGGTGATGATGTTTACTGCTTCTAGCTGGTGAAGCTGAAAACACCTCCTCCGATAGGGATCAGCCATGTCTCTGTGCAACTACTGTAGTAGCAGTAGTAGTAGTAGTAGTAGTTAATAAAATGTCCCTTTTTTATGTGGAGCGGGGATTAAACAACTGAATAACAGGGTAGGGTTAAGCAAAATTAAACTGAACAACAATGCCAGAGAACATCTCCCCCACTAGGGATCAGCAGTGTGTTTTTAGACAACTACTGAAGTAGTAGTTAATAAAAGGTAATTTGTTAATAAAGAAGAATGGGGACTAAACAACTGGGTAACAGCCAGGATGAGGGTAATCAAATTTAACTGAATAACAGCAGATAACCCCCCCCCCGACACCCTATAAAACAAAATCATGGATTAACAATCTTCGTATGACAATAACTTAAATGACTACACTGAGTGGAAAAGGTGGTGGGGGGACCTATCCTACTACAGCCTTGTTCCACTGCCACATCATCCAGGAAGCAGCTCTCACAGTCTTCCAGATTTGAGTTGTCACTGGGTGGGAATTCTCTCTGCATTGCTGCTTCATCCACCTTTCTGCTGGTAGAAGCTTTGGCAGTGCTGACATCTTCATTGTCATTATCGTCACCGAGACAAAGTTTGTGTGGCAACACCATTGACATCACTGCTTTATGTGGAATATGCGCCTCATTTATTTTCATGAATGTTAGCATAGAAACATTCCTGAGTAACAAATTGGTCCTCCTGTTATGCACTATAGCTCCAGCAGAACTAAACAGTAATTCCAGACTGACACTAGATGGTGGGCAGTGCAGGTATTTAACAGCAACTGATGACAGCGCTGGCCAATCAGTCACTTTGCTGCTCCAGTACTGCAATGGCCCAGGAGTAATGCCAAGATGCCTTGTGTCCCCCATATAGGCCTCTACCATTCATTGTGCTGCCCCGAGTCCAGCTGCCTCATTAGTCTCCTCCTTCTTTTCTTCCATGGCTTGCACTTCCACATGATACAGAACATCCCGGAATTACTTGCTGTTTTGTGCTGTAACTTGCAAGGTTTCTCAGATGGTTTTCCCTGTGAGCTGCTGGTGGTATCAACACCTAATTTTTGTGAAATTTACAGCTTCTTCATCTGTGCCCCATATACCCATCTAATTAGGCACTCGGCCAACTTTTGCAGCTGCTCATGAGCTCCTTCAATTATTGATGGCAAGCCAAGTTTGTAGCTTGGGTCCAGCATGGTAGCAATTGCAAATTCATCAGACTCTGGAATGCCAGAAATATGGGTATTGCTGTCCAGCACGTGGAGCATGTGTTTCATTACTTCACAACTTCTACTATCCCCACTTGCCTGCATCTTTTGCTGGATATTAACCAGTGTCTGCTTCAGCACATGTGCAAGGGGTATTGATTGACTTATATAGGCAGTGTCCCCACTCACTGCCTCTGTTGCATGCTCAAATGGATGGATAATGTGTAATAGGCCATCCATTTGGTGCCACTGCTCTGTTGTTAGAGCCATGGACACTCCAGCACTGTCCAGGGTGGTGTGGAGCAGCAGGTAGTCTGAGACTGCCTTATGCTATTCATAAAGACTATCTATTATGTACAGCATGGATTTCCACCTTGTCACAGCATCCAGCTTCATATGGTGCTGAGACAGATACTTTTTGTGCTGGAGCTCCTGTAGCTGCTCATGGGCCTTTGCAGAACGGGTGAAGTGCACACAGATGCGATGGGCAACAGTCAACATTTCCTTAATTTCTGCATGGTTGAGAAAGTGCTGCACAACCAGATTAAGGCAGTGTGCCAGGCAGAGCACCCTTAAAAAACACAGTTGTTAATGCACTTAACAACATTGGAGTCATTATCACTCACAATAAACCCTGCTTTAAGTGAGTGTGTGTGAAGTCACTTGTTAATCTCGATGAGCAGCACATGAAGCATTTTCTCACCCATGTGAGAACCAGTTACACTTTTCATACTGAGGGTGGCATGCTGCTGCATCATGGATGTGTTGCTACTACCACAATTTTGCTTTGTGCAGGTTTTGCCAGGCCCGAAATCAACTACCACCCCAGGTATCTGTGCAAAGTGTGCTGTGATGCATAAATATGAGCTTGAAGCTGTTTGGCCACTGGTCCACATATCAATGCTAAGATGGATATATTCTGATGCAGAATGCTTCATGGCATGTATTAGAGACTGTGGCACTATCCCATAAGGTTTAGGCATGGCATGTTTGGAAAAATAGGTTCACAATGGAACCTACCATTTGGGACAGTCACGGGCCATCAACTTAAGGAATCCAGCATTCTCAATGAAAGAGAACAGCAGTAGATCAATGGCCACCACTTCAGTAGTGGCTGCATTTAAGTCACATGCAGAGGCATGATTAAGGGATACTTTGAGTGCCACTCAAAGAAGCTCTTTAGTGTGGGTTGCATTTATGGTGCTGGTCGATCAAAATACTGGACTCATGGCAGCATTGTTGTCCTTGTTGGGGTACTAGTTGACTCCTGGGGATGTGCAGCTCACATGAAACCAGTTATTTTGTTTGTTTGTTTTTTGCTGTGGTGGTGTACATTTCTGACTCTGGGGAGTGATGCCATGATGCTACTATGCCCACTGCTAGAAAGACCAAAGGATTGCTCCTCCTCCTCCCACCCACTCAGCCGTCCCTCCTCCTGTCCTATTGCACTGCTCTCAGTAACATTTAACTTGGTGAGGAAACTGGTACCCCCTGCTCTGGCTTCCTTCTTGTCTTGCTGCCAGCACACTGGGTGCCTCTTTTTCAAGTGTGTGTGTGTGTGTGTGTGTGTGTGTTGGCCACCGGTGCCTACAGCAGGTGAGTGCCCTTTATATCCTGACTGACACATGCTTGACACTGCTGACATATTACGATGGTTTCATCAGCTGCATTAAAGCATGTAAAAGTACCAAACTAGGGACTTTGCACCTCTAGATTTCACATGGTGCTGGGACTAGGAGAGCTGAGCAAAAGGCATAGAAATGTGTGCTCTTTGTGCTGCTTTCTTCACTTCCATAGTATTACTTTTAGGAGCGGGAGGGTGGCTTCAGTGCTTGAAGACTTGCTAATACTGTGACCCCCTGCATCTGAGTGGGCTTCATCACCAGGTGCTTTTTCATCTCTGGCTTCATAGGGCATCCAACATGTCATCATCATCAGCACTGCCACTGATGTCCTCCTCTTCCTCCCTAGCACTGTCTTCTTCCACAGCATCTTTTTCTTGCCCTATAACCCTCTCCTTAGGGGTCTGACTTTCCATATTTCCATGATGAGCCAACTCCAGCTCAACACTATCATGACCACCACCACCACCACCAGAAATGGGGACAGTTATAACAATAGCCTGCTCCTCCTCCTGGACAACTGTTCAAGTACTGATGCAACAGATCTGGCTAAAAGAAATGTTGCCATACTTATGCCTTTGCTGCTAACTACTCCTTTGCTCAAATCAAATCAAATCAAATTAAATCAAACTGTATTTGATATAGCACATTTCTCACTGTGACTCAATGTTCTTCATGATAATAAAGCTAAAAACAATTTAAAATACTATATAAATCCAGAAAACAGATAGACAAATAAACTTACTGAATATCAGTAAAAACTTTGCTAAGATCCCAGAAATGCCTGTCTGAATCGGAAGGTCTTTAGCTCCCATTTGAAAATATCCACCATGCGATTATCTTGGCTCTGGTAAAGGAAGGAGTTCCACAGGATTGGGGCTGCAAAAGAGAAAGAACAAGCCTCAGATGTCTTCAAATATATCCTGGAAACTCCTAATGATCCCGCACCAGTGGAACAAAGGGGCCAATAGGGACATAGGAGTTCTTGCAGGTAACTGGTCCCCTGATCATGTAGGGCCTTATATATCTGCAAACTGACCTTGAAGGAGATCTGCTATACAACCATCAGCCAGTGCAGGGAGTACAGCACAGGAGTAATATGACACAATCTAGGTAGGCAGGTCAACAACCTGGCTACTGCATTCTTCACTAGCAGCAGGTAATGCAGATCTAGCCCCAGGTACAGAACATCACAGTAATCTAGGTGTGAGGCCACAAAAGTGTGGACCAACACCAGCAGATCAATCTGGGGTATCAAATGGTGCTGTTTCTATGATGGTAAAAAGAGGTCTTGACCATGGCTGACACCTGTGGTCTATGTGTTATGCCACTGTCCAAAACAATGCCAAGGCTCCTCACTCAATCAGAGGTAAGCAACTGTGAGCCCCCAAGCCTCAGCCATGAGACTCAACCAGATTGCACCCTCACCCCCCAACAACCAGATTCCAGCACCAGTACCTTGGTTTTATCTGGGTTCAGCCTCAACCAGTTTGCCCTCATCCAGTTTTGGATGTTAGCATGGCAGGTATTCAGCACTGAGACCATATCATGCTGGTACCTGTCATGGGACCACAGCCCACAGAAGACAGTGATGCAGACATACTTTTGCTTTTGGGAAGTGGCACTGCAAAACTACTTTCCTCCACAGACTTCTTTGCTGCCTCACCCCTTTGCACCTCTCACTTTATTAGACTGATTCTTTGTAGACATTTTTATATGCTTACTCCAATGTTTGCCTTGCTCTCTGATGATCTATTACTAACTGTAAATAAAGCCTGCAGTATGCCAACTACAAATCAGGTCAGGTGTCAGCACTCTGTAAATCTACAGTAGTCAATTCTATTAATACAACATCATTTTTTTCTTTCCCCAACAGGAATTACACAACACGCGGTAACAGGGTAAAGAAAACTATGACAGAAAACACCTCCCCCAATCAAGATCAGCAGTGTCTGGACAAATCAAATTCTGTAAAGTAGTAGGAGTTAATAAACAAGCCAAAAGCTGGCTCAGCCATCTTCAAAAAAAAATAAAAATTAACAACAGTCAGAGAGAGGCCCCAAACCAATCAAGGCTAAGATCTAAGCACAGTAGATTGGAATAATAGGCCCACTCACCCTTAAAAGTTTTACAACAGTTTATTAGTAGTCTTCATACAATTTTACTCTTTTTCATTTTACTCTTTAGTAAATTAGTTTTCCTATGTTTCAGGGAGACTATAAGCCCATTCCTCAGGGAATCTGGATTAAATGTATTCTATATATTTTAACTTCAACCAAGAAAGCTCAACCGTCATGGAGAGAGAAAGCTGTAACACAGGTAAAGAGTAATTTATTGAAGAGCTTGAAACGCTTGAAAAGCAAATGCATCACACTATGAACAAAACAAAGTATTAGGTTGAGCTTTCTTTTTTGTTATAGCTTAAAGGTAAACCTAAAACAGGAGAGTCTATAAGATGGGCATCCTAAGAAGCATTCCTACATGAGGTGAATAGGCTTAGTCTTTATACTTAAAAGATTTTAAATAAATGACTGAAGTTAAAATGTTCTGAAATGCATATTTTCTTTTAAAGGTAAAAATGTCTAGATAAGAAAACATATTTGTGGAGTTGAAATAGAGACATACAGTATAAGAAAAGAAAAAGTAAGCAAGCTTTAATTAAATGATCTAAATGTTGAAAGGTTTTTTATTTATTTTTTAAATTATTAAGTATGAAGGACTAATTTAAATCCATTTTTTGGAGCATTTATCAGATAGAAGATATGAACGTGGAAAGATTTTTAAGAGCATCGTGAGAAATATAGAGTTATTTCAAAGTAAGGCTTTTTGTGGATCATGAAAAATATTTTTTGAGCGAGGTCAAAGGTCAATACTGTGAAAGTAAAATAGTATTATTTGATTTATAGAATATATTTAATCCAGATTCTCTGTGGAAGGGGGTATAGTCTCTCAGAAATGTAGGAAAATTAATTTACTGGAGAGTAAAAAGAAAAAGAGTAAAATTGTATGAAGACTACTAATAAATTGTTTTAGAACTTTTAAGGGTGAGGGGGCCTGTTATTCCAATCTGCTCTGAGTAGTAGTTAAAGCATTTTTTTATATATGAAACAAGGTGGGGGTAACAAAATTGTAACCTAATAAACCCAGACAACACCTCCCACATCAGGACAGGACCAGCACTCTCTGGGCAACTACTGTATTAAAATGTAGGTTTTTTTTATTTATAGAACGGGTAGTCAACAATGGTGTAACAGGGAAAGGGTAAGCAAATTAAACTGAATAACAGGCAAGCGGCACTGCAGAAAAAGCTTACCCCAATAAAAGAAATTCAGAGATCAGCAGAGCAGTGTCTTTGGACAACTACTCTACTAGTAGTTGCAATACCAAAAAATATATAATTTCTTTTCAAAGAAAAATGAATAAACAACGTGGGTAACACAGCACAAATAAGAAGTTTTAACTGACACAAGTGAACAGCAGACAGAACTGACAATGAAGCAAAAGAAATCAGGGATCAGCACTGTGTATTAAAAACTTTTAATTTTTAAATAGAAGAACAGGAATGATATAGCACCAGGGGTAACAGGAGAACTCAGGAGGAGTAACTTTTAAGATAAGGTGATATAAAATGTCAATATATAAGAAAATTAATACAAAAAGTCGAATAGCAACAGAAATACTATGAAACACGTCACTTAATATTCACACCAAAATCACTGAAATAAAAATGAAAACTCACTGAGAATTTGTGAGAAATCTGTTTTAAAAGATTAAGAACTCACCTGTTCTGCTTTTACACACCTCCCTTCCCCCACTGAACTCTTTCACAGATACAGACAAAACTGAAAACACTAGTTACACTAACAATTATGCAAAGATCTAAACAAAAACAAATGCTTCCTAGCAGCAGTAGGACAAATTGACTATTTTGGGAGTGATCTGTTCTCAAAAAGATGATTTTAAGGATTTTTAATGTTTTTTTATTTTTTTTGGGCTGTGATGCACAACGCAAGACTGCTATACAACTCTCTTGATGACTGACTGTGCTAGAAACTGCCCCCTTGATATTGGACCTAATTATCCATAATGCATTTCAAAATTTGCATTCTGGACCAAACTTCACCTCCAAAGTTAAAAAAATGCAGTTAAAAAAGTTTCCACAAATCCGCAAAGTTCCACATAGAGGTGATGTTGAACTTTGCACAGGTGGAAAATTTCAGGGATTGCAGAAACTCTGTGAATTATTTCACAGAGTGAAGTTTTTGCACTTCACACATCACTACTCCTAGGTTACCTTCATGAATCAACAACATTTTCCCATTTATAGGAGATTTTAACCAGACCTTCCAAGTCAACATCCATGTAATGAGTGAGATCTTCTGGACTCCACAGTTAAAAATCAAGAAAATAATCCATGTTCCCATTACTGATGCATGACATGCAAAGAATATGAAGACAGTACTGAAAAAAAACTTTGTAGCATTTTAGTTTTTGTTGATGGCCCTATCTGCCACGTAAACTTGAATAACCTGTTTGCAAAAACATAGTACTGTATTTTAGTTTCCTAGCCCAGATATCAAGTCCTGATTGTCCAGTATATGTTATTAGTCCTCATCTGCCCATGCTTTTACCCATCTTCACGGGACACTCTGTCCCTCTTTTCTCACAATCCTTCTTTAAATGTGATGACACAAAGTGGCTACAGTACTCTACATGCAGCTTCACCAGGTATCTTTAGAATGGTCAGATCATTTAAAAATAAGAAGCATTACTGCTGCAAGCAAGCAGGCTGGCCCCTCTCGCTACATGTTTTATTAAATAAAAGATGTAGATGCAAGGCCAGCCTGTTTGCTAGCAGCAGAAATGCTTCTTGCTATCTAGAATACTCACCAGTATGAACAACAGAAACAATGCACCTTGGATAAAGCATTGTCAGTGCTGTTCTAGGTAGCATACCACAGAAACAAAATATGAAACAAGAGAATGGCACTTGAAGGGCAGACAAATTCTGGAGTTAGCAAAAGTAGAAATTTATTGGGCATTCATAAGACACCAACTGGCTGCCATGGTGCTTTTATCGTGAAGGTCTTTATCAGAGGTGTGCCAGATAGGCAGGATAAAAACTTAAACAAATCATATATAAAGTATTAAGAGAACTGGAGAAGAGACAAGAAGGATATCAGTACATATTTAAATAAAACAAACACTAATGCTTTTTACAGATATTGTTCTTTTTGATTCAACCTCATGGGATCAGAACATCATGTAAATATCCCTGGTATCAATGAGAAAAAAGATACCAAAAAAAGAACACTGTATCCCTTAAAACGAACACATTCATTACTCAAACAAATGTCACGCAAATGTACAATATCAAAATAGGCATGAAATACATTGGAACTTTAGTCGAATGCAAGTTTTACAGAAAACATATATTGCACCAGTGCCCAAATGAAGTCAGAAATCTGCTATCTTGTGAAATACAAGCTTTGTAAGGGAAACTTAAAAAAACACTGGGCAACTACATGACAAGCAGTAGCTATGGTGAAAGGCAAGAGAAAGACTTCAGAATATTTTATATTAGTAAATAACCACTGTAGGTTTTCAAAATAAAGACAGTAAAATTGCCACATCAATAGCACTATTCTAACTGTTGCAGATTATGTTCATTACAATACATTCCCATTGAAACTCACCAGTGAAGCTGCTGTTGACGAAACACAGAAAGATTTATTTATTTATTTATTTATTTACAAGTTTTACCAGGAAAGCATACTGAGCAACATGCTCAATTCCAGATGCGACCTGGGGTCCTTCCTGTTGAATATGGTCCTCGGGATCCCATGACAATGCATTTTCTTTTTGCTGGGAGGGCGCGAGTGGTCCAGTGCATGAAAGGAGCCAGTGGTCTGTTTGGCAATTCTAAATTCTGGTTTGCTTGGGCCAGTTCTCTTCTCTCACTTGTTTTGCTGACTCAAAACTTTCTGTGATGCTAGTGGGAAAAAGGCAGGTGTCCATCTGGGAGGGCAGCATTTATCTGAGCTGCTGGTCGCACTAATGAATTCTTTGGGTTATGTGAGTGTTCGAAAATCCGAGGCTGGAGTGATGTGGAGCATCCATGCTGCATTGTTTATCTTGCAGCACTAGACCTAAGGGTGAACAAGACCATCAACAGTCTGATTGGCTTCTGCTGATTGACACATGAAGTCATGCCATGGCTGTTATGAGACCTTCACTGCCAAACTAACAGAAAGTTAAACAATATGCTTTAAATAATACAGTGCATCAGATGTTGACTTTTGTCATAAGGTCTTAGGCACTTCAGGGCAGGCACTGAAATTGGAAGGAATTTAGTGGAGGCTGGACGTTTGGGAGGCAGCCAAAAAACTCCTCAAAACTGAGAGGAACTCTGCAAAAACAGGAGAGTTGGAAGTTATGATTTTAACCATTCAAATTCCAGAATATAGTTTTCAAATCTAACATTGTATCATGAAAAAGGAAAATGAAAGCAAAAGTATCTATTCATCTTTTCTAAATCTAATTTTGTTTGCTCTTTCCTCTAGTGGTACAGTACAGCTGTAGAAGTAGAAGCATCCCTATTAGATGTTAAAGCTTTTCCTGATTTCAAGAGATACCTACCAGTATCAAACCCTTGATTAGAAAATGTGCACCCCTTATCTACCCCTCTCTGATACAATTCCCACTCTACCTCTGTTCCTTAAATCCTCCACCTTCCCCCATCTCTAGCTATCCTATCTATAGTAGTTCCCATTCTCCTAGAATAACATCTTCTTCTTTTCTTCTAGGGTATTGACTGCAGTTTCCTACTTCTGTTGGTCCTCCTGTTTTATGTCCTCCCCTCACCTACTTAAAGTATGTTTCCCTTAATTTTCCAAATACAACCTACAAGTAACACTTTCAATAGCTTTTCTCATATGTCATGCACTATTTCCCTGTCAGTCTTGCATTAATGATTATCCCTTGCATTCTTTTTTTTTTCTTTTTTGTAGGAGAATTCAAGAATTTACAAGGAACATCTTCAGTTGTACCAAAGTGTCAAAAATACATACCTCCCTTCAACTGGTATTCCAAGTTTAGTTAAAAATTATTTCCTTCTGTTGTAAACTTTATTTAATAGGCTCAGATTTCAGTTGTTGCACTAACTCTAGATGAAAGTCTGGATAGAATGACATTTTGAGCACTTCAACCATAGTCCCACTTTCCTTCAAACCTTACATAAGACCTTCTTTTTATCCGCAAAATGTAAAATGTGACAAAGACCATACTAGGCTTACTGTCCAGCTCTAGTCTTGGGGCTGTGGCTCTGTGAGCTGTTCTAATTTTAAAGAGCTAATGTATTGTCTAGATGTAATACTAACTGTCTGTAGCAGTTATCTACCACTTTCTTTTTTCTGAAGGATTTTTTATCTCTTCTGGTTGGCTATTTAGAAGATTTTCTACCTGACAGTACTAGTTGATGTGTGGAACAGCATTCTTCCTGGAGGCTGGCATAGTCAGTTCTGTCTAGGGTTGCCACATTTGGATGGGGCAAAAACCGGATCCTAAGCTCCGCCCCTGGCCCCACCACTTTTCGTGACTCATCATGCATTGTTCCTCCTAGAAGGCCATTTGTTATATCAATAAAAGACAACACTTAAAGCAGCAGTTCAACAAAAATGTTATGATACTGTACTGTACCTGTTAAAGTTACTTTCCTAGGTTCTTCCTAGTCATCCATTTACTTACGTATTTATTTATTGACATTGGTTTACCAAATAAACACACAGAGATAAAATTAATATAATTTACATATATGATCTGGGGGGAGACAAGCGAAATACTGTAAATAGCATACAACAGTATACATGGTATATAATAATACATAAAAATTGTTTCCTGTAATGTGTACTTTATATCTTTTTCTGGCTCCATTCCCTGTTCATGTCCACAGTACTGTTTCAAAACCAAAGAAGTGACCATACTTTTTTCTTGAGGAAAAAATATAATTTATAATATTTAAAAATGCCTAAATTCTGTTAGAGATGAAAATGTTTACCAGCAAATGAAAGTGGAAGACAACTGGCTCTGTTACTGTTACAAAAGGTGGGGGCAGCTGTGCTGCTATGCCACTTTAAGAAGCAGTGGAAAAGATTAGGTTAAGTAAGTGCTAATGGTGTTAATGGCCATACTTTACACCTCCCAGGCTGAATGCTTTCACAAACAAAGGGCTATATTGACAAGATAACGTGTCTGTAACCTGGACATGTAGCTGAAGCAATGAATAATATGACAACATTTGTTTCAAAAGTATGTGAGCACTCAAAATGGCTCAAAAACCTGACCAGCACAGAGCAAAACCAGAGTACCTGATAAGGACCATGAAAACCTGATCACTAGGTAAAAAACCTGACAGGTGGCAACCCTAGTTCTGTCCCTTCCTATAGATCATCAGAACTGTGATCTCACTGGCTGTGACACCACTTGCATCAGTTGAGTTCTGCTTGATTGGCTACTTCTGACACATTATCAATAAGACAGCAGGTCTTGTCATGTAACAGTAAGTGAGGACACATATTGATGATGTAGCAGGAGGAACAGAACTAGATACAGCATGTCAGTCTCCAGGTAAAGCACTGCTTTTCACATTACACTCAATACTATTAAGTATAAAAGTAAACAAATCATTTTTTTTATAAATATATATTTTTATTAGGGAGCAGTTGGAACAAACAATTTAACGCAGGTTACAGTCATATCATGAAACAGAAATACATATTAAATTTCAACAAATTCTTGAGTAATTTGTTTTTTTTTATCATTTAACCAGGAGAGACACACTAAGATGAAAGCTTGTTTACATATGTGATCTGGAAGCACATGGAAGTTAAGTGACTTGCTCAGGGTCACAAAGTATGCAAGTGAGGGCTGTGGGATTCAAACCCAGGTCACCAGATTTGCAGCTCAGAGCCTTAAACCACTACATTATAGTACCTCTTTTATGTATGTGCAAAAGTTCTGTAAAGATATGCTTGATTTGTTTTTAAAATAAACTTTTCTTTTACAATGACATATTTTGTGCTAATGTAGTGTACATCTCCATCAGATGGGAACTAATTAAATATCTATTTATTCTGGTGTTTTGTATCTGCATTATACGTATTCCAGAACTGCATGTCAATCTCGCAAAACTTTGTATTGTATAAATAAGTTATAAATAGGTGCTTCCGTTCCATTTTGGGAAATGGCTGTAATTCATTCTGTGTTTTCCAATTTTTTTTATTTTTCTCTTCATTGCATGTTGTTTGCTTTTATGATCATTCTGTCTTTGCTCTTTTTCTTATAATGAGAGGTGCTTTGCTAAGGTATTGTTTCTATGAAAATGTGCATTTTCTGTTCATATTCTCAATTTGCTAATTAATTTGAGAGAATCTTTTCACCAATTCTGAACAGTCTCACATCCCCAAAAGCATTTTCACAGTAAACAAATAATCTAATGAACAAACAGAAAAAGAAAACACTTCAGAAATAAAAATAATGGACTGCTTTTATAAAATTACTTACATTTTCTACCTATTTTTAGTGCTGCTAGCTCTTTAATTGGTCTGCCAAGATTTTCCACTCCAACAAATTCTTCAAAGGCTTCTCACAAAACATTGTTGTGTCTATTACTTCTCTGCCATCTGGGGCCAGAAATCTTTAAATCTGACCTCCTTGACTTGAGTTCCAAATCTTTCGGTTTACTAATACAGTACATAGTTTTTACTCATTGTTTTGTTTCCTAACTTCAATTTCTAATTCCACTCCGATTTCTCTGTAATGAGTGATGTAGTTGTCTATATCTCCAATACATTTGTACCTTTGCTTTTTTTGAAATGTAAGACTTATTTTGTGTTGTTTTGATATTGTACTTGGAGCATTTAGCAGTTGCACCTGTATTGCCACATTAGTGTGCAAGACTGTGTGTTTCTGAATAATGTTTTATAGTCAAGGCGCAGATGGTGACATCAGTGTCTTAAAAGACATACAACAAATCAAACTGTAAAACTTTAAGGGCCAGATTTTTAAAGAAAGTGCAAATATTTGCACTCCATTCTACAGTAGTGCCGCTGGGCAAAAATTTAACATTCTGAGGAATAGCAGATGGCACTATTCATCTGAATGCATGGTAATTATCACCCCACACTAAGCCACTTAGCACCCCCAATAGAGCCGCTGAAATAGAGACCCTGCAAAGGCCAACACAGAGGATAAATTTGCAATATTCAAGTCCCCATGCAAATGAGCCCATTGGTTATGCAAGGTGCTAAGGGGCCATTTGCACTCCCATTATGGGATCATTTGCATATGGAGCAAGGTGAATTTGCCTGGCACAGACCCCTGAAATTGTTACATCCTAATAAGCTGTCCCTGGCTCTAGTGGTGACCCTCCCCACCGATTACTGTCCCAAGTAATGGTATACAATATACACAGTGGCTAGTGGTCCCCCTCCACACCGATTGCAGTCCAGATCCAAACAATACACTACTGTATATGTCCCTGGTGCTACTGGTCAACCCACACACCATGGCTGATCTCCAACCCAATATAATACATAACACCTGGTGGACTAGTATCCCCCCTCACTGAATGCCAGCCCACAACATTTTTATTCCCTGGTGCCAGTGGTTCCCCTGCCAATCACCAATCGATACCCAATAATAAGAATATACAAAATCCTTGGTACCCAGTGGTCCCTCTCCTCACCCACAGCCATGCCCAATCTCATAATACGTATCCCTGGCATCTAATGTACCCCCCATCCCAAGCCTTGTATAGTATAGTCAAACATTTCCCTGGTGGACTAGTGGACCCCCCTCTCCCCAATCCCTGTAAATTGCAGTACAACCATTTCCTGCAGTCTAGTGGTCTCCCTTTCTCTCCACCCTGGCAGATAGTGACCTGACACCCCACTCTCCCATCCCATCCCCAAGGAGGGACTGGTGCAGCCCTCCACTCACCACCATGGCTGGCCACCAACTGAGCTCTCAATGAGCATGTACTGTTTACAGTACACACACATTGACATTGATTGACAGCTCAAAGTGGGCTGTCACTCAATGGGTGCATACTCTATACAGTATGTACTTCATGAGAGCTCAGTAGGTGGTCAGCTGTGGTGGTGAGTGGAGGGCTATTCTGGTTATCTGCTTAGTGATGGGATGGGGGAACAGGGTGAGGATGGAGGTTGGCTAGACCACCAGGGAAATATTTGACTGTATTATTAAGGGGATCAGGATGTGGGGATACAATGGATGCCAGGGAATCTTATTTTGAGATCGGGCATTGGTGCAGGTTTGGTGGAGGGACCATTGAACACCGAGGATTTCATATATCCTTATTATCGGGTGGTGATCATCGGGGGGACCACTGGCATCAGGGAATAAACATGAAGTGGGCTAGCATTCAGTCAGGGGTGGAACACTAGACCACCAGGGGTTATATATTACAATGGTCTGGAGATCAGCCATGGGGAGTGGGGGTTGACCACTAGCACCAGGGACATATACAAGAGTGTATTGTTTGGATCAGGACAGCAATCAGCAGGGGAGGGGAGAGAGACCACTTGCCACCAGGGACATTGAATGTCATTACTCGGGACAGCGGCCAGTGAGGGGGGGGTTACCACTAGTACCAGAGATATTGATTATCATCACTCAGGATGGTGATTTGGAGGGGGGAGAGACCACTAACCACCAGGGACATTGCTGATCATTACTCTTGACAGTGATCAGGAAGGGAGGGACCACTAGTCACCATGGAGTACAGTGTTGGGGGGACAATGGTGCACTACCTCTGGTAACCACTAGGGCTGCACTGGATTAAGATCAGGGTTGGGACAGCAGTATTTTCACCACACAAGGGGACCATGCAAAGTGCCCTTGCACAGAACAAATACTCCAAATGTTGGATTGTGCTGATATTCAGGTTCCCACCCCCTGATTTACATAGTTTTGCCTTGCATCTCTCCACTGTTTGCCCTAGGCACAAGTCCATTATGCCAGCACAAACTGGCCTTTTAAATATCAGACCTCAGTGCAAAACCTGATTTGCATGGGAATAACGGGTTTTGTGCCGGGGCAATATTTTGAATATTAGGACCCAAATGTGTTCACTTTACTGCTAATATGTTATTTGCCATCTCAAAGTGGAGACAAGTTTAATGGACCTAATGGGTGAATGTACTTGAAAAGATAAGTATTTCAGCAAACCTAAACATTTCCCCACCCGAATAGCCCCAAATCTCTTCCTCCCTCCCCCAAGTCCCTGTAATACCCCATTCTCCCACTCACTTAGTGTAGCAGGCCAGTTCTCACTATCTTCCCTCTATTGTCCAAATAATTAAGATGAATATACCCCTTCCCTCAATCTATGTAACTCAACACCCACCATCCTCCCCCACTGGTCCCAGTAATAAAAATAGTACACTTCTCCCCAACACACATAGTACCACAACACCCATCCTCCTCACCCTCACCTAAAAATGCTGACTTAGCAGAAATAACCCCTTGAGATGATTACCAGTGCATACATTCTCACACCATCTAGTCAGATCTCTCCAGCAGAATGAATGATAGTGAATGCATGCTCAAATACTGAGAGCATGATCTTGCTCTCAATTATCGAGATGGTGGACAGCCTAGGTGGTCTGAGGAGGACTATTCTGGCTGCTATTTCTGGGAGGTTTTCTTTAAAGTCACCACACACAAAGGAGAAGAAGAGAGGGCATTGGGGTGCTATAAGGATTGGGGGAAGGGTACCATTTTTATTGCTAGGATCATGGGAGAGGAGTGTGAGAGATGGAGTGCTAAAAGAGGTGTGGGGAAAAGAGCATATTTATCTAATGTACTTAGAATGTGCAGGAGGGGTGTTAAGTTGCTCAATGTGTTGAGTAAGGTGCTATTTTGGATTGGGGGTCCATGCTGGAGGAGGAGGAGGAGGAATGAGATTCTGCAGTGGTGTAGGGAGGGTTTCACTGTTTTTACAGATGCTAGTTTTCATAGCTCACTTTGCTGGCAAAATATCTGTAAAGTGGAGTTGACCCTTTACCAAAAGTAACCTCATTGTACCTTTTCCACAAGGACTTATCCTTTCACAGAGGATAAACATGCAATTTGTTTTCTACTTTACCATGATGACTATAAAAAGCACTACTTGTGGTCTTTACCTATCACTAGTAATGGTTCATCTACTAAATTCTGTACATGCAGTGCAACTCTGGAGATCACCAGGCTTTTGCAATACCAGGCCAAGATGTAAACCTCATTTTCTACAGGACTTCCTTACGATGTTTTTTTCTTCTGACTCAGCTAGCACTTGTTTGTTTTAAATTTGCCAGTGGAGAGAACACTCTAATAAGGTAAATGCAATGGTGTTATAACTGTAAGATGGAAGTTTCTGAAAAAATGTATTTCTTTACCAAAGTCCCACTTATATATGCTTTTGAATACTATATGACTCCAGAGTAAACTGTTAGGTCACATAGTTTGCCTTTGCAGAAGATGGAGGGCTCAGTTTTCAAATGTGGAAATTTAGCTCAGGGTGCCTGCACCAAAAGGGTTTGATGTAATTGGTGCCTTATCCCAAATGTTTCAGCAATCACAATTTTTGAATGCAGGCTGCGTTGAAATCAGGATGCCTTGCGCCAAAGCTGTGCTGCATCACCTCAGTGCAGGAAGTGCCAGTGCGCCAGGTAACAAGGGAACCTGTGCAACAGTGGGGCTGTAGTATCTCCTTATATCAGATTTTGGAAGCCCTGCTGTGTCTGCAACTCAGTGCTGAGGTTAGACCAGTCATGACCTGGTCTAGCAGCCTTTGCACTGGGTGACTGGTGTAGGCTGTGTTGGGGTGGGTGTGTGGCACAAAGCAGTTAGACCAGTGGGAGGTTCAGTACTGGCTGGCATGGGCATGGCAGGGTGTGGGGGAGACACTGGTGGCACTGGGGCAGGTATGCCCTGGACTGTGAAAGAGTTCTGTGGACTGACAATGGGCAGTCAGCTGGCACGGACCATGTCTCAGACCCCAGATGTTGCCAGCCCTGCCAGCTGTCCTACAGCATGCACTATTGACGACATGCTGAGTGCCAGATATTGACTTCACATCTGCCAATTTGGGTGCCCATTCCTCATGTCATATCTGTTATTGCAGCTGTGGCTGTGAATTAGAGCAAGTGGCACTGACTGGGTTACATTTCCCACCGACTACAGTGCTTCATCCCATGGCACCGTGGTCTGTTACCCCCTGTTGGGGTGCTTGCATAATGCAGGCAGCTGACAGGGCTGGTGGCATCAGGGGTCTGGGACATGGTCTGTGCAAACATACTGCCCATTGTCAGTCCAGTGTTCTGTTACATTGTCCAGGGCATGCCTGCCTCGGTGGCACCAGTGTTCTCCCTCCCACACCCAGCTATACCCATCCCACCCACTATTGGCACTCCCTCTGGTCAGGCTGCTGTGAACCATGCTGCCTTTCTCCCCAACATCATGGGTCTGGGCTAGGGTAGCACCAGGTTGGGGGGATAGTTGATGGACCCTTGGTCAAACCCCTCCATTGTACAAGAGGTTTGCAACAACACACCAAATATGGCAACTCTTGGGACTTTGGTGCAGGGACCCCCTTTTTTCTGGAATTGGGCGGAGGGTCCCTGATGCACCCAGAGTTTGCTGCAGCCATGGATCAGCACACAATGTGCCAATATAGTGCACTTTGAAAATTGGGCCCAGAAACTTCACAGTCATCCAAATTCAAATCTTCAAAATCTATTGCTTCTAACTTTATTAACATGCACTGTTATTGACACGAGCATTATGTACCTGTTTTCAGTTGTATTGCTGGACTTGGACACCATGACATGGGTTATGTACAGTAGATGCAATTCAGAAATACACTTCAGGGTGATATCCTGATTACAAATCATTTAAGATTAAACAGGGATAGTCATTAGCAATGTTTATATTCCATCTTAGAAACACAAGCTTTTGTTTGAGGTTAACTCTATTTATTGAAATTCCCACATCTTGCTAGACAGGTGCTTTGGCCCTGCTTAAATTGAATAATTGGATTCTTAATACTAATAATGCTGGTTCTAAGTCAACAGTTCTGCCCCCTAATTCTATAGTCTCATTTGAAATTTTGTCCCAGGCAAAATGTTTCTGGAGAGGTTTTATAATAATGGGTTATCTGAACTGGACATTATGTGCCTTATCTGTGACATTAATCTTCCAGCAGGTGAAGTTGGTGTAAAAGTCAAGAAATCTCTAACTTTACTGATGCATGTTTTTAATTTTACAAGAATGGCAAGAGCTCAACCAGAGTCCTGGGGAATTATACTGTATGGGCAGGTAGCAAGGACTGCTTCTCTATGACCACCTCAACCACTACACCCTATACATTCTATTTCCATGAAGTATTTAGTTAAAGTCTGCAAGGCAACAAATCATCTATCACTAGAATTTGCTTAGAGTATTTATTCACATTTCTCTTCATAAGAATAATTGCTCATATATAACACAGGAAGTGCTTTTTTTCTATTATCCTATCCTGGTGCACCTGTCCAACAGAATGCATTGTACTGGTATACTGCTATATTGAGTGCATCTGGATCCCCATACAAAGTCATAAATGGGGTAGTGGTCATTTGGGGTGCTCAGAAGCTCCCTGCTCTGCAACTAATGGAATCTCCAATGCTCAAAGCCCCTACTCAGCCACAGGAAAATAAGTATTCACTGGCAGATAACGCTTAATGCAAATTTGGACCGTCAGATGTTTGTAATCAAAAACATGGTTTATGACTGCAAATGCTGGCCTTGCAGCACCAACAGACATTTCAGCATGGCAATTTGCCTGTTGAATGGCTTGTTGCAATGCCCGAATGCCCATGAAATAGGCTTTACTACCTATGTCATCCACCCATCCCTGTACCTTGTGGCCTATTTTGAACTGGTTTTAATTTTAATGTTTCACAATGTGCTTCCTTGCTGATCCAGTAGATCCCAAGCATCTCTAAGTGTGAATATAGTCTCTGGTGTCCAATGGAACCCATCTTCCTATCCCCTATGGTATTGCTCGTATGTTGACTCATTGTTGGACTTGATCCCAAATTGCCATGCTGATGGTGTCTCTTTTCCCTGCCTCATGCATGTTGTAGCCAGCAGTTCTACAGAGGTGCTGCAATTTGCAGCATGTGGCTACAGAGTTGGGGGCTGGAGGATGACTGTGCATAGTAAAAAGCTGTATTAGAGCTTATTGGCATGCCAGCCCTGCTTCTTTTCCTGATCTAGTCTAATACCCATTGTGTCAATGGAAAGAAAGCATTTTGACACATTAGTGTATACCAAAAAGGGATACCTGGCTGAACTCTGACTCTGCTTGCAACCAATTTGCTGCAGTGAACTGTTACTCTTTATGGGACCCAGGATTCTAGATGATGTACTAATCCTATGATTTAACACAGGAAGAGATTTTGTGCCTGACACAAATTCACAGTGGTGATGGCACAAACTCGTGGTGCAAAAAGTCACTAGTACTTGTCATGGACTAATGACACATGTAGTCACCTTGGAGTTGGTTTAAGGTCAGTAGGCACAAATTAGATTTATGTCCACTAATACTCTGACCTGTAAATTCCTGGCTATGGCATAGTGACAATCATATGACAAGTTGCCATAGCCAGAACCTATCAAAACCACATTACTGCTATAGTGTATCACTCAGCCACTCAACCCTCACCTTCAGGCCTGATTTAATGAAGTTTCACTGACAGTTTTTGACATCCTTTTTGCATTTCTGGTGGTTTAGTCACCCTTCTACCTATTTCCCATCCTACTCTTGATCCTTGATGTACATTGGACCCTCCAAGCCACATTTTATTGGATCATCTAACTTACAGCTGGCCAAAATTAGAACATTTCAAAAGTGTGGAATTTTCATGAAATTTTGTGAAATATCCCAAAATGTTGTGAGTTGCTTTAATTTTTTGAAATACATTAATTAGCTATAACTCTGTCTTTATTGAAGCTAGAAGTCTGAAATGTGGCATGCGTATTGATGTTTATTGGCCTTAAAATATTGTCAAGTTTCATCAGAGTTGTATAAAGGCTGCAGTAGTTATAGTGGCTCAAAATCTGGCAATTTAATATTCATGTGAAAATTTCTGAAAATATATCTACATTTATAACTTTGTCACCCTTGTAGCTAGTTAACTGAAAACTTAGACGCATAATTCTTGGAGGATTCATAGAAAGTGCTAAATAGAGAAGTACTGGTTATGTAAATTGTAAGTTTTAGCCATGACCTGCCTCCCGACATGACTTCCCAGGCTTGCTTCTGCACCTGGATTGTCAGCAAGGTAGCATGCCGATCTGATGCTGTCCCATGGGGTTTGCCTTAAAGACCAGTATCTAGGGCTAATGAACCTAACAATGTTGGTGATATCCAATTTTATAGCTTTAAACTTACAAGTGCTTAAAATTCAGCAGTTTATGCAATTGTGAAATGTAATCTGGAAAATTTCCAGATGTTTGGAGCTTTATAACTGTAACTTTTAAAGCTATAGATTGGTTCCACGGCACACATATGTATGGGCATTGGTAAAGTTATACTAATCTGGTTCAATTTAGACAAACACTTTTAGTTTATGTAGTTATTAACTGTAATTTAAAATTTTCCAAGAATATGGAGGCTTAAAACTCAATCATCCTGAAAGATAGAAAACTCAAACTTAGGAAACCTCTGTACAGGTATTGGCAAAGTCAGCATACCAAGTTTGGTGCAGTTTGGAGAAACACCTTTTAAATTAGATGAAATAACCAAAATTGCAATTTTGGTAAAGTTTCACAAACTTTTTACAGAAATTGTGTGATATTTCACAGAAACAGAATTAACATTTCACTAAAACTCCACTGGCAAAAGACATGTTTCACCCAGCCCTACTCCAACCCTATTCCCCACCACTGTTATAGACTACACCTGTCCCTTGAAGCTCTCCACTTAATGTTGAATCCACTACCACCTTCATAGTATTTCCGAACCCACTACTACCTGCATTAAATATTTTCAAGGCAGGGTGTTTCACAAAGACAGAGGATGTCATCAAACCCTGTGCATCATCAGTGGCTCAGTAGGTAGCACACTCGCCTCTGAGGCCGGGAGATCAGAGGGCTGTGGGTTCAGTTCCCACATCTGGCACTTGCGTTAATATCCCAGTACTGACACTGTAATGCAGCATTAGAGGGGTGCTGCATTTCTGAGGTGCCGTCTTTCGGATGAGACGTTAAACCGAGGTCCCATCTGCCTGGATTGGTAGTAGTTCAGGTGGATGTTAAAGATCCCATGGCACTTATCGAAAGTGTAGGGAATTTCCCGTGTCCTGGCTAAATTTCCCTCATTCACTAAAAATACCACCGACAGCTTAATCTGGTTCAAGGTCAGTTGGCATTCATCTGTATCCCCCCTCCCCCGGGTCATGCCTGAAAATAGGCAGGATTTGTCTAGTGCACTTACCCGGTCAACAAAAGCCAAATAAATAAATAAATAAATGATGTTACTAAGGTTTACCATGCTTTCTACATGGCCCTGGGTGCCATTTGTATGGGGGAGCCTTTTGTCTCTTGGTCATAATGTCATTAGCAACCTCACTGGAAATGCTTTGTGACCATGATGTGTATGGTGTAACAAGGCAAAAAACAAAACAAAAGAAAAACAGGGGCTTTCATTGAGTACGCTTTGTGGCAACTTAGTGACAGTGCCATGTGGCAATCTATGGGATCACCCATTTATTTTCTTCCTTAGTGTTACAGTAGCTTTCATAAAGTCTTACATCTTTGACGTTGAGGGGAAATGTTTGCTTGAAGTACAGATTGATGTGATCTAACAGGATAAAGATGACAGTATTACATTTATTGGTTAGCGTGTGGAAAACTGTTTGCATATTTATAATATTATTTAATGAAAATTAATAAAAATCCTTGTGGCAACATAACTATATGGTTGAGATTTTTCCCATACAGTATTTGCAAACATCATTTGATCATAGAAGCCAAATCTCCAATCAGTCAGTTGGGTCCTTACTACATTTCAGGTTGTATTTTTAATATTGGATTATATTTGAATCTTTACCAAACTACCAAACTTAACTTTCGAAGGTTATGCCATTGGCAAGTTATTTCTACATTTCATAATGAAAGGAAGGGAAGAGAAGGGAAGGGAAGGGAAGGGAAGGCATTTTTGTCTTACATGTTGCTTTAATTCATTGCATCCCAAAGCAATTACAACACTATCCCAAAGCACATGCAGCATAATAATAGTTAAAGGCAGCTATTACACAATGAGTGAGGTTCAGTGACACACTAAGAGTGGCTACGAAAAGATCAGAGGGCTTCAATGCTGAGAAAAAGTGAGGGAGAGATTGGAGTTTAAAGAGAACACATCCACGCCAGTATTTCATGTTATCAATATTGTGCTGGATAGTTGAAGCATCCATTTTGTCCCTTTTTATGCAAATTATAACTTTTAGTTGCAAATGGATGCAGTTGCTAAGAATAAGTCACCTGAAGTTAGGATGCATGTTGGCAGAAAGAGGCGCAAGCACTGCTGCAGTTGTATCTGTGTCCACCCATTCAGAAAAATCTGGTTCACAATGGTTGACTATGAAAGTTACTAGAATCAATCTTTTCAAATTCCACTTGTCTTTCACATATTTTGTAGTATGCTTGGAAAATCTGTCAAGTTCGAATAAAACCTTTTACCTGGATTTTCAGGCTTCATAGTGTATGTCACACAGTTTACCATGACAACCGGTTGCTACAGGTCAAGATCCTCCATTTTGTTGTCAGCTGTGGATAGTCAGCTGTTTTTTATTCCTTTTCACCCATTTTAGCAATTTTGGTACCCCCAACATTTGCTCTGACTCCCAGGGTTTCACTGGCTGCACACTTTCCCTGGCCTGAAGAGCTGACAGTGACTGCCTTCGCAGCAATTCACAGTCCCACTCTGTGGTTTGACAGCAGGGTATGAAATAATTCAAGATACATCAGTCTGAACCCTACCACCTTAGTGTCAAGTGCCTTGCTGCCCAGATACAAGCTCTTCAGTTCTAGATCTTGAACCTCACACCTAAAACTAAGTATATCAGATGGCAGCACAACATATTTTGACACATGACTGAGATAGCAATATCAGCTGTTTATGAAACAGGCAGTGGAATAAGATCTTCTTAAAGTAAAATTATTTAATGGGAACATATACTTTTTAATTTTACATTTTTTAATCAAATTTGAAATTTGTGCATGATTGAAGTCTGTTTAATACTGCCATTGTATTGTTTCTGTGTTTGTTTAGAACAGTCAGTTTTGCCTTGTTTAGTGTCCCGTGTTAATGGCACCTTTCTGAAGCCCAGTATATCCCTTACAGAAATATAAATGTGATGTGTACATGCAGAATGCATGCCACATGCTTAATTGTGCAATGTTTGCATGTGGTTTGCATACACAAAATGAACCCAAGTGAACCAGGTCTAACAAGGACATCAGGTTTGCATGCTGTAAGCTTGACATGTATGTAGCAGGTAAGCTGGTGTGAACATCTTCTAAAAATCACATCAGGTTCACATGCTGCATGCTTGCCATGTGTGCAGCAACTATGCTGGTTCAAATCTCATCTAAAAACACATCCGTTTCAATTTCTCATAAAACTGCTAGCAGTTAGAGTCATTACAATACCCTCTTCATTGATCTCCCATTCAAATTAGGTAAGCTCATTAATTCTGATCCTTTTGCAAGTTGTTTCATGGCTTTTCATTTCTGTCATCAGATTGCCATTAATTTGTAAAGTATTGTTTGCTCACTGCATTAAATGCTAGGATATAGTCAGTCAACATCCTCCATTCCAGATGTGCGAAGAGGGGTGTCTGTGTTGTGAAGTCTGACCTTTTTGTCTTAGGCCATTCAAATCCTTTTATGCATATTTAGCCCTACAAATGTGTTTCTCCATGACTGTTATGGCTCACTTACTTTCCCTTTGTCATTCTGTATTGAGCATATGCACTACACTTTTTGTGTGGAATAGGTTCGTGGAAGCATGCACCATAACTTACATTTTGTTACTGAAATGAGGGACATGGACACTCGAAATGAGGGACCATTAACCCTTACCTTAATCAAGGCACATCCTGAGACATGGAGATACAGTACCTCAGAACAGAGTGGAAACCATTGTATTTACTTGTACTGATATTAGCACCTGAGAATGAATTTCTACCTTAAAGCATTAAGATAGGGCAGAGGAGGGCACTTGCTCTCCCTGCCCTACATCTGTGCCTAGGTTGCTCTTATGGTGTGGCAAAAATGACATTAAATTTAGATTTAATCTTTCGCACAGTAAGTGGCACCTGGCCTGTGTGCACTCATGCCGCAGATGCACTCCTGACTCGACTATGTCTGTATTGTGTTGTCCACTCTCTTTCCACCTATTAGTGGCAGCCCCATCACATGTGACATGGAGGAGCTCCATTCAAGCAAGAGCACATGAGTCACATGAGTACAACACTGTCCTTCCCACCACAGAGTAGACAGGCTGCACACTACAGCTTGGAGAAGTCGGTGAGCACTGAACTCTCAATAGCAGTGTTGGGACCTGGGATGGTCAGTTCTAGCATCCAGCTTCTGGAAAAATGACGGAGGAGGAGAGAACTAAAAACTGGGCTGGTGGCACACTGGACCAGGCCACTGGTTCTGGCCAAATTGCTGGGTAAGTAAAAGTGAATAATTGTTTTTACAGGTGGATTGGGGAAGGAGGAAGGACTGAAATATTGATGCATTTTTCATGTTTCTGAGCATTTTGGTAGCTTCATGACCCATATGGGATAGATATCGAATGGAAAGGAGTTGGGAAGAGAAATCAGGGCAACTTTTTTTTGGGGGGAGAGTTCAGAACTTCAGCCAGGAAAAAAATTGGTTAATAACTGGATGGGTGTAAGCTCAAATCTGATGTACTTCTCTGGTGAACAGACAGCTGAATCTTATACATTTGAACTTTTCCTGATTTGCATATCACTTTTCAGTCACAAAAAATAAGTTTTACCTATTAGAGATGTTCCAGACATTCCCGAGTTTGCTGCCTAGGGCCTAACTAGCACCTAGCCTCCACTGTTTTGTTGGTTCCCCTCTGCTGAAATCTGAAATGGTGCCCCTGCCATAAAATCTAAATTTATGAAATCCCCTTTGTGAGCAGCATGTTTTTCATGAAAGATGGATGAGGGGAAGAGCAGTTTTCAGGAGTAAAATGAGGGCTGTCCCTTGCAACAGGAAAAGTTGAATGGTATGTATGCACAGACTATTGGAGCCCCATTATAGTCAGGCCTATGACCTACCCAAGCAAAGCTGATCTCCACATCTCCATGCTCAGGTATATTATGACATAGGGCAACAGGAAGTGCAGGGGCATGCCCCATTGAAATGAATGTGGGTATTTTTTTATTACTATTTTATACATTATTGTTGGAGAGTTAGAGATTAATGAAGGCCCTGCTCAACTAACAAGAGCCTTTTTAGTAGAACAGAGGCATTCATTATTTTCCAACTTGCCATCATAATGTGTAAAATAATAATAAAACATATCTCCATTCATGTCAAGGGGGTACGCCCCAGTACTCTGACCCATGGACGTCCTCTCTTAAAGACTCCTGTCTCTGGCTCCTCAGTACTGAGGTAAGAGACTCTTGATTTATATCTATACTTGGTGGGTTGTCTGTAGCAGCATGGCCACACCAGCTACAGTGTGTGTACATGGGGAGGGGACTGGCAATGTGGGTGGGTGATGAGTTATTGATACTTTTGTGTTTGCTCCTTAAAGTCTGTTTACATAGAAGCATTCAAAACTATGGAGAGAAAATAGTAGAAGTACAAGCCAGACAGAAGTAATTAAGTAGTGTTGTGGGTAAGTGTGTGTAGTGGGGGTGGGAAGAACCACATGTGTTTCCATTGGAATATGTGCTACAGTTCAGCTGAGCAGCTGAGATGAGGGGGGACAAGAAATCTAAAAAGTATATCAGTGGCTATAAGCATGCAGCATGCATGCAGATGTATGCAGATTTGTATTTAATGACAAGCTTGCCATATGAATGCAGGCAGTATAGCTTAGTGGTTAAAGGCCTGAATTGCAGACCTGAAGACCTAGGTTTGAATCTCTTCAACCCCCACTTGTATACTGTGTGATCCTGAGCAAGTTACTTAACTTTTATATGTGCAGTTATCAGTGACCACTTGCTTTTTACATGCATGCCACATGCATGCAGTCTGTTCCAATTTAACACAAAAAGCATGCTTTCCACACTTGCTTGCTGCATGCATGCCACAAGCATGCAGTCAGTTCCAATGTAACATTTAAAGCATGCTTACAGCATGCATATCACATGGGTAGTTTTATATGTGCAGCATGAAAACATTTCATATAATTATTTCTGTAAGGGTTATTTTTATGTTTGCTTGCAAGTTGCAATACAGACATGTTGGGATAATATAGAGTTCTGTTGTTGTGTCAGGTTGGTAGCCAGAGTGGGATTCAAAGTCAATCATTTCCTCCTTCCCAGTCAATGCTGGTGTGAGTGTGTGTGTGTATTTATTTGAATGCATAGATGTTATCTTTTTTAAGACAGCTACAGCTTATTGTTGTCAGAAGCGTCTCTGCCACCTCCAACAGCCTCTTTCTGTTCATGCTGATTGGTTGGTGGTGGTGTCAGTCATCAAGCTCAAACCATAGCAGCAGTAAACATGTGAGTCTTGTAACCTTCCAGCTTTCATGATCAAAACCATGATCTGTGCTTTAAAGCAGCTGCTTTGTAGCAGAGGGTTGGTCCCTACTCCAAGCTCAAAGCACTACATTTGTCTGCAAGACACTCATCCTGGGCAGCGCTGAGTGAACATATTGCCTTCTTATATATTTAAATGATATTGTCTTTAGAAATAGAGTTATGGACCAATGACAGCAGCAGGTAGGGTGGGGAGAGAAGGGCAATCATTTCCTTTCTCAGTAACAAAAACGAGAGAAGTGGAATGTTAAAAAAAACAACTGCTTGAACATATCTTAAACTGAAGCAATTCAAGTGCTGCAAAAGACATTTATTTTATTTTATTTAAAATGTTGGTTACAGGAATAAGCTGATTTCCAGATGTGACCCGGGGGGGAGGGTTACAGTAAAGGGAAATTACAACATAGTATATAAATAGTAAAATTAATGCAAATAACATCATTACTAGAGTTGCTAACATTGTCAGAGAACACAGTTAGGTTCTAAGGTATGCATACAGCAAGGAATACAGTCTTTTTTAATACAGTTTCAGGGGGAGGGTTACATATGCATGTCAGCTGGGTAGACAGATTTATTAGGCATTTAAAAGAAAGAATGGAGGGGGAAAGCCAGAGGGCAGAGGGAAGCTGGTTCCAGAGAAAGAAAACCGGAGAAAGAAAGCAATTTGACCAGAAGCAGAGTTCAGAAGAGGGATGGATAGGTTGAGAGACTCTCTGGTACGCAATGCATGGGCTGAGGCAGCTAGAGGGGAGAGGACAGAATATATAAAGGTGGATAGTGAGACAATCAAGTAGTTTGCAGTGAAAATAGTGCAGTGTGTCTGGCAATGTTGGGGAAGTAGGGACAGAGAAGAATATAATGAACAGTGGTGTGTGTGGGGGGGCATGCTGGAGGCAAATAGCAGAATGTATTGTGGATGGAATCCAGTCTGGCATGTGAGGAGGAGGGGGTGGAAATGTAGACCATGTCACCATAGTCAAAAATGGGGAGGATTAATTTGGAGACCAACTCTTGACAGACTGGAAGGGAGAAGCAATCCTTGCTGCGGTATAGTGCACCAAGTTTGGGGCAAAGCTTTAAGTGAAGGGCATCACTATGTATGGAGAAGTCCAGTTTGCTGTCCAGCCAAACACCCAAATAATTGAAGGCTGGAACTAACTCAAGTTGTGTGCAGTCTATGGTAGTGAAGACTGGGTAGGTGATAACCTGGTTAGCTTCTGGTCAGTGCCGATAGTGACGGACACAGTTTTTTTGTATTGATTTTGAGTTGGTTAGATTGCAGTCATTGCAGCACATTTAGGAAATCACATTGTGGAGGGATTTTGACTGTACCAGACGTATAAATTACTGTCATCAGCATACATGTGAATGTGGGGAGAGACACAGGAAAAGGGGAGTTCATTTAGAAATATGGAAATTAGTATCAGGCACAGTATGGCACCATGGGGCACACTGGCCTGGATAGGAAGTGAGGGGGCTAGCTTGCCACTGACCTGCATGGACTGCTGACAGCCCATCAGGTAGGAGCAGAACCAATTCATAGAGGGGGTGGAGAGACCTACTGAGGTCACTTTGTTTAGGAAGAGGCAGTGGGACTCCAAGTCAAATGATTTGGCCAGGTCAATAAAAATGGCCACTGTGATGTGACCTTTGTCCATCCCTATGGTGATGGAGTCTGTCACCCGGGGTAGGAATGAGATGGTGGAGTGGCCCTTTCTAAAACCAGACTTGAAGGGGGAGAGAAAAGAGGAGCAGTCAAGGAATGTAGACAGCCTAGAGAGTACAAAGGATTCCTGGAGTTTCACTAAAAAGGGGAGTACGGAGATTGGCCTGTGGTTTCCTGGAGGAGGGGGTCACCACCTTTGTGGAGGGACAGGACTTTTCCCATTTTCTAGGCTTGGGGGACTGCACAGAGAGAGAGAGAGAGAGAGAGAGAGAAGGATAGGTTCAGGAGGTGCATAAGAGGGATGGTTATGGATGTAGGGGATAGTTAGAGGAGTTTGGGATAAAGCACATCAGGGCTGTGTTTTGAAGCATTTAGGGACATACAGTAACAGCTTGGAAAATGTCCATGGGGTTGACTGAAGGGAAGCTAAATGCACCAGGGGAGAGGGTGAGGCAGCTGAGGGAGGGGTCGGAGGAAGGTTGACTGTGTTGGGCACAGATAGTGAAAAAATGGTTGAAGAGAGAGGCGACAGATTGAGGATCAGAAATCAGCCAACCATCTTCTAGTGGGGGGGGATGGGCTATTGGGTCAAATAAAGAATGCATCACATTCCAGAAGTTGGCTGGAGAGCTTAGATTGGCCTGAAGGCTGTTCTTGTAAAAGACAGCCTTGGCAGTTCAAACAGATTTAGTACAGGAGTTTCTGAGTGTTCTGTAAAGCTGTAAGTCTGCAGCAGTGTGGATGTTCTTTGAATTTTGTTCACACTGGGTCATGCTGTTTGAACAGTTCGATGAGCCGGGGGGTGATCTAAGTGTGATGATTGAGTCTGACTCTCAGTTTTTTGAGAAGGGCATACAGTATGTGTCCCAGGTCCTTTTAAAGTTGTTGGAAGCCACTTTATATCAGTGCATGGTGCACTGAACCACCACCTGAGGCAAACCTGGGTGTGCCAGGGACACTGCATCAGATTTTACAAAAAGTGGGGTCCTGGCACTAAAGTCCCTGGGTTTGCTGCAAGCTAACAGCTGCACTAAAGAAACGATGCAAGGGGGGAATGCTGTAAGCCACAAGATGGGCTTGCAGCAGCAGCAGCAGCCAGCAATGGTGACCTACCAGTCAGTTGCCCTGGTGACTGGCGGGTTGTCCTGGCATGCCCTGACTCACTAGGGGCTGGGACAGTTTGGGCTGGGGAAGGGGGTGGCAACTGCCCCCAGCTGGGTAAGTGCATGGGCAATGTGAGTCTGTGTGATGGGGCAGACACACTGGGTGGATGGAAGGGTGTGGGCTCATACCTGCCACAGAACACTAACTGATCCAGCAGTGATCTGGCAGGTGTCAGAGACTGTGAGGGTGCCTTCCCCAAGAGGGCACAGGGTCATCTCCCCACCCAGTGATGGCTTCTGGTGTGGTGTATGACAAGTTATACCAGCTCCATGCTGGTCTAACAGCAAGGTCCATGTGCCCATTGGGGGATTTGCAAAATCCCACTTTAGAGGATATTGCAGCACTGCCTCAGAGCAAGCTCCCTTCCACCATGGTACACTGATTTGGCCATCGCAAGGATAGTGGAAGCCCAGTTGGTGCAGGCAGTTCCCACACTGGTCTGGAACTTAATAAAGCAGTGATACACAACCCACTGGTGAAGGGTGCCTTACAAAATAAGGACTGGCACAAGGTGTGGTGCAAGGAGCTCTTTGCACCATTTTTCCTTTGCTGCAAGCCCCTTGTGCCACTACACAGCTCACATCAGCACTCAGTTTCCAAATGTTTTGCAAAATTTGGGGATCTTTATAGGGTGAAAGTTCCTCCCCCCACCCCCCTCCTTTGCACTAGAAATTTCATTGTGGAAAGGTTGATTTTCTCTGCAAAGCTGGACAAAAAAAAAATAGAAAATTACCACCCCATTTCTCTGTTGTCCGTAGCCTCAAAAATCTTTGAGAGATTGGTACTGTATGTTCACAATTGAAGTACTTCTTGGAAACTGAAAACTTATTGGGTGAATGCCAGTCTGGTTTCAGACCACTCAATAGCACCACCTTAGTCCTACTAAAGGTCTCTGGGGACTTCCAGGAGGCATCGGATGGGAGAAGGGCTATGGGAGCCATTTTTGTTGATTTATCTAAAGTATTTCACACTTTGGACCATGAGATCCCCCTGTCCAGATTAAAGAGTGTGAGTGTCATCGGTGGTGCCGTGGACTGGTTTGACTCAGACTTAAAAGAGCGTAAACAATTGATGTCACTAAATAGATTGAAAACCTCCTTAGCTTCTATAGTGTAAGGGATTCTCCAGGGCTAAATTTTAGGGCCAATTTTATTTAATATATGCATGAACATCCTTATTATAACTGACCCCCAAGTTAAATTCAAATTTTATGCTGACAATATGATACTATATGCGGTAGGCACAAACCACTCTGAAACTGAACATAGACTACAAGCACACTTGATGAACTTCAAGACTTTTTTTGCATTCAAAATTATCACTGAATGCAAAAAAAAAAATAGTAATGTATTTTAACAGAATTAGAGGTCAGCTACAAGCAATTTACACATCAAAACAGCAGATTGAGTCACTTGTCGGCAGGTCCTGAGTTACCACTACCTAGGTGTGTTTCTCTAGCTGAGAAAATCAGATGGAATATCCACACAGATAAACCAATACAGAATCTAGAGAAATGTCTAGCAGCTCTTTACAAAATTAAACACTCAGTTGATGCACAGACCAGAAAACAAGTTGTAGAAACTATGGTTTTACCAATCTTTCACTACAGAGACCTGTTGTTGTCAGGAGCATTCAGTCTAGAACTGGCAAAGCTTGATGCCATGTATGGCAGAATTGCCCACTTCATTCTGAATGCACCTTGCTGAACACACACAGGTGTGAACTCAGGCAGGATGGAATGGCAAAGGTTAGAGGAGTGAAGGAGATGACACTGTCTAGCATACATGTACAAATGTTATGGTAAGAAAGCACCAGATTATGTAAGAAGAAATAACCTCTTAAGAAGTGTCAAGGGTGAGGTTTTCTGGAGGGAAAGAATTCTCATTCCCAAACAGAAACTGGGAGGTAGGTAGACATCACTTCTTATATTTAGGTCCTAAACTCTGGAATTCCATGCATATCCACCTCAGACTTGCATACAAACCCATCAGTATGTGCAAAATCCAAATAAATAGCACATAGAAGAGATTAAAAAAAAGCCCTTGCCTTTCTGCCCAGTACCAGCATGAAAACAAGATATCATTTTAGCTGAGTAATTATGTGTCTTCAGACTTGTACCTACAGTATGTTTAGTTAAGATTGCCTTGTGATTGTAACTAGAAACATGAAATGTTCAACTGCAGACTGATACTTCCCTTTTACATACAGTATGTCTGTAACAATGTCTGAAACTTGATACTTTCTGTATATTTGTATCTTCCCTTTACAAATGTTGTAACAACATCTGAAACTTGATATTTTTGAACTTTGTGTGCATCATTTGTGAATGTATGGTACCTCATTGAAAATTAGCTTTGCTCAACTGTGTATCCAAATAATATTATGAATAAAATATTTTACTATTACTACTACTACTACTACTACTTCTCTACCCTGCACTATGGGAATGTGGGAAGGGGGTGGATTTTCAAAAGTCATAAAATTGATGTAGCTGCTATTTACATCAATATCACAAATTTCCCTGGTATGTCTAGATCACTGTCTACCTTACTACATCATTATTTAAATGAGACTTCTGTATAGCTTTTCATGCAATTTTATTGTACTTTGTATTCAACTTCAGATAAAATGATAGGCATAGATATAAGTGATAGATTAGTTTACACCCAGTCTGACACTTGCATCCAGGTGCATTTATATTTGAACCTTACAAACTGGACAGGACTACCTCTGGACATTGTCAGTTGAACTTAGCTACTGCATGTCCTAATGCTGAGAACTGGATATTTGAGTAATTTGCTCTTGTGTCCATATTTGCTCCCTATTGGCTCTTCTATCCCTGCTGACACTTCTGGACCTGAGGCCCCAAGAATAGGTGGGACAATCGCTGCCAAACTATAGAAACTCCCCTAGCCTACTAGGATCTATCAAGTTAATTTCACCCTTCTACACAAAAATGTAATCCTAGCTTCTCTCTCTGTTGTTCCTCCCAGGCCTGGATCATGAAATGTAATAATATACAACCTGCTCTCTGTTCTCAGCCGGTTTGCCCAGCTTGCCATAATTGGCATTCTATATTGGTCAGTCTCCCTAGCTTGGCTCATTGCTTTAAGCTGGTATATGGATTTGGTGATAACTGGAACCCTCCAACACACTGCGGGTGAAAGTTTGGCTCCCCCTCCAGGCCACATTGAACCAGAATCCCTGACAATCCTTCTCTACATCCCCTGCCTGCCTAAACAAGATACAGCTTTGCTAGGGCACTGGCTGCATAAATGACTTCTTGCTCCCAATGCTGCCCCTGACCATGGCATTGTCTTTTCTGGCAACTTGCACTGGGTAACTGTCTCTACTCTCCTCCTGCTGCTCCAGGCCAGGGACATTGAAACCAACCCTGGAACTGCCCTTCACTCTCCCCTTACCCAATCTGCAGCATCTTTACCAACTATGAAAGGTCTAAAAATAGTACACCTTAACATTTGCAGCCTATGCCCCAAAATGGCTGAATTGGAAGCCTGGACCATACGAATTTCTTCTGACATCATATGCATATCTGAATCCTGGCTAAAATGTGCTGTCAAACAGCATGAGGTGTCCCTTCAAGGCTATGGCTTCTTTAGACATGATAGAATTGGCAAAAAGGGAGGAGGGGTAATGATCTACTATAGGACAGGCCTCAATGTCACTATCATCCCTGCACCTGTCTCCTCACCCCCTCTCACTGAGTCCCTCTACATCACCCTTATGCTTGGAAACATTAAAAAAATCATCATAGGGTGTATTTATATGCCCCCCCAACCATGCCACTGTTGGCCTGCCCCTCTCCTTGAATCGTTAGGCAGCCTCCCAAAGCATGACCTCATCCTATGTGGGGACTTCAACATTGACTGGCTGCACCCCAATATTGGTAATGTATGTGCTTCACTTGCTGATAGCAACCTTACCCAGTTAATCCATGATCACACATGAGTCAATCCAAAATTGGGCAATCACACACTGCTAGACTGAATAGTCACCAGTTGCCCACTTAAAATCAGATCTGCTGGCACACTCTCTGACTGCATAAGCGATCACTCTCCCACCTTCTGTGTATGGAGAAACAACTATACCAACCCTCCTCCCAAGATTTCCCTGGTCCGGGACATGATTAAGTTTGATGCGAACAGGTTCCTGTCATCCATTAACTCTACAGACTGGGGCCCCATTAATACACTCCATGAAATAAATCTAGCCCTAGACTTTCTAATCTCCACTCTCACCAAAATAATTAACTAGCAGGCCCCCCAGAAGAAATGCAGATCCAAGGGTGCTAAAGTCCTATGGCTCTCAGGGGGATATTAGATCTCTTATGGCACTTTGAGACAAAGCATGGCAAATGTACAAACAAAGTGGACTCCCCTCAGACTGGCATATCTACAGACAACTCAGGAATCATTGTAAAAATGTGGTACAAAAAGCTAAGAGATACCATTTCAAGTCTCTTCAAACAGAGCATCTAAATAACCCAAAGGAATTCTGGAGACAAGTAACGCTTTAGTAAAAGGAAGGGCCATTGAAAACCCAAGCTCTATTTCTGTCAATGGCACCACACTCAATGACCCACCCTCCATAGCCACTGGTTTCAACAGCTTCTTCACTGACCTCCAAAAGTACACCTCAAGCTTTCACAATGTTCCCTCTCCTCCCACAACTCTCCTGCCCAACCTAGGGGGTCATCCTGAATTCCATCTGAAACTAGCCACACTCAAAGAGGTGCAGCAACTTCTATCTAACCTAAAACCAGAGGGCCATCCCGGATTCGACTTGCTGGAACTCAAATGTCTTAATCTGGGCACCTCTGCCTTAGCTTGCCCCATCCACAACTTGTTTAACTGGTCCTTCCTCTCTAACATAGTGCCAGAGAAGTGGAAGGTGGCAGTAGTAGTCCTGATCCACAAAGGAGGACTTAACTCCATCATAGAAAACATTTGCTCTATATCTCTACTTTCTCACTGGCAAAGATCCAAGACCGTATTGTTTATAATCATCTCCAAGACTACCTTGACTCCCACAAGCTACTATCACCCTGCCAGCATAGTTTTCTAAAGAACCACAGTACCTTCACTGCACTAATAAAAGTAACATCTGACATCTTCCACACAATGGATGAGGGCCAGGCAACTGAAGCCATATTCGTGGATCTCACGAAAGCATTTGACCTCGTGAATCATGGGCTACTGCTTTTACAGCTGCATGTACTTGGCCTGGACTACAATGCACTGCACTGGATGAAGAGTTATCAGTCTGATCGTTCCCAAAAAGTTAAGTGGGATGGCTCCCTGTCTGGACAAAAAACAGTTTCCCATGGTGTCCCACAAGGCTCAATATTGGGCCCCATGTTATTTTCGCTCTTTATCAATGACCTTCCCAACTTCTGCAGGGGTGCCACAGTCCACCTATATGCAGAAAATGCCATCATTTACCTCTCCTCACCAAATGTTGACCAAATCAATCATAACCTTGCCTCAAACTTTGCCTTCCTGGAAGCCTGGTTCCAGTGTAATCATCTTGTTCTCAACTGTAAGAAAACAAAATGCATGGTCTTCACCCATCGGCCTGGAAAAAAGCCTAACCTACCTACCCTTAGCATTTCCACTAACAAGGGTGACCCGTTAGAGGTAGTTCACTCCTTCAAATACCTGGGTATGACCTTGGATCCTGCACTATCATTCAACTTCCATGTCTCTAACACTATCAAAAATCTCAATCAGAAAATTGGACTCCTATATCACGTGCACCCACACCTCACACTTGTCTCTTGCCAAAAAATTGCTACTGCATCCCTCCTTCCCCTACTATCCTATGCTGCACTCCTCCTCCTCCTCCTCCTCTTCATTAATTCCTTCTCCATGTCCATCCTCTCTCAGGCATACCACAGGACTGGTCGCTTTGCTATGGGGGCACCTACCCGTTCTCACCATTGTGGTGTTCTCGCCTCACTGGGGGGGGGCCCTCTTATGGGGCAAAACTGAGATACTCCACCTTGAGCCTCATGTTCAAGCTTGTCCACAAGTTCACCCCTCTCTGCCTCAGGGAACTTATATGCCTCAAACCAGCTCTATGCACACTTCGCTCTACCTCTTTACCCCTTCTCATTATCCTCAAAATACATCTTGCTGTATCTAGACACTCCTGTTCATATGCTGCTTTACCTGACTGTAACTCCCTCCCTCCATTCTCTCCTGCTCCTCTATCTCACAATTTCAGCCCCATCTCTCTGCCTTTCTACCCTGTACTACCTGCTTCTGCTTTTGCTAGAGGGTGTCTACTCAGCACCCAGCATAATAGAAAACTAATGTGTGTGGGATTTTCTGGTCCCAGCCACTCCCATGTATATTACTAGTATGTTTACTTCGAAGTTTTGTACTATAACTGTTCTGTATATAGCCCATCAATTTAATGAATCACTTGTCAAATCTGTTGTCAATTGTTTGTGTACTTGCAACATTTTATCTTGACATGTACTCTGCCTAATGACATCCCTGTAACATGAGAACTGTATTGCTTGTTGCACTTATACCTTTGTGGTTGACTCTCAACCCCGGGTTGACCCTGAATAAAGGACTATATTTGTCTCAGTGGACTTACCCAGTTACCAAAACTCAAATAAAAAATAAAAAATATTTGTACTCCACAAAAAGTTATTTTGAGATAGGCAGTGGAACGCCCTTTCCATGTCATCTTTGCTGCTGCTTTCAGCTGTGCCATGTCAAAATGTACCATCCTCTTCAACACCCTCTGCAGGTTTGCTGTGGATTGCCTTCCTCATACTCAGCACTGTACAATGCCCAATCAACTCGACAAGGCTCCCCATGAGATATAACACTAACTGCATATTTTATGTATTTATTTATTTATTTGAAAATTTATAACTGGGAAAGGGACACTGAGCCAAGGCTCATTTCCAGCTGAAATTGTGGGGGGAGGGGGCAGGGGAATACAATCAGAACAAGATTTCAGTGTTACATCAGTATGCAACTACTGTAACAACTTAATGTGCAAAAGCAAAAAATACACATAGGCAAACAACAGCAAGTGATAATGACAAGAACTTGTATCACAGACTTGCAGGTACAAAATAAAGTGTGCAGTAGGAGGTGGAGGGAGAGTCAGGAAGGGGATTGACAGAGACAGGTGGGACCAGGGAAGTGCCTTAAGAGGTATCTAAGGGCTGGGAGAAACAAGGAAAGACAGATGGAGGAGGACAGCAGATTCCAGAGGAAGGGGAGATGGTACAAGAAGGCAGCTTGCCCAAGAGAGGAGTGAAGGTGCAACCTTATGTACCAGTTCAGTCAGGAATACTCCTAAGTACCTAAATGATGTCTTCCCTTTGCTTTCAACATAATGTGAAGCAGGCACCAGATTGCAATCCCCATTCTATAAATGGAACCCAGGCCAAGCATCCTTCAGATGCAGACTCTCACAATGCTGGAAAAGCCAACTGGGTATCCTAACTTTGTTGTCTAGCTTCTGGTCTGTCATGTCTAAGATTAAAGTATTCTACATAGTCCCTTTATCCTGACATAACTTCCACTCTTCCAAAGCCAATATCTGCCATCCTACTTCAATGTTGATCAGTTCCTAGCTTGATTATGTTCACATTGGTGTTGCGTTTGCTATATAGCACCATTGCCTACACATGATTTTGCAGTTAATTGTTTGATATGTCTCCTCTTGGGTTCTACTTCTTGATATGATAAAATATATTTTATATAAAATATATACTATTTCTGTATAAAAGGGTAAGGTGATTTACTTGATCTAATGTAAGGACAGAGCTGATGGACCAATGGCCTCCTTCAGCTGTCAGAGTCTATGGGCAGTATTTTCAAAGCTCTGCATCCATTTTTTGGATGCGTCTACCAAAACTTGTACTGGGAATTAGACCAAGAAAAGTTGGTCTAACTCCATGAACAGAACTCTGCAGTTGCATTTAAAAAAGAGATGCAATACCTGCAGTTGTGGCAGAAATTGCTGTTAACTGTGGGAATTAATGCAAATGTGTCCAAGTGCCTTTGAATATGGTGCAGCCATTTGGGCACATTTGCATGGATGCAGCATGCATCAAAAAATATGGACCCAAGTGCTGCATCGACATCTCTGAAAATTCTGCCCCATGTTTCTGTACTTCTGAACTCACAGAGATGCTAAATGACAATGGCAGGATTCAAACCAGGGTCTCAGGTTTTGAAATTTTGTATTCTAATTCACACACCATGCCTGGTAGGCCTATTTTATAAAGAAATAAAAATTAACAATGATACAATGGCAAGAAAGAATCCTGGCTTCTGATTGGTCATTTGGCCATCACAATGGGGATGTTATCCTGGCATAACATCCCTGCTGATTGTTTGGACCATTTGTACCTCTATTTGGATCATTTATTGCTTTATCATTATTTGCAAACAAAAATATTTTTGCACACTAACAAAAACCTTCTTTAAAATTATTTTTTTATTATAAAACAACAAGTCATTGTATAATAGGAATAATGCCCTCCAGGATGGGTGTTATGCTGGGATAAGATCCCTTCTTGGGTGTTGGACGCCCTCGGCTGGTGGCCTTGGGCCCAACCACCTGAGGTGGGATGTGATCCCAGGATAACACCCACCCTGTCAAGCATTATTCATTTATTAAATCTTCCCATAGGAGTGCATATAATTATGGGTAAATGCCATACCAAAAATAAAAGTCATGTAAAGAGCAACTGCAGTAGGAATTTTGAGTTTACACTCTATGTTATTATGTTGAAGCAAGAAGAATTTTTGTCTATTTTAGTGCCTCCAAATAAGATAACTGCATTGGAAAACTGCAATTGATTTATGAGTTGAACGGTTTCCATAATCAATCTGTCAGTTATTTGCCCATCTATCTATAACTACAGTAATGCCCCTTTCAGATTATTTTAATTTCCATCAAGGTCTATATTTTCTTTCCTCTGCGTAAAGGATGCATAAGCATGGATTTAGCAAAATGAGAAAATGATCTATGGGAATTATAAACTTCATGGCTTCAATGACATTAAATACCTGATGAATTCCTTTGACATTTATAAAGCAAATTAAGCCAAATTATCTGAAAACCGATCATGAGATAGTGTTCTTGTGCAGCCACACTGCAAGAATTAACAAGACATCAATCAAAAATGAAATGAAGGTCACATTTCTTAAATACTTGGAAGAAAGTCAATATTGCCAAATGTTAGATTTCTTTCTGTTCAAAATTAGGTGATAATATCCTATGCAGTGTGTACTTCTGCTACAAAATTGACAATATCTATAAAAAATAATTCAAAGCCAAAGGCAAAGGTGTTCAAGGTCAGCCAGATAGCAGGCACTTATTTAAGGGTATGTATCAGTTCTTTGATAAAGTCTTCCCCCCAATTTTTAAGCTTTGAGGCTGCCTTTTTGAACATTTCATTTTGCATCGCTTATTAGCAAGTGTGTAAATTTTCTGGTGCAGTCAGTCAGACTTATAATATAATATAGTACTTGATAAGGGGCGCAACCTTTTATGGGGTATTTTTACATTTGTTTGCCAAGGATCATTTAGCAATATCATCCACAAAGAGTCAAGCTTATGTGTACATAGGGAGGGTCATTTGAAGCTAAAGAATGCCCCCTCAGCATATATGGGTCACTCAAGGCCATCTACATTAATAGATGTGCAACATGTCTGCACTAGATCCCTGTTCGTTCATGCACCTATGTGGGAAGCAAGGTCAGGGGTGGGCTTATTGGAGGGGAAACATACATCTGGTAATCCCACAAACTATCACACTGAGGAGAGGGCAAGAGGGTAACAGCATTATGTGAGGGGGTATCCTGCTGTGACAGCTGCTCACCATGCATACAAATATCCTATGGCCATCCCTGGAACTTTCTGAGGCCTGTTCAGTCCTGGCACCAGTAGCCTTCTAATCATCAAGCTGGAATGGTGGGCTTGGGACTTTCAAGTTATTTTTATGAAATTATAGTTATGAAATAGCAGTCATTAGGCAGTGCCATTTCCCACAATCCTCTGTTCTGGTGGAGTGGTAGATTTACTCTACCAAATGCATGGGCATTTCAATGGATACCTGCTGTTCAGACTTGCTGTGCCCCTGTTGTGCTCTGTAACTTCAATCCTTTATTACACATGGCAAATGAGCAGGCCAGGGATCATCAGTGTAGCTACTTGCATGGCCATTTACCCATGCAAAGCTCCATTGCCTAGCTATTTCTTGTTGGACAATATCTGGTCCATCTGTGTGGATCAGGGTCTTAGTCAGTTGCAACAGTCAGTTGCAACATCTTATTATTAGTGACTGTATTTTTCTCCATTTCTGCAAACTGGAGGACTAAAGCATGAGGGGGCCAAGTGACTTGGCTAACAATCACATTTCATGTCAAAGGACATTGTGGGATGGGACTAGGTTTAAAATATTAAGCCTCTTTACTAAAAGTATACTTTTTTGCATGCCAGTACTGCTGTTTGAATAGCTTATTTATGTTTGGGAGATATGGCTTAATAATGCCTAATATCACAGTTAGTCAATCACTGTTTGTCTTCTCAGTGTCCTGCTGGTTGAGGCAGACCTACACTGTTTCATGGGAGTGCTGCTCGTTGGTGATCCCTTGGACAGTTCTCCATGCTCTGGGGGGGGGGTTCTAGGTGTGTGCAGCAGGGGTCATGGGCAGGTTAGGGCCATGGACACAGGATGGGTGCTCTGCACTGGTGGGAGGGAACAACTAGTAGCCATGTCAAAAAGAATGGATGATGCATGAGCTCAGCAGAATAGGCACTCATCAAGAGCCAGCTGAGTGGCAGTGAGTACCATGTCAGGCTCCCCCATGCCCAGGCTTGTGGTACGGCTGCAGTTCACGACATTCAGATTGTTGCAAGGCACATACAGGCCAAGTCCAGTATTGATTTGCCACCATTCTGCTCATGCCAATAATGTTTAGTGATTGTCACACAACTTCTGGCAGGATCCTGTGACCTAGAAAAACAGAGTCATCACCAGTGTCACAGATGATATAATAACAGGCATGTTTATTTAATACCATACTTTACAATGGACATGACATGTGATACCAGAGTCTAGATGCCTTTCAAAAGGTGCCAGCCCAATGCATTCATTTAGAGTCCTGACAGTTCAGGTCCACCTAGATTCTCTTCTGAGGACTGGAGAGTTCATGGACACACAGTTGATGGACCATCATTTAGTACAGTACTTGTGCGAGTGCATGAATGTTTCTGTACCATCTATTTTATTACTTCAGCAATCAGTACTAAAGGAATGCTGAGCTGGATACAGCTACAGTACTGATATATGGTTGGATAAGTCCTGCCAGGGGCCAGCACAGTGCTTCTGTACAGCTGGACACAACTCCTAGATTGCTTTAGATATTGTGGCATCCTGTGTGCCACATAATGTCAACATACACAACCTAACACAAACACACCTTTGCAATATTACAATGTACTCTTCCTATAGGTCTTAACACTTTACCTTCACTACACAAGGACTGGCAACTGTACAGAAATCTGCTCCCGTATATGTTGCCATACTGTGAGGGGACTGCTTTCTGTCTTCCAACTTACACTCACAGTATGGGCTAGTCACATAGGACAGGGGCTGAAGGCAGCTTCCATCAAACCCCTCCAATGCATTATCCCTTTGATGCAATGGTCTCCTTGTGGCAACTCTGGGGACTTTGGTGCCAGGACATCGCATCTATCAAAAACCAGTGCAGGGTCTCTAGTGTACTCAGTGTTGCTGCAAGAGGGGTTTTGGAACAGTGCATTGATCTAAGGGGCATTTGAAAAGTGAGCCCAGGATCTCATGTCATGGGAAGACTGTGTTCAGAAAGGCAACATTTCCCATTTCTGATGTAGCCTGTGTCATGCAACCTGTGTCTGAAGCTTTGAATACTAATTTCAGTGGCTCTGATTGATTTGCAACAGTCACTTTGGTTTGTGACAAGAAAATGATGCATGTGTCATTTACAGTATTTATTGTATGTTACAGCACATATGCTTGACTCATAGAGACATTCAAGTACCTCAGGGGTATAAATAAGGTACAGGAGGGTAGCATCTTTCAGAAAAGAAGGTTGTATAATCAATGAAACTAGTAAGTTTTCATCTTTACTTTTCAAACTACTAGTAAACAGAATTCGACAAAATTCTTGTTTTGTGATATTAGAAAATCTCACATACAAAAGATCCCAAAGCATTTGAATGAGAAACTAAAGATTTATTTTCTCAAATAAATACATATTTATTTCAGCAACACTTTGCACATCTTATATGTTTGTAATATTGTCATCTTTTTACTTTTGCAATTATAAGCTACTAATGTTTGAAACTTGTAGTGTCAGGGAGCTGACTGCATCCAGGTAACAGTGGTGCAAGGTTAAGAAATACAGATAGTTGCAGAGATTGGGGTAACCAGCACACACTTAAAGACACACAGTTGTGTTGGCTCACTTCAAAAACCAATGTGGACACAAGATTCCTCCAAAAAAGTGCTTTGCTTTAATATAATATACATAAATTCACAAAAATAAACTCAGGAATCACCAGTTACTCACATATTTCAATGTCCTTTGGGAATAAATAAAAGTTCTCTGAGTCCCAAGTGAGACCGAGTCCACAATTTCTAATAAAAACAAACAGGCCAAAGCAACAGGCCAGAACACAGCTTATGGTGGCAGTAGCAAGAGGTGGAGGAGTCTACCTCCCAATGTCACCTGACATGTTTCGTATTATGGGCAGTACTTTCTCAAAGGCTGACATTTGCATACATTGGACTACCTTATAAAGGTGACCCTTTAAAAGAGACACTAACATTTTTGTAAATACATGTTTGTTTTTTTTTGTTTTGTTTTTGTTACCTTCATTTCTGCACCCTGCCTCACTGGACTCTCTCCAAAGTGGACGTTTGCTCACCAGCTTATCCCATCCTCCTGAAGCCCTTCAGCCACTCCTGGATTACCACCTCTCCCTGTTTTCATCTCCCAAACCCCTTCCCCCCAGATCTGAATCCTCCAGGATCAAGGACCACCACTCCACCCAGTACTCCATCTGTATAGTGTCTGGTGGGGATGTATGAGAAGAGACCCAGGAGAGCCTCTAAGCCCAGAATTGGATGTGTTTTCATGGCTCTAGACCTGCCTTTGCCTACCAGTGGGAAGGGTTTTTCTCTTGTTTTCCCTCCCTATTGGCCTGATCATGCAATGTGCTCCAGTGTGATGCATGAACACTCCCGCTCATCCCACAGGAGCACCGCCATGGCCATTCTCCTACTCTGCCAGGACTTGACTGCTGCTAGACCTCCAGCAATTGCTAGGGGTTGCCAGATGGCGAGACCTTCATCCCCCTCCCTCCCAGGAAAGGAGACCTGTCCTCGGGATGCTTGATCATTTTTTTCCCTGCCAACCATCGGCAAACTGAGTCTGCTCCTGAACCCGGGTTGCCGGCATGGTGCGAGGTGTGGTGTCCAGCACCTCAACCCTCAGTGCCACTGGGCCAGCTGTAAATACATGTTTTTAGTTGTGTAATTTTAAACTGTGCAAAATAAGACAAAAATGCACAAAAAACATATTAGCCTCAGTTCTGCAACACCAACACATAAATAAATACAACAATTAAAACAGTAAGTAAGGAAAAGATAGAAAAGCTGTGCCATCTATACTTAATAGCACACCAGTCAATCAATTGTACAAGTCCATGTGAAAATGTGAAAGGCTACAAAAGGTAGAAAATATATAATTAGAAAAAAAAATATTTTTCTCTAATTATATTTTGTCCACCTTTTACAGCCTTGCACATTTACATGAGGATTTTAACTTCCAGGGTGAACCTGTCTTAATGATGAATGAAGTTGCCTCGTAAATTCACAATGAACTTGTGCAATTAATTTATTGGTGCCCTCCACCCCTTGCTGCTGCAACCACAAGCTTTTTGTGCTTTATATTAAAGCAAAGCACTTTTTTGGAGGAATCTTGTGTGCACATAAGTTTTTGAATTGAACAAACACAACTATGTGCCTTTAAGTGTGTGATGTCTATCCCCAATCTCTTCATCTAGTAATGTTTGCCATTTTTTTCTTCCCTGGACAAATCTAGTTAGAAAGATACTATCACTGATTAAATCATAACAAAAGTTCTCGGATTATCCGCATTCATAGGTTTTATGAATGGCTCCATGTGATGTGCAGTGGAGTGCTTCTTTTTGCAGCCAGTCAAACCCAGTTTTTTGCCTGTGCTTTGAATTGAGGAGACCATCATGGAGGATGATCTAGTTTCTGCACTTACTTCCTGTCCTACAGGAGAGTTGAACTGCACTCAACTTTGGACAGAGCCTGATGGCAGCATGATGGTGGTGCAGCTGGGGAAAGGACAACAGTGTGTTGCCATGCAACCTCAAGGATGCTGCAGCATGGGCATGTTACTAATGAAGGAGGGCTATCTCAGAATAAAAAAACTAAGGAAAAGTCTGTCAAGTCGCTGTGTTTACTTCGAAATAAATCAACAACATAAGTTGAAAAAGTTGTGGTCGGTGGTTTCCTGGAGTGCTGGCTTTTTGGGATTTTTCAAGTCAATAAAAGGACTGGGAGTGAGATATACCTGGGGGACTGAGGGTTTATTAAGGAGCTAACATGTCTGCATATTTTGTGAAGAACTGTTTAAATGGTCACCATCTGAACTGGATACATGGTAAAGACATTTGTTGAACAATAAACTCATCTGATCCGATCAGATCTGAACTGTTCTTGGTACATGCTATGCTGATATTAGAACAGTCCTTAATATGGTATCAACATAAAAGAAGTTATTCAAAGAAAAACATTTTCCAGTACCTCCTCCTCCTCCTCCTCAGGACTATTAAAGCGAGAGTATTGGTATCTATGTATTTGAAATATGCTGTTACTTAATTACTTGATAATTGCTTTTATAGCATAGTATTCTTACTGTATTTTAAATAAATGCCAACTGAATAACTGAACTTTCCTTTCAATTGCATGCAACAATGTAATGTTGTGTACTCTTATTGTTCCATGAACATCATCACATTGTAGAGTAGTTGTAGTTTATTTTTCAGTTGTAAAATCCATTACAATATATTACACTCAGATACACATACCAAAAATACAGTACAAAAAATGCCTAATGATAATAAGAGAAAATACAAGATTCAAAATTTAAAGGAGAATGGAAATAAATAGCAAAGGTAGATGGAGATATTGGACAATAAATGTATGAACCCCTGCCTAATACTAAATTAATTTTCCAAGTCCAAACAATTCATGGGAGCATTAAAAAGACATTTAATGCCCATTAATGGCTACTTAAGTTAACAAAATCCATTTTACCTTGGACATATTATATTATCCATTAACCTTTGTCAGTTTTTAACAGAATAATTCTAAAAGTCAGCAATCTGACAGTTCTAAAATACATTGATGACAATAAAATCAAACTTAGAATGTTTCCCTTCAGTTCACAAACTGGAATTAAACATGAAGACTTGCCCAAATGTTGCCTCACGTCACCGGGCATGGGTTTAGGATAACACAGTTTCTGGCAGACTACAAGTCAGGTGCATAAAAAATGCATGGTTGCATTTATCATTTTATTTTTATCAAGTAAAATATACAGAAAGTAAAATGGTAAGTCAGACAACTGCTTAACTTCAACAGTTTCCAAGGATTTTCTTCAGCCTAGCGTGAATCAAACGGTGTAAAAGCACACACTACCAGGAGGTCTTTCACCTTCCTCAGTCAGTATTCAGCTGACCTTCTTATCTATCCCTCCTATTTCAGCACTGAGGTAGGGCTTTTTATAAGCTCACTAGAAGCTGTAAAAACTATTTCCCTTGCCTTTTAATTAACAGCAGACATAACATAAAAATAGCACTAGGGGCCACAGTTGCACCACAGTGAACAGTTATTTAGCACCTGAAGCACATTTCATAACATATTTACAACATTCTTTTTTTTTAAGATAATTTTAATATCATTTCTGTGGTGTACCTACATCAGATATTCAAAAAAGTAGTTATACAGGCATCATTAAATTATTTAAACGTGTCTTCTAAAATATTTTAAACTTCAGGATAGTATACATTCACATAAATATAATACTCTCTTTATAAGGAGCATTCATTTCTCTCATAGTTTAACTTAATTATCTCTAAAATCGTTAGGGGACCATTGAACAATCTCTGTGTTTAATAACTTCCAGATAGAATTAAAATTCTTAAAGAAACCCATATTATATAACACTGTCAAGAAGGACAACTTCCATTCATACTGTGGGAAAGGGAGATCTTCCTCACCACATTTCCAATTTTTCAATGAAAGCCTCTTTACAGCTATAATATTGGCTTGCAAAATATTTTTCTCTGTGAATTACATCAGTTTAACACTGTACATTTGTAAGAGAACAAATATGGGATCATTCCAATCTGAAAATTGGAATCCCAGTTTTTCTACTATCTCAAAAGCTTTGTGCTACCAGTTCTGACTAACTTTACACTTCCAGAACATGTGCAGCATATCAGCTTGTATCTGGTACAATGCCAACAGAGATTATTGTCCACCAACTTCATTTCAAATAGTCTATTTGGTGTATAATATGCTGTATTCAAAATCTTATACTGAATCACACGACCTCTTGTTAAACTATAATTCAATATAGCTCCATAAGCTAAGTCCCATTGTGTCTCACTGCTTACATTTTACAAATCCAAATCCCATTTATGAAATACTGATTTGTACACCTCCTCAAAGGACTTTTGAAGATTACTCAGTAACCAAGAAAATAATATACTAGCCTGATGAATTAAAATTATTTTAAGTGAGTCTTCCATCAGCCCATTGTTTGGGGCACCTTCCCACCTTGAGTAGTCCTTTCTATAGACACTGATAAGTTGGTTAAAAAACAGAAATTGGTTGATCTCTATATTATACAGTGCTCTTAACCTATCCCATATAAGGTGGGTCCCAGCAAAAAATAAATCTTTCCACTTTTTAATCCCTTTCTCATCTCAAGTTTTATTTTTGATTGTCTTCCCTCTTATGCGGTAATTCAAGTTCCCCCATCTATTATTATCCGGGGATAAATGAATCACCCACTTAGTCTTATTTGTATATTTTATTACACACTCTGATAGATGTCGAATTATAAGGCTTTTAGAGCTTTTATGTAATTTAGCTGTATAAAGAAGCTGTGCAGTATCCAGCTGTTCTTAATAGATGGACTGGATCAAGTTATTAATCCATGATATAACTGGGTCATAAACTTCTTCCCTTTTGGCCCAAAGCTTGACCATCTTAAACATATATGATAAATAATATTTACCCACATCAGGACAAGTCAACCCTCCTTTATCAGTTGGTAAACATAACTTATCCCAGGAGAGTATTGTTTGTTTTTTTCCATATAAATATCTTTAGAATGTTATTTATTTGTACAAACCATTGTTAGGGTACTGGGATTAATACAGATTGTTAGCTATAAGATAAAAAAGGTATTATCATCATTTAAATAATTTGAATCTTCCCCCACAATGTCATAGGGATCTTTTCCCAGCATTGTAATTTTAACCTTAATGATGAAGTGAGTTCTTGAATGTTTAGTCTATATAAAGAATCAATTTTATTATGAATATTTATTCCCAAGTATTTCATACCTTCTTGTTTTAATTCCATTTTTAAATACTGCTTGATTTGATCTGGATTTTGTATGTGAAAAGTTATCATTTCAGACTTTGATTAATTTATCGTATATCCTGCAGCAGTAGAGAATCTCTTGATGACCTTAACTATTTCCTGAGAACTGTTTATTGGGTCTTGAAGCAACAGCAGAATATCATCTGCATAGACATTTAATTTTATCTCTTCTGTACCTATCTTAATTCCTCTTATTATATTATTCGATCTAATTTCATTTAATATGGGCTCCAAGCCCAGCACAAAAAGAGAAGGGGAAAGGGGACAGCCCTAACAAACTCCTCTGCATAACTTTATTTGTTTTCATAAATTCCCATTTATTTTAATTTGTGCTAGTGGATTTGCATAAATAACCTGAAGAATAGTAATCAAATCTTCTGGGAGAGCATAGGCCCTAAGCATACTGAAAAGATAAGGCCATTCCAGCATGTCAAAGGCCTTTGTCACATCTAATGCTACAAAGGCAGTGGGAGTGGATCCATTTTCCAGATCTTCTATAAGAAACTGAATCTTAAATAATCCATTCTGGATTGTTCTAGTTGGAATAAATCCCAACTGATCTTTGTGAACTAAAGAGCCTAATAAAGGGGTTATCTTATCATTAATAAGTTTGGCAAGAATCTTGTAATCTATATTCAAAATAGCTATCAGGCAGAAATATTTAAGTTTATTTATGGGCTTCCCTGATTTTGGAATTACAGAAATAAAGGCCTGCAAAAATAAAGGAGGAATATTTTTCTTATGTAAGATTTGATTAAATAACATATGTAAGTAATTCAATAAGATGGAATCCGTAGCCAAATAAAGTTCCAATGACAAACCATAAAGGCCTGATGACTTGGATTTTGGCTTGGAGTGAATTACATTTCTTATTTCTGATTTTGAAAACTTTTTAGTAAGCTCTTCTTGTTCTGTCTGATTTAAAGTGGAGCCTACAAATCTAGCATGATAATCAATTTCTTTTTGGGAAGGAGAACAGCTTGACTTATACAATTTAGAGTAAAATTTAGTGAAAATCTCCATAATCTCCATTTTGTCCTTAACTGTTTAACCATCCTCTGAAATCATTACTGTAATCTCCTTCTGGTCATTTTCCATTGCCTGTAGCCTTTTTGCTAAAGTTCTGCCCACCACCTCACTATTTGTTTTCCAATTTTTGTTATACCAAGCCCATTGCCTTTTCAAATCATAGAACTCTGTTGCTTCAATCAATTTTCTCAAATCCTTCAATTGACTTAATTTAGAACTGTCCCCTCCTTTAACTGCTAGCTCTAAAATTTTTCATTTATTCTGTTTCCTTTTGTTCATCCTTCTTTTTTTTGTTTTGCCAAGCTGTCTCTGAAATTATTACCACCCTTACAGTTGCCTTAAAAGCATCCCAGGAATCAATAAAATTCTCGTGGCTGGTTGTGAGACAGACATGCTGCTGTTCGCTCTTTGACCCTGTGGAGTAGGGCTGAGAAGTAGGGAGATATTGCTGGTAAAAAGTTTTTAAAAAGTGTGCCATCTTTGCCTTTGAGAAGTTTATCTCCTTTACAGTCGACCTTTTAGTATACTTCTGCCTGGTTTTGCCCTTTGTGCTTTGCCCCCCCCACAGGAGGAAGGCCCCGGAGGTGGTACTGGAGAGCTCCAGTCAGGAGAGCAGGACCACAGAGACAGAAGGGAGGCTGGTTGTGATGGCTAGAAGCTCCAAGGATTGAGCCACTGGAAAGGGAAGGTTTACCAGCCGACTGAAAGGCATAGCATCCTGGAAAAACTCCTCTGAGATTCTACTTCTGCAGGAATGTGTTAATTCTGAATCCTAATCTCTAAAATTTAAAATTAAAGTGTTACTAATTTCAACTCTGTAGCATAGTAGTGTTGCAGTTATGTGTGACCAATTAGGTTTTTTTGCACAGAACCACACAGAGTTTGATGAGTTTGACGACCTGTGTGTTTTTACTTTACCTTGCTTTGCCTTGTTGCCTTAAAGGCTACATAGGAGGCTCTATTGTTTTTAGTTTTTTCTTGTGTTTTTGTGTTTTTGCCTTATATCATTTTCTGGGCTATTTTATTTTCATTTACTTTTCATGCCATATGCTAATCATATGCTAATCAGCTCACGTGATATCCCCACATAAAAGTCCCATTGTGAATCACTCTGCACTATCTCTGCATAGGGAGCTGATGTCCACCACTTTCTTGGAGCACCACTGAGCCATGAAGAGGGTGTAGGCTGGTGGATGGATGGCATTTTTTGCTTTGGAAGAACTGCTTTTGTGTCCTTAGTGTGTACGCCGATCTAGTAGCCTGGCTTATTCTTCCTCGTATTTAACAGTTCAGTGTTAGAGGAGAACCTGAAGCTGTTTTGTCAGCCATCCACTTCTTTTGACTGTTCTATTTACTTTTTGGGCCTACGGCTTGTGGCAACTAGGAGTTTTATATCCAGAAATTTTATAACTACACAGAAAAATGATATCAAGGTTGTTTATTTTTACTATTTTAAACATGTATTTGAGCTGATTTCTTGTGCAATTGTGTTATTTGGTTTTATTACAGCATTTTAAATATAGCGACCTTAATAGTATAATAGCAATCCTTAAATAAAGATAGCCCATAGTATTTAGAGTTTCCTTACAGAGGAGGGACCTCAGCTTGATTTAGTGAATTTTGTTAACCCTCATATAGACTGTATCATCATATTTTTGATCTAAGTTCTTGAACCTGAAGGCCCTTTTCCTTTGGTTCTAATGGAGCCTCGAGGTGTCCTGGGGGTCACTGGATTTTGGAATGGTACAAGAAAAGGCATAAGAAAAGGTGGCAGAGCTCTGGACTATTTGTTCTACTTAGTTTATTGGGCTGAAGGAGAGACTGACATAACTCTACACTTCTCTGGTTCAATATTATTCACTGTGTAAGGACAACCACAGTGTGAATCTTATTATTGGAAAGAGCTGAGAAGTCTGTTGGTGTGACGATGGGATGCTGCACTTTCTGAAAACTGAAGTTCATCCTAGTATTCTGTCTAGTATCCCAGTAGCTGAGGCATTAGAAAGATGAAAAATATTAGAAGACTTGGAATGAGAAGCTGCTAAGGAAGGATCCTTGCATTATAAACTTTTAGCTCTTTAGTCACATAAGCACTTTATTTTTTCTTCTGTATGATTGAGCAGAAGTTATTTTGGGAATTTATAGCATTTTTTTAACTTCAGTTTTGATAACCAAATACATTATATATATATATATATATATATATATATATATATATATATATATATATATATTAGAGAAAAAACTCCATTTAATGCATTAGTTAGGGTTGTTCCACAGTGACAAAAGTGAGGAAATTTGCTGTTAGGGTTGAAAACCCTAACTCTGAATTCACCCCCCCCAGCACCACACACACACACACATATGCAAGTATGGGGGAGTACCAAGTCAACACAACCAATGACAGACATCCAACAGCAGGTGACAGAAATAACAAACAATTGTCTAAATGTACTATGAGACATCCCCACCCACCTGACCAGGTACTGCATGCTCATAGGTAAGGCCATGCAACTACTAAGTGTGGTATGTTGTGTGCAGCTGCAATCAGGGATGTGTACGTTTAGTGTACATGGCCTCAGTTTTGCTGTTGATCTCCATTGAGCATGCAATACCTGGTCAGGTGGGTGGGGATGTCTCGTAGTACATTTAGACAATTATTTGTTATTTCTGTCACCTGCTGCTGGATGTCTGTCATTGGTTGTGTTGACTTGGTCCTCCCCATACTTGCATGTGTGTGTGTGTGTGTGTGTGTGTGTGTGTGTGTGTGTGTGTGTGTGGTGCTGGGGGTGAATTCGAGTTGGGTTTTCAACCCAACAGCGAATTTCCCCACTTTTTGTCACTTTGGAACAACCTAACTAATGCATTAAACAGAGTTTTTTGCCCTAATTTTCCTTCTTTTGAGAATGATAATGAGAAATAGTGAATGTAATGCAGTGGCGGGGAGTGCGGGGCCGCTCCCGCCACATGATGTCTTGTGGCATAGTAACAGGAACAGCAACGCAAACAGAAGCACTAACAGTGGCGCACATGGTAACACAAGCGTGAATGAGAAGAGAAAGGGTAACGCACACGGTGGCATAGACGGGAACGGTCTGCCATGTGATATGTTGTCAAATAGTAACATGGTGCCTGCAAACGGAAATGTCAATGGGCATGGTGACACAAAGTGAAACAGAAAGAGAAACAGTACTGTAGACACAAATGGCAAAAAATAACAGAAAAGCAAGCGCAAATGAAAACGCAAAGGATAAGCACATGGTGGTGCAGGCGTCATGATAGGAAGTGAAACAGGTGCGGAACCACAGCGGAAAGGGCAACAGTAACAGTAATGTAAGCGCATAGGCTGGTTTTCCCCAAAACCTGCATAGAGAAAGACAGTGAGTACAAATAATGTATGCATAATAATGAGTATCGGACCAGAAAATGAGAACTTGGAATACTAAATAGGTTATAGCTCAGGAACCGTACAACGTAGAAAAAAAATTAAAAACTCCTATGATTTACAACTGTCCTGGCTAATTTTGCACTTAGCCCCCACTAGGGAGCTAAGAATTTTTCCGATGAAAAGTCCATATCTCGCACCGTTTCCAAGATACGGGCCCTGAAAGGCACATGCGAACGCTGTAATGTTATCCTATGGGAAAAAAAGAGAAGTTCAGAGTGCCATAACTTTGCCTCCCTGTAATATTTTTCACCAAACCACTGAAAGGCACATCTGTGGGCTGTTGGCTGTCTTCCCTCCAGATTTCAGGAAAAAAGACCAAACCATTATTTTGCAGCAGGGTGCCAAAGGATTCCTGTAATGCATCGGGCGCCGTAATGTTATCCTATGGGAAAAACTGTCAACTTTGGAGTGCCGTAACTTTGCCGCCATGTAATATTTTTTTTAAATACAACACTGAAAGGCACATCTGTGAGATGTCATCTATGTTCCCTCCAAATTTCAGCCCAAAACTCCCAACCGTTCTTTTGCAGTGCCAAAGAATTACTGTTATTTTGGGCATAGTGTCGCAAAGTAGTGTCGCAATTTGCGAAAGCTTTCGCAAAAATTTGTGACACTTTCGTGAATGCGACACTACTTTGTGAAAGTGCTTTTTCCAGAAATCTGAAAAACGTATTTCTGGGGTGTTTTACCCCAAAATAAAGACATGGCTAGCATCCTCAGGGCCCGACTAGGTGAATACAAAAAGAATTAGGTTGCTAGAGGGTCTCAATTTTAAATGCCAAGCATTTTCCTGATCACTAACTGAAAACGAGATGGCAGATTTGTGACAGTAAAAAGTGCATTTGCGACACTGTCAAACATTTTGTTAACTTTTCCCATTGACTTATAATGGGAAATTGTTTTTTGATTAACTTTTGAACCGTTTAATATTTTTTCATGAAATCTTCAAAAGGCACATTGGGGACCCTGGCTGCACATTCCCTGAAGATTTCAGGCAGGTTGCTCAAATCATGCGACCTGTAGGTGCGACAGCAGAATTCCAGAAAAAGTGTAAACACATGCGCAGATCATGCTTAATAACTCCGCAGCCATATATCCGACTAGTAAGAAACTTGGCAGATCCCAAGGCCTATGGTTCTTGACCACGTATTCCAAATTTCAGGTAAATCCATCAAACAGTTGCAAAGTTATTAAGGTGCAAAACTTTGGGTTTAACATAGAAATGGCTCCTCAACCCTAACTATGGTAGCACTACCATGCTACCATAATATATATATATATATATGTGTATATATATATATATATATATATATGCAGTTTGGTATATGCCAGGGATAGCAGAAAAATATCTATTGTGTACCTTCCATTAGGTTTAATTCCAAGGAAGCTTAGGGAAGGAATGGTGATCACCAGGAGTAGGAAGGCTAATTTTCTGCTAGATATCATGGCCGGTGGGTCTGTATCACAAGTGATTATGATTCTGGATACCCAGGACATACAGGATACACAGGTTTCCTGTCAAGAATTAAGTGCTCCCCAAAAAGTAAATCAAAATAAGAAAGGTTGCACTAAGAAAAAACCTATGATACTGAAGCCGGGAATTATGAAGGGGGAAAACAGGCTGAAACAATTAGGAGAAAAGGGAGGGAAATAAACAACTTAAGTTATCAGATCTATGGATAGAAAGGGAAGTAACCCCTAGATACCTTTCTACACCTGTACAAACTTCCCCTGACTGGGTGAGTAAGTCAGATAAAGAGTGTACTGCTTTTTCAGGAGAAAGGAGACTGTATGTACAAAATGAACAAAATGACCAATATGATTAGGATATGCCTATGCTGACTTCGACACAGGACTCAAGATATCTAGGATGTCCTGAGTCTAGGGAGTTGGTGTTTTCTCCAGTCTCTCATATTGCTCAATCTCAAATAAGGAGTATAACATCCTCCAAGAGGTCAAATAAACATGCTAAATTGGTACAGTCTTGGTCAAAGGAGAAAGTTATGAACACTTCCTGTACTGAGCAGAGAGAGATTGAGGGGGATAATATGGCTTGAGGAAGGATAATACAGGAAATGAGCATGACCACTGAAGGGTTAAAATGACTAGACAAACCTAATAGGGAAAAAAGAAGATGAGAGGAATATATAGAGACAGATGAAGTTTCAAATAATAGTATTCTGGAGACTCTAGAGGGAACAGGTATATATAAAAAAGGACCTCATGACCAAATAAAGACTAATCTATGAGTAGCTTCAACCATCTCAGCACAGACCCTGGAAATTCTGAAAGACAGATACTCAGCTGATATCATCTTGTTGGAAAACATCACTATTCTGAAGAACTAACTAGCTAGTCTGAGAGAGGATGTTTTCCATAATAGAATCCTTCTGGATAGAGTCCTGAATAATCATAGAGGTTTGAATTCTAGCCAGGATGAGCAGAAGTCTCTTTCTCATTTGATCCAGGATTCTGTTAGTAAAGAGACAAAGGGTATTCAAATTAATCTCCCTTTACCATTTGACAAGGATAAGGTTTGTCATTGTTACCTAGAGAATAGTAATACAGGAACTATTAATAAGAAGGTTCTATAAAGCTCTGGGAAACATAAAACTAAAAAGGCAAGAAACATGAAGAGTGTAACAGAAAATAATGGGATAAAGACGCTATCTAATTCTGACACTAATCAGGAGTTACTAGGATCACAGGATGTTCAACCAGATGTTATTGGTCAGTTACAAGAAAATGCTGAACACGATCAAAATGGATTGTTAAAAAATAATTTTTTTAGATACAAGATTGCATGTGAGAATTTATATGAGGAGATACTGAGTGATGAAACTAATTCAATGATCTTGGGGGAGGCTGAGGTCACTACAGTTCCACCTATCACTATGCCAATTGGGGCTGAAATGGTAAATTTTGAACCCCATAAGAGAAATTTTGAAGGTGCAGAATTTATGATTGAAATTAAGGGTATACCCAAGGCCCCAAGGGAAACTGATCAAGTGCTCCTAAAGAGAGTACTGGATTATTTTGGTATTAAGGATGGTGGGGATAAAGGAAAGATGGTGGTGCTAAGACCCCCAAATCTGGACTATGACAACATGGTTCTATTGTACTGTATTTTTGCTACGACAGCCTACCATCATTTGGAGAAGTTATACACTATTAAGAATAGTGGGCTGCTAGCATCCTTGCCAGTAATGGTTCCAAGAACTGTGGACAAGGAACTATCAGGTGGCAATGATAGATTGCAATCTGATTCAACCCCAGAAGAACCCCTATTAAAGAGAACTCCAGACATAAAATATATAGAAGTGTAAAATAAACGCCTAGGTGTAATAGGGATATGTTTTAAAACAAAGAGAAGATTGGCTGAGCAGAAAAATCTCATTATTTGGCTGGACATTCTCATTCAGAGATTCTGACAAGGAAGTTAGAGAAGAACTATTACTTTTCTTGGGAAGAGCTAGGGGATTCCATATTTCTAGAAATATGGTAGAATCAGTTAAGCTATATAAGAACATTGAATGTACAAATCAGATTGATATTACCTAAAAAATCCCTACATTGTTACTAAATTATTTTCAATGGTAAACAAGTTGGATGAACTGGGGATATATATAGTTAATCCTTTAGAATTAGAGAAAATCTCCCCAGAACTTCCAGGAGTAGAATCAACTAGAGACTCAGAGTCTCCTCTGATTGATTTCGGCAACCTGACAGACTATAATACCTTTTCCCCCTCTGATTACATTAGATTCAGCTTGACATAATCAGAGGTCTGATAGCAGAATATCACCAAAGGGGCTTGATGAGGATCAAGGTATGATTAATCCTTCCTTATTGTCGTGGAACATCGACGGTGTTCTCCTTAAAGTAACAGACCCCGAAGTAACAACATTTTTGGATGAGTTTGACATTATTGGTTTACAAGAAACTTGGTGTTTAGAAAATACCACTCCTATGCTACCGGGTTTTATTGCCTTTGTGTTACCTGTAATTAGGGACAGGAAACACGGGAGACCTAGGGGGGCATTATTTTCTTTATTAAAACTCTACTAAATTTCCAGATCACTGATATTTCAGTTAAGTCTGAGGGCATTTTGGCTCTCCGAATCAGTAGAGGAGCAGAGAAAGCTATTCTCTGTAATATCTATTTCCTTCCCCGAAATGGAATGATGGATCTACCTGACCCTTATGTAAGCAATCTCCTAAAACTGCTTGATGACTTGGCAGATCAGAATACAGCTTGTCCAATAATAATTCTGGGAGATTTTAATGCTAGAATCCCAGTTTCCTTTTCAGAAAACACATTTTCAGACATGATCTCTATGGCAGTGAAGATTAACACCAAGATCTCATTAATGAGGAATACTCAAGATAGGAAGTCTAATTTCAGAAGAAGGGAGCTATTTAATGGGTTAGCCACCAGAAACTTTTGTGTTTGAATGGTAGGACTCATGGAGATCTAGATGGATGCCTAACATTTAGAGGCCCCACTGGCTCCTCAACTCTGGATCAGATATGGGCTAATTTGGAAGCTGTGAAACTAATTCAAAATCTAGAGATTGTGGACAGATTGGAATCTGTGCATAGTGTTGTCATAGTCCAAATAAGAAATTCCTTTGAAATTTATGGGAATGAGTGTTTATAGGAGGATAATTTGGAGATCTTTAATAAAAAAAAAATAAAATGGGGGCCAATCCACCAAGCTACCTTCAACGAGATTTTTAGTACAGGAATTCTTGTGGAAATCTGAGAGCACATCTTAGACAAAGGAGAGACCTATAATGTTTTAGAAAAATTGAAAAATATACATGTTCTATTAGATCCTAGATGTGAAACAACATATTGTGTCAAACCTTTCTATAAGAAATCATGGTATAACTCGATTTGTGCTCGGGCAAAGAAAGAGTTTGGATTAAAATTAAGACAGCACAAAAAGAAAAAAATATAAATCTGCAGCTGATTTCAAAATATTAAAACAGGAAAGGGAAAACTATAGGAAAATACTTGAATATGAGAGATTAAAACACAAACAGAAATTATGGGAAAAGTTAAAAGACAAGCAGCTTTGGACAGAGATGGAAGGCGCTTTTGGAATATTGCAGCGCAGGGTTATAATAAACATATTAACAGGATAGAGGCTCACATCACTCCCAATATTTAGGTTAATTACTTTACTAGACTTTATTATTCCTCTGAGGAGCTTGAGAGGCCTGAAGTTTACATATCACAGGAAAATGATTTTTTAACCGAGACCCATTTTGATAACAGAGGAGGAAATCCAATTGGTGTTGACTGGGCTTAAAGCCAATAAAGCACCAGACCAGGACAGGGTCATAGGAGATGTCTATAAAGCCTTTCGTGATTGGTGGATCCCTATTTTTATGATTTTCATAACAGGTTGGTCCAGGGAGATTCGTGCCCTGCTAGTTGAGCAGGTAGTGTTATCTTTCCAATATTTAAAAAAGGAAGTCCGAATGCACCAAGAATGTACAGACCTATTACTTTGATTGATGTATCACAGAAAAGTTTTACCAGAATAATTTTGTCTAGGTTATTGATATGGGTAGAGGAAAATGCAGTGTTAAACGAGGCCCAAAATTGCTTCCCTAAGGACCGTTCTACAGTCCTGCACTGCTATGTACTCCAACATTTGGTTTGGAAATATACCAAAATTAGGAAAGGCAAGTTATACTGTTGTTTTGTGGATTTTTCTTCTGCATTTGACAGCATTAGCAGAAGGATTCTCTGGACCACTCTGATTAACTTGAAATTAGAAGCTTCCCTTTTGGACATATTTATTAGGTTCCATGAAAACACCTGTGCAAGGGTTCAATATAATCAGTATGCACATCTAACTGACAAGATTAAGATGAATGTAGGTGTAAGACAAGGATGTATATTAGCTCCCACTCTTTGTAACATCTATATAAATACAGTATTGGACCAGCTCAGTAATGTAGACTTTCACGCACCTAAGATCAATGAGCAAAGGGTTGAATGTCTAGCATATGCAGATGATCTAGTCTTACTTTTTACTTCGGTCCTAGGCCTTAAAGAAAATCAGCCCATTTTAATTCTCTTTGCTTAGAAAGGGATTTGAAAGTCAATATGGGGAAAACTAATGTCCTTATTTTTGGTGCTAAAACCAAAAAGGCAGCTGACTTTAGGTTGGGAGAAAGTCATTTAGACATCTCTGATACCTATGACTATTTAGGGGTTCGATTCCACTATACCTTGTCTTGGACTAAGCACTTAGAGGCGATTAGATATAAAATGAGTTCAACGATTAATGCTCTAAAAATATTTAATAATAAAATGGGGAAAACATCAGTAAGAGAGGTCATGAAAGTTGTTAATGCTAAAATCAAAATGAGTATTTTATATGCCTCGGAGGTTTGGAGTCACTCCAAGATTAGAACTTTAGAAATCATACAGAACAAACATTATAAACACATACTTATGTTGTCTAATGGAACCCCGAACTGCATTCCTGTTTTGGAACTTGGTCAGCATTCTCTGCCCTCACTTATAGATGAATGTCAGATTCTCTTTTTATTAAAAATTCTCCTCTTACCTCAACAAAGGTACAACAGGATGTGTATAGAGGAGACTATAAAACTAGACAACTTGAGATATCCACATTTCTTTATGCATATTATAAAAGAGGAATTACTGCCAGCAGAGATGGGCTATTTACTTTATAAAATTTATTTGAGACCTTTTGAGGAGATCTGACAGGATGTGAGCTGTAGACTTACTGACTTGGACATAAATGTGTGGCATGTTCAAGTTTCAAAACTGAAGTTACATGAGTTTTACAGATCAGTAAAGACCACCTGGGGGTTTGAGTCATACCTTTCTCTCTTAACTTGCCCCAAACTTAGGAGACTGTACACTAGATTTAGAATGGAGAGCTATAATGCTCAGTACATTATTTTTAGGCAGAGAAGAGACAGAGTACTATCCCTGCTTTGTATATGAGGAATGGGGACTATTGACAATCTTAAGCATGTGGTACTTCTATGCTCTAGATTTGAAATCTATAGGAAAAAAACAGTTGAGTGGACTGTTGGGTGATCTCAGCCTCTCCACTGAAGAATTACTTAAATATTTATTTTCCACAAGGGAGAAAAATACAGTAGAGACACTGGCAAAATTTATCTTGCTAACTCACTTACAGACCTTTGTACAAGGAAGGTCGCCTGAATGTTTGGAGATTAGTGCAATATATTTATGGAGATTTTACACTATGGCCCAGATATTCAGAAGGGTTGCACATGGTGCAACACTGTTGCACCATGCGCAACCCACTGTTGCATCCTGGCACGATATTCAAATGGAGATTGAGCCTGGCACAAATCCCGATGCACTGGAGCACACCTGCAATGTATGCAGTGCAGGTGGGGGGCGTGCCCATGCATACCCCGCACATCCCGATATTCAGCACAGGATGTGTTGAGCCCATGCATGTGCAACCCCTACCTGTGCCACACACAGGTGAGCCAAAAAAAAAGGAACAACAGCTGGCCACTCACAGGTGAGCTGCCATATTGCAGGGTGCAACACGGCAGCTGCCACCTGTGGGTGGCCACCTGAGCTCCGGCTGCACCATCATGGCAGTGCCCCCCCATGCCCAATCATGGGCATAGATATAAAAAGGATAGTCCAAAATCCCTGGTGGTCCAGTGGACCGCTTGCAGCCCAATCATGGGCATATGTATAACATAATAATTGTCCAATATCCCTGATGGTCCAGTGGACCACTTGCAGCCCAATTTTGGGCATATGTAGAACATAATAATCATCCAATATCCCTGGTGGTCCAGTGGACCGCTTGCAGCCTGATCTTGGGCATATGCTGAAAAAGAAAAGTCCAATATTCCTGGTGGTCCAGTGGACTGCTCGCAGCCCGATCATGGGCATATGTAACAAAAAGGAGAGGTCCATTTTCCCTGGTGGTCCAGCGGTACCCCCTCACCACCTGTCCACTGAGTCCCACTGCCCCGCTTCCCCCCTGGTCAGTGGCAGGCAGCAGCACCTCACCTGCCTGCCGCCCACCGATTGACACCATACGGTAGGGCTGTACGCCCATTGGTCCATAATGTGAGCTAATGGGCATGCAGCCCGTACTGTACTACACAGTCCAGATATGTAATAAAAAGTAAGTATCCACTGGACCACCAGGGATATTGGACTTTTCATTTACAACATATGCTGTGTTCGGGCTGCGAGCGGTCCACTGGACCACCAGGAATATAGAACGTGTACTTCTTTTACACATGCTCATGATCGGGCATTGGGGCACTTTTTCCGCAATATGCGAGGGTCAGTCCCGACATCTGCATGTCCTGGCAGGGGCGCCAGGCACCAAGTCATTGAGGATCAGTGCACCTACATGCAAATTGGACCTTAATAGCATGAAATAGCCCCATTTGCATCCTGCATACATTATGGCCCCATTTGCATGAGCATTTTGAATATTGTGGTTGCTGCACCTAGTGCAACGGAACTTGCACTAGTGCATCCCCCTGCTCCACTCTGGCCACTTGCGCTGGTGCAGTGCCACTGTGCCATGTGCACTACCAGTGGCCAAGGTGCGATATTCAACGATGCTGTGCCATGGCACAGCTCCGTTGAATATCACCCTGTCAACGCCCCTGCACAGCCAAGTTGCGCTGCGCCCAGACTTGCACCATAGCCTGCGCAGTCTGAATATCTGGGCCTATCTGTATAAAAATGTAAGTTTTCTTGTACCTATTTATTTAATTTAACTTTGCTTTATACTGTTTCTTAGTATATTTTATTTGCTTTATGCTGAACAATAAAATGTACCTACCTACAGTAATAATATTTTCTTCGGACATAGAATTCTCTTGAATAAATTATCTTATAGTATCCTGAATTTTAACCAAAAACAATTTGTCTTGTAATAATACATTATTCCATCGCCAGAGCCAAGTTCCCCTAGAATATTCAGAGTTTATAAATAGATCTACAGCTACAGGACTATGATCTAAAATCAATCTAAGTTCTATATTCGATTTGGCCTCCAAACAGTTAATAACTCCCTGGAAGATAAAATATAGTCTAATCTTGAGTGAGTCAGGTGCTGACCAAAGAAATATGTAAAATCTCTTACATCCTCATTCAGCTCTCACCATGTATCCACTAAGTTATTTAAATCTAGAAAAGTGCTGAGAATCTTAGCTTTATATTTGTCCCAACTTGAACTCTTGGAGGTTTTATCCAACTTCTCCATTAAGGTGCAATTCAAATCTCCTCCAATAATATAATGTACTTCCCACCATGTAAGCATGAGTTTATTCAACTCTGCTAAAAATTATTATAACCCTTAAAGGGGGCATATACAGATCTCATTATAATAGCAATACCATTGATTTTAACTAGAACCAGTACAATTCTGCCCAGTTTATCAGAAATTGAGTCAATAATTTCCCCCTTAAAGTTTTTATCAAAAAGAATTGCTACCCCAGCACTTCTTTTGGACAGCCCTGTGGAGAAGTAAAGATTACCAGCACATTTCTTCTTCAGCTTATTCCATTCTTTTTCATTTAAAAAGGTTTCTTTTAACATAGTCACATTAGATTTTAATTTTTTAATTCTTGATAAGATTCTAGACCTTTTCACCGGAGAATTTATGCCATTTACATTCCATGTACAGCTCTTAAACCAACTCATCATAAAGCTCTAAAAAAGATATACAAACACATATTAGTATTATTAACCATTTTTTGTAAAATTTATCATGATGCCAATCTACTGAATTAATGTACACCACTACTCAAACTCCTGCTCCCCTTCCCCCAATCCTATGCCTAAAACCTAAGTCTGGAATATCAACCTATATCACTTAGTGACAGACACTGGAGTAAGGATTAATCTCCTCCTCGCCCTCTCCCCATACATTACCTTACTGGCCCATTTCTACATTAAATTAATTTTAAGAAAAGTTCAATCAGATCTCTGGTTTGAGCCTTAATAGGCTCCCTAAACTAACCATTTTCATAGCCAACAAAAACAATAGGCAAGCAAATTTTCAGATCTAAGTAAGCCTCAGCTGAGAAATTGTAGATTAGTTGTTGATTATTCAAGAAAACCTTCAGCCTTGCCAGAAAAATCACATTATCCCCCCATAATTTTTGTTGCAAACCCAAAAATTGCTTCCTTTTTTCCCATAGCACTTTGGAATAATCATTTCTAAAATACACTCATTGTTCTCTGTAAATAAAGGGTTTTCCCCCTGTAATAAGCTTGCATAACAATATCCTTGCCTTCTGAAGATAACATTTTGGCTATTACTGGCCTAGATTTTACTTCATCTTTCCCTTCCCCCAACCAGTGCGCCCTCTCTATCTCTGGAACTTCAACTTCATTTGATAGCAGCAAACAAAAATGTCAATTATAATAGATTTCAAAGGCAGTTCTATTTCCCAGTCAACCATCATCCCAAAAATCCGGATGTTTGATCTCCTCGCTCTGTTTTCTTGTTCGTCAAGCTTAGATTCACAGAACAAAATTTGTTATTTTAACTTTTGTACATCCAGTTCAAGAGGAAAGACCTTATCCTGAAAATCAGAATGGCTTGTTTCCAGATCTTTTAAATGATTTGTAGTTTGTTCTAGTTTGCTGTCCATTTTTTGAATATTTACGGCCATCTAGCTGATGGAATCCGGTAATGTAGTCAGTTTGTCCATTGTTATTTGAAGAGTTGATAGATTATTTACTCATTTTAAAGTCCATTCCAGGGGCTTTTCCAATATAGAGACTGCAGGAATTAGATGGCTAGGCCCCTCCAGTGCCTGAGATAGAGTCAGGATAACCGAGCTTGAAGATAGTGCAGATGATCCATCTGCCTTAAAATCCAAATCCTGTGCTTAATTATCTCATACATCGGGCAGTGTCTCAGCATCTCCTTTTTGAAGAGGCTTCCCAACATTATCAGGTGCTAGATTTTGTTTGCAATTAGTAGCTGAGTTTTTCCCCCCATTTCTCTTTTCTCTTTTCTCCTTTCTGCATCTGTTTTGGGAGCCATCTCAGTCTCTTTTACACCCCTTGGATTACAACAGTTTTTAAACGTGAGCTTTAACTGTTTAAAGTTCTTAAATTCAGCCTCAGTTCCTGTAAGACTTTTTTTCTCTACTGATGTAGAGTCTTTTATTATTTATGTTAGCCTCTTGCTGCATTTCACTGATAAAAAATAAAGACACAGAGCCACTCAGTTCCCCAGACCAGGTCAGGGCATGGCGGGGGAGAACCTCTACGCCAGATTGTTGCAGCTCAAAACTTTAAAGTTAAACAGCACTCTTAGTTCTTAACTGACAGGTAAGCAAATAAACAGTAACCACTCCAAACTTTTTTTTTATCTTAGCTTCCTTGGAATCTGTGCCTGCATCAAAGTGTCTTACGTGCTTCCTTCTGAACCATCACTTGGCTTTTTGTTTTGTTGTCAATCGGCGGAACATCTTAGCTTGTGCTGCCACAAAAGAATGTCATATACAGCCTTGAATCCAAACACCGAAAAGAAAGATGACACATGAATCAGTTCAGGATGCTATTTCTGCCTTCTCACTCAAAGTCTTTCTATTACCACTGTTATCGGTTCAGAATATTCAATGTAGGCTTAAAGATTGGAAAGAAAAAGTCACACTTAGGGAGTTCCTAACAGCATAAGAGTGGCGTTCAAATCTGGCCTTCCATCAAAGCAGCATCACCTTCTATCGAGGAAGATCTTGCTCGTGTCTTTTGCTGTTTACAGTTTGGCATATACCTGAGAGCATATTTGATTTAAACATTCAAATCTGGCCAGCTGATAAAAATTCAGCACTTCCAATAAAAAAAAAAATGATATTAAACATTCTGCATTTGTTGGGAAAATCAATTTTAAGTGAGGGGGAATGAGGAGAACCACACGCCGTGATATTTAGCCCTGAAACCAGTGCATTGCATCACTATGTACCACTCATCCACCCACTTGTTTACAACATTCTTAAAGGTCAGAGCCAAGGTTAGAACATTCTGTGCTTTCCTAAACCTGAGGAGTTTCTGGCAAAACATCAAGAACACTTTTGGAGACTCTGCCAGAGTCCAGGTCACTGACATGCAAATTGGCGGGGTTAGCTGCAGCAACCCCCATACCATTGCCAATGCTTTTAACTCCATGTTCTCTGACCAACCTGTTCACCCCTCCCAGCCTCCTGACCAAAGGCTCAAGGTCCCTCACTTAGTGGTAAAACCACTCGACCTCCTTTCTACCTAAAGGTCGCCTCTGTCACCGAGACTCTGAAACTCCTCACTGGTCTCTCCCCTCACATTGGAGCTGGGCATGACAACCTAAAGCCCAAATTGCTCTGCCTGGGGGCTTACCCTCTGGCCCAGCCTATTGCCCACATCTTTAACACCTCCCTAACATCGGGATCCATCCCTGATGTGTGGAAAGTGGCCAGAGTTGTCCCGGTCTTCAAACAAGGGGTCTCTAAAACCCTCAACAACTACCTCCCCATTGCAATCCTGTCCACGGTTAGTAAGTTACTTGAGAAGGTGGCTGCCTCGCAGCTCACCCATTACCTACAAAGCTATGACCTACTTAGTCCAGCGTAACGCGGCTTCCAAAAAGGGCACAGCACTACCACTGCCCTTGCTGAGGTCACCTCAGAGATCAGGTTCACCACTGACCAAGGCAAACTGACCAGTGCCATCTTCGTGGCCCTCTCAAAAGCATTTGACTTGGTCGACCACTCACTCCTGTGCTCCACACTCTGGTCCCTCGATCTCACCCCCTTGACTCATGCCTGGTTCACAAACTACCTCTCTGGGAGATGACAATACACTAGATTCAGCAAGGCCTTCTCTGATCCCTCTCCTGAGAACTGTTGGGTACCCCAGGGATCTGTTCTTGGGCCCCTCCTGTTTTCCCTTTACATAAATGAGCTGCCATCGGTTCCAGTCCATGGGCACCCCACCCTGTACGCAGATGACCTCATCATCCTTACCAGCTCCCAGGACATCAAAGAAAGCAACACCAGGTTGAACTCAGACTTCACTCAAATCCAGGCTTGGCTAAAGGGCCACAAGCTTGCTCTCAACCTACAAAAGACTCAGGCTATGCTCTTTGGCCAAAATTAAAACCTGCCCTGCTCCATTACAACTCTAAGGAGCTGATGGTTCCCTCCTGCAGGTTGTTGACTCCACCAAGTACCTGGGGGTAACCCTTGACCCGAAACTCGACCTCTCCCTGCATATTTGCAATGTTTGTAAGGCTGCGAACTGCAAGATGGGCCTGGCATACAGAGCAAAAAGCTATCTGACCCTGGCTGCATGACTTACCATAGCAAAGGGTGTCCTCCTCCCCTCACTCTGCTATGGGCTTGTCTCCTTTGCCCCATCCCAAAAAACAGTCTCTCAAAATGGGACACCCCCTACAACAATGTGTTTCATTTTGCGCTCTCTGTTCCTGGTCTCATTCACCACTGTGAGTTGTGCACCAGGCTCGAGTGACTCCCCCAGGACAAACATTGCACCTTTGTCCTTGGCAGCTTCATCGATAACATCATCAGAACTGCCACATCTCCTGTACTCACTCTGTCCCTCAAACCTGCTACCCCTCCTACCACTAAAGATTCTGTGACTCTCATGTCCTCCAGGTTCCCAAAACCCGTACCCAAATGGGTGATCGGGCCTTCGCTGTTTTTGCACCCAGACTGTGGAACTCCATCCCAGTAAATACTCGCTCCTCCCCCTCCCACTCCTGTTTCAAACCCTCCCTATGGGGTTTCCTCAAATTGGCATCCACCTGTCTCTGCACTTAAGGTGCCCTCCCTAGTCCAAGCTGACTGGCTGAGGCAGTTCTAACCCAGCCATGACTGTTTGAGGAGATGAGTCTCCTGGTATTGAATGCATTCAATCTGCTGGCTAGCCTGCTGCTATCAGCTGTATTGTCTGGAAATGTGTTCTTTCCTTGCCTTTCTGTTCATATTAAGTGAATACTCTATACTATCCCTGAGCTTATTGGGCTCCAGCCCACTAACATGTATTTGTAATGTTCTGTATATTGAGTGCTGTCAAAGGCCTGTGCCATACTGTTTGAAATGTGATGCGATGTCTACTGCCAAATTGTTCTCGTCTGTACCTTGTAATCTCCCAGGTCATTCCTGAAGGCTGTCTAGTGTGCTTACCTGGTAAACAAAGGCAAATAAATAAATATTACCCCATGCTGTCTGGTGTAAAATATATCTTAGAAGAGGACTGCAAACATTAGAAAAAACAGACATAAATGTTTGTTATTCTCACATTAAAACTATCCACTTAATTTTGTTTTAGGTTAATATGCTAAAAAGCTTAATTTATAACCGGCCCACCAGCATGCTGGACATTACACAAAACATATAAACTGCTTGGGGAAGGGGTTTCAATTTATCTCAGGGGTGTCCACTATGACAGGAGTCTCCCTGTCACACCTCATATACATAAAAGAATAGATACACAGTGTGTTACAGTAGATGAGAAAAGCCCAAGACTCTAGGAGAGAAAAAATTCCCCAGAGAGCATCTACTATCACCAGTAGCAAAACATTTGCTGCCCCTCCCCATAAACAACATCACTCTGGCCGCAGTGGTGCACAAACTTTGTGGGGCTCCAGCAAGTATTACACCACTATGAGTCAGCTCGAGACACCTTTGGCTACAACCTATCCAAACTCCAGCAATACAGTGACGTTCTCCACTAATGTACTAAACATCCCTGGTTAAAAACCAAAAAAAACACTAGGTTACTTTCCAAGAACCTATTGGACAGTAATTGCCAGACACCAGTGGATGGAGCCTGCCATGTGGCTCACCTACTAAAAAAACATAAAGGCACTCCTGGTCCTGTCCTAGCTCATGTTTCAAAATCCATTGGTCCTGTGTATAATAATAAATAAATAATATAAACATGCTAAGTTAATTACCACTGGTTGAGCACATAACATATCCCTGGGAGAACTCCAAAGCTACAGTTCAGTTATCTCACCAAACCTTAATCTGTCCAGTCCATTCCAGATTTATAGTACTATCTAATGTTTTTAAACAGCAGTAAACCTAGCCTTGAATTGTCACCTTTCCATAGGGGGATGATAAATCCGATACATTTGCATTTGCAAAATGCAAGGTAAGTAGTATAAGTTCATATATCTCGTCAAATGTTAAATTTCAGCCAATCAGCGTGTGCCATATCATTTGACAGGTGGGCGTGGCCTAAAACGGACCAATCAGAATCACCCCCTTGTTAAACCGGAAGTCCCTCCCTAAAATGCACTAGCCCCGCCCACTTCTGGCAGAAGTGATGCAACCTCAAACCCGTGCCCCGCCCCTTGCGCAGGAAATGACACGCATTAGAAACCCATGTCCAGCCCCTTTTAGCGGAAAATGACATGTGTTCGAACCCCAGTGCCCCGCCCCTTGCGCACGAAATGACCTAACAGCACCATTTTGTAAGCGTCTTACGCCCCCTCCTTCTTGTACACTCCTCGAGCCCCTGCCAGACCATCCTGTCTCAAACCCGAGTCCCACCATGCTAGGTTGAACTCCTGCATCCCCACCTGTCTCCTGCACTCCCACCATCCTGGCTCGAACCCCTGTCACCCACCCCTCATTCTCGTACACTCCTCGAGCCCTGCCAGACCATCCTGTCTCGAACCCGAGTCCCACCATGCTAGGTTGAACTCCTGCATCCCCTCCCTGTCTCCTGCACTCCCACCATCCTGGCTCGAACCCCTGCCCCCACCCTCATTCTCACGTACCCTCGAGCCCCTGCCAGACCATCCTGTCTCGAACCCGAGTCCCACCATGCTAAGTTGAACTCCTCGTCCCTCCTTTCTCCTGCACCCCACCATCCTGGCTCAAACCCTGTCCCCTCTTCATCACTGTGCTCCTCCCACCCCAAAATCAGTTAGTGTTTATGTAGTGGTGTGTGACCCTGTAGGCCTATTGTATAACTGCAGGGGCATGTGTGTTTTTGATTAGGATATTTTCAGAAAAGAAGTATCTAGGAGGAACCTGATCATGCAGAGATGTCACAGATCTGTGTGGAGACCCCCCACCCCGAGGGAATTCATCTGCCTGTGTGAGTACCTCTTTTCTGTTTTGTAACAGTATACAAAATTATTTAACATGCATCTGTAGGACTGTGTCAAACTTGCATCAAAAGGATAGCTTTATGTATATGCATGTAACATTTATAAGCTAAAAAGGGGACCTCTGTGTAAATAAGATGGTTCAGCAGTTTTCTCTGGATAGCATTGCAACAATCGCTAAAAACTAATTATACTTTTGTCATGAATTAGAAAGAATAAAACTATATAAGAAAAAAGGAATACACATACCTATAGTTCACCCCCCTCAGCTCTGTGTAGTATCAAGGAGAAGGCTGAAATGAAATGTGTGTGATATTTATAATGTTTTGAAAAAATGATATCTTACAAAGAAAAGACAGAATGTAAAATGATAATGTTTCTCTTTCAAAAATAATTTTAAAGCACACAGTCTTAAAATGTATATACAACTTTGCTTAGAGTCGTTGCAAAAAAATACACAATTTGTGTGTGTGTGTGTGTGTGTGTGTGTGTGTGTGTATGTGTGTCCATCCCTCATTAGGCACACAGGAAAAAGCAATGTATTGTGTGGATGTTTAAAATATAGATGGCCTTTTTGGAGCTCACGGGACTGTTGGCTGTGTGGTAGGGGTCTTTGTCTGTTAAGACGTGACAAAACATCTGTTGTTCATTTACACAGCCATGGTTACAAAGGCCTATTGATTCTCTTTGGAAATGTGTGTCTCAAAATTTTTGGGATTACAGGGGTCTGTAAAAAAGTAGCTTCATGCTTTTGTTGCAAAATGTCTATAGTTACATTATCAAAAAATTAAAAAGTCATGTAGTACTAAATAGAAAAATAAATGATATGTTACAAAGATTTATATTCTGATAAGTGGTATGCAAGCAGTTTTACTGAATTACTAATTTAAAGGACGCAGCTGTTTAAAAAAGACAGAATTTCTGTTTTGACTTTTCAAAACATAACTTAAGCACGCACACCACTGCCTCTCTGTGTTTTAAGAGTGATAAAAAGCATCTGTTTTAATTAGCAGTATGGCATTTCTTTTTGAACTCTCCTACATAGTAAATGTGAAAACTTGTGTTTCTATGATTAACTTTTAACAAAATAAGTTTTATATTCTGATTAGTGGTAGGTAAGCAGTTTTACCAATTACTAATTTAATGGATGCAGCTGTTTAAAAAGACAAAATTTCTGTTTTGACTTTTCAAAGCATAACTTAGGCTTGCACTCCACTGTCTCTCTGTGTTTTAAGATTGATAAAAAGCATCTGTTTTTAATTAGACTGTGACTACTTTAGCATAAAGGCATTTTAATGCCTTCCAGCTGTCGAGGAAGTGAGAAACAAAGCCTACATTGGCTAGCATAGGGTCTTATATATCCCACCCTTGGAGAATGGGAGGGGTGTTGGTCTGATGGACAGTGCCAGATGTTTTTCACTACTTGCCACATACTGTGTGGGTGGTGAGGGGGTCTGAGTCATTTTTATATAAGCATTTCAAGATACTGGAGCTCAAGTAGCAGTTGTGTTAGTATCACTCTGTCCTTTTGTCTTGAGCTGAAAATTAAAATATTCAACAATTAGCCATGGAACCGTGGACTCCTGATTAAGAGCTTATCCAAACATTTAATCGTTTGGCTAATCCCAGATTACTGCTACAGAAGGTGTGTATTTTTAACTAGAAATAGTAGATGCTGCATGTTTTAGAGTTTAAATGTTGTCTTATAAAAGTTTTAAAATACCGAAGTAGTGACAGGGGCTTATTTTCTGTTTTTAAATAGAACTGCAGAGAAATCCTGGAGGGTGAGACTGGCTAACCCCAGATTACTGCTACAGAAGGTGTGTATTTTATCTAGAAATAGTAGATGCTGCAGGTTTTAGAGTTTAAATGTTGTCTTATAAAAGTTTTAAAATACCAAGTAGTGACAGGGTTTTATTTTCTGTTTTTAAACAGCCTCACAGACAAACCCACAGGTGTGAGAGGAAAAGAGATCATTACATGAACGTGATGTTTGTCAAAGGCATGGCAGAATTTCAACTGGGGTCAGTGACCAGAATACATATAGCATAACTGAACAAGATATACAGCCATCTATGAGCAATATTTTAAGAGTCTCTGCAGCTGTAAATGAACCAAATGTGCCAATAAACATTGTACAGCCATTTAGGACAGCGGCTCAAGAGTTTCTGACCAAAGGTTTCAAGAAAGTGACATTGACATGATCAATATTGGGAAAGCCTATATTTTTAAAATAATTGATTGTTTGTTTAATGCCTTGGTAATTGAGGGCAGATTATCTAGTGAGGATTACCATCATCAGCTGCTTAAATCTGAGCTTTTTAAAAGTTCAGCTACTGTACTGAACAGTGTGCTTGGTTTAATCAATATTTCCAAATTTTCAATCAGAGAAATGAAGACGGAGTTTAGTGCAGCCGTCATGTATGAAAAGTACAGGGCCTTGGAGGAAAAAGCTGCCAAAAACAAAGAACAAAATACAAAGTGAAAGCACAGAAGCTCTCATAAACTGAGTACAAGGGTTGCATCACTAGAAAATGAAAAAAATAACAAATGGTGTCAAAAAGAAAAATCTGGGTAAAAATAAAACAATACGAGAAAGTTGATCAGAAAAGTAAAACATGCCAGGAAAATAGTACAGCGTGAGGTTGTTACAAAATGTTACAAATGGTCTGCAGTCTGAATTAGAAAACCATGATGATCAGGCTAACAGGGTGCCCCTACAGTGTATTTAGAAGCTGTACAGGAATATGAATGCAGTTTAAAAATTTAATGCTACAGAATTTCATCAAAGATATAAGTTTATAAATCTAGATAAAATAAAATCTTTTACAGAGGCTATTGCAGCAATGCACCAGGCTATAGAAAGTTTGTTAGACAGTGTGAAGAGAAAAACACAATATGGGGTTTTATACAGGTAAGATTAAATGCTGCTTCTTTGAATCACCCTTGTTCTCAAGAAAGACAAGTCCAAATGAACTAAATGCTGCAACCTTCTTAGATCAGATAGCTGATATGCTACAGACAATACTGAAGTAATTGCTGATTCCTCTATACATCTTGTGATAACGACCATCAGAAACCACCAGGGTCGGGGTGGAGGGAGACGGACACTGAGCTCCATCTTGTATAGAGGATTTTACAAAAAGAGCGATACCTGATTGATTTAAATAACAGAGACAATAGTTTGTGTTTGGTGGCTCCATTCTCGCACTCTTAAATCCACATATGAGTGACAGTCAGTTGTTGAACAAGGCTAAAATATTGTATGCTGAGCTAGGTTTGTCAGACCAAAGCCCTGTCACTTTTAGTGATGTGTCACAGTTTGAACGCTTTTAGGAGTCAAAATTAAGATTTTTATCATAATGAAGGAAACTGGCAAACATTTTCAACAGGTCCAGAAAGATTTCTAAAACACTGTTTGTTATTACATGAAAAACATTATTATGGCATCACTAATGTAAAAATTCATAGGCCATGTACCTCTGTGAATATTGTGATGTAGCCTACAGCCATAAGGGAATCATATCTGTGCACAACAGTGCAAAGTTTGTTTCACCCATGTTGTCTCGAAAAAGAAATTGGCACTGTATCTTGTCACAAATGTAAGAAGATCTGTAGGTCTTCAGCGTGCCTAGAAAGACATTTAGCTAGAGCTGATGGTGATACAGGGTCTTGTAAATCCATGAAACTGTGTGAACAATGTTTTGTTTTTTACAAGGGATCTCATACATGTAAATTGATTCAGTGTAGCAGATGTGGTTCTTTCATGACAGCCGACAAGCATCTGTGTTACATGTCACCACTCACAGTTGTAAAAAGCACTGAGAAATATATAGTGTTTGATTTTGAAGCCACACAAGAAACGGGGGTGCACATACCAAATTTTGTGTATGCTAAGCAGTTAGATGGGAAGAGGTCCTGGGAATTCGAAGGTGAAGATTGCATAAAAGATTTTGTAGGACATTTTATTGATGCCCCATTTAGACACTACACATTTATAGCACACAATGCCAAAGGCTATGACAGTTACTTTATCATTAGCCAGCTAGTCAAGGAAAGAATTGATATTAAATTGCTCACACAAGGAGGAAAAGTACTCTGTGTCACAGTGACATCCCTACACATCAGATTTATTGACAGCCATTGTTTTCTTCCTTTTAAACTAGCAAAATCCCTGCAGCCCTGGATTTGAGAATGAGATTGCTAAAGGCTACTTCCCCATTTTTTTAACACCAAGGCTAATGAAAATTATGTAGGACCCTGCCCGATGCTCAGTTTTATGGTCCTGAATATATGTTGCCTGCAGAAAAGCAAGAGTTTTGCAATGGTACCTAGCTAACAGACATAGAGAATTTAATCTGAAAAGAGAGCTTCGCTACTATTGTCAGTTAGATGTTGAAATTCTTCAAAAAGCCTGTGTCAGATTTAGAAATGAGTACTGGAGATGACTAGGAAAATTATTTTAAAACAGTCAGACGATGATACCGAGGGTATGAAACAGTATCCTTAGATCCCTTCCAGTCACGTCACCATAGCCTCAGTTTCTATGGCGATGTACAGGTTTCTGTTTTGAAAGAATGCACTGTTGCTGTTCTCCCCAGACAACTACCACAGACAATTGAAGAGGTACTCCACACCTGCTATTCAGTGGCTTATGTACATATCTGAGAAAGAAAACATTTCTATTCAGCATGCGCTAAGGGGTGGTGAATTTAAGGTGGTCCGTAGTTTTTGATGGCTATTCAGTCATAAATGGAATACCCACAGCATTTGAATTTAATGGTTGTTTTTTTCATGGCTGCAACATCTGTTACTGTGAGAAAGATAGAAACCACATGACAGGGACTAGTTTTGGACAGTTATTCAATAGGACCATGCACAAATTTCATTTTCTAAAAAGACAGGGTTTTGCAGTTAGAGTATTGTGGGAACATGAATGGAAAGCAATGCAGACCACGGATCAGGGTTTGAATAATTTTTTGAGGGACAGGCAGCTACCACAGCCACTCGAACCTAGGCAGTCACTGTTTGGGGGGAGAACAAATGCCATTTGTCTGTACTATAAGACACAGCCTGATGAGAAAATACACTATTATGATTTTTCCAGCCTCTACCCTTTTGTTAACAAAACCAAACAGTATCCTGTCGGTCATCCTGACATCATTTATGACAATTTTGATGACCTCACTCAGTACTTTGGTTTAGCAAAAGTAAAAGTCTTACCCCTAGAGGTCTTTTTCTTTCCAGTGTTGCCATCCAGGATTGGTAAAAGCTTGTGTTTACATTATGTGGTGCATGCGCTGAAAATAGAACTTCAAAACAACATCATGCACACATGATGATGAGCAACGGTCACTTACTGGTACCTACTGTACCGTAGAACTAAACCTGGCACTGGAAAAGGCTACAAAATCATTAACATTTATGAAGTTTGGCATTTTAAAGAGTCATGCACAGAGCTTTTGCAGATTACATCAAGCTGCATCTAAAAGGCAAGCAAGAGGCATCTGGTTTCCCTTCATGGGTCAAAACTGAAGAGGATAAAGTCAGGTACATACAACAGTATTTTGAAAGGAAAATGACATTTGAACCCTGCAGCCATAACTGTTAACCTCTGCAAGAAGACAGATATCTAAACTGTTTTTAAATTCTCTGGGTAAATTTGGAGAGAGCTAATTTACCACAACGAGCATAGTAAATAGACCCACAGAAATTATTTCAATATGTCTTCGCCCCTATTTCGATGATCCATCGTGCTTTTTCATCGATGATGAAACAGCTTGTTTAAGCTGGAAATATACCAGCGATCATTACACAAATTCCAATATTATCAACATATTTATAGCTAGTTTTACAACAGCATATGCCAGAGTCGAACTCTACAACCTGCTAGATAGGTTACAGGACAGGTGCCTTTACCACGACACAGACTCTGTCATTTTTGTGTCCAGACCGGGTGACTGGGCACCCCCTCTGGGTGATTATTTAGGGGAGCTGACCAGTGAAGTTCCTGCTGATGAACACACTACAGAGTTCGTTTCTGCAGGCCCAAAACGATGTGATTACAGGCTGTCCAGTGGTGAGGTTGTTCTTAAAGTGAAAGGTTTTACCCTTAATGTAGCCAGCAGTAAACACATTAATTTTGAAAGTCTGAAGGACCTGGTCTTTGACTATACGGGTCAGATCTCTAAAGAAATTACCGTGAGTCAACCCAGCATTGTTAGGAATAAAAAGCAGTGGTCCCTTGAAACAAAAACGCTGTCCAAGACACAGAGAGTAGTTTATGACAAGCGAGTTTTACAAGACAATTTAAAACACTTCTCACGGATACTGACTGTGAAAATGGATATCAGGTTGCAGCATCCCTTTACTTGTCTGTTGGCTGGCCCTCTAATAGTGGGAAGAGCTTCTTTATAAAACAGTTTTGGAACATGCTGATGCCACTTTTATCACACAAGCCTGAAAATATTGTCTGGTTCTACAGCTGTTGGCAACCTTTGTATAATGAATTGCTGTTAAAGTTCCTCAGATTAAATTTGTGGAGGGCTACCGTGTCACTAGCTGACAATGATCTCTACCCCTGGAAAGGTAAATTTTGTCGTTATAGATGATTTGATGGACTCTGCCTGTCAAAATAGTGAAGTGGAATATGGGTTTACCAAGTACAGTCATCATAAACAATTGACACTATTTTTAATTGTCCAGAATGTGTTCTGTCAAGGTAAAAAAAGCAGGACCATCACACTAAATGCCAAATACATGATTCTGTTTAAAAACCCCAGAGACAAGCTTCAGATCACAGCACTAGCTAGACAAATGTATCCTGGTCAGACAAAATTTTTTCTTAGAAGCTTTTAGAGATGCCACAAGAAAGCCTCATAGCTGTTACTGGTTGATTTAAGATCCAATACACCAGACGAATATAGACTGCGTGATGGGGTGTTTCCCCTGTCTGGCCTGTCATGGCATATGTCATGAAAAAACACATTCTGCTTCTAAAATATTTGATACTGTATTGTCATTATGTCAAAAAGACTGCAGAGAAATCTGTCTGTTTTAAAGTTACTAGTAAAAGGGCCTCAAGCTTAAGAAAAGCTATTTTATGTTCAGCCTCTGATGATCTGATATCAGCTATAGCTGAGATAGCCTTAAACACTCTCAGAGGAAATATTCCACTGTCAACCAAGCAGTTAGGTGTACTGAAAAAAAGGAGAGTCATTAAAACTTTAAGCGATAAACAAATAACCTTAAAAGGAAAAGAAAATAGTTAATCAGACTGGTGGCTTTATGAACGCTGCTAGGAATTGCCATCCCTTTGATCACAGGTCTGCTGGCCTAACAGATAATGGATTTTACACAGAAAATGTATTTGGTACCTCAGCAACAGATGGATCACATTAAAACTAGTACCCTGATCAGGAATGAGAACAGTTGCAACTAACAGTTTGGACACTGACATGAGAGCTATACTGTCCCGGACTGATTTATCAGACTACGACAAAGCCAAGATACTCTGCTGTGTTACAATGCTATCAGCTTTGGTAAGACAGAGAATAGCTAAAACCGGTTTTACATTACTCATGCCTGAAAATGAATCAATGTCTGGCCCCCTGAGGTCATGGCAGAGACAGCTTCGTACCTAGTACTATGGAAAAAGACATTTAAGTAGTGTTTCTCATGGGGTTCTAAAACCAGTGCTGAACTTTTATTTAGAGCATATGGCCAAGAACAAGCATATTGTGTTTGGGTGATAAGGGTGAATTAATGTATAAAAGGCACTGTTGTTTCTGGGTCTCACATGGTCGATTTAGTAGGCGGCTACAGCCACTCAAGCAATCCCTGACCACAAAAGCCAAGGGCTGGGATGTTTTGTCAAAGCAATGGCTGAGTCTAACATACCACCTCAGTGTTTGCTCACCAGCAAACAGGAGCTATGTGAAAGGCTGAAATCGGTGGCTGGTGCAAAACAGCCACAGCCATCTCCAGTTAGCCAATGGTCAGTGATGCCCAAAAGACAAAAGTCTTTTAAAGAAACCTGTGTCTCACTATGTAAACTTAAAATGCAATCTCTATGTATGAATGTTAGATCCCTCAATTTTCTGTTGTGTACAGCATATGTTGAACATTTATATCATATTAAATATGTAACTCTACCTCAGTGACTGCTGTGTACAACCTATGTTAGCCATTTACCTCATACTGAATATGTAATCCTGTTTTACAAAAAAGTGTTTATATTGATGCATGTTAGTCTACTTCATAGTTAAATATGTTAACATGTTTTTAGAAAGATGTGTTATAATTCTACCTCAGGGCTATGGCGTGATATAGTGTGCATTTTTAACAGGAGATGCTTTTGTTTTATTATATCATATCTATGATGTCACCACTGATGCTTGTTGTATTTTATTGCCAGTTTTATAATAAGTGCCTTTGTATTTTATATATTTGTCATTATTGAAGACATTGCATATCTTATCCATGATGTTACCACTGATTTTTGTTGTATTTTATTGGCAGTTTTTACAATAAACACCTTTATATTTTATATATTTTTGTCATTATTGAAGACATTGCATATCTGAAAACGTGTTAACACAGCCCCACCCCAGTTTAAACACAGCAAACAGAGACACAATTATGAGTGTTTAATATGATTTTATAAGTGACTGGTTTTGAATAAAATTACAAGCTGCTGCATATTTTAAATTCATTACAAGACAAACAAGTCTGAACATGTTGCCACCTCACTGATACGTGCTGACATGTTCAGATGTCTGGAAAAGTGGCGTACAAAACTAGTTACCATGGCATCATTTTCAGCAAATCATTAGGTACATTTTTAAATCTGATCATAAGAAAGTCCTTTGCATCTGTGGTGTAAGAAAAATATGCAGTGAAATCCACAGGTGGTAGAAAAGGTTTCTTGTAACTGTGTGTTTAGGTACAAAATGTTGTTTGCATTTCTGTTTAAAAACCCCAATAGTTTGTGCATGATTGTCAGGATGAAAACCGTAGCTGTCGAAGAACCCAGTCCCATTTTCTGAAATGTCACATTAACCAGTGCTGTCCAGGGAGGTCATGGGGTCAGTATTGATGACTAGTGCTGCGGAAGGTTTCTCAGTCTCTCCTGGTAGCAGATCACAGGGAAACACGCCCAGAAAGCAGTCACGGATGTGGGTGTCACTGGTTACAATTTTTTCCAGCTGCTTTGTGTTCATTTTTATGGTTTATCACATATAATCAAAAATGACATTTCTTCTCTGGTTTATCTCAATGACATTATCAAACACTGCATAGATAATGAGATTAACTGTTTGTGGAAGGGCTTCTGCAAATCTGATCTCAGCTCTGAGGTTCCCAGTTTTAATTAAAGAATAATGATCAGCACATTCTTGGTCGGAGTGAGATCAAGAGGCAAACAGGGTGTACCCTTGGGTAAATTCCTGACGGTTAACTAAAAAGCGGTCGATCTCATAGATTTCCCGCGCTAGTACTAGATTAAAATATTCTCTCACAGCATTCCCATTTCTAAAATCTGGCTGCAGAGGTTTAGCGGGATTGTTCACCGTCCAGATACAGAGCCACAAAATTAATGTATAATGCTTAAAGTTAAAGGGTTTTAGTGTAGGAACCACTAAAAGCATCATTGTCAACAAATCCCATGACTATCATTTTGGTAACTGTCCCAAAACAAATTATCTTGGTTGCAGACCCTGCTGCCTGCAGGGAGGCTGGTGCTTTCATACCCACTCTGTCTATAGGTTATTTAGTTGGAGGTGAGCAGGGCTTCTGAGTGTCCCAGATGGACTCCATGGGTCACTTTAACCTTTTGACAAACAGAGAGGCGGCCATGACTTTTTAGCTTATAAGGCTCAGCATCTCCACTCATCAGGCCAAAAGCTGTCCCTGTTACTTGTCAGTTTAATTTTAATATCACGCCATTCAGCATCAGTTTCTCTTGAAAAAACAAGTCTGTGTGCAAGTGTCCCAGCAGTTCTACCTCTACTGAGATGTGTGAAGGAGCTTCTTTTATTACAACCCTACATTATCACCATCTCTGTCTGTGATTTCATGTTTCCTAGGAGATTGTCTTTGTAAAATAACCCTGCATGTAAATGTGTAGAAAGGGTCTCTTCACTGAAGTTCAGCACAGATTCTATGACAGCCCTGTAGGGGTAACAGCTTTGCTCTGACTGATGAGCCGATCACCGACAGCTCATCCAGCTGACTGAAAATGGTTGCCACTGGGTGGTTTATAAGGCACACTTTGGCCACTGCAGGTATATCACTACCATCCGCTTCAGTGATTTTGCAAACCAGGTAAAGAAGTGTGTTGTTTATATCCAAATAGTCTTCACCAGTCCCTGCTATATAAAATTCAATCAGTGAGTTTTCTGAAGCAAGGGCAGAGGGGTATCTCTACATAAATGCTTTTTCAATGCTTGTCTGTGTGGAAAAGCGGCAAACAAGTCAAAGTTCTGATTTGTGTGCATTCTTCAGAACCACAGTGCTGAAAGCCATGTTTTTTAGAACAGGTCTCTGCTTTTTACAACCCCTCGAGATCCTTTTTTGCCTTTGGCGTTTTCTTTATAGCGAAGTTTTGCGTTTTAAAGCGCCTCTTTTAAAGTAGCAGGGGCCGATGAGAAGCGAAGGGTGTACTCTGCGCTTTCTCTTTTTACCTCTCTTGAATACAATCAGCCTGAGCCACCCTGAGTAGGCTATCACCCCTGACATCTTTTGAGCGACAGCACTAAGTCACATGCCCCACAACATCCTTTGCAACATTTTTAGCAGCTGTCTGTAGATGTGGTTTTGCAATTTCAAACCCCTTTTAAAAATGGAACTGCTTTTCTGAACAGACTACGAAATATCCCTCCTATACCAGAGACCATACATAGTAGGAAGACCATGAAAGCCTGGCAGACCCGTGCTGCCTGTGCCTTGTAATAGCTTCTGCACAAGGCCCAGGGGTCCCCCATAATGTCAGACAATCACCATCCTTGTTTGAAATTTTGGAGCACTCTCTGGGGGCGAGAAAATGCAACTTCACGATCACCTTTCAAATCGAAATGGTACAGGTTCATTTTGATCATTCTTTATTTCAATAGTGACTGTATCGATCTGATGTTTACTGACTGTTTGATAATGAGGGTTTATCATGGAGTCACGGTCACTATCTCATTGTCTTGGCTCCCCTGATGCACGCATCTCAGCAAAGGCACTGAACTGTCACCCACTATTTCATGTGTGATAATGTCAGTGTATATATATAATGTGTAAGCCCCCATTAATATCTGGAGGGTTCTTTGCTAGATTCTTTCCTACACCTACCTCGAGTCTGCTAAAACCCAAAGGTACTGTAACTGTCCATGCATAAACAAAATACATTTGATGTCACTGTCAACGCTTATTTCTCCCGGCGGTTTGTTGTTCCAAACCACTGGCAGTTCATTTACTTCAAATATGCTTTTTATTAATTTGAGCAATAACACCAGCCAAGTTAGGATAATAGCCCGATGGGATTTTAAATGCTGCTGACTCAGTAAAGGGTCCAGTTGGTGGTGTTTTACTGTTTGCTACATTTAGAGGCTGATAGAGCATACTGAACCTGTTTTTCTGTGCAGGCACATTGTCCCAGGTATGAGGGTACTGAATTTCTGCTAAGCCCACTTCCCATTCACCAGGTAGTTCAAGCGTTTGTGGTAACTTTACAGTAAAAGTGGATATAGTATTGTTGGGGAAAATGTTGTGCAATGCATTGCTGGGCAATGTGATATAAAATCCATTTTGAGCATATTAAGCCTTATCTGCTTCTAATGTCCTGAACTTGTTGCCTCAACCCAGCTATTAAATTTATCAGTGCCACCCTCCACTTTACAGATACCAAGTTTTTCTGCTCTTTTCTCCTTCAGTATTTTCTGGCCTTCAGAAAATATAAGGAAACACAGCGGATGAAGATAGGAGGCATACCAAACTGCCCTAAGGGAAGCAGGTAAGGCAGAGGCAGGAAAAGTCCCAAACTGAGGAAACACTAGTACGAACAGTAAAGAAGGTGACAAGACTTTCTATAGATACATTAGTGAAAGGAGAAAGTCCAGAGGGGGTGCTAAGCTTAATGGAGAAAAGGGAGCATGTGAGGAGGAGGACCCTGTAAAGGCATCTATCCTAAATAGATACTTTTGCTCAGTATTTACTGAAGAGAAGGTAGGGCAGGGCCCACAGCTCAGCATCATGGACACAGGGGAGGGAGGTGAGCACTACCCCTTCACAAAAGAAAGGGTCCTACAAGAGCTTGCTAGCTTCAGGGTGGATAAGGCAATGGGACCTGATGGCATACATCCCAGGGTACTTAAGGAGCTAAAGAAGGAACTAGCAGAGCCATTAGCAGAATTGTTTAGTGAGTCTCTGAGCACAGGAGAGTCCTGAAGACTGGAGAGGGCTCATGTGATCCCACTCCACTAGAGTGGTAGCAGGGAGGAGGCAGGGAACTGCAGACCGGTCAGTCTTACCTCAGTAGTGGGCAAGATTATGGAGGCACTCTTAGGAAAGGATAGTGCAACACCTTGGAATCCATAGGGGCACAGGATCCAAGACAGCATGGGTTTACAAAGGAAGGTCCTGTCAAACTAATCTCATAGATTTCTTTGACTGGGTAACCAGAGTGGTGGACAAGGGGAGCAGTTGATGTCGCCTACCTTGACTTCAGCAAAGCTTTTGACACTGTTCCACATAGAATATTGATAAATAAGCTAGAGTAGGGCTCTGGTGGGTAGTTGGTCAACTGGGTGGCAAACTGGTTGACTGGCAGAAAACAGAGAGTGGTAGTAAATGGTATACAGTCAGAAGAGATGCAAGTCACAGTGGGGTACCTCAGGGATCAGTCCTGGGGCCAGTCCTATTCAACATCTTCATAGTGACCTCAAGAGATGGACTAGAGGGTAAGGCTTGTCTGTTTGCAGATGACACCAAGATCTGCAACAGAGTAGATGATCCAGATGGGGTGGGCAGAATGAGAAGAGATCTGGATAAACTAGCAGAATGGTCAGAAGAGTGGCAACTGGGATTTAATGCAAAGAGTGCAAAATCATGCACATAGGGAAGAGAAACCTGAAGCCACTTATAGGCTGGGAGGGTTGCTAGCAGTCACAAAGGAAGAAAGAGACTTGGGCATCATCATCACTGATGACCCAAAATCATCAAGCAGACCTCAAAGCAGTAGGTAAGGCTAGGGGGTGTTAGGGTGTATTAGTAGGGGTATCACAAGTCATAAGAGGGAGGTAATAATCCTCTGTACAAGACATTGGTTGGGCCCCATCTGGAGTACTGCGTGCAGTATTGAGCGTCACCTTCACAAGGACATTAACAAATTGGAGGCAGTCCAGAGAAGGGCAGCAAAATGGTGCAGGGACTGCATCAGAAGACATATGAGGACAGATTAACGGAGCTCAATATGTATACCCTTGAGCAAAGGAGGAGAGAGTGATATGATCGAGACATTTAAACACCTTAAGGGCATAAACAAGGTGAAAGAGTCTAACATGTTTAAATATAAGAAAAATAGCAGGACAAGAGGACACAGCATGAGATTAGAGGGAGGTCGATTAAGGGGAATGTGAGGAAATTCTTTTTCACAGAAAGGGTGGTAGATGCATGGAATGACTTAGCACAAGAAGTGAGTGGCTATGAATACAGTGCAGGGCTTCAAACAGGCATGGGATAGGCATAAGGGAGCAATACAAATGACTATAAATAGATAGGTCACTGACAGAGCAAAGGCCGATGGCACATTTATAAGGTAGAAAAAGAAATGGGCAGACTGGATGGGCCTTGCGGTCCTTATCTGCCGTCAACTTCTATGTTTCTATGTTTCTATGTTTCTGCACCCTGTACACACGGTCCTCATCAGGTTCAATTTTTGCAGCCTTCTCGCGAAAAGTACCTTCATGTCTTCCCCTGATAGTCTCTTTTAGCTTATAGGTGGGCCTCTGTGTCTTTAAGACCTCCTTCACAATAAATATCTCATCTGTGTATGTCTGTTCATATCCCTTTTCAAACACCCTTTTAGCTTAGATAGTCTCACGTGATCATCTTTCGAAGTACCTTTGTTTTTGCCAAGAACAGAATTACAGATAGGATCTTCCATACACCCAGGGCATTGGAAGGGTTAACATCCACAGGTTTGTGTTTAATGCTTCTATGATAAGTATGGTTATAGCTGTGCACCAGGTCTGACAACACATCTGTATATTTCCAAGTATTCTGGGCTGTAAAAGTAGCATACACGTGACTTCAGTGTCCTATTAAATCTTTCTACAATGCTGGCCTTAACTTCATTATTCGTCACAAAATGATGTATTTTATTTTGTTTTAATAGGTTCTTTAAGGAAGCATTTAGAAACTCTTTACCCTGATCAGTCTGCAACTTCTGAGGTGTGCGTCCACTTTTAAAAATAGTTTTAAAGGCTTGCATCAGGCCTTGCTCGATTTGTCTCTTAAAGTCACTACCCAGGCATACTTGGACAGCACATGTCGATGCACGTCAGTATGTACTTAAACCCATTATTGTACTTTGCATATTGACTCATATCCACTAAATCAGCTTGCCATTGTCTGTCTATGTCAGAAACAATGACAGGATTTCTTACCGTCGGACTCTGGTTGCTTTGTGTAATGAATAGGGCTCCTGCTTATGACCATTCTGCAACACCTTTCCTGGTGACCTCTTTATCAAGTTTTTTGCAACCTTATACAGCTGAGTCACCCCTGTGAAACTACCCACTTTTTGCATTAAAATATATATTCTGGAACAGGTGATCATTCATCTCCTTTCGTCAACACCCGACACATCTAGCTAGCAAAACTCTTGTCACCAGTAAAATAAAGTATTGCTCTTTTTGTTCTTTTAAAACACTATGACAACCACAAAGTGCAATGCATGATTATATTTTATTTATAAATACACACATCATAACAGTATTTGAATATTTACTTTATAATACATCAACTAATGCATATAGGTTCTACATACAAAAGGCATAACACATGGTAAGCATGCAACAGATTATATAATAATTTTGTTTTCTACTCTTCAATTTTTACACTTCACAATACCTGAAACAGCAACTTTTGAGCTGCATGTTTTACATGCTTGGCATTAGATCGTCCACTTCACCCTTAGTGATGAGATATGCACAATACATACACATATGCCATACACCACTCAAAATAATAAGGCTGATTTTGAAGACATTCTGTTACATCAAAATGACATTCACCTTGCATACTGCTCTCACGTTACTGTTTTCCATTAGGTCAACATAGAATCTCCATACAAGGGGTGGCAACTCTTTAATCAGAGTCAGTGTGTTTTCTGCCAGTGAAGCAGCAGCATCTTCAGAGCAGACATTTAATGCAGGCTGCTTTCAAAAGTATATAGGTTCCTTTAAAATGTCCTATATCACCACGCGGTGCATTGTAGACATCAAGACTGTCTGGAATATTGGAAGCATGCCAGTCACGTTCCATCTGAAAGTACATTTATAATACACTATTTAGGAAAAGCATATGCTAAATCTGGTTTATGAAACACAACAAAAGTGATAAAAGAAGAAATTTATGATGTCAGACTCAGACCCCTCGTTCTGCAAACTAAACACTAAAAGTCAACAGCAGTACAGATAAAACCACAAAGTGTATTACATCATAAGGGTTATGCATAAACTCTATAGCAATTTTAAACATTGCTTCCTCAAGAGTAGCCTCATCCTTAAAATAATCCACAGTTTCCTTTTGGGGTCCCTCTGGGAGACCATCAAAAGACCTTGGCATATCTCTAAAAGTACAGACGGTGCTTGTCCTGTAGGTAGATTTAAACCAGGTTGTTTAGCTTTGTGTCTGACTAGTTGGTAAATAAGCCTTTTGATGCACTGACAGGGTGTTTCCATCGTTGTATACTCTGGAAAAAACATACATTTAGCAAGTGGTAAAAGCCAGGGTAACAATATGAACAATATTAAAATGGTAACAAGTAGCAGTTTTTGGGGTGGGGGTGTTTTTAACAATGAAAACAGTGTTCCTGAATTTCCTTATATCATTTTTAAAGGGTCCTTTTTTGACCAGTGGATTATTTCCAGCAACGAGAAGCCAGGTTAACAACACGCACAATATCACAAGGTTTTTTCTGCTTTGTAGTACACACACATAGGCTATAGACGACCATGATATAAAGTCCACAAAGACATTCATCGCCTTCCATGAATATATCGGCAATCACTTTAACATTTTTACAAGTGGTAACACAGATTCATTTATATATTTATCTGTATCCCATACTTCTGGAAGGGCAAACATCATCAGTTCATAGGCTGCATGTATCTCACAAAGGCAAATGTCATATTGAGGTGAACCAAACAGTGATGGATGACAGTAATGGCTTAGGATCAGATACATAAACCTTTGATTCTCTGTACTTGCATTCCACATGATTATCTGTAAAAAATAAAATATGACACATTTTGGTACTGAAATGTTTCCATGTAGTAATTTGGGGAGGGTAGGGGGCAGGTGTTGGGGTAATTTTTTTACAATATAAACAGTGTTCCTGAATTTCTTTTTAGAAATTTTTTAAAGGAGCCTTTGCTGACCAGACGGCAGGCATCTTTTTTAATTTCACGGTCTGTCTGCTGTAACATTTGCATAACTAACCACATGGGGTCATCAGATTTTCTCACATCATTTAAAACATGACTTATGGTTTCCAGGGTACAATTGGTCATATTTAACCCCTGATGCTTCATAGCGATTGCCAAGATCACGGGCATGAGCTGCCCTATATGTATGACTTCAGAAACATTTCTGTATGCTTCTTTAGACCTTAAGTCATCAGGACACATGAATGGTTTTCTGACTCGGATCATCTATCTCACACCCAGGACAGGAATCAACCAATTCACAATGTATTACCCTCTGTATCACTGAAGCAATTGCACCACGGATGGTATGATACATAATGTACTTACAATACATATCGTTGTCAGTTTTGGGGTTTACTAAGACCTGATTTTTCACATGAGGTCCCCTGTCTAATCTCAGTAGAAGAAGAGGGTTGTGTGGTGATCACAGCCTGTTCTGTGACATTTTGAAACATTCTATTGCTCTCTGTATTTCTAACATACTGGTTCTCACATCTCATTAACAACCACATTTGTATCTTTCACAAGCAAAGACAGTCGAGCAGTAGATTTGTGGAAAGTCGAGAATCCATGCTGTCCGAATATGACTGCTGCTCCATCTAAATCCTTCAGTCTATTAAAGTAAAACAAAAAACAGCATTGGTCCTCTGACTCATTATAGGTAAGATTTAGTTCTACTGCTAACTCATCTCCCTCAGTTATGCCATGTAACCACTCACATTTTTTTATATGTTAAAATGCATTTACCTCATCAAGGCAACTCTTTTCTTCATTTTTCTCATCTTTCTCTTTCTTAGCCTGGGCCTGACTGCTTGTGGCTGCATTATCATCATCATCACCCTCTTGGTCAGAGTGCCCTCTTGGCTCTGTCTTGCATTTCTTTTTCACAACTTTCTCTGATGCTTTTTTTGGCAGTGTCTCACTGACCATCATCTCTGGCTCCCCCTTCTTGTCACTCTCTGTTTTTGGTTTCATAGTAACTTCTTTTTCTGCATCAGATTCACACCCCAGCAACTCTTCAAGGTCTTGCAGTGGTGTCTCTTCAGAAGGACAGTCAGGTTTAGGATTTTCTGATTCACCAAACTGTTCAGCGAGTTTCTTTTTTATGTCAGACACTCTTCCACTCAACAAGACTTGTGTGGGGCATTCGTTTTCACACCTCACGTAGTACACATACGTTGGCTTGGGTTGTGGGGCCCCGACAGCTATCTTCTTGCTTGGCTTTTCATCTCCAGACTTTTCATTAGGTGGTGTGACAATCTGGCTTGTTACAGGGAGGTTGAATTTTTCATTGGGTGGTATGACAATCTGACCTGTTAGGGATGTTGAAATGAGAAGCGCCAATCTTCTTGCTTGATGTTTTTGATAATCTGCTCCAAGTCTCTAAAACAGAATCTGAGAACTCTCTCAAAAGCTGTGCCTTCTGGCTTCAAATGCAGGGTTTATATAACGCTTAGCAAGATGGACTGCCCCTTGGTAAAACCATCACCACACCCCATCATACTATACATGGTAACGTGTCAGAGGTACATCTGTTGTAGCCCCCCCCCCTTTTTCAAAACATTATAAATATCACACACATTTCATTTCAGCCTTCTCCTTGATACTACACAGAGCTGAGGGGGGTGAACTATAGGTATGTGTATTCCTTTTTTCTTATATAGTTTTATTCTTTCTAATTCATGACAAAAGTGTAATTAGTTTTTAGCGATTGTTGCAATGCTATCCAGAGAAAACTGCTGAACCATCTTATTTACACAGAGGTCCCCCCGTTTTAGCTTATAAATGTTACATGTATACATAAAGCTATCCTTTTGATGCAAGTTTGACACAGTCCTACAGATGCATGTTAAATAATTTTGTATACTGTTACAAAACAGAAAAAAGGGTACTCACACAGGCAGATGAATTCCCTCGGGGTGGGGTCTCACACAGATCTGTGACATCTCTGCACGATCAGGTTCCCTCCTAGATACTCTTTCTGAAAATATCCTAATCAAAAACACACATGCCCCTGCAGTTATACAATAGGGCTCACAGGGTCACACACCACTACCTAAACACTAACTGATTTTTGGGGTGGGAGGACACGGTGATGAAGAGGGACAGGGTTTGAGCCAGGATGGTGGGGTGCAGGAGAAAGGAGGGGCGCGGGAGTTCAACCTAGCATGGTGGGGCTGGGTTCGAGACAGGATGGTCTGGCAGGGGCTCGAGGAGTGCAGAGAATGAGGGGTGGGGGCAGGGGTCTGAGCCAGGATGGTGGGAGTGCAGGAGACAGGAGGGATGCAGGAGTTCAACCTAGCATGGTGGGACTCGGGTTCGAGACAGGATGGTCTGGCAGGGCTCGAGGAGTGTGCGCGAAGAGGGGCGTGAGGCGGCTTACAAATGGTGCTGTTGGGTCATTTCCTGCACAAGGGTGGGGCAACTGGGGTTTGAGCATGTCATTTTCCGAAAGGCTGGACACGGGTTCTAATGTCGGCTTCCCGCGCAAGGGGCGGGCACGGGTTTGAGGTTGCATCACTTCCGCCAGAAGTGGCCGGGGATAGCGAATTTTAGGGAGGGACTTCCGGTTTAACAAGGGGCGATTCTGACTGGTCCGTTTTAGGCCACGCCCACCTGTCAAATGACATGGCACACGCTGATTGGCTGAAATTTAACATTTGACGAGATATATGAACTTATACTACTAAGGTAAAAAGCCCTGTTCTCCGTTAAATTAGTGGTCACATCTTTTGCAACTAGAAAAGAGCTAGTGTTTATATTTCCATGTCTCTAATCACTCAAAAGAGCAAAATCAAGAAAAAACACAGACAAATACAAGTACAATCAAGTGTTCAAAACCTTAAAATCTTAAACATCTCAGAGTATTTAATAATAAAGTCGCTCCCCCATTCTCTTGGGTTTTTGTTTCCAGGTGCATTATTTTGCACTTTTTGCATTGAATCTATGCTGCCATACTTTTGAATATTCCTCCAACCTTTCCATCATTGTCTTGGCTCATGCGCACGCATCTCAGCAAAGGCACTAGAACTGTCACCCACTATTTCATGTGTGATAATGTCAGTGTATATATATAATGTGTAAAAGCCCCATTAATATCTGGAGGGGTTCTTTGCTAGATTCTTTCCTACACCTACCTCGAGTCTGCTAAAACCCAAAGGTACTGTAACTGTCCATGCATAAACAAAATACATTTGATGTCACTGTCAACGCTTATTTCTCTCCGACGGTTTGTTGTTCCCAAAACCACTGGCAGTTCATTTACTTCAATATGCTTTTTATTAATTTGAGCAATAACACCGCCAAGTTAGGATAATAGCCGATGGATTTTAAATGCTAAGCTGACTCAGTAAAGGGTCCAGTTGGTGGTGTTTTACTCGTTTGCTACATTTAGAGGCTGATAGAGCATACTTGAACCTGTTTTTCTGTGCAGGCACATTGTCCCAGGTATGAGGGTACTGAATTTCTGCTAAGCCCACTTCCCATTCACCAGGTAGTTCAAGCGTTTGTGGTAACTTTACAGTAAAAGTGGATATAGTATTGTTGGGGAAAATGTTGTGCAATGCATTGCTGGGCAATGTGATATAAATCCATTTTGGCATATTAAGCCTTATCTGCTTCTAATGTCCTGAACTTATGTTGCCTCAACCCAGCTATTAAATTTATCAGGCCACCCTCTCCACTTTACCAGATACCAAGTTTTTCTGCCACGCTTTTTCTCCTTCAGTATTTTCTGGCCTTCAGAAAATATAAGGGAACACAGCGGGATGAAGATAGGGAGGCATACCAAACTGCCCTAAGGGAAGCAGGTAAGGCAGTAAGGCAGGAAAAGTCCCAAACTGAGGAAACACTAGCACGAACAGTAAAAGAAGGTGACAAGACTTTCTATAGATACATTAGTGAAAGGAGAAAGTCCAGAGGGGTATGCTAAGCTTAATGGAGAAAAGGGGCATGTGAGGAGGAGGAGGCCCTGTAAAGGCATCTATCCTAAATAGATACTTTGCCTCAGTATTTACTGAAGAGAAGGTAGGGCAGGGGCCCACAGCTCAGCATCATGGACACAGGGGAGGGAGGTGAGCACTACTCCTTCACAAAAGAAAGGGTCCTACAAGAGCTTGCTAGTTTCAGGGTGGATAAGGCAATGGGACCTGATGGCATACATCCCAGGGTACTTAAGGAGCTAAAGAAGGAACTAGCAGAGCCATTAGCAGAATTGTTTAGTGAGTCTCTGAGCACAGGAGAGGTCCCAGAAGACTGGAGAAGGGCTCATGTGATCCCACTCCACTAGAGTGGTAGCAGGGAGGAGGCAGGGAACTACAGACAGGGTCAGTCTTACCTCAGTAGTGGGCAAGATTATGGAGGCACTCCTTAGGAAAGGATAGTGCAACACCTGGAATCCATAGGGCACAGGATCCAAGACAGCATGGGTTTACAAAGGAAGGTCCTGTCAAACTAATCTCACAGATTTCTTTGACTGGGTAACCAGAGTGGTAGGACCAAGGGGAGCAGTTGATGTCGCCTACCTTGACTTCAGCAAAGCTTTTGACACCGTTCCACATAGAATATTGATAAATAAGCTAGGTAGGGCCTGGTGGGTCAGAGTTGGTCAACTGGTGGCAAACTGGTTGACTGGCAGAAAACAGAGAGTGGTAGTAAATGGTATACAGTCAGAAGAGATGCAAGTCACAGTGGGTACCCTCAGGGATCAGTCCTGGGGCCAGTCCTATTCAACATCTTCATTAGTGACCAAGAGATGGACTAGAGGGTAAGGCTTGTCTGTTTGGTGGATGACACCAAGATCTGCAACAGAGTAGAAGATCCAGATGGGGTGGGCAGAATGAGAAGAGATCTGGGATAAACTAGCAGAATGGTCAGAAGAGTGGCAACTGGGATTTAATGCAAAGAAGTGCAAAATCATGCACATAGGGAAGAGAAACCCACAAGCCACTTATAGGCTGGGAGGAGTTGCTAGCAGTCACAAAGGAAGAAAGAGACTTGGGCATCATCATCACTGATGACCCAAAATCATCAAAGCAGACCTCTAAAGCAGTAGGTAAGGCTAGGGGGTGTTAGGGTGTATTAGTAGAGGTATCACAAGTCATAAGAGGGAGGTAATAATCCCTCTGTACAAGACATTGGTTAGGCCCCATCTGGAGTATCTCGTGCAGTATTGGAGCCACACCTTCACAAGGACATTAACCAAATTGGAGGCTAGTCAGAGAAGGGCAACCAAAATGGTGCAGGGACTGCATCAGAAGACATATGAGGACAGATTAACGGAGCTCAATATGTATACCCTTGAGCAAAGGAGGAGAGAGGTGATATGATCGAGACATTTAAACACCTTAAGGGCATAAACAAGGTGAAAGAGTCTAACATGTTTAAATATAAGAAAAATAGCAGGACAAGAGGACACAGCATGAGATTAGAGGGAGGTCGATTAAGGGGAATGTGAGGAAATTCTTTTTCACAGAAAGGGTGGTAGATGCATGGAATGAGCTTACCACAAGTGAGTGGCTATAGAATACAGTGCAGGGCTTCAAACAGGCATGGGATAGGCATAAGGAGCAATACAAATGACTATAAATAGATAGGTCACTGACAGGACAAAGGCGATGGCACATTTATAAGGTAGAAAAGAAATGGGCAGACTGGATGGGCCTTGCGGTCCTTATCTGCCTCAACTTCTATGTTTCTATGTTTCTATGTTTCTGCACCCTGTACACACGGTCCTCATCAGGTTCAATTTTTTGCAGCTCCTCTGCGTAAAAAGTACCTTAATGTCTTCCCCTGATAGTCTTTTCAGCTTATAGGTGGGCCTCTGTGTCTTTAAGACCTCCTTCACAATAAATATCTCATCTGTGTATGTCTGTTCATATCCCTTTTCAAACACCCTTTAGCTTAGATAGTCTCACGTGATCATCTTTCTGAAGTACCTTTGTTTTTGCCAAGAACAGAATTACAGTATAGGATCTTCCATACACCCAGGGCATTGGAAGGGTTAACATCCACAGGTCTGTGTTTAATGCTTCTATGATAAGTATATGGTTATAGCTGTGCACCAGGTCTGACAACACATCTGTATATTTCCAAGTATTCTGGGCTGTAAAAAGCAGCCACATGCGTGACTTCAGTGTCCTATTAAATCTTTCTACAATGCTGGCCTTAACTTCATTATTAGTCACAAAATGATGTATTTTATTTTGTTTTAATAGGTTCTTTAAGAAGCATTTAGAAACTCTTTACCCTGATCAGTCTGCAACTTCTGAGGTGTGCGTCCACTTTTAAAAATAGTTTTAAAGGCTTGCTTCACGGCCCTTGCCTGATTTGTCTCTTAAAGTCACTACCCAGGCATACTTGGACAGCACATCGATGCACGTCAGTATGTACTTAAACCCATTATTGTACTTTGCATATTGACTCATATCCACTAAATCAGCTTGCCATTGTCTGTCTATGTCAGAAACAATGACAGGATTTCTTACGTCGGACTCTGGTTGCTTTGTGTAATGAATAGGGCTCCTGCTTATGACCATTCTGCAACACCTTTCCTGGTGACTCTTTATCAAGTTTTTTGCAACCTTATACAGCTGAGTCACCCTGTTGAAACTACCCACTTTTTGCATTAAAATATATATTCTGGAACAGGTGATCATTCATCTCCTTTCGTCAACACCCCGACACATCTACTAGCTAGCAAAACTCTTGTCACCAGTAAAATAAAGTATGTGCTCTTTTTGTTCTTTTAAAAACACTATGACAACCACAAAGTGCAATGCATGATTATATTTTATTTATAAATACACACATCATAACAGTATTTGAATATTTACTTTATAATACATCAACTAATGCATATAGGTTCTACATACAAAAGGCATAACACATGGTAAGCATGCAACAGATTATATAATAATTTTGTTTTCTACTCTTCAATTTTTACACGCTTCACAATACCTGAAAACAGCAACTTTTGAGCTGCATGTTTTACATGCATTGGCATCGTCCACTTCACCCTTAGTGATGAGATATGCACAATACATACACATATGCCATACACCACTCAAAATAATAAGGCTGATTTTGAAGACATTCTGTTACATCAAAATGACATTCACCTTGCATACTGCTCTCGGTTACTGTTTTCCATTAGGTCAACATAGAATCTCCATACAAGGGGTGGCAACTCTTTAATCAGAGTCAGTGTGTTTTCTGCCAGTGAAGCAGCAGCATCTTCAGAGCAGACATTTAATGCAGGCTGCTTTCAAAAGTATATAGGTTCCTTTAAAATGTCCTATATCACACGGTTGCATTGTAGACATCAAGACTGTCTGGAATATTGGAAGCATGCCAGTACGTTCCATCTGAAAGTACATTATAATACACTATTTAGGAAAAGCATATGCTAAATCTGGTTTATGAAACACAACAAAAGTGATAAAAGAAGCAAAATTTATGATGTCAGACTCAGACCCCCCGTTCTGCAAACTAAACACTAAAAAGTCAACAGCAGTACAGATAAAACCACAAAAGTGTATTACATCATAAGGGTTATGCATAAACTCTATAGCAATTTTAAACATTGCTTCCTCAAGAGTAGCCCCCTCATCCTTAAAATAATCCACAGTTTCCTTTTAGGGTCCCCTCTGGGAGACCATCAAAAGACAACAGCATATCTCTAAAAGTACAGACGGTGCTTGTCCTGTAGGTAGATTTAAACCAGGTTGTTTAGCTTTGTGTCTGACTAGTTGGTAAATAAGCCTTTGGATGCACTGACAGGGTGTTTCCATCGTTGTATACTCTGGAAAAAACATACATTTAGCAAGTGGTAAAAGCCAGGGTAACAATATGAACAATATTAAAATGGTAACAAGTAGCAGTTTTTGGGGTGGGGTGTTTTTAACAATGAAAACAGTGTTCCTGAATTTCCTTATATCATTTTTAAAGGTCCTTTTTGACCAGTGGATTATTTCAGCAACGAGAAGCCAGGTTAACAACACCACAATATCACAAGGTTTTTCTGCTTTGTAGTACACACACACATATGGCTATAGCGACCATGATATAAAGTCCACAAAAGACATTCATCGCCTTCCATGAATATATCGGCAATCACTTTAACATTTTCTACAAGTGGTAACACAGATTCATTTATATATTTATCTGTATCCCCATACTTCTGGAAGGGCAAACATCATCAGTTCATAGGCTGCATGTATCTCACAAAGGCAAATGTCATATTGAGGTGAACCAAACAGTGATGGATGACAGTAATGGCTTAGGATCAGATACATAAACCTTTGATTCTCTGTACTTGCATTCCACATGATTATCTGTAAAATAAAATATGACACATTTTGGTACTGAAATGTTTCCATGTAGTAATTTGGGGAGGGTAGGGGCAGGTGTTGGGGTAATTTTTTTACAATATAAACAGTGTTCCTGAATTTCTTTTAGAAATTTTTAAAGGAGCCTTTGCTGACCAGGCGGCAGGCATCTTTTTAATTTCACGGTCTGTCTGCTGTAACATTTGCATAACTAACCACATGGGGTCATCAGATTTTCTCACATCATTTAAAACATGACTTATGGTTTCCGGGTACAATTGGTCATATTTAACCCCTGATGCTTCATGCGATTGCCAAGATCACGGGCATGAGCTGCCCTATGTATGACTTCAGAAACATTTCTGTATGCTTCTTTAGACCTTAAGTCATCAAGGACACATGAATGGTTTTCTGACTCGGATCATCTATCTCACACCCAGGACAGGAATCAACCAATTCACAATGTATTACCCTCTGTATCACTGAAGCAATTGCACCACGGATGGTATGATACATAATGTACTTACAATACATATCGTTGTCAGTTTTGGGGGGTTTACTAAGACCTGATTTTTCACATGAGGTCCCCTGTCTAATCTCAGTAGAAGAAGAGGGTTGTGTGGTGATCACAGCCTGTTCTGTGACATTTTGAAACATTCTATTGCTCTCTGTATTTCTAACATACTGGTTCTCACATCTCATTAACAACCACATTTGTATCTTTCACACAGCAAAGACAGTCGAGCAGTAGATTTGTGGAAAGTCGAGAATCCATGCTGTCCGAATATGACTGCTGCTCCACATAAATCCTTCAGTCTATTAAAGTAAACAAAAAACAGCATTGGTCCTCTGACTCATTATAGGTAAGATTTAGTTCTACTGCTAACTCATCTCCCTCAGTTATGCCATGTAACCACTCACATTTTTTTTATATGTTAAAATGCATTTACCTCATCAAGGCAACTCTTTTCTTCATTTTTCTCATCTTTCTCTTTCTTAGCCTGGGCCTGACTGCTTGTGGCTGCATTATCATCATCATCACCCTCTTGGTCAGAGTGCCCTCTTGGCTCTGTCTTGCATTTCTTTTTCACAACTTTCTCTGATGCTTTTTGGCAGTGTCTCACTGACCATCATCTCTGGCTCCCCTTCTTGTCCTCTCTGTTTTTGGTTTCATAGTAACTTCTTTTCTGCATCAGATTCACACCCAGCAACTCTTCAAGGTCTTGCAGTGGTGTCTCTTCAGAAGGACAGTCAGGTTTAGGATTTTCTGATTCACCAAACTGTTCAGCGAGTTTCTTTTTATGTCAGACACTCTTCCACTCAACAAGACTTGTGTGGGGCATTCGTTTTCACCCTCACATAGTACACATCGTTGGCTTGGTTGTGGGGCCCGACAGCTATCTTCTTGCTTGGCTTTTCATCTCCAGACTTTTCATTAGGTGGTGTGACAATCTGGCTTGTTACAGGAGGTTGAATTTTTCATTAGGTGGTATGACAATCTGACCTGTTAGAGGATGTTGAAATGAGAAGCGCCACATCTTCTTGCTTGATGTTTTTGATAATCTGCTCCAAGTCTCTAAAACAGAATCTGAGAACTCTCTCAAAAGCTGTGCCTTCTGGCTTCAAATGCAGGGTTTATAGCAGCTTAGCAAGATGGACTGCCCTTGGTAAAACCATCACCACACCCCATCATACTATACATGGTAACGTGTCAGAGGTACATCTGTTGTAGCCCCCACCCCCTTTTTCAAAACATTATAAATATCACACACATTTCATTTCAGCCTTCTCCTTGATACTACACAGAGCTGAGGGGGGTGAACTATAGGTATGTGTATTCCTTTTTTCTTATATAGTTTTATTCTTTCTAATTCATGACAAAAGTATAATTAGTTTTTAGCGATTGTTGCAATGCTATCCAGAGAAAACTGCTGAACCATCTTATTTACACAGAGGTCCCCCCGTTTTAGCTTATAAATGTTACATGCGTATACATAAAGCTATCCTTTTGATGCAAGTTTGACAGAGTCCTACAGATGCATGTTAAATAATTTTGTATACTGTTACAAAACAGAAAAAGGGTACTCACACAGGCAGATGAATTCCCTAGGGTGGGGTCTCCACACAGATCTGTGACATCTGCACGATCAGGTTCCCTCCTAGATACTTCTTTCTGAAAATATCCTAATCAAAAAACACACACATGCCCCCTGCAGTTATACAATAGGCCTACAGGGGTCACACACCACTACATAAACACTAACTGATTTTTGGGGTGGGAGGAGCACGGTGATGAAGAGGGGACAGGGGTTTGAGCCAGGATGGTGGGGGTGCAGGAGAAAGGAGGGGACGCAGGAGTTCAACCTAGCATGGTGGGGCTCGGGTTCGAGACAGGATGGTCTGGCAGGGGCTCGAGGAGTGTACGAGAATGAGGGGTGGGGGCAGGGGTTCGAGCCAGGATGGTGGGAGTGCAGGAGACAGGAGGGGATGCAGGAGTTCAACCTAGCATGGTGGGACTCGGGTTGAGACAGGATGGTCTGGCAGGGCTCAGGAGTGTGTGCGAGGAGGGGCGTGGGCGGCTTACAAATGGTGCTGTTGGGTCATTTCCTGCACAAGGGTGGGGCACTGGGGTTTGAGCATGTCATTTTGCAAAAGGCTGGACACGGGTTCTAATGTCGGCTTCCCGCGCAAGGGGCGGGCACGGGTTTGAGGTTGCATCACTTCCGCCAGAAGTGGCGGATAGCGATTTAGGGAGGGACTCCGTTTAACAAAGGCGATTCTGACTGGTCCGTTTAGGCCACGCCCACCTGTCAAATGACATGGCACACGCTGATTGGCTGAAATTTAACATTTGACGAGATATATGAACTTATACTACTAAGGTAAAAAGCCCTGTTCTCCGTTAAATTAGTGGTCACATCTTTTGCAACTAGAAAAGAGCTAGTGTTTATATTTCCATGTCTCTAATCACTCAAAAAGAGCAAAATCAAGAAAAAAAACACAGACAAATACAAGTACAATCAAGTGTTCAAAACCTTAAAAATCTTAAAACATCTCAGAGTATTTAATAATAAAGTCGCTCCGCCCATTCTCTTGGGTTTTTGTTTCCCAGGTGCATTATTTTGCACTTCTTTGCATTGAATCTATGCTGCCATACTTTTGAATATTCCTCCAACCTTTCCAAGTCCCTTCTCATTCTTTCTATTTTGTGTGAGAAAGAGAGAGGGAGAGAGAGAGAGAGAGAGAGAATCAGTACCTTTATAGTTGAGGACTGCTTACCCATTTTTCAAAGTAGCAAACAGTGAAGACAGAGACAATGCATTACTACTTTCCCATGACTCTCCTTAATGCAAACCCTGTCTAATACACTTCAGAGATCTCTAGATCCAGCGTTTCTCTCCTTGATTGACTATGCTGACTTCCTTTATAGTCAGTGCCCTGTCTCCTATCTTGCCAAATTAGATATGTTGAGAAGGCTTACCCCTTTCCATTCACCATTGCTCCCTTTACGCCACCATGGGGTGGTCTTACAATACAGAAGGAGCAGAAATGCCGCTCTCTGGACTTACAGAGCTATTTTATTTTATTTATTTATTGAAATTTTGGATAACAACTTTGAGAACAAGCTTATTTCATAGGTTCCACACTATTGCCAAACAACTTCCACCATACATCATTGATTGTCTTCCATTAAGTGTACTAGGGAACTATGCAATGGGAAGTTACTCCTGTATTTCCTTAAAGGTACCTAATCTCAAAACTCACTTTGGAAGAGTGGTCATAAGTTAAGCACTGCCATCTCTATGGAACAGTCTTCAAAAAATGTTGAAGCTCAGTATTTTTGTCACTCTACCCACCTTCAAGTCACCATATACCTTTTCTGTTAAATAAAACTGTGTCTGCTTTCCTTGGTCCTAGGCAGCCTAAACAATCTAATGTGCTCCTGATGGTGCCTGCCTCCCTCTCTTGCCTGGCCTAACGGTCCACTCTCTCTGCAACACCATATGGACATTGTTGCATTGGCCTGCTCTCTATCAAGGCTATCTCTCACCATAACTCTGCAACCTACCTTTTAGCTCATGTGTCATTCTGGTTGTCTCTGGTCAACCTTTCCACACCTGCCCATTGTCCTCCTGGCCTTCCACCTTCCCCACCGGTACCCCCTTCAACTCCCCCACCTCCTCTGCACTCCCCCATTCTCCCTTCCTAATCCAATCTCATGGGCAGCTCTGTCTCACAGTACGGTATATGTAACACAGCTTACAAATTGCTTCCCACAAATAGCTTCTCCTCACTTTTGGTATTAGTATCCTGACAGCATGTAAATATTGAACCACTGCCCTTAAAATGTGTCATCATTTGTACCTCTATTCATTTTTCAACGCTATCATTGTAAAGCTTCATACTAATGTTTCATTTTGTGTTGTTATATATAGTATATCCTGTCTGTGATCTAACTAGGTCCATCTTGTAAATGAGTTGGCCTCAATGATGATTGCCTGGATAAAGATTTTTGATTGATTGATTGATTGATTGATTGGGATCCTCAAAATCACTTAATCCACTCCATCCATATGCTAAGCTCAAGAGGCTGTTCCATTTTTACATTAGCTATGGGGGTCTCCAAGTAAACTTTAATCTGAAATGCAGAGAAACAAAGAATCACTCTTCAGAGCACAGTGCATTTTACTTTCAATCTAAAGCACAGCCTTCTGAATCCAGGCAATGTTCTAATAGCTTTTATAGGAATATATAGTGCATTTCAGCACATACAGTGCACACTGGTTTTCCAGTTTCCAAATCCATCATTCCAACCACATTCTCCACATGGTATATCATTCTGTTCCCAAACCCATGCCCCAAATTGTGGAATTCTTGTGATGTCTCATAAAATGGGATTCTTTGGGGGTCCTTTGACACCATTGCACTGATCCACTTAGTAGACTCATAAACAAGCTGGTCAGCCTAGCACTGGGACCAAAAGTGGTAAACTGGTTAAAATTAATTGGTTAGAGGACAGGAGACAGAGGGTGGTGGTAAACAGATTTCACTCCAAGGAAGGGAAGGTGACCAGCAGGGTGCCACGTGAGTCACTACTGGGACCAGTCCACTTTAATGTCTTTATTAGTGACACTGCAGAGGGGCTAAAAGGGAAGGCATGCCTTTTTGCTAATGACACTAAAATCTGCAATAGGGTTGACACTCTGGGGGTGGTGGAAAATATTATTAGAGATCTAAGAAAGCTAGAGGGGTGGTCAAGAGTGTGACAGGTATGTCTTAATGTGAAGAGGTGCAAAATCATGCACTTGGTGCAATGAAACCCAGGGGCAAAATACAGAATGCGGGATTTAGTATTAGTGAACAGCAAACAGAAAAGAGTCCTTAGGGTAATCATATCTGATGACCTAAAGTTGGCCAGACAGTGTGACAAATCAGTGAGAAGAGTTAGTGGGATGCTAGGGTGCATAAGGAGGGATATCACTAGCAGAAAAAGAGAGGTGGTGTTACTGCTGTATAGATCACTGGTGAGACTTCACCTGGAGTAGTTTTCAGTTCTAGAGATCACATCTCTGGAAGGAAATAGACAGAGTAGAGATGGTCCAGAGGAGGGCAACTAAAATGGCACAGGGTCTGCACCAAAAGCACTATGAGGAGAGACCAAAGCACCACAATATGTACACCCTGGAGGAAAGTAGGGAGGGGGGGTATGACAGATTCTTTCAAATAGCTCACGGGTATAACTAATGTTCAAGGAGGGAAGAATTTTTTCAGAAAAAATATTCTCAAGAACAAGGTGACATGCAATGAAGCTGAAGGGGGTAGACTCAGGGGAGATGTAAAGAAGTAATTCTTCACAGAAGGATTGGTAGATGCCTGAAACAGCCTCTCATTGGAAGTGGTGGAGGCAAAAATGGTAACAGGATTCAAAAATGCATGGGACAGGCATAAGGGAATCTTAATGGTAATTAATGGGGGTAAAGCTGGAGATCAAGTAGGGTCTGTGAGTTACAGTAGCTAGAGAAAATGTGCAGACTAGGTGGGCTGAGTGGTCCTTATCTGCTGACAAATTCCACGTTTCTATTAATACTCTTGTGTATTACAAAATACAGTAAATCTGCTTGCCTTCCACATATTTGGTTTACAAATATTGGTTGTAATAATATAAACCTAATCATTCTGCTTTTATTATAGGCCATTCAGTTGATCTTATAAGCATAATGACAGGGTTTACATTTCCCCTAAGCTTGTTGCAGCTTTATTCAACTGTACTTCATGGCATGTAAGGTAATTGTGACAGACAAGAAACTCCCAGAATCTCCCCTGCCCTCTATGTGGCAATGAATAGGCTGTAGTTTGGAGGAGCTTATTCAAAAAAAAAAAAAAGGTCATCCAATATATAGATAACAAAGAAAGCAACAAAGGCTTTAATATTTATTTTAGTTGGCACCTGTTTTTTCATAAACATTGTCATCAACTCCACAGAACGTCCAATGCTTGATAGCTAGACACCACTTCCTCATAGAACAGTGGTAATAAATGTTTCTTAACACTCTGCATAACAAGTCAAACAAAACTATCATTAGAAATTAATCTTCTAAGCAAAGTTACATGTATTTAATAATTATTTGACTTCCACATAATTAGCAACAGCAGAAAAGAACGTATTCATTCTTAGGCAGAACAACCACAAGTAGCTCCTATCATTTTCAAAAATATATTTTATGATATGTTTTAGTACTTGAAATTATAGTTTGAAAGCTGAAACATTTGAACTTTTAGGCACAGAAACTTAAGGTTTTATTTTCTAAATAAAAGCTTTGAGTCAAATTAACATGAATAGATCCTAACAATACAGTTCTCATGAGTAACTACATTCTATAGAGGTTGATATAATACATTGCTAGAAATAATAGGACCTTAAAAATATAGTGAATAATTTTATGTTTTTATATATCGATACTTGGTAGTTGAAGCAATATCTTATATTAACATGTCAACTTACAGTAACTAACTGCAAACTTTAATGTAAAAAATAAGTTTCTAACCCTGAGTGTTACAAAGTTATCCCAGTTTAAAGAAATTATCTTTTGAATAATCCAACGCTGGTACCATTGGGGCAAAACAGGTTTTTTTGTTTGTTTGTTTTTTTAAAGCACTATTAAGAATTATCTGTTTTGACTCTGATTGTACATGTCATCATTCTAAACTAAATGATGGCTTAAAAAATTATATATATTTTTCATTTTTAGTAAATTTTGGTAATATTTCACATTTTTTAATTATGAAAGGTGTAGTTTAAAACTTAATTTTCATTCATCTTATGCTCTTTATCATATTGCAACCATTTCAGTCACACCTTTAGCAGTACATATTCTTCCAAAAGCATGGGAAGATAACCATTAGCCAACTGACTGAGACAGATGCCTCATTTTGTTAATGTAATTATTAATATTCCCCCTCATAGCTAAATGCTACAGTGGTAAACATTGCAATCTCTTGGCAAAGCCACATTTAAATGAATGCAGCTTTTCTGATTAGGATGATATTGGGCACCTCGGTAGCATGCAACAGTTGTTCATGGCTATGGCTCCAGCTGTACACTCTCACCATGAAGCCTCTCTCTTTTAATGGCTAGTTAGTATGTACAGTACACAGCTATCATGTTATCTGCTTTTAGACATCAAAATAAAACTAATGCATTCTTGACATATTATATGTTATACTGTCATGACTTAATGCAGAAAGAAACCATGTACTATACCTCAATGCAGATGTTTACTTCCTTTCTACATCTGCACCATCAGTCTATACCTTTATCTGCAAAAGATTCACAAACCAGACTCATACTCTACATGCTTTCAAACTCTACATAGTCCATATATTTCTTAAAACAAGCATAACTCTTTCATGCATCTCATAGAACAGTACTCATGTCCTACCTTAAGAGATGCTACAGCTTTCCCAGCTCACTCCATCTCCAAATTTCATGATGTGTGTCAACATACACCAGTATAAAACATGCTAGAATATAAAGGGTTATTGGTTGAAGTACACAACTTAGTGTAAATTATAATGTAATTCATCTAAAACCCTGTTTTACAGATTAGTACTACTAATTTATTCACACCACATACTGTAGATTATAATGTAATTCATCTAACATCTTGTTTTACAAAGTAGTACTACTAAAATATTTGTATTATTAGGTTGCAAGTGGAGATGTAGTGAAGATTTACAGAGGACAGAACATTATTTCAAATTAGCAGCTGTTTATAATGTTCCTATTTTCAGGAATCATATTCTTATCCATAAATGGTCCATATGTAACTGCACCTACATAAAAAGCAGTTTGAAAAACTGTATTTTGCATTATTTCATTTTTATGGACAGCATTCTGTTACTGTTCTCTTCATGGAACCAGTGATCTGGAATTTTAACTATGTCACAGTTTGACAACAGAACTCTAAGCATGGTTCTGATAGGACAATAGCTCATGTTTAGCATCCTGTACACAAATCGCGAGATAGTAAACACTCCAAATTACTAGTTCCGCTAAGAGAACTGTAACAGAATGCTGTCCATAAAAAAGGAAACAATTGAAAACACGGTTTTTCATATCGGTGCTTATTCACTTACATTTAAGCATGGATCATTTGGAAGTGTGATTTTCATTTCTGCAAATAGGAACATTACTAACTGCTGCCACTTAGCACACAATTCCTGTCCCCTTTAATTCACTTGTGAAGCTGGTGCAAAGTCAGGAACTTTACACCAATGAAAGCTACAAAATTCCTGATGGCCTGTGCCAACTTCCTTGATCCATTTTTTAAAGACCCCAAAGTCTTTAACTGCCCCCACCCACTGTGTTGTATGTAACCACCCATCCCATCTCCCTTATACTTTTCATAATTAATCCCCTTCCAATCCCTTGACCAGCACCTGCCTCACTCCCTCACCATGGTGATTTTCTATATAACAACAGTATTGAGATTTTACCTTCCCCCAACTGCACAACAAAGTACAGTCTCCCCATTTCCTTACCCCGACTAGACCCAAATATGTTTTTACAAACATGATTTTTCTCAGTAATATTAAAAACAAAATCCCTACTGTACACCCATTTAACACTACTGGTAGGCATACCAGTGGCTTGATCAAATTTATTAATCATGAACTTTAACATTCTAATAAATTATGTTCACATGCAATCAGACACCCCAACTTGATGAATATTTATGGCATTCTAATGCTGTCCTTTTTTCTATCAAGAATATCATCTTGAGGTTCATCTGATAATATTACAAATACACAAACAAACAAAAAAAAAAACAGAAGTGCACAGTATAAACTAAAATTGCAGTGGTCCTATCTGAATCCCCCAATGCACTGTTACTATTTCTAGGAATGAACTGGTGCCACAGATAAACACAGATGCAAAAAAAGAAAGTAATGGATATTGCAAATCAGTCAATGTTTCTGGATCAAATTGTAATGTTCTATGTATAAATCTCAAGATTAAAAACATTCTGTAGAATATATATATATATATATATATATATATATATATATATATATAGATAGATAGATAGATAGATAGATATACACATATAGTAAACATACATACAGAGAATATCATAATCATTTTACTTGATATAGTACTATAGTTATATTTTTCTAAAAACTTGTATTAATGCCCCTGTGTTATGTTCTACAGCATTCATAACAGATAAACTGTGAAAAACAAATGACCATTTATGGCTTCTTCTGTTTCAAAATTGTTTCCATTAATAACTAAGCAATCCATTTTTCTAATTATTTATGGAAGAAATCAAAAATAGACCAATATGTGCTATACAGTGATTAATGATTCATTTTTATAATGACAATCTGGTTTATCATACCTCTTCTTGACATGACTGGGAAGTAGCCAACTAATATGTCCAACCTGAATTTGCACAGTGCATATCTGTGCATTTTATATTCACCCATTATCAGGTATCTTTCTGTAACTGGATTTTCCTTAAAGCAGCAGTGCAATGAAAAAAGTTTTTTTTTTCCCAAAAAAGCCAGTTCCAGCTACAATTAAGACAAATATTAGCATACCTGTTAAATATACTTGTCTAGGTACCTCCCCTGCAGCACACAATGAGTCTTCTTTCATTGTTTCCAATCCTAACCCTTGCCAGGTCTGCAATTCTCTTTCTATACAAAATGTAGCTGCCATCTTTTTTTCATGAGAAAAAATAAAACAAAACAAAATTAAAGTATTTACAAAATACTCAAGAATTGGTGGAATTAGAAAATTGTGCCACCAAATAAAACTGGAAAATGCCTGGAATCTTTTATAGGGAAAAATAAGGTAGGGTTACATTTTTGGCACAATTTTGTTGCACTGTTACATGAAATTTACTATATACTGTATTTTGTTATATGATGTATTTTTTCAAGCTCATTTTGTACTGAGCTATCTGTTCATCCTTGTAATTATGTGTATTACACATTTCATTGGCCCAGTTTCTGGCATTCCATTCACGTGCAGTATTGAGCTTACTCTCCTAAACCAGCATGTCTGCAATATTTTTGTTATTATTTCTTGCCAGCAGAAATTTTGCAGTCTATTGCCTTTCAGTTTTACAGTGCTATTCCAACATCTTCCTGTATCTTTAAAAATGTTTATTTTTATTGGGATTAATCTTGATTTCAATCGGATAAATGCAGATGGAGTATCTCCTGGCAAATTCATTAAAAACTTAATGAAGATATTTTGAATTACTTCCGTATCTCTTGTTAAAAACTTAATGAAGATATTTTGAATTACTTCAGTATCTCTTGACTTTTTTTCTAGACCCTGTACATCACTCCCATACAACATTTGACTTCTGAGTTATGAAAGATACAGGTTATAAAGCAGCAAAGAAGTTCCCCACAGATTTGTTGACAGTGTGGCTAATTCCAAGGTAGGTTTTGCTGCTGTTCTTTCTAAGATACTAGATATAATCTTCCACGGGTGTCTATTATCAAAAACTACCCCCAAATAACAGAAATTGCTAATTTCCAAGAACTCCTTATTATGTACAGAGAAACAATTTGCGACTGTTTTAGTAAAAGTTAATTTTTTTGTTTTGTTAAAGCTCAGCTCCAGTTCAGTTTTGCTTAAATGACTCATGATAGCATTTCGACTTCTTGTTAACCCCAAGAGTGTTTAAGAAAGTAAAACTATATGTGTGTGCATACAAATAGTCACTTCCTGGCTGGTAATGCAAGGCACAAACATATCAAATAGATTGATTTCTGTTATTAAAGATTCCAAGTAAAGATTAAGACACCTACTGAAGAATAACTCCTGTGACTGTACTTTCCAATTACTCCACCCCCCCCCCGTATTTCTGACCATGGACTATCTCATTTTTGGGCCATCTCACCATCCCCTCACTATTTTCTGATTACTACTACTCCAAACTGTCCCTGACTTGCCCTGCAATCCCCTGCACCCTCCCCTCTCCACCCAAATAGTCATCCTCCCCCACTCTCCTTTCTGGTTAGCTGCTTTCTGATTTTTACCTGACAATGCCACCTTGGCTGCTTCCTGAATTATCCTAATGTTAAAACCTCTCTTTTTCCTATTTACAATGTATTATGTCTATGTTTACTCCCCTAGTAAGATAGTCCTACACCCACATTGTATGTATACCCCCCCTCTATGACGTGGAACTTTTGTAAAAGAGCGGTCTCCTTCTCAAAGGTATTGTATTCCAAGATTGAAAGAAATGAGTAAAAAATAAATTAATTAATTAATCAAAAGGGGTGTAAGGAGGCACCTCTATATATGTTCCCTCCTAATATGGATAGGATCTCTTAGCTGGTCATTCTGTGTATATCTTATCCTAGTTTGTGTCTCACTATGTAATAGTTGTACAACAGACAGTAATCTTCCATCTGTTCCCATATCATTTAAGGACTGCCATAATAATGATCTCATAATACTGTGCAAGGCATCTTTTATATCCCCAAAAAACAACATATTGTATATGTCAACCCTTTTTCTAACATAAACTTCTTGAGTATTGTCAGGTAATGCCTAGGCTTCATTGAGGCAGCAGGCAACATACACCATGTCCCACTAAATGCTTCTTAAGGGCACTTGCCCTAAGCTTCCATCAGATGCTCATTCATTTATGGTGGCCACATAGCTGCTGGCTCCTGTCTACCCTCCCTGTCTTTCTTACCTTGCCATGTGGTTGCTGCCTGGGGCATCCTTCTCCTTCTCCTTGCTGCTCTGGCTGGCCTTGCTTTCCTGCCACATGTCTCTGTGGCTACTTTGGTGTTCTCCATCAAGGTGCCTACTTGCCTCACTTTCTGCCTTGCTGTGGCAATGGCTACACTCACTATGACCCACCACTTCCTGGTTCATGTCTCCCAAGCTCCTTTGCCTGATTTCAGTGCCTGAGCTGGGGTGGCCTTCCTGACTGCCAGCTCATCCAGCTGCTGCTGCTTCATCTATCATTCACTTCCTGTCCCATCAAGGGGTGATGGCTGTGGATGGCACCTCTACCCATGTGTTTGTTCCCTCCCCCCACTGTCTCAGTGGACTGCTTGTGTACTGCCCCATGCCTGTAACCTGGGCCATCTTCCCTGCTGCCTGCCTCTGGGCCCCTACAGTTGTGTCTGTGGCTGTGCTTCATTTCCTGCTTTTGTTTAGGGCTTCCTGCTACCCTTCAGCTTATATTTTCACCCTGCCTCACTCCTCATGGGCATTGTACTCTGCTGTAGGCCAGTTCACATCAGACATTTCTCAAGCCTGCACTGTGCTGCTTCATAGCTCAACCAATCCACCCAGGCTGCTGTTCTGTCCTCTCCTTTGGGCTTATTTTTGCCTTTACCATTTACCATTCCTACTGAACTAACTACTTTTAGACAAATGCCTCACCAACCATCATTGGGCACATTCCTTCCAATAACTGGGCATATATCCATTCTCAGATACTCAGGGGTTAGCTATGCTTTCACATCTCTGACTTTGTACTGCAACATTTAATATGCTTTCACCCTCTATGGCTTTATGCTGCAACACTCAGTATGCTTTCACCTGATTGGTTTCATGCTGTGCCATCTGACCTGCTCACAGGATAAGCTTCCTATATCAATGAGTCCCACCAGGAACAGTCTTGGACTGCCAGGCCTGAATTAGCTTTTACAGTCTTCTTTTCCATGTGGCATTCCTATCCCAATATTTCTTGGCATAGCAATAGCTATGTACCCAGATGGCAAGCCTTTGGATCCTCTGTGGTGGAAGACCTTCTGTTGGAAGAAGAAGCTCACATCTTCCTAGTATGCAGCAGTTCTGCAGACCTGACTGGTGCCTGAATTGATAATGGTTCATTCAACACCTGAAGGGATGGTGGCCTGAAATCTAACAGAAGGTGGGTTAAGCAGTCCTTATCTTCCGTCAAATTCTGTGTTTCTATGTTTCCTCTGTGCTGATGGTCATAAAAGTAGTTAGATTCCTATGATTTAGTTAGGTTTCTTCTTCTGGATGGATTAAAACTTGGATGGTGACACTACTTCACTTGTCACTTTGCTTCATAGTGTTACCTCTTTTCTAAGCAGAAGACAATGTTGTGACAATGCTATTACATACCATAAGCTCTGATGTTTGGCTCCTTCTCTGAAGTACTTTTACCCAAATAACTGCATCTTGTGGCACCTATAGTGGTGAAACCATTCACAAGTTGGTTCCTGTGCCTCTGGTTCCCTGAAAGAATGGTAGTTTCTGAGGAACAGAAAGCACAAAAGGCCACATACTCCACAAGCTACTCAAGCTTGAAATCCATACATTGCACAGGCACAACATTCTAGTAACCACTGCACTACTGACTAAATACATAGATGCCGGCCGGAGCAGTCAATTATCAGTCAATTTCTGGGGTTCAATAGGGAAACAGGCCACACATGTCATGCCCCCACTGAGAACATCTTAAGAAAGCATGACCCAAGCATTCTCTGAATGCCTGCTCATTTGATCCCTCCATCTTCCTCCTCCTCTCTCTCTCCTGGCAGCTTTCCTGTCTCCTTTTGGGCTCCTTCCCTTAGGTACCTTTAGCCAAAGAACTGCATTATGTGGCCCGTCTATGAGTGGAACCCTTCTAAAGTAGGTTCATGTGCCTGCAGTAACCCAAAATGGTGGCAGTTCCCAAGGAATAAGGAGTACAAAAGGTGCTGTACACCACCGTCTACTCAAGCTTGCAATCCATATGTTGCAGAAGCAGAAAAGGTTCTAGGAACCACTGCACTGCCAACTCCATACATAGTGGTTTATTGAACCAGTGAATAAAATTTAACATAAAAAAAATCTTAAATTTTTCTAATTCCATTCTGGTATGTAGAGAGAAGGCGCTGCAAATAAATTTACTAACTTGGGGCAGGATATTAAAATGGTTTAGCAATGGTTTAATCACTAAACCTGCCATGCTGCAAGGCACAATTAGCACAGCACTAACCCATAAGTTCATGAGTGCTAAAGCATGCTGGCTGCCTATGCAAATGACATGAATGTGCCTTGCATACAAACCACATGACATGTTCAAAGGTTTGTTGAGGCACTAACCAGCTGTTAGTGTCATGCTACTTAGCATCTCTACAAACCTGGTCTAATCCACTTTCACAGTGGTTCCCCCTGCCAGCTGCACCAGTGCAGGACAGAACTACACATACTATGGAGGCACAACCACACACCCCATGCCCAGTAGTGTTATGATATCAGCTATGCTATACTGTCCATCAGCTAAGTATTGTAAATGATATAAGCTAGCAGTGGGGGCTATGTATTCCTTTACCATGCTGTCATTATAAGGAATGTGCATCCCATATAAGTGACAGACAGAACTCAGTAAGCATTTCAAAGGGACAACTGCAGTGTGCCATAGTTGCACCCTTTACACACTAACCAATTTCTATCCCTACCTAGTAGAATAAAGTTTCAAACCTGTCTTCTAACCAGAAAAGCACTGCTGGGCCTAACACCCCCTGCTCTAAAAAAACTATTTCCACCCTGTTGGCAACCAATACAACATAAGGAGCATGGCAAGGAACACCCTTGAACTGTATCTCCATAGAACTCAGCTGAGTAAGCACTCCTTTGCCCTCACTGATGGAGGTTGGTTAAACAAAGTGTCATAATCCCTCCAAAACCTCCCCAGGACTGATCAATTCAAAAGATTCCTGTGGTCTGCTCTAGCAGTTTACTGCAATGGTGATTGTTAATTATGTAGCTGTATTCTCACTGTACAATATACCTTACCTACTCTGTACACGGCGTGCTGCCAGGAATTTGTCTATTGACCAAACAGCTTTGCAATTCACATGGTGTTCATATTGTGTCTGTATCTAGAATGGATTTTCAAAATTCCACTGAAATTTGCTTGTTCAGTCTCTTTTAGCGCTTATTGCAACTTTATCAATGATGTAGACCCTTTGTAAAAGAGCACCTGTGCTCAAAGGTATTATCCTAATCTTTCAGTAAATAGAGTAGTTATTGACAAGGATGTACTTTATATGTCACACAGCATGCCCCAGTAGCCTAGAGCACCTCTCCTTACACCCAGTAAAATGTATCTGCTAGTAGTGTTCTGTTTGTAATACTGCCCAATATTGTGTATCAAATACCAATATAATGTGGTAGTCCAGTTGACCCCCTACCCCAGATCCCCATGCATATACAATGGTAATCCCTTGCCATGGCCCAGAGACAGTGGCTGGCACTTACCCGCCACTTACCACCACTGCAGGCCACTGTCTTCTGCACACTGCAGTGATATAAATAAAGTCCAAAACTGTCTGCGTAGCACATGTGTGTTGACTAAGGTATTCAGGAAATATACTGTTTTCATACTATATGCAGGCGTGGTATAGATCTGGTTATCCATGATATCATCACCTCATGACCACATAAGTGTGCCACCTGAACACTCACCTGATATATGATTATTCTGATGTGTTTTAGAACTTAAACCCTGGCGTGATTAAATTATACTGAATTAAATCTATAAGCGTTTATTCATTTTATCCAAACATACAGTGTTTCCCAGTGTTAGGTCCCCTCATGTCTAGTCATGTAAGTCAGTATATTGAGTGAAGAACCACTAAAAATAGATATGGCCATCACATTCTACTAGGACTGTGTGGAATATTCACATTCTGACCAAACCATATTTTGTGGAATTTTGGAAAATGACACTTAATTTTGCCAAATTCCAGTGGTGAAAGAATTCATAGTTTTCAAAAGGGGATTTTTTTTTTATGGATTAGTATCCTGTAGTGTAGACAAACTGCTAATTTATTTTCTGCAATCCCCAAAATGTTATTCTGCAGTTGGTGTAGTCCTTGGAAAATTATACTATGGTTTACATAGAAATGCTTCTCAGAATTCTGCAGCATTCAAAAATAAATTTTAAAAAGCAATGCAGAAGAAGAATATCCCTTTCACATGCATTCCACCAGCAGAATTCTGCATTCCACAAAATGCTGCTTTGTTTTGCCTGTCTTCTTGCAATTCTTCAGCTGTCTACTGCAGCCTGCAGGCTGAAGAACTTGCAAAGACACATACATGTGCAACACTTTTTCTGTACGTCACCTGCTGACTCTTTTATAACCCTTCAGACTAGGATGCATATTTAAAGCATTTAAAAACAGTGAGTCCATGTAATGCTAAACATTATGTCTAGTTTTGATTGAGGACATCATGGCAGTAGTATCAGGATTAATGGTTGGCGAAGTGGCCTCAATTCACTCCATGGAGCGATTTGCGGCGTGAAGGTGGATTCGCAAAGTGCTCCACAGTGCAAAGCGGAGTACTTCGTGTCATAATAGGTAACGTGAAGTCCATTGAAAACAATGACTTTGCATTATTCCACTTTCTCCAAACCACTACTCCACAAATTTTAAGGCAAAGTACATTGAAAACAATGTACTTCACCTCACTTCGCCTTGCTTTAAGCTCCAAAGGTGAATTTTGCAGTGATTCATGGGATTTCAGGTTACATGGGCTGTAGATTGTTCTGTACAGCCTCAGTTCAGAGTAATGTGTGTAGGAAACTGTTGAAGACAGTCTGCTGTGAGAGCTCTCTGCAATTCAAACCTTCTAAAACTGTTAAAAAAGCCTTTTTGAGTCTTTTTTTTTTGCTGAAACTTTAGTCCATCGATTGTAAGAAACCTTCTTGTGCTCATATCATCAAGCATTTATTTTTTGTGTTTGGATTTTGAATGTTAATGTACAATATTCAGTCTGTGTACTGAGAGACTGTGGAAGTATGCTTTGGGGGAGGGACGCATCTGTGGTGTACATAGACTTAAGTTGGAGAAATTCGGAGTTCTTTGTTTTTTGGTTATATTTTTCTTGTATAACTGACTATGTTAATGTACACAAAATAATATTTTCAGTAATTGTTGACATTTTTTTGCTGATTGTCTGTGTTGTGGACCTGGTGCAGCAGTGCATAATTTCAGGTTGCTTAAAATATGTTGTATATTGCTGAAGTTTTCAATTTGATATACATTATTTGTAGACAAAATGTGTGTGTGTGTGTGTGGTGTGTGACATCAAATAATACACCTTTTATTATGCCACAATGTAATTGCAGGTGTAGCAATGTGAACCTGCTATCCACTGCACCTGCGTGATTTTGTACTGCCATTGTGGTGTCTTTTCTTGGTTTTGCACTGCTGTAATCTGCAGTTAGTGCTCCCACCCCACCTGCAAAAGGTATTCTTTTCCAGATTGGATTGTTTGTGACTTGAGAGCACCACTGGTTAGTTAAGGTGTTGTTGAACTTGTTGTGACTTTGCATCTGTATCTCTTGTTGAAGCCACTGTTATTTTTTTGGCTTTACATGCAGTGTCCCCCTTTATCTGGCCCCCCACCCAGAGTGAATGTTCCAAAATCTAAATTTGTTTAGAATATTCTTTTTGATCCCCAAAATGCCCACTAAGAGACATGCAAGCAAAATGGTTTCTAGCCATGGCACTGCTGCCAGTGGTAAGATTGTCTGTGGGCATGGTAATACACAGTCACATAGTGCATTGCTGATGTGAGGAAAGATATTTCTCCTTCAATGTTTTTTACGGTGCAATCAGCAGCTTCACTTATAGTTGGAGGAGATGATGTTGTCCCAGCAGGAGGTGTTAGTGCAGTTGCTGGTGGAGGTATGAGTATTCCTGCCTTGAGTTCCAATTCTGACCAGTTTGCCATGTCCAAAAATATAGTGGAGTATGAAGCAGTGCCAGTGAGTGACAGTGTAGATGATGTCATACTCCCCAGTAACATCCCAGTAACTGAACATGAGGATTCTGATCATCATGTCAGTGATTGCACACAATGTGACATTTCTTCCACCATGGTCCAGGTCACGCATTTGCCATGCAGTGATTCACAGTGTGGTGAGAAAATTATGGGTGATGGTGGTGCTGATAACGATGAATCTGATGATGATGATGATGTTGCTGTGGGTGCAACATGTAGTCCACATGCCAGCATCCAAGCAGAAGATGTGGACGATGTTGATGAATATGATGATGATGTTAGTGAACCCTGTTGAGAACCAGAGAAAAAGGAATTCAAGGTGGCTGTGTTTGCGACTGTTTGCATTAATCCCCCCCCCCTTAAAAAGTTGTGATTTATCAGTTTTGATGATGGTGACCCCGTAATAATGATAGGAAGTCATGGCGGTCAGTTGCAGTCCAAGTGTGTCCTGCCTGAAAAATCATGTAGCACCCTCCCCCCCACTTCATGGCTTAAAAAAACAGAGTCCAATAAGCAGCTTCAGGGACATGTTAAAACTAGAGCATCACGATCTGTCGTTTGGGATTTTTTTGTGCAAGATACAAATGGTGAGTTGGTTGCAATCTGCCAGATTTGCCAGGTGTGTGTGAGTAGAGGTAAAAAGGGGAGCCATCTGGGCACAGGGGACAGCATACACATCTTAAGAACAGGCACATGGCACTGTGAACACAGCACAAGATGTCACCTAATGCCTGTACCACAGTGGGGTGTTCACCCTCGTCATCAACCATAATGAGCATGTTATCCCCTTCCATGACTGTAACATGAAATAGAAAATTAAATGTGTGCAGAAGTGATGAAAAAAGAGAAGAGGAGTACTACAGGCATGACGAAGTGGAGGAGCAGAATGATTTTGAAATCTTGTCCAGTGGTAGTAAGAGTAGCAGTATTGGTGGTGGTGGTGGTGGTGGTGGTGGTCAATGCAGTATGTCTAGTGCAAGTGGTATATCAACCCCTGTTGGTAAATCTGGGAAAATAACTGCATTTCTGGGTTTTTCATCACCTGTGCAACCACCTTCATCACAAGTCCACACTCCACCCCTGTGATTCATAAAGCAGAACCATTTGTCATCACACCCCATGCAAAACCTTTAAGTCAGCCTATGTTACAGAGTGTTTTTGTGCATAAGCTGAAGTACCCACCCATTCATACAGTGTCACGTGAACTTAATGCTGATGTAGCTGAAATGCTGGCAATTTATCTTTTGTCCTTCTCCTTTGTGGACAATTCTGGGTTCTGACAGTTTGCTGCATGTGCCTGTCCAAAATGGAAAGTTCCATCCAGGGCATACTTTTCGACCCATGCTGTCCCCAAGTTGTACTGTACTGTGTCCAACTCAGTAAGGCATGCCCTTCAACATTCCTCCTCTCCTTTCATCCATTTAAGTATGGATATGTGGACAAGTGGCAAAACAGCGTGGAGTACATATTTGTGTATAACTGCACACTGGGCGCAGGTGCCGGGGGTTGGTTGTGCTGTTGGTAGTGTGAATAATCAGTGTAGTAAGTTGGAGTGTTGTGATAGCAATCTTCCAAGAGTTTGACAGCATGCAACAATTGCTATGTGCAATGTGACCTGTTCACACACTGGTGAAAACATGTTGGACCTGGTACTGACTGAAATTGACAAGTGGCTTAACCCTCTGTCCCTGAGAGTTGAGTTCATAGCAAGTGACAATGGGTTAAATGTGATGAAATGCATCACGAATGGTGGCTTTTTTCGGGTTCCATACATGGCCCACTGTTTAAATCTTGTAGTGCAGGAGTTTCTGCAGCACCCTGATATAAAGGAAATGCTGACAGTTGCACTCCGTATCTGTTTTCACTTTTCACGCTCTGCAAAGGCTCATGACCAACTTCAGCAGCTGCAAATCCAAACCAGCCTCCCACAGCACCACTCGAAGCTGGAAGTTGTCACCCAGTGGAACTCCACTTTATACATGGCAGAGAGGTTGTATGAACAGTACAAAGCCATCTCAGAATATCTTGTCATGCACACTAACCAGGACAGTTCTGGGTCCTCCATGTCTATGATGACTGAACAGTGGCACCTCATGGACTCTAATACCAATCTTGAGGCCTTTATAACATGCCACGCAGGCAGTGAGTTTTAAGTCTGCCTCCATTAGCCAATCAATTCCATTGCTGCGGGTGCTGAACAGACATTGGTGAATGTACAGCATAACCTTGATGTTGCCAGAGACAGTGCTAGTAGTGTATTGCTGAAACACATGCTGACAGTATTTGACCAGAATCGTCACATCTTGAGCATTCAGCATAGTGACAACTTTGCAATAACAAAAATGCTGGACCCACAATACAAACATGGAATTGCCTCACTACTGGAGGGATGTCCTGAACAGGTAAAAACTGTCAGTGGGCAACTGGTGCACTTGGTTCATAGGGCACAGAAGTCACGTGACAAGGTCAGCAAACCTCAGCAACATAATCAGGCTGAAGGTGAACCTGGAGGAGTAGTGTCAAGCATATCCTATAAGGAAACGGGGACTGCAGTTCCAGGTGGTCTGTCATCAAAAGCGGTTGGTGTTAACCCACTTTGGGAGGCTTTGTCCCAAGTGGGGATTTATGACATAAATGATTCCGGAGAAGTGGATGATGCATCAAACACTGGACTTAGAGCAGCACAGCAAATGGTTGAGTCATATTTGTCTGAAAACAGGCATCTGTCAATCACTGATGACCCCTTTTATACGGGAGTGGAACGGTCAGTGAATGGCCTGAGCTGACTGCTATGACACTGAAGTACCTGACATGCCCACCCTCCAGTGTGAGTGTCAAGAGGGTATTCAGCTCAACAGGTGCAATAGCTCAGGATCATTGTAAAAATCTCTCTCCTGCAAATATGAGTTTACTGACATTCATAAAAGTGAATGAGAGGCACATACCAGCTCAGACTGCAACCTCAGTATTCGTACCCCGGGATAGTCATGGTTTTGCTGATGTTGTAGAAAGGGACCATCGTGGTGGCAGTGGCACCATGAAACGGCCTACCGTTGATGTAGATGATAACACAATGGAGAAATAATTTCCCAGTGGTCAGAATTCTGACATAGAATACTGCAAGGGCAGCTTTCTTTATGAGGATAATGATGAATGATGATGAGGTTAATGTTGGCAGTTTTTTTTTGCAATTACATTTTATTTTCCTATTTCAAACATATACAACAAGCGATGACAAAATACATTGTTCATATATAGACCCATACCATAAAAAATACCTGAACTGGCAATTTACACAAGAGCCCTGTAACTAACATACAAAATCTAAAATACAAATAAAAGACAAACCAACCCCCACCCCACCCATAGTTAGAGAACCCACAAGCACAGCTCCTGTAAACTAGAGGAATGAGTTGGGGAGACAAGTCCTCCTGTCTTGTCATCTGATAACCTTCTATAGATTACTTTTCTATGCATATTCATGACCATAATCGGGTAGATGTGACAAAGGGACAATGTTAATACCCAAATTTGGGTTTCAGCTCATTAAAAAAAAAGGTCAGATTTTTTTTGTAAACTAGCTCAAGAATTAGTGGCACTGGCTACACTTCTTTCTGTGTTTAGGGCAATTAAAAATTCTGACCACCATTTTAAAATAGATGAAACCTAGGGATCCTTCCAATGTCACAAAATTATAAGTTTGGTGACTATGGATACCATAGCTATCTGTACTTTCAGAGGAACTAAGGAAACCTTTGAATAATGCCCTAATAAGCAGATTTCCTCTGAGAAGTAGGCAGATATAGGCAAATATTCTTAAATGTGCCTTTTAACCAAGTCCCAGAAGCTGGAAATCTTAGGACAGGACCATAACTTGTGGTAAAGTGAAGCGGAAGGAGCATTACAATCAAGGCAGCCCAGGGAAGGAAATTTGCCCATTCTGTGTAATTTGTATGGTGCGAAGTATAAATTGCGAAGAACATTAAATTGGATGTTCTATAATCTATCCTTCTTAATCCACTTAAAATTATCTAACCAGATAGACTGCCATTGAGAATCTGCAAGTGAAGTACCTAAGTTGTTTTTTCAGTAATAAGCAACTGGAGCATATCTCTGCCATGAACTATTAACTAATGCTTTATTCATTTTGGAAACAGGCTTAGATTTTTTGACTAAATCCAAAAGGGAAAGTGAAAAAGATTACAAATGGTCCTCACAAGGGGGGTTCCCTAAGAAGCTTTGAAGGCAGTGATGATTGTGTGTCAGGTAAAACCTATGTTTTGAGGGGAGGTTCCAGTTTATCTGCATCTGAGATAGGGTGGGCATAGAAGTATTCTGAGAAAACCTTTTTACACTAATCGGTGATTGTATTGGCAATGCCTTATGGCTGATGGTTGTATTGCTTATTCTTAGATTAGGATTGCTAAAGAGGGGTTGAGAAATATCATTCCAAAAGCAAAGATGGTTACTGTTACAAAATAGGTGGAAGTCCCTGATGCTCCAACCAATGGGTGAATCTTGCAGCCGTGTAGGAACTGCCTTCCAGGGACAGTGTAAGAGGCCTTGTAAGGGTATCTGATCCCTCTTAGCCTGCTCCTGATCTAATTGCAGCCAGAAGGGCTTAAGGGAGGGGTCCATTTGAGAGAGGAATCAGTGCAAGACCCAATTGGCATGTATGGCTAAGTAATATAAATAAAAATTAGGTAACTGCAAACCTCCCTTCTGTCTTGAATCTGTTAGCTTCCAATAGGCTCTACGTGGGGGGTTATCATTCCATAAAATTCAGAGCAGAGCCAGTGAATCATTTTAAAGGTGGTTTAAGGGAGATAAATAGCCGAGTTATTCAAAGGGTAAAATCACCGATGTAGGATTGTCATCTTTAAGACATTAGTTCTACCCTAGAAGGTTAGAGGGAGTTTGTTCCATCATGCTAGGTCTTCTTTGATATCTTTTAGATGGGGGTCCAAGTTGAGGTCTGTTTACTTGTCAAACTCTTTTGTCAACTTTAAACCTAAAAAGGTTATAGAATTCTTCTCCCGCTGAAGACCTAATTCCTTGATCTGCCTCTTATCTACCATGACTGAGAGGGGTTAGACCACGGTTTTATTTTTGTTCAATTTGTATCCAGAAATGTCACCAAAATCAGAAATTATTTTTAGAGCTGAAGATAGGGAGTTCAACCCATTTGCTAAATGCAACAACATATCATCTGCAAAAAGTGAAATCTTGCACTCTTGTGAACCCACTCTAATCCCCTCAATTGACCTCTCCTACTTGAGAACCCTCGCCAGAGGTTTGAAGTATAAATTAAACAAATAAGAGGACATGGGGCAACCCTGTCTAGTACCATTTTTGAGGAGGAAAATGTCTGACAGGTGGTTGTTACATAGGATCCTCGCTGATGGACACTGATATAGGTTACTAATTCTATTGATAAAACTTTCTGGAAGGCCATAATGCTGGAATGTTGCAAACAGATATTGCCAGGCCACCCTAGCAAAGGCTTTCTCTGAATCCAAGGACACAAACATCGCTTGAAGATGAGAATCCCTGGATGCAGAGATCAGATGGCCCAATTTTCGAAAGTGATCAGGTGGTGTCCGACTGGAAACAAATCTGGCCTGTTCCACTCCGATCGGTGGAGTCCAGACTTTGCCTATTTTAGAGGCTAGAATTTTTGCATACATTTTAATGTCCATATTTATCAAGGAAATTGGTCTATAGTTACCTATCTGGGTGGGATCTTCCCCTGGTTTGGGGAGCAATACAATCCTAGTTTCAAATAAAGACGGGTCATCCACAGGGTGGGTATCCCAGTAAGTGAACAACTGATGGAGTAACAGAACTAACTGAGCTTTAAAAATCTTATAAAGGATCCTGTGTAACCATCAGGGGCAGGGGCTTTATCTGGTTTCAGCAAGTCTGTAGTGGCCACAATCTCCTCCTGTGTTACGGGTTCAGCTAAGAACAATTGGTCCTCACTTAGCAATCTAGGAAGTTGTGCTTTAAGTAGAAAAGTGGAGGTCAACTCTGAAGGAGAATCAGAGATCTGAAGTCAGGAGTAAAGATGTTGATAGAATTCCCTGAAATACATAAGCATCTCTTCAGGGTCAGAAACTAGGGAGCCTGTATGGGGGTTCTCAATGGCAGCTATCCATTTAGCAGCTGAACTCTGCTTTAACTGCCATGCAAGATTTTGCCAGCTTTTCTCCCATGGCCTATATAGATTGCTTTTACCTTGGAGGCTACCTGCTCTACTTTTTTCAAAAGGATACTAGCATACTGGGCTCTCATATGGACTAAGGCAAGGGTTTGATCAGTAGAAAGTTTATCCATTCCTTGAGACTCCAAAAGATGAAACTTATTCAAGCACTGATTAAGGTAAAATTGTTTCTTTTTTTTGATACCGTGGCAATTTGAATAAGCTCACCACACCATGTAGCTTTTAGTGCAGCCCATACCTTATCTACTACAGAGATGGAGTTAAGATTTTCCCTGATGGTGTCAGAAAGGTATGAGCAAAAACTAGAAATAAGTTGGTTGTCTCTTAATTTAGTGACCAAGAGTGAGGTCTAAATGAAGGATCTGGAATTTTTACATTGGCCAATATTAGAGCATGGTCTGAGATCACCCTAGCATGGATTTTGGAATCCTCAATTCCTGACCTTAAGTGTTGACTAATAAGGAAAAAATCTATACGTGAATAGCTCTTATGTAAAGGTGAAAAAAGGTATCATCTTTGGAAGAGGGATATAAAACTCTCCAAGGGTCTATTAGACCTAGGATGGACTTAAACTCTTGCAAAGCCTGCTGGGCTGTGGAAGGGCCACAGCCCATACAATGGGTTCTGTCCAGGTCATTTGCCTGTACCAGGTTCCAGTCACCCCCCAAAATAACTGGAAATTGGTGATAAGAGGCCAGAAGGGAGGCTAACCTAGTAAAGAAGGTGGGTGAGTCTTGGCTGAGGTCATATATAGACCCCAACAGGACCTCAAGGCTGCCTAGTTTCCCCAGTATTAGAACAAATCTGCCTTCAGGGTCACTATCTACCTGTGTAGCTGTAAAGGGGACCCCTTTTGCAATCAGAATAGCCATCCCCTATTGTGGGAATTAAAGCCTGCTCCAAATGCCTGGCTCACCCAATTCTTGTGTAAATGATTCATGTGATCTAACAGCAGGAGTGTCTCTTGCAAAAATACAGTTGAAGAATTATACCTATTAAGATGGTTAAGAATAACATATTTCTTTGAGTCATCCCTACCCCTCTTGATGTTCCAGGAAAGTAGTCTAATTAAATTGGCCGTGACTATGAGTAAAATGAGTCAGTGTATAAGGAGAACCTTGACCATGAAGTGCTTGCTTGCAACCCTCCCCCCCAAAAGGAAATTATATCCCAACAAATAAACTCCCCCTAACTTCAGAGTTGCTGAAGCAACTAACTATATACAGCACATTCCCCTTGGCCAGAAGCCTTCTCCTTTTACTATGGTCCACAATGCCCTTAAAGAGGGAGATGAGCCATAGTCTATCCACAGTAAAATAGGGGGAAAACATAATGTTATTGAGTCCCAGCTCCAACATTGCTGACTGGACAGAGGGGGGGATATAGGGGGGCACCCATAAAAAAACTGTCAGAGAGAAAGGATAGCCAACAGCATGTATCCCCAGTGACAAAGAAAAAGAGAAAAAAGACAAAAGAATAAAGCACCTAGCCTCCCCTGGGAGAAAAAAATGTTTTTTTCTATGCAGAGACCCTACTTTACTTAGTTGAAAACAGTAAACTGACTTTGTGAGAGCAGGCAGGTCTTATGCTAATACTAATAACAACAAAAATAATAATAAATTTGCTGACCCTGGATTAAAACCAGAATGGTGCCTAAAAAGAAAACAGACCAACGAGAAGAATAAAAAACCAAAAAGGAGCATTATTGCCTACCAATTAAGAAGTTACTGTTTTACTAGCTATTGTAATACCCACTTAAGAGTGGCATCTAGTGGCAAAAGGCAGCAATGGCAGTTAGACCAACCTTTCAGAAAACTGGGAAAAACACGGCAAATAAGGGAAAAAAAAGACGCAGGGTCTACTGAATCCATATTGAGGGAACTCTGTAGCTGTAAGAACGCTGCTCAACATAACTACTAATGCACCGTATCAATTATTCTAAACATAGAATCCCTGAACATATTCTGTTAAGGGATCTGCACTATCTAATAATGCTGTGCATAATAAAGGTGAAAAAAACAATTTAAGGAAAGGAGGAGGGGGTATTCTTGATTGAGCATTTTAAACTTTATACAGTCCAGTGGATGCTGCACAACAAAATAAACATGAGTCCCATCTAATTACAGTAGTCCAAAATCAAGTCTAGCTTGTATAAAGGAACAGACAGCAGCATTTCCCATAAAGCAGGTTTTAACCTAAACAGAATAAGAACCATGCAGTTTCACTTCGGGAATAAGTCCAGGAGAGCTTTCGTTAAAGCTTTCAATGCCTCTTTAGACAAATCAAATCTTTTAGCCCCCTTGGTTAGAGTGACGTCCACTCTGGCCAGATAAAGTAGTTGATGGCGGATCCCTGCTGCCCATAGCTTTGAAGTAATCGGACGAAAGGTAGCAAACATCTGCCTAGTTTTAAGGTCATGTCCTGCACAATCCTCCATTTTTTATCCTCCAAAAGGATGGCAGTGAGCTTTCTAGCTTCCTTTAAAATATATTCTCTGTCGAGGAAATTTAATAATTTAAATATGATCAGCCATGAAGGGTCAGAAGGAGGATGCTTGGGCCTAAGGGACCAATGTGCCCTTTCAATTATGCATTCCAGCCCATTAGAAGACTGCCCAATCAATTTTTGGAGGAACTGCTGGAGGAAGTGGATAGTATTCTGTCCCTCCTTGCCTTCAGGTAGGCCCAGCAAAAATAAATTATTCCTATGATTCTGGCCCTCTAGGTTATCTATACTGTCTTCCAGTTTAGAGACTGTGCATTTGAGGACTACCACTTCAGGCTGAATCTTTTCTTGGGCCCATTCTAGTGAGCTGACCAGGACTTCTTTGTCAGCCACTTGGCGCACAGGTTGTGTGAGCGCCAGCTTAATATCAGCCACCTCTTCTATCAACTTTAACAGGGCATCCTTGATTGTTGAAAGCTCAGCAAAGATATGCGAAGAGGCTGTTTCAAGTGAGTCAGGCTGCAGTATCGCACTGCGGTATGGTCGCTTTGCCTATGACTCCTGTGGTGAATACAATGTGGCTTGCAGTTTGGTACTTCAAGGAGGTAAAGCAGCATCCATTGTACAAGATACACAAACCTCGAGCTCTGCAAGGTGTCTACTTCTGAAATGAAGCATGTTTTAGAAAAGTTTGCATTGTAGGAGCTGGAATTTTTGGTGAAATTACAGTGGACAGATGGAGTTCACCAAAATTCGTCCTACTCCTTGCTGAGCATCACGTGACTTCCCATTGGCAGGTATTTTTAACTTAAGTGGTTAAAAGGCTATCACATTTCTTGTATGATACAGTATATGTTTTCTTTTTTTTTTTAGTTGTTTAACCAGGAGTAGCACACTAAGCTGAAAGCTTTTTTACAGGTGCAACCTGGGAGCACAGGGAAGTTAAGTGACTTGCTCAGGGTCACACAGTATGCAAGTGGAAGCCGTGGGATTCAAACCCAGGTCTGGTCTGCTGGATGTCACCAGATTTACAGCTCAGAGCCTTAAACCATTGCACTATACTGCCTCCCTGTTTTCTTTTTCCTAAGGTTAAATCAGTGTCCCCCTCATAGTGACTCAAATTCCATACATCATGTCACATTTATGACACAGAGCACAGTACATCCTGGCCCCCAGACTACCACCACCATAAGACAGCTGTTACATGTTCGCCACTGCCACCATAGGGATTGTGACCCTGTGTCCCCCTGGACTACCACCACCATAACACCGCTGTTCACCACTGCCACCATAGGGAATATAACCATGTGTCCCCCTTGACTAACACCACCATAAGACTGCTGTTCACCGCTGCCACCATAGGAAATGTGACTGTATGTCCCCCTGGACTACTACCACCATAAGACCACTGTTAGCCACTGCCACCACCACCAGATGCAGAAAGATGTGAGAGGGAATGTCATCATGTGCCTCAGCTATGACCACCGCCACCCACCACCAGCATTGCAACAATGTTTTCCATTACATGTCTTGACCATGCCAAGGCAGAGGGACTCGAACAGGAGACCACATCCATGAGTCACAGGCACAAGGTTTCTTACTATCAAAACTATAAAGTGAGTATGTGTACTAATGTTTTTCATGCTATTCAACTTTCTTTAGCTATATGTTTTGTTTTCTGTTGCTTTTCTGAGTTACAATGGTCAAGTACAGGTTAACAACAAAAGACTGTCCTTCGCTGATGGCCTGTATAAATGGTACAGCAGCAGTACTGTCTACAGGAACCTTAGGGATATCCATTTCCAATCCAGACTGGTAAGTATATCCATTTTATTTCATCTGTTCATTTTTTTTTTCATAGGAGTGCAAAACATCCAACCGATATTTCATAAACTAGGTGACATGTGCATCACAAAAAATATTTCTGCAACATATCATGCTGTGTATTCCAAATCTGCAGCTGAGCAGCTATGACAGTGTTGAAAAAGTTGGACTCAGGTCATGTTATTTTTACTTGACATAATGTGGTTTTAAAATGTAACTTGAGATGCAGGGACACTGACACAGTGTATTTGTTACACAGTCTGGTACTAAATTAAATTGTGAACTGATGATTGCAGTGGGACAGCTTGCAATCTGTGCTAATCCAAATACATGTGGTGGAACAGCCAAGTCTTAAACATAATATCTTACTGCTGCAATCAAGTTGTAATAAGTCCTTCATTTCTTTTTTTAGGAAACTTCCAGATGCTTTGTGGTGTCATAGTTGCCTTATCCAAAGAACTTCTTCAACATCATGCCCCTTCCCTGGGCTGGGGCAGACATATGACAATTAGAAGTCATTTGAATCGATGATGACCATGACCATCATTACTGGACTGGAGAAGGATGCAGATGAAATCTGTGAAGAAGTAACCAAATAATAAAACATTAATGAGACCTACTTGCAAATATGCCCCCCCCCCAAAAAAAATACTTAAATTCATTGGCTTGAGAGTATTCCATTTCCAATTTCAATGCCAAAATTTCTCATCAAGCACTGGAATGTACAGACCAACAGTATGTGACCTGTGATACAAAACAATACAATAAGAACATGTATATATATGTCAACCCCTCATCTAGAAAATACATATATATATATATATGAACTCACCAAGGCTACTATTAGTGTACACACAATGGGCACCATTCCATCTGGTTGAGGTGATCACATCGCATTTGCAGGAACTGCAGCGCACTTTGATTGTCATCAATTCTTTTTTTTTATCACAACTGATATTTCTCCTCCCCCGACAGCTCCCTTCTGCTCGACCCCCCCCCCAGCTCCATCCCCCAGAATTACCGGGGTTTACCTTATGCCTGGCACAGGAGCGGTGCCTGCGGGGAGTCAGGCGTCATCCTGCTGCCAGGTATTTTCCATTTTTGGCCCCCTCTTTTATGTCCATGCACCGTGCAATGGGTGCAGCAGCTGTCTCAACCTCCGCGGAGGCAGCCAAGCACCCTGGGCATGGGTGGATCTCCTGGCTGTGCTATCCACAGCACAGACCCCCCTCAATCCTTACCTCCCGAGCAAACCGAATCAGTTCCCAAACCCAGATCGTCATCATGGCGTGAGGTGTGGTGTCCAGCACTTCAACCCTCAGTGCCACTGGACCGACCCACAGTCATAATTTCCGACGGAACACTGAATGGATTCTTGTCATGTTATCCCTCCTTCACACAGTTTGGCAAGACACTGTGTATCATGACATCATCATCAGAGTATATTAATTAACTGGACATAAGACAGTTGCATTTTGGGGATGCAGAAAAATTCTGGGGACACTGTGTGACCACTGCACACATGAGTGACTGTGCAATAAATTCTGGGGGACTTTGCATGTGGTGTACCACTCCCATTTCACTTTGTCAGCACTTGGGAATTTTCTGGACACAAGACAGTTGTATTTTGGGGATGCAGAAAAATTCTAGGGACTCTGTGTGATCACTGCACACATGAGTGACTGTGCAAATAAATTTTGGGGGACTTTGCATGTGGTGCACCACTCCCATATCATTTCGTCAGCACTTGGGAATTATCTGGACACAAGACAGTTGCATTTTGTGTATTATGAGCATATAATGTCATAATTAAATTATAAATTAAAGCAACAGTGCAACAATGTGGTGAAATATTTGACCTATACTTTTTATGCTATTCTAGATTGCCAGCCACTTACCTCCTGACTTGCATGATACCCTTCTTTTAATAATTTGTGTCTGCTTTAGTACCTTTTCTCATGTCTGAAAAAATAAAAGGAGCACTCCTTTTAATATGGTTGGGATCAGGTTTTCATCAGTATTTGTAGCTGTTTTTGAACAAATATTGTTCTTTGAGGTCAGAAAGCACTGTCTGCTGCATACTTGTTAATTTTACTCACTACAGAAGTGATATATAAACAACTGATGGACAAAAACAGTGGAAAACACTGATGAAGACCTGGTCTGCACCGTATTAAAAGGAGCACTCCTTTTATTATTTCAGACATGATAAAAGTACTATAGTAGACTCAAATACTTTAAAGAATGGTATTATACAAGTCAGGATGTAAGTAAAGTGGCAATTTAAAATAGCATAAAAAAGTATCTGGCAAAGTTTTCACCAGATTGTTGCACTGCTGCTTTAACGACTATTTCTAGAGCCTCAGTAATATTTACTTTGTGTCAGGACTCATGAAGTGTTTGTCAAAAAGCACGACTGAGCAGTGCAAGTACGCTGTGCTAAACTGCATGTATGCCATCAGTGTTCTTTCCTCTGTGTGCAGACATTGTCCAGCTTCGTGCAAATATATATATATGGTGTGACGTGTTGCAGTATGTAAAGAATAAACATAAAAAAGAATATATGACGTATATTTTATTTGTACCATCAGCACTGGCAGAGTAAGTGATACGAAATTTTTTTCAGAGGTCTCAGGTCACTGTGCACCTCAATCACTCACAGTGCACACATGATTTTGTGGAGATAATACCACAAAAACACATGCTGTCCTAAAAGTCAGGTGTGCAGTATGTGACTAAGGTACACTCTTGCCAGACACCTTTGAAGAAATATCCCATCACTTAGTCCACTGATGATGATGGTGACAATAAAATTTTACTTATTTATTTTACTTAGTTTTTGTTTACCAGGTAGGTGCCATTAGCCAAGGCATGACTATTTTTAGGCGTGACCCGGGAGATTTACAATAAGCAGAGGTGAACAATGGAAAATACAATTGATTTGGGGTAAGGACAAAATACAGACAGAGCAAAACGAGGTTTTACAATTAGGTAAAAGTCAACATTGAGGCAAAGTTTTACAGTCACTACTTGGTAAGCAGGGTGCAACAATTTGAGTACAAATTGATTTGGGGTAGAGACAATAGTGCTAGCAGTTTAAAACAAGGTTTTACAGGTACAAGCTGGGTAAAGAAGCTTAAACAACAAGGTGTACAATCACTTAATTGGAGAAGATAGAGGTTCGGTAATTACAATACATTGTGAGAAGACAGTGAGGGAAAATATCAATCAGCTGATAGTTTATTGTTAAGGGTAGCAGCTATACAGACAGGCTGAGATAGATAAGAGCACAGGGAAGTCAATCTGACTAGAGGGAGGCAACGGTTTAGGTGGCTTGGGTTAGTGGTGACAGTGGGCTGAGATTCAGGGTGGCTTGAAGCAGGAGCAGGACATCTGACTGAAGAGGAAGGAGCGATATCTTTGTTTGAAAAGGGCATGACTGGGGGCTAGATGGGCTTCAAGAGACAGGGAGTTCCAGAGCTTGGGCACAGAATGAGAGAAAGCAAGAGCTCCTTTGTTCGATTTACATTTGGGTATTTGCAGTAGTGACTTATCGGCTGATCGAAGTCCATGGGAGGAGGTCAGTGGAGTGAGTAGAGATCAGGAATCGACAAATTTTAAAATCTCATGCTAGTCCAGGACAAGTGGCCTTGACAAAAATGGTAGTCCTCGAGTTCTGAGTGGTAGTCCAGTACATTTCAATTGAAATATTCAACCGACTTAACTGAAATAAGTTAAATGGTGTGGCTGTGTGGCAGGGCTTATATATTGTACTACTATTTCATAGGATGGATGGAGAGATGTAGAAGAACTTCATAAATCAGGAAAAACAATACTTTCATATTTTTTTTGTTAATACAGGCCAGGGTAGTACAGGCCGGACACTAGGCACCCCAGGCAGAAGTCTGTATTAGAAGAGATTGGAGAAATGTTACAGAATTAGTTAAGGACAAGCCAAAACCAGCTAGGCTGTTGGTTGAGAAGAACATAAAATGGTGATTAAGGGCTAGACCAGGAAGAAGATGGTGGGGCAATGGGAGCAGGAGTATTAGCATCAAGAAGATCATCATCAGCAGAAGTAGCTAAACCAGAAGATAATGTATCAGCAGCAACAACATGCCCATGAACATGTCGAGTGCCTGGACCAGAGAGCAGCCAGTGGTTAATTGCTGGATTCGGATCAAAGTCATGCAGTTCAGGACTTTCTACTGCTATCTGCAAGAGAGACTGTAGTGAATCATCAGACAGCCTTGACCTGATTTTTGTTTTGATTAGGTTCTGAACAGAAAAAACTCTCTCACATTTTGCAGTCGATACACTCATTGCCATGAGTATTTCAACTAGGTCAAGAATGTGTATAATCTGGGGTGGTTTTTCTTTTAGTAATCTGTTATATACCTGCAAATAGGGTTTTTCAATGGCAGATTTCAATATTGTTTTAAATGCAGCATACTCTGACTTTATATGTTCCTGCTGCTCCTCCGTGAAAAAGTGAAAATATTCTGCCAAGTTTGCAAGTTCAGAGGTCCCAAACACCGCTAGTTGGTCTCTTGGCAGATCAAACTGATTAAAATCTAAGCAGTTGAACCATGTGAGAGGCACCTCTGAGAAATTTTTAAATCTATTGTCGATATACATTATTGCTGCATCTATTAAAGGCTGCAGTTGTCCATCTGTCACAAAATTGATTTCTGGGCAGTTGCCTCTGAATGGGAAATGAACAGTCTTCTTCTCCCCTCCCCTCTTTGTCACAACATATTCCATACATTTCTGTTCTGGTTTGTAATGGCTGAGGAAAGCTACCATGTATTGCTCTGGCATGGTTTTCAGTTCCATAAGCTGGAGTAGGCAGATCTCAACAAGCTGTGGTACTTCCAGTATTACTATGTCATCTCATTGAAACTGCAGTGACAGGTTTTTTAGTATTGGCAGGAAATTTTGTAGTATATGGATAGCTTTTACAAACTGCACACTGTGTTTCTTTTAAGAGGCCCTTTGTTTTTGAACTTTCATCACCACCAGCAGTCAAAGATGCATGTAGGTGTTGTACAACAGTAGGTAGGTTAACCTGAACTGCATGTACCGAATGTGACCTACTGGCAAGCCATCTCACTTGTTTAATTGCAGTAAAGTGCGCCAGATCAGTATCCATCACGTTAGCAATTTCTTGGAGCTCTCTCATTTTTTTGGGACTATAGTGATAAAATTTAAATATTCCCTTGAGAGTACTTTCCAGCTATGATACAAATGGATTTTTTTTAACACATCGAGAACTGCCAGCTCTAGCTTATGGGCAATGCAGTGCATCGCAATTATTTGAGGATGGCAGTGTTCCGGCAACTTAGCTATGGTTCCTCCTGTTTCGCCCATCATGACACTGGCCCCATCAAAATTAGCTGAAATAAGAAGCGGTCCTGGATTGTTAACATTTTGTAGGTTACTGAGAGGAAGATTTACTGACTCCAATGCAGTTGATAATGCATGGAATACACCTTCTGCATGTGCATGTTCCAGTGGCACAGCTTGGATAAGCAATGTATGCACCTGTTTTGAATTAGGTTAAACAAACCTTAAGAAAACATTTTCCCACTCAGTTATACTGTAATCAGTACTGCCGTCAGCAAGAACTGTCACATACTTAACATTAGCAAGAGTCTGCATCTGGGTTCTTGATATAACTGCTGAAATACCACTGCAAAAGTCCCTGGTTCGCTTATCATTAGTATAATTAGAACCTAGCTTAATGCCATTTTTTTCCTGTAATTCACAGAGCCACTCCATGTCTGAGAAAGGGTGAAGATTTTTGGCTATGGAATACGCTGTGTTAAACAGGCATCTCATCTTTGCTTTTGTGGCCTCTTACAACTGTGCAAAGGCTTGGTAAAGTGGTGACTCACTAATCTCACAACATACTGCTCGTTGGCCTCTTTCCAGAATATGTTGGTTCTGGTATAGCACATGTGGATTGGATTTTTCATGTGCGCGTAGTGACTCAATGCAAAAGTTGTTAGAGCCTATGGCAAAGACATTTGTTTTTTTGAAAATGCTGGAGTTGTAATAGTGGGATACTTTTCACATAGTGTGCAGTACATAATCCCCTTTTTATCATCGTATCTCAACCATTTACAAGTGGACAACCAATGACACTGAAATAGTCTGGCCCTTTTTTCTTGGTCATATTTCTTGTCTTTAATACTCCTAACTGCTACCTCATTATCAAGTAGTAAACTATGTTTCTTAGCAAATGACACAGGGGCTTTTTGAGATAAGGCTACTACGGCTTCTCTGTTAACATCAAGTACCTGGTCAGCAGTTATATACAGAACCACAGATGCAGATTCAGTTTCATTACTTTTATCTGTGGAAGTAGTACTTGTACTAGTACCAGACTGTGTTTGTCTCGTAAAAGATGGTGCTGCTGCTGACCAGAGAGACAAGAGACTTTGTTGTTTGGCTTTGTTCGTCTGCATATTGTCCATATAAATTTGGTGTCACTTTTTTTTTAAAGACTAATGGAACCAATAATAATAAACTTATTTTAAACACTGGTGTCTGTGTGTCCTTTTTCACTGGTGGTTAGTGTGGGCTTATGGGCTGGGTCACCAGGGGACAGATTTAGATGTAAATATGCTTTTTTTTCTATACACTGCAAGTTGTCTTGTCCTGTAACAAGTCAGGCAGCTGGCTGCAGAACACTCTCCACACAATCACTCGCCTCTTTCCCAGCACAGCCCAAGCCCAACCCCACAGTTAGGCTCCCTTATTTTACTTTACTGTTACTTACACTTATATATATATATATTTTTTACTATCTTTCTCTTTTTGTTTCTTGGGTACTTCAAGCCAACCAACCGGCTGTAGGACACTGGGTCCTTCTCTCCTTTTCACAAAATCTCTCCCAACAGCCCAACCAAGCCCATAGCATAGCCCCACACCACACCACACACAGTTTGAGTTATAGGCTTATTTCTTCTAAGTTCTTACTATACTATCTTTTTTTTTTTTTTTACTAACTTTCTCAAGTCAGCTGCTGCTGCAGGACACTGAGTCAGTCCTTCACCCCGCCTCTCTCCAAGCTCCTTCTTCACTCCTTTACACACAATCTCTATCTGCGCTATCTCCCAACAGCCCACCAGCCTCTTGTTTTATTTTCTTTCTTTTTTTTAGCTTTCTTATATTATTTTATTTTTTCTTTGTTTATGCAGCTAGTAGTCAAATAAACTGCTGTTTTTACTGGTGAGCAACACAAAGCTCCCCGCCCACAGTAGTAGTTCCCTGCCCTTGCTCTCTTCCTTTTTATTTTCTGTAGTCGGTGACACTTTACACTGCTGCTAGTTCTCAGTTGTCAGGGGACCAGGGTTCCCTTCCTTCTTCCACCCTGCTACACAGACAGCAGACAGTATCAGACAGTCCCCCCTCCCAAGTTTCTGTTTTGTTTCCTTTTCTCCTTGTTTGATTGTACTTATTTTGTTTTATTTAGTTGTTTAACCAGGTATAGCACACTAAGCTGAAAGCTTTTTTACAGGAATGACCTGGGAGCACAAGGAGGTTAAGTGACTTGCTCAGGCAGTATGCAAGTGGTAGCTGTGGGATTCAAACCCAGGTCTGGTCTGCTGGATGTCACCAGATTTGCAGCTCAGAGCCTTAAACCACAGCACTATACTGCCTACTTATAATTATTTTATGTGCTCCTTAGTTTGCTTTCACCCTGTTATGCCCAGTTCTGTTAAAAGGGAACACAAGCCCAACCTAACCCTTCTCAATATTTTATTAACCCTGCCTGCCTACACTGAACACTCCTTATTTACTCAGATTACTCTCTTCTTCATTAATTTTGCACTTTTGGCAAAACTGACATGGCACATGGCAGGTAAATTTGCTTGTCTGCTGCACTAATGCACTTGTGTGCAGTTATCAGTGCTTAGCCACGTTGCCCCTGCTCCTTAGTCCTCCTAGTTCCTGCCTTCCCCCTTCCCGCTCTTCACTCTCACCAACCCTCCCTCCTTAATTCAGTTTAAATATTTGTTTTCCCGAGTAGTCCACTCCATACACACAAAGTAAGGCAGCGCTGGTTGCACTCCCCACTCCCCAATATCCACAACAATGGACTGTTTAATTTGTGTTATCCTCTAGTCTCCACCAACAGACAGTGAATGAGGGGCTCTAACGCAATGCGTGCCTTTACTCTTGTCTCCACTATGCGTCAAATCACCGCCGTGGCCAATGGGCAATCTTGGCATCACTTACAGTTCAAGATTGTCCTTCCTCATTTGGCCCCACGTCTGCCAGTCTGACAGCTTGCTCCTCCTCTGTTTCCTCCGATGAGACGCTGCTCGCACTCACTCCTGGTGCCACTTCCCTAGGCTGAGGCAAGATCACACACTCACCACTCATTCCCGACGAGTAGGTGCACTGCTCAGTAGGTCAGAAGACCACCGGGACAGCTGAAGCAGTGAGCACCCTATTGGTGGAAGGTAGAACTGCAGCAGCAAGTTTTTAAGATTTTTAATTCAGTGCTAGCCTGTGGACAAGTGGCACAACAGAAAGTGCTTGTCCCTGCACTGTAACTGGTAGCTCGGGACGCTGGGCAATAGGATTTATCGAACCCTGGTAGAGATGTGAGTGAGATTGGGGAACCAGCTCTAATGATATTGTCTGCCAGGGAGCCAAAAGCAAGGGTTGGAGCCAGAGCAGGACGGAGCCAGTTTGGATCAGCATAGAGATTACAATGGTGTTTAGACCAGGGAGAGGCAGACGCGTAGCGGCATATGATGTTGTAGGTTGTGTCCCATTCTTTAAGGAGAGTTTTCGGTGCATTAAGATATGTGGTAACCCTGTAGGATAGAGATGGGAGCAGGAGTCCTTGGGCAACTGCGAGTCTTGCTAACTGTGTGAAAATGGAGCTAGTTTTATAGGTTGTTCCTAGCTTGGCATTTACCGATTTGCAGGTGGACGTTATATGTTGTCCAAAGTTGAGATTTTCATCAAGGAGTACACCTAGGTACTTGAAGGAGCACGTTGGTGCAAGGACAGCACCACCCAGACCAGAGACGGCCAGTTTGTCATGGATTATGTTTAATTTGATCATGGAGCCAAACAGCATGGTATGCGTTTTGTCAGTATATATGTTATATATTCTTATCTCTATTCTTTATACCATAAACACTGCAACAAGTCAGCATATATATGTTTGCAAGAAGCTGGACAATGTCTGATGTCACATACACACACACACAGGAAACAACACTGACAGCACTCTTGTAATTTAACACATTATATTTGCACTGCTCAGTCCTGCTTTTCCACCACCACTCCACAACAGAAAGTAAACATTACTGAGGCACCAGATTATAATAACAGGGCAATAAGGAGCATGTACAGTAGCAGCCACAGACACTACCAGCTATTTCCCAGAAATTTCTGTGATATTTCCAGATATATCTAATGCTTTCTCCATTTCTACTGTAGGGGCAGCAGAGAGAAACTGTTTACAAATTTTGCGAAATATGTGGAGATAGCTGGCAATGTCTGTGGCTACTACTGTATGCATGTATGTGTATGTATATAATAATAGGAAAGCATTCAGTAACAGGAGCTCCTGCCCCCTGCAAGGCTTACCCTCTGGTTAAGCCTTTTAAGTATGTTGCAGCATTTTTCTCGCATAATTTATTTTAATAAAGAAAAGTCAGTGACCCAGAAGTATGGAAGATGCTATGGGAGCTCCATTATGTGCAAAGGTATGGTGACGCACCATGCACTTCAATAAAAAGTAATGAAGTGCATGGTGCTTCGCTGCAACATACGTAAAAGGCTTAATCAGAGGGTAAGCATAGCAGGGGGTGGGAGCTCCTGTTACTGACTGCTTCCCTTTAAACTACTACTGTGACCATCCCTCTGTCTGTTATTAAACAAAAGACAAAACATACAGCGGAGGGAGGGGGAGGTGTCCTGCAAAAAAAAAAGCTAATGGGGGGATTCCCTGATGGTCCAGCAGCAGATGGAGCATTGACACAATCTGTAACTGGTGTTGCTCTGTCTGTTCCAACTGCTGCTGGACAGCACCCACCCTCTCATTGTCTTCCACCATGGCCCATAAAAGTGCTATGTCTGCCGGAGTTGCAGGCATTGTGGGGTCCACTGGTGGTGGTACACCAGGTAGATGTGGTGGTGAGGATGGTTCTGGTGGCAGTAGTGGAGCAACTGCTGCTGTGACCCTCCTCCTGCTATGATGACACACAACAGCAGCACCCTCTGCCACTGCCACAGAAGGGCCAGCAGGTGGAGGCCTGACCTGTTCTGTGGCAGCCTGCCGCTCCACCTTGTGGAGGTTCGACATATAGGTGTGCTTGCCCCAGTCCCCAGATGTGTCCCCGTGGGCCACGGCACACCTGCAGCCCACAAAGTAGACATACTACAATGCTGTTGTCCCCCCCCCGGCACAGTTGAAAAACTGCCAAACTGGGGAGCTGCTGGGTGGGCCAGGCATGGAAGTGGCAGATGCATTGCCAGCAGCATGGTGACAGACCTCGGGCACGATCTGCTGCTGTGGAGGTGGTGCTGCTGGAGCTACTGCAGCTGCCACAGGTGGTGGTGGTGACAGACATGGTGGACATGGCACTAGTGGTGGTGCTGCTGCTTCTGGCGGGGGAACCAAAGACTTTTGAGTGGCCCAACACCACCCAGCTATGCCTCCCCATGCATATGCACTACTCCCCTCCTGCCACGGACCACATCCTGTCCTTGCTCCATTGCAAAAAAATGATGCCTTTCCTCTCCAATGACTTCACACACACTCACACAACACAGGCACACACACACACAACAAAACTTATAAAACAAAGAAATCGGTCACCACAAGAAAAAAATGAACTGACAAAACAGTACAAAAAACCCTAAACAATTAGCTTTTAAAAAAGCTTTTGGGTTTTGCTCAAGCGTTTCAATAAGAACAAGAACAATTCCCTCCTCTCCTACACAAAATGCCTCCTCTCTGTACCTCTGCAACAGAGAAAGTGAAAGTATCTGCTTGCATGACTCACTTCCTTCCTTCCTGCCTGCCTTGCTAAAGCATGTGACTTACAGTACTGTAAGCCATGTGATGTGTGGGGGGCTGTCTATATTGTTGTCACACCACCTTACTTTGTGTTAGGGCGGAATGACAATGCGAAGTCATAATAACAAAGCAAAGTGAGCACTTTGCAATGGTCACTCTGCGTAGTATTGGGACAACACAAAGGAGTCACTTCGCTTTCACTTGACCAGTGGAATTTAATTTTGCTGTATCTCTAATCAGGATATCTTTTGTCATAATGGAGCCTGATGCTTAGGCACCATTGTAACAGGCGGAATTTTCCAGTTGGGTGGATGCAGATGCAAGTTCATGTTTCACCTGTGTCTGCACCTGATCATTTGCACAAAACATTAGGGGCCTGATTTTCAAAAGCTCCCAAAGGTCTGTGACGGTTTCTGCAAATTTGCAGCCAGTTGTGCCTGAAAACATGACACAAGCATAATTTTTTATGCATTTTGTGCCTTTACAGAGCAACTGAATCTGAAGTCTGGATCCTGCTAGACCGCCACTTACGAGGTCTTCAAGTTTTTAAAGTTCAACTTTGTAATCCATACCTCTCAATTGCCCCTGCTGTCTAAGCTAAGTCACGCTGTTTCCTTATCCTGTTGATTTCACTTATTGATTTTGCATTCCTTATGTTGCTTTTGGTGTCTAAGAATATTATAGTAACTTGAAACTCTTGTAAATTCTGCTGCTCCTTGAAATGGGCATAGTAAAGAGTGCCTAAAGGTCATAGCAACACTCAGAAGCTGCCTCTCCCATGAAGGCAAACAGGAGGTTCATAATTGCCTACATGAGGGATTGATCATTTCTCTCTTCGCCTACCTATTCTGTTGCTCCCACCTTCTCCCTTCCTTTCATTTCTAGAGGGGGTCCAGCTCAGATAGCTTTGACGGCTCCATTGGCCTAAGAGGTCAGGGCCTTTAACTCTCATGACAAGCTCAAAACACTACTTTTGAAACATTGGAGGGCCTTGGCATAAATACAGCATCATGGGTGCTTGACTTTCCCTCTGAGTCTTACCATTGTCTCGACATGTGCAGTGCTTTGATTATGCTGCCTAGTGGGTGGCCATGATAAAGCTGAGGTATACTAGAGTTTCATGGTATGGATGAGTGACACTCTCCCTACTGGGTGGTTTGATGTTCTGGCATCCCCAAGAGTTGGGGATGGGCTGACACATCACTGATGACTACTATAATGGATACCTGTTTTTTGGTGTTATAGGAGGACAGCTGTCTTATACAAGAGACAGTAAAGTTCCATTTGCATGGCAGAGGACACTGCAATAGAAGCACCTTATATTTGCTGTCCTATCCTCTCTTATCTGACCTAACAGTCCTTACTGTGGGTGATATTTAACCTCACAGTATTGCAGAGATTGGCTCCCATTGCATGAGCCTGGGCAGATGTTCCGTATTCCCACCTGAAGCAGGTGGTGTAGCTGGTCCACTCCTTACCTGCTCCCTCCTCCTCCTACTGTCAGCCATTTTGATGTTATTATTGTGCACTTTACATTTATTGGCTCCTTTTCAGTCAGCCATTTACAATAGCATCCAGTTGGTAAGTTTATTTATGGTTTGGTTTACACAGTTGACTCATGTTCCTAATGTTTTTTCTGTTCCTGTCACTGTAGGATAAACATTTAAGCAATGTATTATGACCAAGTTCCTCAAATCTTTCATAGACTTATGCATCTGACTACATGAAGTGAGTCACAGCCTTGTCAACATCCCTGGGGTTGCTGTCCCAGGCCACCATACTACTCCCTGCTAGTCCACTTTTGGGAAATCTGCCAAAGGGGAGGGTAACCAACTCACTAAACTTGGTGACAGAATTGGTTGTTTCTCTCCTCTCCTTATGGCACAGCTCAAAATCTTCATGTATAATGTTATATGGCTTAATATACCCATTGATAGAGAAAATATGTTAAATAAACTTAGAAAGCTAGGAGCTGACATTGGCTTACTGCAAGAGACCCATCTATCACCAATACAGAACTCCAAATTACACCATGATTGGGTGGGCCAAGTCTTCTTCTTCTTCTCTCACCCTAATACCAAACATGCCAGGTTGGTGATACTAGTTAAATGTGGCCTTCCTGTTCAGATCCTATATAATACCATTGATGAACAGGGGAGAATAGTCTTGGTCACACTGACTCACCAGGGGACTAAAGTCAATATGCTTATACCCTGAATAATAGCTCCTCTTCCTTTGCTAATTCTGTCTCATAGCACTTAAAATACCTAATGTTGGGGTCTATTGTAATGGGAGAGAACATTAACTGTATACCCACTTTCTTATGGGATAGGCCTTCTGGCATACAGTCTATGAATAGTATATCAGCTGGAGCTCTAAACTGAATTACGTCAGACCTAGGCCTTGTGGACATCTGGCACCAACTGCATAAAGGGGAAAAGGACTTTATGCTTTATTTTTATCTGATACAGTTCTACTGCAGACTGGATCAATTCCATGTCGCCACCATGGCCAGACACAAAGTCTCCTCAAGTAAGATAGAAACTCTCTCTCTATCAGGCCACTTACTTTTAGCCTTAGTAATTAAAACTATTGATGAGCCTAAGTGGAAAACATATTGTATATATTCAATACCTCTTTATTAAACAGTGGCAGTTTTGTCTCCAATATTCAAGAAGATATTATTGAATACCTCATATTTAACTCTGGCAAAGAGGTAGCCATTACATTTGTATGGTTTAGCCTTATGGCTGTCATTGGAGGAGAAATTGTCTTGCATGCAGCTTTAAAGCAAAAAAAGAGAGAGAAAAGCCTGACTCACTAAGCTCAGAGACAAAATTGGTGAGCTAGAAGATTTGCATAAGGCGAGTGGAGGAGGATGTACCCTTAGAGATTTCAAACTGGCTAGAATGGAATACAGGGACCTATTGACATTTCAGGGGGAGAGCTAGTTATGTTACCTAGGCCAGAAATATTATGAGCTGTTTGCCTATTGGCAATCCAGCTCAGCAAGCAAGAAGCAGCCAGGGTGGCACAGGAAATAAAAACTAATAGGCCATTAGGTAACCAATATATTACCCTACCCAGTTCCCAGATAGCCAAGTACTTCCAGCAATTCTACAGAAAGCTCCATCTGAATGATGCAGATGTAGGCTCCTCTAGTAGTATTTGAGATTTTTTTGCAGAAAGTAAACTTGCCTGCTCTTACTGAGAGTGTGCCACTTAAGATGCCCCATTTACAGCTGTAAAATTGGCTCAAACTATTAAAGAATGAAACACGGACAGGCCTGATGGCTATGGGGGCATATGTTATAAATAAGTTGCTCCCAAACTCTCCACAGCATGTTTGGAAATGTTCTGTACAGCCTTACAGGTCCCCTTTCATGTCTGATTTCTTTGAAGGCTGCTCATTTCTCTGTGATCTATAAGGAGAGAAAGGACCCACACAAAACCGTGGTTGTTACAGGCTGATTGTGCTTTTGAACAAAGTTGGTAAGTTCTTTGTGAAAATTCTAGCCACCAGATTACAAAGGGTAATTTAGAAATTGATTCACCGGGACCAAGCTGTTCATCCCCAGTAGAAATATGAAGGACATAGTCTGCAGGCTGTTGAATATCATCATATTCACAAGGGGGGGTCTCGGGACAGCAGATGGTGATAACACTGAATGCTGAGAAGGTGTTTTATAGGCTGAGTTGGACATTTCTGAAAGCCATTCTTGGCAAAATGGGGTTTGAACATCAGTTCTAGGAATGAGTGGTGGGTCTGTAAATAAGAACCTTTGAATTTGGTAAAAGTGAATGGAACCCTCTCAGAATCCTCAAGTTGTTCCTGAGGCACGTGGTAAGGCTGCCTGCTCTACCCCCTCATATTTGTTCTTAGCTTGGAACCCCTTGCAGAAGTCATTCAGAGCCACCTGAACTTAGAGGGGTGAGAGTGGGCGGCCAGGACCATAGAATTTCACCTTATGCCGACGACACATTTTTGTTTTTTAACAACCCCATTAATACATACCCAAACCTTTCAGCATTGTTGCTGGAATATGGCCACACCTCTGGATTCCACATTAATAGCAATAAATCGAAGTAGGGCTATGCATAATTTTCAAATTCTGCACAATGAAATTTCATGGAATTTTCAAAATTCTGCTGAAATTCTGTTGAATTTCACCAGGAATGGAATGGTGGAATTCTGCAGCAGAAAAATGCAGAAAGAGTTTTTCTGCAACATTTCTATGGAATGTTATGCTCCAGATCTCAATATTTTCAGCAAAAATGGTTGCGGAATCACTTTCCATGGAAAAAAAATGTTGTTCCACAGATTATTATTCTGGGATTGCAGCAGGCAGAATTTTGCAGAAGAACCAGTGAAATTCTGACAGAAATTCCACCATCAGAGTGCCCATTCCATGCCTTGAAGGGCTGGCAGCCTTGATATCTTTCATTATTGTACCATGGTGCAGCTTACTGTCTTGGTCTCTTATCTCTACATGGGATATGTTGAACCTACTATAGATGGAAGCAAACACTAACTCAAGGTCCTTCCAGCCCTGCACTCTCCCTCTAGGATATTCAGCACATAAAAATCCCTTAATAAGGGCAACCCTAACAGTTTGGAGGAATTGTCTAATATATTATTCACCAGGGGTGGTGTGTGCCACCTTTATTCTGATAATACATTGTCCAGACTTTCTGCCAGCCACAGTTGATATTGCTTTCCATAGTTGCCAAACTAAAAAATGAGTTCTGAGTGCAGGTTGGTTTGGATTGCAATATAAGGACTCTCTCACTGAGGATGCTGCTTTAAAACAGAGTCTGTGTGTGTTACTCACAGACAGGACTTGAGGAGTTTTTTTTGTAACAAAGTAAGTGCAGTAAGTAGTGGAGAATATTGCTGAACTTGTGTTTTTCTTTTTGTCTATAAGGTAATTTGAAAGCAGAGTAATGTACATTTTAAGAGCCTTAAACTAGAGCTATGTTTTTGCCCTGTAGTTTGTGGGCTAGGTGAGAATTGTTTGGCTTTGGGTCTCTGCTAGATGATAACTTGGAGGAGGGGCTGAGTGAGTGAGAGTTCTGAGTGGAGGTTGGTTTGGATTTCCCTATAAGGACTGTCTTACTCAGGCTGCTGCCTTAAAACAGAGTTGTTACTCACAGACAGAACTTGAGGAGTTTTTTTTGTAACAAGATAAGTGGGGAAAGTAGTGGAGAATCTTGCTGAACTTGTGTTTTTCTTTTGTTTGCAAGGTAATTTGAAAGCACAGTAGCCCCCAATTTAAGGGCCTTAAACTAAAGCTTTGTTTTTGCCCTGTAGTTTACAGAAGAAAGTCTTTTTTTATGTAATTGTTTTTGCAGACACAGAGTGCCAAAGGAACAACCGCCCCACCCACCCCCATTGCCCAACCACCCCTGGGTGCTCTACCTTTATAGTGGCAGTCAAGCCACACCTACTTAAAGACACAGGAACAGTTAGGCAGCACAAGCAATAGCCTAGCTGGGGTATCCTGTGATAATAGTGACTGAATATGGGAGACTGTCAAAATGGCAACTCATATTCAGCACTATTATCATAGGTGACCCACAAGGGTAGCAACTCACTGCTACCATGAGGATAGGGGAGGAAAATCAGAAAGGGAGGATGGCAAGGGGAAGGGGAAGGATAGGGAAGAAGGTTATTGTACTGTAGTGTGCCTGCTGCTGCAGAGCCAGTGGTGTGGTGTGATGGTGAGGGAGGATAGCTCTGGTGCAACAGGTACTGGGTTTGGAACTAGGGACCAGGAGGGTAGGATTTTTGCTGCTGTCTGCAGCTGCAGGAATTAATTTATTTTTTAATGCTAACTGTGCCCCCTCCCTGACATACACCCCCCTGGAGTTAGGAATCTGAAATCAGGGAGTGCAGGGGGCAAAGTTCCCAATGAGGGTGTGTGTGTGGGGGGGCCGCCCCCAGCTAAAAAAGCATTTTCATGCTGGATGTCGGGTCATTGGCAAGTGTATATCACCGATTTGCTTTTCGGGAATGTACACTCGACATAATAGCAATCCCCATTTTGCATCCGCTATTATGACATAGAACCCCTAGCTAGTATATAGGCAGAATTACAAAGGATGTAGCTGGCAACTAGGTCCACAAGAGCACATACAAGAGAAGAAGAGAGAAGCTTTAAGTCTCTACAGAAGGAGAGAAAGACAGAGAGAAGGAGAAGGAAATAATGGGTTAGGAGTGGAGGAATATCAGGGAGTACAGGATGATGCAGGTAGTGGTACAGTGCTCTGGCTGTGGTACAGCAGTCTTTGGAAAAACATTCTGGTTTCTGCAGTGCTGCCCCATTTTCAGGCACCTCTTTGGGCTGAGGGCAGAGGTTGCCAATCTCTGGGCCTAGCAGGCAGGAATACAGTGGACCTTTGCCCCCACCCAGAAACCACCAGGTCTCCATCAAATGCCACAATGGCCACCCAAGCAGATGGTAGGATAGACTACGGTGGGCTCAGGAAGTATCAGGGGAGGGGGCAGAGATACTTCCCCCATCCAGTCCAGCTCATGAACCCCTAAGTGTTGGAGGAAACAGACAGCCCTACAAAGGAACACGAGGCTGAGACCAGGGAGGAGGTGAGGGTCCTCCAGCAGGGAGACGCAGTAGTGGGAGGAAGAGAATACCATAGGAAGAAGAAGTTATTCCTGTTGGGAGGCTCAATTGTCTGGGGAATGGCTTTGGGCACAGATAGTAGAAAGGAAAGGGAGGCAAAGTGCCTTCCAGAAGGCACAGCTCAGAAGGAGGGGGAGTGCACCCAGAGGATCGCAGAAGCTGTGGCAGGGAGGGGAGCGCTTGAGATCATGATCCACTTGGGGACAAATGACCTATCCAAGGATAAGGCAAGCTTGCAGCAGGCAAATGAGGACTTTACAGTGATGGGAGGGTGCATGAGGAAGGTAGCAAGCTCAGTGACATTTTCAGAGGTGCTACCAGTCCACTGGTGGGGGGGGAATCTCTACATTATTAACTTCAACACATGGCTGAATGACTGGTGCAATGAGAAGGGGTATGGCTTTATTGGGGACTGGGGGCGCTCCTGGAGTGATGCAACCCTGTACAGTGAGGGCAGACTGCATCTGTTCAGCAAGGGGAAGGCAGTCCTCAATAGACAGTTTAAATGCTTTACTGATGAGCATTTAAACTAGGCGGGCGAAGGGCAACAGGAGCAGTGATACTCAGGCAGCCCACCCCCACATGGTAGAGACAGCAGAAAAATGGAGCAGGCAGAGGAGTTGATAGCAAGGTCATTGGGGTTGGGCAGAAAGGGAGTAGGAAAGGAATTTGGGACACAAGAGAAAAATATCAGGAAAGAGGGGAAGATGCAGGGGACCAAAAACAGGAAAAGAGAGAGCGGTCGGGCAGTAAAACTTGGAATGTCTTGGTGACAAATGCACACAGTCTGGGAAATAAACTCCCAGAAATGGAGGCCATAATAACTGAAGGAGACCTGGACATAGTAGCAATAATTAAAATCTGGTACAACAGCTAATTATGAGTGAGAAACAAATGTTCCAGGATATGTTCTATTCAGGAGGGATAGGGAGGGCAAAAAGGGAGGGGGAGTAGCCCTGTATGTCAGAGAAGGTATAATGGCAACACAGGTACAGGGTAGGCAGGGGGAGGCCAAGGCACTGTGGATTACCCTTCAACCTGGAAATGGCACAGCAATATGCACTGGGGTGATAGACAGGCCGCTAGGACAGGGAGAGAAATTCGACAGGTCGCAAGTGGAGGAAATACACTAGATGGCAATAAAAGGTGAAATTCTACTAATGGGAGATTTCAATATGCCAGACATTAATTGGAACACCAATGTAGCTGCTTCAGCCAGAAGCAGAGGCATCCTTAATTGACTCCAGGAGGCTGAACTCAGGCAGCTTGTGCTTGATCCCACCAGAGACAAGGCAATTCTTGATCTAGTAATGACCAACGGGGATCAATTTGCAGATGTCCAGGTAGAAAGCCAACTGGGATCCAGTGATCACAACATTATGTGATTCAGCATAGGAACAGAGACTCATTCAAGTCATTCTAGGACAAAGGTTTTGGATTTCAAAAGTGCTGGCTTTGCTGAAATGGGGAGAGGTATCAAAAGAACCCTGGAGAGAACGGGGACAGGAGAGGGAGTGGAAGAACAGTGGAACCATCTAAAGGAAGCTTTACTGGAAGTCACAAACCATTGCATCAGTTTGGTATCCAAAGGCAAGAAAAGGAGAAAGTCACTGTGGTTCTTGAGAGAGTTGACGGAAATGGTCAGGGCATAAAGGAAAGGGTTCAGGAAATATAAGGAGACTCAATGGAAGGAGGACAAGGAGGAGTACCTAGAGTGTTTAAGGGAAGCAGGAAAGGCAGCAAGGAGAGCAAAGGCACAGACTGAGGAAGATTTAGTACAGTCAGTTAGGAAAGGGGACAAGACATTCTTGAGGTACATCAGCGAAAGGAGGAAAAACAAGGGGGGGAATTGCAAGGCTCAATGGAGAGGGAGGGAATGTAAGAAGAGTAACATGGAAAAGGCAGAAATACTGAATGAATATTTCTGTTCAGTATTCACAGAAGAGGGGGAGGGACAGGAGCTACAGCAGTACAGAAGTTACAGAGGAGGTGAAGAGGTAGACAATAGTCCATTCACAGGGGAAAGAGTCCTGCAGGAGCTCACTAAATTGAAGGTAGACAAAGCTATGGGACCAGATGGCATACACCCAAAGATATTAAGAGAACTGCAATGGGAGATAGAAGAACCTCTGTCAGCCATGTTCACTGAGTCGTTCAACACAGGGGTTGTACCAGAGGATTGGAGGAGGGCACATGTGGTCCCACTACACACATCCAGTAGCAGAGAGGAGGTGGGGAACCGCTGGCTGGTCAGCCTCACCTCAGTAGTGAGGAAGATCATGGAGACATTGCTTTAGGAAAGGATAGTGGGGTATCTAGAAGCCATCGGAGCCCAGGACTATAGGCAACATGGATTCACAGCGGGGAGATCATGTCAGACAAATCTGGTTGATTTCTTTGACTGGGTGACAAAGGAAGTAATTCCGGATGGGTCAGTGTATATTGCCTACTGATTTTAGCAAAGTCTTTGACACCATCCCACATAGAAGGCTAATAAACAAGCTGGGTAGGCTGGGCTTGGGGGACAGAGAGGCAAACTGGGTTAGGAACTGGCTAACAGACAGAAGGTGGTGGTAAATGGGGTACAGTCTGGGGAGAGGGGGGTCACCAGTGGGGTGCCTTGGGGATAGGTTCTGGGGCCAGTCCTTTTCAATGTCTTCATTAGCGACATTGCAGAGGGGCTGGAGGGAAAGATCTGCCTGTTTGCAGATGACAACAAGATCTGTAACAGAGTGGATACCACAGAGGCGGTGGAGAAAATGAGTAGGGACCTGGAGAAGCTTGAAAATGATCTGAGAACTAGCAACTGAAGTTTACTTCAAAAAAGTGCAAAATTATGCATCTGGGACACAGAAACCCTGGGGAAAGCTACAGGATAGAGGGAGTTGCTGACAGTCACAAAGAAGGAAAGAGACCTGGGGGTTATTATTTCAAGGAACCTGAAAATGTCAATGCAGAGTGCTAAGGCAGGCCAGTGACATGCTGGGGTGCCTAGCCAGGGGAATCACCAGTAGAAGGAGGGAGGTAGTGAAGCCATTATATAAAACCATGGTCAGCCCTCACATGGAGTACTGTGTGCACTTCTGGAGGCTGCACCTTCTTAAGGACATTATCAGGCTGGAGACGGTCCAGAGAAGGATGACTAAGATGGTACAGGGCTTGAAGCACAAGGCTTATGAGGAGAGATTAAGGGACATGAATATGTACTCCCTGGAAAAGAGGAGGAAAAAAGGAGACATGAAAGAATCATTCAAGTACCTAAAGGGTATAAACAAGGTGCAGGGGGGAGACATTTTCCAATACAGGAGGAGCACAAGAATGAGGGGGCATGACAGAAAATTGGAAGGTGGGAGGTTAAGGGGAAATGTGAGGAAGTTCTTCTTCACAGAGAGGGTTGTGGATACTTGGAATGGTCTGCCACAGGAGGTGGTGGGAGCGAGCACTGTGGATGGATTCAAGCATGCTGGGAACAGGCCTAGGGGAACCATAGAGGTACAGCAGCGGGTGGGTCGGAAGCAGTAATCCAGTACAAGGGCTTACAGACAGGCTAGATGGGCCAGGTGATCCTTATTTGCTGACAATTTCTATGTTTCTATGAGTTTGTTGCAGGGCAAGGTATTGAGAGATTTCCATTCACTGCAGGTGGAATTCCACTTGAGACAAGCAGACAAGCAAATTTCTACTGCTGCCTGTAGAATTGGGGCAAGATCCATGGTTTCCCCCTTACAAGATCAGATTACCCACAGGCCAGACCCCCTTGTACTTATTCATACTGGCCAGGGACAACCTAGGAACTTATCACACAGGTGGTATCTCAGCTAGAATCCCCAGGTCAAGCAAATCCTCTAGCGCACATTTGGTATAAATGGCAGAAAGAATTACTGTAGCCCCTCAAAGATAAACAGTAAGATGATTTTTGGGCCAAAACATACAGTAGAATCACTGCTAGCAGCCAGTGCTGGGAGTTTAAATGAAAGACTGTTACTTGCTATTTCAAAAACCCTGTCAATACCAAGCACTATAACCCTTCCAGCACATACTGCTGCTGGAGGGGTTGTAAGAACACAGGTATGCACTTCCCTGTCTTTTGGACCAGCCTCATGTCACCCCTATACCTGTACATTAGAGAGATCCCTAGGGATATCCAGAAAATACTTTGTCTTGCAAGATCTCTGACTGCACCCCTAGCTCTAGCTGGGCCTCCTTTCACAAGGGACTTCTAGTTCACACAGCAGGCAACTGTTTAGAGTTTTCCCAGTGGCCTTCGCCAAGGCCATCACCTGTAAATGACTGAGCTTCACCCCCTCACTTGCTGAATGGTTAAAACAGTGTTAAAGAATTCTGAGTATGGAAAAATGAACTCACGATCTGAGTCTGCAAGTATATTTTTTCAATACCAGTTGCCCCTTTTTTACATACATAGAAGCAATGGAAGGCATCCCTACCTTCAATAACTCATTATTGACCCTTGGAGATGTCTGAGTTGTGCAACCTAGACAGACTACATACTGTACCTGTACTTCCCCACTCCTTGAAGTCTAAAGAGCACCCCCACTCTAGCAACCCCCTAACACAAATTATGCAATTCCCCCATTTTTATTTATTCTTTGATTTGTCCTTCACTTTTCACACTGTTCTTTCCCACTTCCCTTGCCACATACACAAGAATATGATCTTGGGTTTCAGCCCAAACTACTCTGTTGATAGAATGCATTATAACACATGACTGTACTCTGATATTGCTGTACTATATACAATCTGAACTATACTGTACTGTCTTTATTTTTAGATCCAATGTGTTTATCTCCTGCATCCCTGTTTGAAAATGGCTAAAAGCTTCAGAAACATCCATTAAAAAGAAAAGAAAAATGTAAATTCCGTACTCTGATTCTTAACCAGTCTTATTTGTACTTAGAATTGTTTTTTAATTGTTCCTACTTGTTTCAAGTGCTGTGATCATTGCTTAGTGCATCTACTGCTGTAAAGCCCTCTGTACTATGCCCCCCACTCCACGAACACACCTGGAAATAAGCCTTCCATGGCTCTGCTTGGTAGCTTGGTAAAATATGTTGAAATAAGTAACATTCATATTTCGTAAATCTAGCATTTCTGTCATTGTAGAGTATGGATTTGAGTATTAAAATCATTTCAGCCATTAGAGATACAGTACGCTTAGCAGTATACTGCTCTCAGCTCTTTGAGCTGACAGTACTATTTATTTTTTCAGCAGTGTCACTGTTCATAGTAATTTATCCTTATTTTTTAAGAGAAAATACCTCAGTATAAAAGAACTGAGAGATGTTCCCTGGGGTGACGTATACATGAGGCACATAGATAAGTCCTGTGTAGGACAAAAAAGTGTCTGTGACTTCTGTCCTCAGCCATTGCAAACCGTTTGAAAGGCCCTTTGGCACCATGCATTCCTGCCTGAAGCAGAACCATCCTAAATTGTAATGATGATTTACATATGCATCCGATGATGCTTTGCATTATAGATGTATGTGTGACTTTGTATTCCTAATTTTTAAGCCTTGTATCCATTTTCTGTGAGACAAGTGGTTAAGAGGCATGAGTTGCTCCAAAAATGGGATGCACAAGTAAGAACATCCAGCCCAACATATTTACAGAATCAATAATTCACATTCAGCCAAACCTAATAAATGTTGTGCAACTTCACTGAAATTCCAACTGCATAAAAAGTATCTATTGTTTTCAAGGATAACTGAAATTGTACAGCTCTTGCGAAAAACCTTGACCTACAGTACAGTAAGCCACATCAAGACCTCTTTTAAAACTGAAAGGCCCAGATATTCAAATTGCACCCAAAAAGTGTACAACAGCAGGAGCAAGCGCAAGTCCACTGCACCCATGCACAAGAAGTGCAATATTCAAAAACTGCGCAGGCCAAGATCCACCTACTGCCGACGACTGAATATTGCACCTAGGGAGGTGAAGCTGATCATATCTGATGTGCCATAGTGCAACAAGGGATGCTCGGATGAGCAGTCCAGATGCACCATAGCACAACCAGGGATGCCCCCCAGCAGCAGGGCAGCAATGCAACAGCACCACCAGGGATGCAGGGTCCCACCACCCATGCCACAGATGGGCAGAGGAACACACAGCGGAACAGACATTGTCCCCCCACACCTCATGCATTGCACAACTGGGGGAGGTCTGGAATAACCACTGACCCATGGAGACCAGCAACTAACCCACAGCAGGGCCATGGTGCCTCATCACACCCCCTGGCAAGCTGTGACCGGCACACAAGGATGGCCGACCACCCTGTACCACACCATCTCACAAATGCAGAGCACACCCTGCACCATGATCCCCATACACCCTGCCCAGGAGTAGCACCCAACAGTGCAGGATACCCCATGCATGCCACCACCCCCACTGTGACAATGCAACCCTGTGCACCATGGAGCCATGCAAGGCAGCCCCACCATGGACACCCTGCAGTGGGTGGCAGCAGACAGTGATGCAACAGATGCATACACAGTGCCACCCTGCGTCCCCCGAGGTCAGCTGAGGTACCCACATGTGACAGGGCATGCCCGGACCCCACCTCCAGTGGTACAGCACCCTGCACACCCTCCCAAGGACACATCCCATCCCAGCACTGGCCACAACAGCCACCACTGACACGCCAGCAGACCATGCATATCACAGACATGCAAGGGTGTCAGCTGCACAGGCCATGGATGGTCTGACAGGGGTGCCATGCACACAGTGCAGGCCCCATGGACCACTGCACACAGGCATCCAATGCACAGAGTACAAAACACAAACCACAGACAGTGACTGATCCCCCTGCCAACACCATAGGCGGTTCACCTCTGCACACACACACACACACACACACACACACACACACACACGCATGCGTACACCACCCCTGATGCCATGCACACCACTGCAGCTGAGCACCTGTAGCCCGCTGCAAATCAGAGACCACCACAGTTGTTCTAACAAAATGTATGTATTAAAATATAACAACTCTGAAACATATGTGCAAATATATATAAGGGTGGGGGGAAGGGCCACAAACCAGGTGGGGGTGGGCATGGGGCAGGGGTGTACAAATGGGAGAGGGAAGAAGGGGTGTGAGGGTGGGTCCAGGGGGTTATGGGTGTCAAGGGGTCATAGAGGGCCTATTCTGTGCCCCACTCTTCACTCCTGTGGTGCCTCCAGGTTCTTCTCCTACAGACCCCATGCCAGGGACACCCGTGCCAGCTGCAGAAGCTCTTGTATGCCCTGTTTCAGTGCCATCCAGCATTGTCCACATAGGACAAGGGAGCAGAGTCAGTACTTGTGACTGTCTAGCCCCCTGCAGCAAACCCATTGTGCATGGCATACAGCCATGTGCCATGCCCCTGTGATGGTGTGTGACCACCCACAGTGACCGTGTCCACAAGACCTGCCGACCCAGGCAGCCACAGCCATGTGGACCATACAATCGAATCCAACAGAAAAACAGCACAACACTACGAGCGGGTGCTCACAGCGTGAGGTGCAAACCTCAATACTTCACACAAAAGCCAAGGTAATGAGCACTCCAGGACACAGAGAAATATACAGTATATTTGTCTGTGTTCTGGAGTGCTTATTACACAGACATGTGGACCACTGCACACACCCACTGCCCATGTCCTGCACAGCACCACCGTGGCTGTACAGTGACTTGGATATGTGGTGTGAAGGCAGTAGCACAGCCATGTGCCCGGTGCACACATGGACCACCATTGATGCACTCTCAGACATGCAGTGCCACTGGACAGAGCTGACTGTAACAAATTGCTTGCATGGCAGTGGTGTCAATGGATGGTGGCCATGCCCCACTGTCTGCCCTGTTACACAGAATGCAATAGTAATCATGGATGTAAGACACTCATCATTATCAGGCTGGTCCCTGCGCATCTGTGGATCTTCACCCCTCCCGGCCTGATGGCCCTCCTGGCAGTGCCTCCTCTCTCTCGCCAGCCTGCCCTCTTCTGGGCCCAAGGTGCAAACATGGAGACAGGAACATCAGTACAATCCCATAGCAAAGTCCCCCCGCTCCATGTGTGTGCAATCCCACACAGACAGACCCACCACCCCACACCCGATAACACCACCATGGCCAGCACCGCACGGCCCCACCACGTGCTGGACACATGCAACCGTGATACCCATATGGATGATAAAAGTGTATGGATGTTGCACCTACCTGACCGTGGCACCATGCTCCTCCTGGCACGTTCCACAGGTGGGCAAGCAGGTCCGGGTCCCTCCACCTCAGGTCCCAATATCAGTGGTGGTACTGCTCTGCTGTCTGCCCCATACCGGTGGCCTCCTCCAGGGTGTCGGCCACCTCCTGCCATACCTGACTCCTGGCCCTGTCCAGGAGTGCCTCCCCAAATAAAGGGCCAACATGTGGCTCAACAATGGCAACAGGGTTTGCCAGCTCCACCTGGCTCCACTGCACAGCACGCCTCTGCGCCATCTCTGCTGCTCAGTTCAGTCGAAATGGTACTCTGCAGTGTGGTTCTGCCATGTGCAGATGCTGTGCAGTACAGCGCTGCCATTCCCTATTGCGCTGTCACCGAACAGCGCAATTGTGGTGCTCCCATTCCTGACACATGGTGCCTAGGGGGCAAAGGTTGGGCGCAAGGTCAAGGGTCTCTGGCGCATGGACAGTCACAGTGCAATTGGAACCCAATGCGTATAGCGCAATTGGGTGCCTGTGTGCCACCTCCTGTAGTGGCCTACCACGCTGTTGCCCCACTGCACCTACAACACCCCAGTACCACAGTGCCATATAGGTGAACAGCGCTGTAGCGCCACTGGCACAATGGTGGCCGTGCCCTGCAGTGCCTCCCATGCATAGCACATCAGCAGTGCGGCAGACACCTGTGTCATCAACCAGGGCATGCGCGCGTTAGGTGTACTCGCATGTCAGCAGAACCCTTGGCTCAGCACATTCAACACAATTGCACAAAAGCGCCAACAGTCACGATATTCAGCGGCATATACAAATCACCTAATCAGCCATTCAATGCGACAGTCCTGTTGCATCCATAAGATGTGCCTCACCTCATTTGCATGGATTGCACTATAAAAATGACATTGGGCTGCACTGGCCATAGTCGGTTAGTGCAGATCTATTGCGGTGAGTTACATGCTGTTTGGGAGTGTGGACTGTGGATTTTGGGACATGCATGGGACTGCACAGTCACAGGTAACACCCTGTCATTCTCACAGGATGAATAATGACCGAGCGTGTTGTGGAGGAAGAGGAACAGAGTCGTGGGAGGAGGAGGAGGAGGCCAAATTTCATGAATGCCGAGACGGATGCCCTGTTCGAGGCCTACCTAGACTAGGATCCTCTTCTCAGTGGACATCAGGGAACACCACAGGTCCATGCTGCTGCATGGGAGGAGGTTGCGCGTGCTGTAAACCTGAATGGCAGCCACCAGCGCTCCATGCAGGAGTGCAAGAAGAAGAAGAAGAGCACAGACAGGTGGAGGATTAAGGAGAAGGTGACTGCCATCAGGGCAGCACGGTCTGCGTCAGGTGGGGGACAGCCGGGTGTGTACACCTGACCCAGGAAAACACATTGCTGGCAGCATGCAGCATTGTGCCGATGAGAGTGTTCTGGTGGTGGATTCCAGATGGGTGGTAGCCCGTCACCGATAGTGGGTCATGATCTGTCTGATGGGGGGACAGGGTGGGTCACATGCAGTACTTGGCGACTTTGTTTTCCCTTACAGCTCCTGAGCATCTGCAGCAGGTCAGCAGTGGTGGGCTTCTCCACTGAGGCCGGTCACATGGAGATGGAGGGCCCATCCACCTCCACAGGATACACAGTTCAGGGCGACAGTGGGCCCGCCTGAACATCCAGACTAATGTTGGTGGAGCAGGTGTGGAGGAGGCCCTACCCATGTCCCGGCATGCCAGCGTCCATGGATGCCAGCATGCTGAGACTCAGGCTGGTGCCGGACCCATCGCCGATGATAATGTCGCTAACATCATGGGCAGTGAAATGTGTGTGCGCCACAGGATGGCCACACAGCAGGTTACATAGCAGCCATGGCTGTGGGTGGTGCTGCTGTGGAGGCCTGCATGTCATCACAGTCCCAGCCTGTGCCTGTCAGCACCAGTGGGGCAGCACTGGTGTGTGTACAGAACAGTGGAACTGTTGCAGCCACTGCAGTGGCGCCATTGAGCCCTGGGGAGCGGCAGCCAGAGGGGCAGCATCAGCAGTCGGCCAAAGGGAATGGGAATACAATGTCAGGGGGCGGCGTCAGTGCTCCGCCTGTGGACATGCCCAGGCCTGGCCCTGGTGTGCAGCGCCCACCCTCAAGGGGTGATGAGCATCAGGCCCACGAACACCCTGAGGGACAGCATACCAATCAGGCAGATGACCTCTTGGATAAGCACACCCGCATACTGCAAGCATCGGTCAATCAGCAGATGTGGCTTGTGACGGTGGTGGATGCACTGAGTGCGGCTCTGCACCAGGCAGAGGAGCATCGCAGCAGAGACACCGCTCTGCTCCTGGCAAGGATGGACCAGATGCGGGAGGATGTGACCGCTGCCATTGACAGGCTGACACAGACAATCACAGCTGCCATGGCCACGGTGGGCACACAGTTATTTGCCCATAGCATCGCAGACACTGCACAGTGCAATGTCCACCCCTGTTCCGGCGTCATGTGACACCATCCTTATCGACACGGGTTCAGCTATCAGAGCATCCCTGGTAGTGTGTGTGGTTCCATGCCTGCCACTTCCTTGATAGGCATGCACCCTGGTGTGTGTCCATGCGTGTTGATGGGTTGTGCCTTTGCCACTGGTGGTTGCACATGGCCCCATGACTTACGGGTTGGCTGAGTGCTCCTCCATGGTGGTGTTCCAGTGCAGCTGTGCCAGCTGGAGCAGTCGGGGGTCCCGTCGCCCAAGGGGAGGCTGCTCATCACCATTGTCACCGGCGTCCTCATCGTCCCCATCGCTGTGCCCCTCTTTGACCTGTACAGCCATCCCACATTCATTGATCATGTTGTGCAGGATGCAACAGGCCAGGAATAGCCCACAGGCCTTTGAGGGGCTGTACTGTAGGGCACCACCGGAGGTGTCCAGGCAACGGAAACGTGCCTTCAGCATACCGAACACCTGCTTGATGACATTACATGTGGTGGCATGTTCCTCATTGTAGCGTTGCTGCGATGGGGTCACGGGCCGCCAGCATGGTGTGAGCAGCCAGGGACAGAGTGGGTATCCACTGTCACCTGTGTGTAGAGGGTGGAGGTTAGTTTGGTGATCAGCATTGCCCTGCCCTGGACCATGTAGGCCAGTACCCATGTCACCTCTGACCATGCCCCTCTCAGGCCCTAAGTTTGTCCCGCTGAGTTTGCATACTCACCCACTAAGTGGCCAGTGGGGATATCCCCCACTCTTGAATCTGTGGCACAGTGCTGACTGGTGCCAGATGAAGGCATCGTGTGCTCCCCAGGTGCGTTGCACAGACGTGATTATCGCCCCTTGGCATCACACCACCTGGCAGTTGATGCTGGCATAGCCCTTCTGATTAATATACGGCCCCTCGGGGTCAGGTGGTTTCCAGATGGCCACATGGGTGCAGTCTATTGCCCCTAGCATGCCAGGCATACGTGCTACCTTGTGGAACTCCTGTATGTTTGCTGTGCGCTCCACTGGTGTGCTGGGGAAATGGATGTACTCCGCAGCATGTGGCAGCAGTGCACTGAGGAATTGGGTGAGGTGGTGTGACACAGCTGACTGGGTTATGCCTGTGGTGTCCCCTGTTGGTCTCTGGAAGGTACCCGTGGTGAGCAAGCACATGCAAACTGTCACTTTAGTCTCCACTGACAGAGCATGGCTCCATCGTGTGGGTGTCTGCATCACATCACTGCACAGCTCACAGAGCCACCTCAGAATTGCCCGATCCAGGTGGTACCAGCCCACGATCTCAGTATCTCTGTACAGCTCGAAGCTGATGCGGGCTCGGTACTGCCTGTTGGGGGCATACCACCGACGGGACCTTCCACGGCCACGTCCCTCCTGCTGCCCACCTTCTCACTGCCTCCATTACTGCCTCCGTCTGGATGGTGGCACTGGCATATCTAGCTTGTGCCCCCGGCAGCTGTTGATGTGTTCCCCCACTGTCCTGGCTGCTACTTCCTGCACAGGAACACCCTGATAATGTGGTGGCCTCAGTGCTGTGGCACTTCCCCTTCTGCACTGTGGCTGTAGCTGTGGCCCCACACCTTCCCAATGTGCCTGTGGGTTCCAGGTGCCCTTTCTCTGTCCCTGCCCTGTGTCTGTGTTGCCTGTGTGGCTGGCTATAGTTCAGCAACATATGTGCCTTCCTGTAGCATTCTTGCTCCTCTCCCTTGTTCCTTTATATTTTGGCTAATTTCAGCTATCGGCGCAACTAAACGCCCTATTGCACATGGCGCATGTTGTTGACTATCGCACTGCGCCATTTATGCATGGTTCCTCCCCCTTCAGTTGCACAAACATTCATTATCATTGCGCTATTGTTCAGCGTGATTTGGGGGGTGCAACTGCCTCCTGCTGAATATTGCAGAATGGCGCATTTTCAGACTTGTGCTGGTGCAACCCTAGTACGCATGGCGCAACCCTTTTGAATATCTAGGCCAAAGTGCCAAACCAGTCCAGTGGCACAACAGTGTGCTGCAGCTTGATTGATGCCCTGGAAAAGCACACTGAGATTGGCTAGAGGACGAGTGTGTTGTGGAGGTTAACTGGTTGGCTTCAATGGAGGGAGTTCATAGACTGCCATCATTTATACACAAACTAACACCTAAGGTGTCAAAGGAATGCCATGGGTGATGGAAGTAAAAGAAGTTGCATATAGTACCACCTTCCGCCAGCTAAAAGATGGGTTAATATGTTGCAAGGAAAGCCTATCATCATGGTGTGGAGAGGGAAACTAATAGATCAAAAAGGGAAAAAGGAATCAATAAAAAACTAAGAGGTAGCAAGGGTTTAGAGGTGTGTAGGAGTTCAATTATTTAGTTATTTTATTGACAACTGTGAATCAAGTAATCATACAAACTTATTTGTGTAATTAAACTAAAGGATCACTAGTATCCATTATCTTTAAAACCCATTCTATCATGAATAATTCTGAAAGCTATGGGTGGCATTTGCAAAGACTTGCATCTGTTTCTTGGACGTGAGTGCAGGATTCCACTCAAATAGTTAGACCACAAAATGTCGGTCTAACATTTGGGACAGAATCCTGTAGTTGCATCTGACAAATGGATGCAGTTCCTATAGGTGCTGCTGAAATTGTCATGAACTGCAGGAATTGTCTCAAATGCATCCAGATGTCTGTGAAAAGGATGCAAACATCTGGATTCATCTGCATGGATACAACAAGCATCCTTAATATGGATGCAAGTGCTGCATCCAGCCATTTAAAAATCCCATCCTATAGGCTATAGCTTTATCATTTACACTAGTTATTTAAAAGTATCATGGCTTCCATCAGCTAACATCTGCACTTGCAGTCCCTATCATATTCCAAATCAACCTGCTCATTTGGCTTAGGATGGTTCTTCATGCCTAGTGGCATATCAGTGTTCTCTTACATAATGGGGAGACTCCAACACCACTAAATATTGTTGTCTCATCAATCTTCTTTCTGCACCCCTAAGGATTGCTATCTCTTTGCTCTTCTTTCTGTACTGGCTAAAGTACAAGAAAAATGTAACCTTTCCCAACATTCCTTTTCCTATAGTTCTACTTCTTTTACCATTTCCAATATGGTTTTCACAAACCCAGCTCAACATTCTCTTTTCCCTTCTATGGTTCACTGATTCTGTGCCCAAGGGGATGGATTGGGGCAGTTCAACTCCTCCATCTTTGTCAAGCCTTGCATGGCTTTTGGCATTGTGGCTCACCCTATCCTCCTTGATAAAATCATAGGCATCGGTCTCTCTGTTCTTGTGGACAGTGAGCTTTTCTCTTCCATATTTTTTTTCAACTATTTTTCACTCCAGTCAACAGCCCCTGGGAACTCCCTTGGAGGTAACCCCCATGGGCAGCTTCTCCTGCTCAGCCTAAGATCCTCCTAGCCCCAGGTCTCCCCCCAGAATTCCATCCTGCACTCCTATCCTGTTAGTGACTTCCCTGCTTGTATCCCCTGAGGCAGAGCCACCATACACATACCTTGGCACTCCTTGAATCTTGTTGAGCAGGTGGAGTGAGGCTGGAGGATATCGGAGACCTGGTTGGGCAAGATTTGGCAATGGGCATGGGGCTGCTGTGGGCTTATGATCAGCCCCTAAGGCACTGGAATTTTTCCTTATTTGTGAACATAACCCCCAGAGGATTGGACATGCAATCATGTGGACATCCACCATCACTTCCACCCCTTCCTGAAGTGTTCACTGGCTTTAGCACCACCAGCTTCCACTGGGAGTCACTGATGCCAGGGATCCACAGCCCACCCCTCCCCAGGAGAGGAGAGCAGTCCTCTGGATGCTCAATCATCTCCTCCCCGGCTGACCTCTGGCAACCTGAGCTCACTCCCAAGACTGGGTTACTGGCATGGTGTGAGGTGTGGTGTCCAGCGCCTCTACCCTCAGCATTACCCGGGCTAGCATGGTCCTCCTAATTGGACTGTCACCAGTCTGTCTAGATAGGAGACACTTGATACCACTCACCCTCCATAATTTTAGGTATCCTCTGAGTTCTATTCTGGGTCCAAGCCTTGCCTCCTTTTTCCTTAGCGACCTTCCCTCTGTATATATCTTCTCCCACATTCATATGTGCTGTACATGATTGACACTGTATTTTGTGCTTCTCGAGCCTTGGACCCTTAAATGAAAATAAATTGGCAACCTAACTTTGAAAATATCCAGCACTGGTTATACTCAAGTCTCCTCTCTCTGAATGCAAAAAACCTGTTCTCCATGATCTTTGGTAGTAAGCTCAAACTTGATAGGCTCGAATATACCTAAGTTTTTGAGACTACTGATAACCCTCCACCCACTTGAGGAAATTCCCATTTCAAGAACCTTGTTGTGCAATATAACTGGATTAAACCTCAGTTAAACTATTAAACATTATGCCATTCACAAGAAACCTGTAAGCAAGCTTGACACATATTACTAGAAGTCCTGTCTTCCATTCTTTTTGCACTGAAACATTGTCCTTAAATAAACCTACTGGCATTTGACTATACAGATGTCAGCTACAGGGGACTGACCCCAACTCTACCATAGTCAAAGCTGACCAACAATTATACGTTGTCTGCTAATTCCCTCCACACACTCATCACTACAGTACTATATGACCTCTCTTTTCACTCCCTTGACAGCCACCACCTCTCCTTGTGGGCCACTTTTCTGACCAAATACTGATTTAGTTCCCTGCCCAGCAACCTTTACCCCTCCTTATTCCATCTCTCCCTCTACTCCCTGTATTCCTCCTATGCTCACTTTTTGTTTCTCTTCTAGTAAAACCTCAGCTGAGAAGTCTGACATTCTCTTCTAACCCTTGCACCTATTGCACAACCTTCCCTATCTATTTGTTCCTTTCACTATCTTTTAAAAGTCTCCTTTGGGACCTCTATTCCCACTCCTTTCTGTAACGACTGTAGACCTCTCCATTTTCTGCTTTCTCTGCAGACCTTTTTTTCCCTGCTCTCACACTTATTGCTTCAGTTTTCCAACTCTGGTGCCTTCACCCCTCACTCCATGTATATACCATATTCCCTCCTCTACAAATACAATTTGTTTTTCCCTTTAATTTCATGGTTCATATTATTTATTATTAATTTAATTCACAGTGGGCATCATAACTGCAGCTTTAGTGTCTGCTGTCAGCTTTAACCCATATTTGCAAGGCTACACCTGTGGTTCAATGGGTGATGCAACAAACCATACCCCCAATCAGATCTTAAAGACCCCTCCTCCTGGTCAGTCCACGATTGTTTTTTCATTTTAGCTGGAGGCTTCATCAGTTGCCCCTTCTTCTGCTCCTGTTTCTCAATTGTCCTAGTTCTGTTCCTATTTCTTTGTATTGCCTCTGGTTGCTCAAGCACCCCTCCCATCTCTCTGCTTCTTATTTCCCCACTCTTTTGTTCTGTTTCCCCTGCCACTTCTAGTGGCTGCCAGGTCCTGTCTCCTGCCACTTTTGTTTGTTCTCCCCCCTTCCCCAGGTACTCCCTCCTGATTTCCCACCCTGTGTGCTGCAGCTCCTTGGGACTATGGGTTAACCTGCTCCCTTTCTTAGCCTTGCCCTTACAGTTCTATGTCTGCTAACTCTGGCTACTTTCCTCCTGTCTTACTGGACTATGTTCCCAGATCTTCTTTCTCACCCCATTCAATGCCCTACACTCCCCAAGTGTCTCTCCGCTCTGCTTTTTGGTGTGCTGACATCCACCAGTCCTGACTTTCTCCTGCTTGTCAGCTCCTACTGTTGCTGCTGGCAGGTTGATTTTGCCTGATATTCTGATCAGGACCTTCTACTCTGGCCCTCCTGTGGAACCATCCAGAGCCTGCATCCCTGAAGGACTGCTATGTCTCTTCTCTGTTGCTCGATGGACTCTTCTGGCTCATTTGCTGTGCCCCGCAGTGGCCAGCTGTTTTTTGCCTGTCCTCTCTGCTGCTGCACTTGCAGTCTGCTCCTGGCCGTACTGTCTTCTCGACCTTCCATGTCTGCTTCCCTGCCTCTGGACTGTACTTTATTTCCCACTTTTTCAGTCCAATGCCTGCCCTACTAGTAGAATACTTTGTCCTGCTTTCTATGCTTTCCCATATGAAGGAAACATACACCATGTCTTTATGTTTTGGGGTGCTTCCCATGCTCAGTCTGCCGCCCCTTTCTCTGCAATGCTCTCAGCATTGCCCAGCTGCCATTATACCTAGCCCTACTCCTGGCACTTGCCCATTCACATTATTCCCTGCTATGAATTATACTGCAGTTCTTGTCAGCCCAGCTTTGGCTTCTAGCTTGCATCCAGTTATTTTACCTACTGTTTTCATTAGCTGACCTGTAAGCCCAGCTAAAGCTGCTGGTTTTAATCACTTAATTTATCTCCCTAATTAATTAGCTGTTTGGTGTCACAGTGCCTAGTCCCTGGCTGTGCTGTTTTTCCCATGGTGGCAGTCTGTGTTGTTACAGCGGGCTTTATGGCTGTGGGCAGCAGCATCAGCTTCATTATTCCATTAATCAGCATTGCCTTGCCCTGCCTTCTACTGCTACTCCATACCGGCATTGAAGGCATTCACTCCATCAGCATATATAGTACATTTGCTCTCGAACCTCCTCTCTTCCCATACCACCTTCTCAGCTCATGTTGGCTGTGGGCTTCAACCAACTGTCACAGTCTTTTCCCCTTGTACTGTTCACTCCCCTTTTGCAGTTCTATGCCAGCCTTCCAGGCTTCTCTCTGTCAGCATATCTCATATATTTCTTCTCGAACCTCCTATCATTCATTCTGACTTGTTACCTCCTACCTCACTACTTCTGGTACTACTTACCTCACCCATTGGCTACGGGATTCACCTGGCCATTCTCATTTCTCCCCTCATGCAGTTTGATCCACTCCTAATTTGACTTCTTAATGGATCCAGTTGGCATGCTCTCCTGTGGTTACTCATTGCAATCTGCCTCCTCAAGACCCGTGTTGGGGTCTCCTTCGCTTAGTCAGACCTCTATGTACGTCTACTCATCTACATCGACTTTCCAAGCATATCCCTCATATGGGTCTCGTGTTACCTCTCAACCCTACCTTCTCTCCACTCACAGATGTGCCTTCTGTGTCCATTACTCCATGACTCAGGGCTAGCCTGTAGCTGATGGTCTCACTCTGCACCCATGAAGTCTGCATCTAGAGTATGTGAAGCATGGAGCGGGTTCCTTCTCCCTGGCCCATACTGAGAATGTCTTCATTCCAGGTAGACCTTCAGTTGTCACCCATTCCAGTGACACCTCTGGATGTATAATTTATGACTTCAGGCTGTGAGGGGTGGGGATCTCATCAGAAGGGCCCCTTTAGCTGCCCGAGTGGTTTGGAGGTACCCTTAAGCTATTCTCCCTCTGACTGCCTGTGGTTCACTTGGTTTGTTTTGTAGGCTTGTGTATACCAGCAGAGTGCATCAGCAGTCATTTCTATCCTCCTTTGCTTTTGGGCACTTAGTTGCAGAGACATCACTCACAGCCCTCAAAAGCATTCCTATTAGAAGGACAGAGCAAAAACTTCCTCCAAATTGGAATCTTTTCATCTTCCTTTGATCTTACTTCTAAATTGCAGTAGCTGAGCCATCACTAACCAAGACGCCCTTCAGCCTGGAGGGAAGGTAACCTAGGCCTTGGATCCCCAGAGGTTTCCTCCTCAATGGGGGTTTTTCCTGTCCTCCATGCCAATGGTCTTAATATTTAGATAGGGTTAGTACTTTTATATGTTCAACAGTTAGATTCCACTGTTGGATGGAGTCGGATGGCGGCCTGGCTGGTTCACCTCTACTTATGAAGTCCTACCTTCCTGACTCATGTCAGCTTCCAATCTGGTAATTATTCCTCCATTGTCTCCCATTCCTCTCCTGTCCTAACCATCTACACCTAGCGACCTTCATTCCCATCCTCAATACTGTTCTGACTTCCTCACCTCCTTCACGATGCTCGACACCCTTTTGAGTACTCTTTTTGGACTCCTTCCTAAGCTACCTTTAGCCAAGGGAATCATTCCCACAGCACCTACAGTACAGAACCCTCGTCTATGGTTCCTTGCCATTGTACCCCTAAAGTGTGATATATTCCATGGATAGGGAGGCGAACAGCCACAATGTATCTAAGTCACACATGCATAACATCATACCAAGTTGCATAAGAACATTTGAATTACAAGGCTGCTCCTATGGTTCAGTGAGCAGAGCAACAAACCATGCCCCCAATCAGGCCTTAAAGGTCACTCCTCCTGGTTGGTCCAGAATCATTTTTTTGTTGCCTCACCATCTTCCCCTCCTCCTCCTCCTCCAGCAACTCATCTCTCTCTTTTCTGTGAGCTCCTTCCTTTGCTACCTTTAGCCAAGGGAATCATTCCCATGGCATCCATGGGGTGGAACCCTCCTCTAGGGTTCCTTGCCATCATACCCCTACAGGGTGGTATATCCCATAGTAGAGAGGTGAACAGCCACAATGTATCTAAGTCACACAAGCATAACATCATACCAAGTTGCATAAGCACATTGAAGCATACTCTGTACATATATTTTTTGACTAATTTTGCTTTCCCTACCTGCACCCTTCCCCCAATAGCACACTAAGAAAAATAAGCTATGGGTTAGTGTGCCTGTAGTCTATCAATAACTACTTTGTTGTTCCTGCCTGAATAAATGCACACAGTCTGTGAGTTTGAGTAGCTGATAAAACAGAAGTCCATGCTATTCTTCACTGGAAATATGCAGTCACAAATCATATATTTCTACACTTTGGAAAAAAAGTGGCAGCATTGAAAATTAGTTCTGAAAAAAAAAAAATTGTTCACCTTAAACTCAGTCCTATACAGTGGTTTAACAAGTTTTATATATTTTTGTTATCTGGGTTCACCAGCTTGGTGGATTTATGGAATGAATAAGACTTATTTTAAAATGTACCACCTCAAATAATGCCTTCTCTGCTCTTGCAGGGGTCGAGGATAGTTCCCTCCCAAAAAAGGGTTACCTTAACAAAGACAGATGCCCATCCATTGTACCTTGGAGGTAATAAAAAAAGAAAACAATGGGTGGTAGTAGTCAGGATAGCTGAGGGTTGATGGTAGTGGAATATAATGAACAGAAGGCAAATGTACTGAACAGTTACTTCTGTTCAGTATTTGTGATAATGGATGATGGACCTCTACCAGAGCATGATAACAAGGCATTACATGGGAGGTGCATGAAATGGGAAGGGTACAGATCTTGGTTAACAGGGTAAGAAAGGGTGTAAGAGTTATCAGCATAGATAAAGCAATAGGCCTGGATGGCCTGTACCTTGGGCACTGAGAAAGCTGGCTGCAGAAATGGCATTACCCCATCCCAATGATTTAAAGACTCACCGAAGTCTGGACTTGAACTAGCAGATTGGAGAGCTGATGAAATAGTACCACTCCATAAGAGGTGCGACAGGGAGGATCTTGGAAACTTCAGCTCTGCCATTATTACCTCCATCAGACATAAGGTGATGGAGACAATAGTCAGAGAAAACATTCAGTAGTAGTCTGCTTAGAGCACAACAGACTGCAGAACAACAAGCAGCATGCAGATGAGTCAGGGAGGTCATGCCAGACAAACAAGTTATTTTGTTTTGACAGAGTAACCAACATGACAGACAAAGAACAGATTATATTTTTGCTCTACTTCAGCTTCAGCAAGGCCTACAACTTGATACCATAGAGGAGACTGCTGTAAAAGTTGATGGGCTTGGCAGTTTAGTTAGGTGGGTAGTAAATTGACTTGGAGGGAGGCAACAGAGGATAATGGTGAATAGGCCTCACTTGGAGAACAGGGAGGTCATGAGTGGGGTGCCTCTGGAATCTGTTCTGGGACATGACCTATTTAATATGGTTATAAGTACAGATGGGCGAAAATGGAAAATTTTGTCCCACAAAATATTTTGTGAAATTTTTTCATTTCGTGAAATATTTGCGGGTGCGAAATGCAAAATTCTACTGATGAAATACAGAATTTCACCCTTAAAATGCAAAATTGTGCTGGCAAAATATGGAATTCCACTGTCAAAATTCTGCATTTCACTGGTGGAATTTAGCATTTCGCACCCAGAAAATATTAAGCGAAATGCACAAATTTTGCACAATATTTTGTATGCGTGAAATTAACGTTTTCTCAGGAATTTCACCTCTGAAATTAAATTTCACTGCATCTCTAGTTATAAGTGACATACTCTAGGGGAAAGTATCCAGGGCAAGATGACACAAAGTTATGCATCATATTAGTTTATGAGGCAGGAGTGCAAGAGCTCCAGATAAAGCTAGTGAAAAGAGAAAGATGATGTATGATCTGGCAGTTGAGATTCAATGCCAAGATGTGCTAGGTAGTGCACTCAGGGAGATGGAATAAATGCACAGAATATTGGAAGAGAGAGGTTAAGAAGGCTACTGCACTAGAGGAGAAGGATCCTGAGGTCATCATCAGTGACTCCTTCAAGCAAACAATTTACTGCAACAAAGCATATAACAAGACATTGAGGATGCTGTGGTTTACTGGGAGGCTTTTGACAGTAGAAATGAAGTGATTCTTCCTCTGTACATATCACTTGTGTTACCTCATCAGGAGTACTGTTCCCAGTTCTGGAGTTCTCACCTGAGGAGGGAAATCGAGAGACTCGAGTCAATGCAGAGAAGGGCCACAAAAATTATCCTGGGCCAACAGGGCAAATCATAGGAGGATAGGCTGGTAGCCCTAAATATGTACCTACTGGAGGCTAGGCAGGAGATAGGGACATGATAGAAACATTCAAGTTTCTCAGGGGTATTAAGAAAGTGAGTAATGAGATCGTCTTTCTTTCTTTTTTTTTTCTTGCAGTTACTGCTGTTTATGAACCCTGCATATCTGGTCAGCACTTTCTGTTCAGCTGCCTCAGCCTCATCTCCCTGATTTCCCCCAGGATTTACCTTCACATCCAGAGTTCCTCCAGAGCTTGACTCCCTCTGCTGGGAGCAGTGAAGGGCCACCTCACTCTCTGCTGCAGAACTAATCTGCTATGTGTGGAGGTGATACCTGAGCAGCCAGGTGTGGGGCCAGCAGTTGGTGGATTTTTCTCTTTATGTCTCAGCCCCTAGGATGTCAGCAGCAAGGGTGCACAAGGGCATGCACATGCTAGCATGTGTAGTGCAGCACCAACCAATGTTCTCCCTCCCCAAGAGCCACTCCTGACTGCACTGCCTTCTGTGGCCACCTATGAGACAGTATAGCAGCAGAGCAGGCTGCCTTCCTTCCCCCAAGGAGGAAAACATTCCCTGTAATGTTCAATCCTCTCTCCCCCTCAAGCCACCCCCCCCGATGACCTGAGCTCATTTCCAAGCTCGAGTCACTGGCGTCACAAGTGGTAGTGCTATTGTTGCACTGATAGGCTGGTACTGAGGACCTATTTGTAAGAATTATAGACACAGTGGCCCATTGGCACAGTGGCAAGGCATCCATCTGTGGCTCTGACATTCTAGGTTCAGAGATAGATCCGGAATTCAGAGGGCTAGCTGGGGATAGAGTGATCAACTGTCCCACTGACTGCTTTCCCTCTTCGGGGGGAAGGGGGATAGTGTATCCGACGCATTGAGGACCCCTAGCAGAGGCTAGGGATCCCGTGCGGCCTGCACCTCACATTTCAAGGGGTGGGGTGGACACTGGCGTCATTGCACATCCCCGGCCCCAGGGAGAAAAAGCAGTAAAAATAGCCACCCACAATATGATGGTCCCCACCCTGCCACCCCTTATCTGATCGTAGCACACCAGATGAGGGGGTCTCCTTCCCATGACCCCACCCTGGGGGGCAAGCCAGGGCTCTGTGATCTGTGTTCCTGTAGAGGGGTCTCCCACCCGGTGGCCTAATCTGGGGGGGCCTGTTAAGGGACCGGATAAACAGCTCCACACAAAAAAAAAAGAAATACAGACACAGTCACTAGGTGGCATGATTGGAGGGTGGTGAAGGATAGGTTCAATGTTAAAGTGATAAAGTGCTACTTCATGGACAGGGTGCTGAAACTGTGGAACAAACTTCCGGTGGAAATGGTTGGAGCAGATACCCATAGCATAAACCCAGGATTAAACAGTTCTGGGACAAGATAAGGGTACTCATAGTCTTAAGGAAGGGCAAAATGGGATTGGAGGGGTGGTGGGAGTGGAGGAAGAGGGAAACAGTCAACCACTACTATAGGTAGGTGGGATGATAGTAAGGGCAGAATTAACAGAGTTTTGGTCTCCTATTGCAGTCAAACTCTATTTCTTTATTTCTGTACTAGCATTTGGGCCATCTGCTCTATCCAAAGCATATATATACATAGACAGTGCTGGCAGATAAGGGCCTACAGCCCACCCAGTCTGCTCATTTGAGCTTGTAAGTTTACTTTATGTTTTCCTAAAAGTCTGTTGCCCTTTGACCCTGACCTCCAGAATTCCTTTACGTCTATCCCATGCATTCTTAAGTCCCGTGATTGTTTCAGCCCCCACTACTTCCTCTGGCAGGGTGTTCCACTTGTCCACCACCCGTTCTGTGAAGAAATTCTTCCTTACTTTTCCTCTGAATCGTCCTCCCTCCAACTTCATCCCATGCCCTCAAGTCCTGGAAAATCTTTTTTGCTTATAAATTGTGTATTCCTGCACCCTGTTCCTCCCTGTAAGATACTTGTATGTCTCTATCATATCATCTCTCTCCCTCCTCTCCTCCAGGAAGTACATATTCAATTCCTTCAACCTGTCCTCATAGGACTTGTGATGCAATCCACGTACCATCTTTGTTGCCCTTCTCTGAACCTTCTGTACCCTGTCTATGTCCTTTTGTAAATAAGGTCTCCAGAATTGTACACTGTACTCCAGGCGGGGCCTCACTAGTGTCTTGTATAGTGGAATTATGACCTCCCTTTTCCTGATGGTGATGCCCCTGCCTATGCATCCCAGCACCCTATTTGCTTTACCTGCTGCCTTGTCCACTGTTTCCCTACCTTGAGGTCATCAGAGATGATAACCCCAAGATCCTTTTTCTGCTTGATGCATGCTATATCCTCACCCCCCCAACTGATATATTGTGCCAGGGTTTTTGTGCCCCATATGCATTATCTTGCACTTCTTTGCATTGAATTTCAACTGCCAAACGTCTGACAATTCTTCAAGTTTCTGCAGGTCCCTTCTCATTCTGTCTACACCCTCTGGTGTGTCTACTGTGTTACAGAGTTTTGTTTCATCAGCAAACAGGGAAATTCTGCCTTCTAGATCCTGTGCAATGTCACTGATGAAGATGCTGAATTGGACCGGCCCCAGCACTGATCCCTGTGTTACCCCACTGGTCACTCTTCCCTCTGTGGAGTGACAGCCATTTAGTACCACCCTCTGTGTCCTACCACCCAGTCAGTTACCTACCCACTGCACTACTGTCCTGCCCACATCCATATTCTCTAGTTTGTGTAATAGTCTTCTATGTGGCACAGTGTCAAAGGCCTTGCTGAAGTCCAGATAGGCCATGTCCACTGCCCTCCCCTGATCCACCTCCCTAGTCACCCAGTCAAAAAATTCAACGAGGTTGGTCTGCCATGACCTCCCCCTGGTGAAACCATGCTGCCTTGGGTCCTGTAGTCCATTGACCACCAGATGTTCCACCAATCTCTCCTTCAGAAGTGTTTCCACCATCTTCCCCACTACCGAGGTGAGGCTGACTGGTCTATAGTTCCCTGCTTCCCTTTGTTCCCACTTTTGTATGGGGGACTACATCTGCTGTCCTCCAGTCTTTGGGTACCTCCCCTGTTTCCAGTGATCAGCTAAACAGGATTGTCAGAGGTTCAGCCACCACCTCTTTTAGTTCTTTAAGGACCCTGGGGTGCATCCCATTTGGCCCCATTGCTTTATCAACTCTTATTACATCCAGTTCCTTCAGGACCCTTTCTCATGTAAAGGGACTTGTGCCCATTCCTGCACCATTCCCACCACTTGTACTGCCTTCAGACCCATTACCCTCCTCTTCCTCAGTAAAGACTGAGCAGAAATACCTGTTCGGTATGTCAGCTTTACTGTTGTCATCCTCCATGTGGCCCCCATCCTCCCCCTTCAGTCTCACTATCCCTCCCTTTGCCTTTCTTTTTTCACTTATGTACCTGTAAAAGGTTTTGTCCCCTCTACCCACTGATTTTGCAAAGTGCTCTTCTGTCTGAACTTATGGGATGCCCCCCCCATCCTACCGGTCACACCATTGCTGCCTGTGCCTATCACCGGACCTCCATCTGGTGACGGCGGGACTATGGGAGAGCTTCCCTTACTGACCTCCCTGCCTCCCTTTTCTTCTCCTGGTATTTCTCCCTAGCTCCTTCTGCCTGTGTCTTTTTGTACTGCCTGAATGCAATCTTTTTGGCTTTCACTTTCTCCGCTACCTCCATGAAAACCATAAAATGACATCCTCTTCCTTTTCCCCTTGCTAACCTGCTTAATGCATATTTCTGTTGTTCTTGAAATCCCTATTTTGATTCCTGCCCCATTCCCCTTAATGCCTCTTTCAAGCATCTCCCCATTTTCCCAAAGTCTGTCCCCCTAAAATCCAGGATATGTGTTTTTGTGTGGTTTGGTTCTGCTCCTTCTGTGATTTCAAACCACAATGACTGGTGGTCACTGTTCCCCAGGTGCTCTCCCACTGTTACCCCCATCACAGTGTCCCTATTAGTGAGCACAAGGTCCAGTATTGCCTTCTACTGAGTTGGTTCCATGACCAGATGCTTGAAGAAGGCACCCTGAAGGGAGTCCAGGATAAATCTGCTCCTAGTTGATGCTGCTGCTAGGATTCTCCAGTCCATGTCTGGAGTATTGAGGTCTCCAACCAGCACTACCTCATCCTGGTCTGCCAACCTTTGGATGGCTAGCATCAGCTCCATATCTGTTTCTTCCTCCTGGGGTGGTGCTCTATAGACCACACCTGTGCAGATGGCTGGCCCCCTTTTTCTTTCCAGCATAACCCACAGTATATCTCCCCCATTTTGTTCCTTCTGGATCTCTGTGGTCCTTATGTCATTTTTCACATACAGTGCCACTCCTCCTCCTCCTTTCCTACCTGCCCTGTCTCTTCTGAATATGTTGTAGCCAGGTATGGCCATCTCCCAGTCATGGCTATCATTACACCAAGTTTCTGTGATGGCCACAATGTCCAGCAGGCATTAGAAAAGTAGTAGCAGTAGTAGTAAGTTGCTTATCTTTATACAGGATAAAACTTCTAGGACTGGGAGGCCCAGTTTCATGTCATAATAGCAATTGCAAAACAGCAATTGCTATTATGGCACGTGCTGACAAACAGACATCCAGCAAGGAATCCAAGGCCTCCAGCTCCCCTCCTTATGGAGCAGCTTTTTCCCCACACCTCTCTACTAAAGGATTATCAACTCCAGGGGGTGCATGTCAGGGAAGGGGCAACACTCTGGATTTCTAAAAAAAAAAATAGCAGCAGTGGCCAGCTGCAACACTTTCCCCGGGACTCAGCCCTGAACCCAATACCTGCTGTGCCACAGCTAGCCACCCTCACCACCACACCACATAGCTAGCTCAGCTGCAGCAGGCACACTACCCTCTCACAAACCCTCTTACCGATCCTCCCATTCCCCTCACTATAGTCCCCTTCCTGTCTCCCTCCCCTACGATCGCCTTTGCATTGGATCACTACCCTTATAGGATAGATCATGAGGATAGCATTGATTATGAGTCACCGTTTTGATGGTCGATCATATTCAGTCACTATCCTCACTGGATACCAGGAGGCACTATTTACAAAGTTCTCCTGAAATTGCATTGTCAGTTACAGTGCAGACAATGCATAAAATACAAAGCAATATACATATCAGTTTTGGAAACAGTACACCATAAAATCTCTTAGTGGAAATATTGACTTCGAAGCCATAAAGTAATCATATCAAGAATACTGATCAGAAACAGTTACAAGTATGAAGAATTACTATAGCTAGAAATTTGTTTTTGAAACAGCCTTAGTTTATCCAGAGATTGCACTTCAGGTGCCAGCTGAAGTGGAGCTCCAAAATGTGTTGCTGTTCCTGGCTTAGTCCCCTACATAATCCAGACATTCTAGGATAATGTACTAAAAATATACAAACTGTCTCCCTTGGAGCTTTGACACTGAATGTCTTATAAAGGTGAATGCTGGCAGGTCTATAAATACACTGATTCATTGCAAGAAAAATTGGTTCCTGCATGTTGCTGACTTGACAAATACAGCACCATGACTAGTAAACAATGGGTGGCAGAGAATTTACTGTAATGCTGTCGTTTTATTACTGCAATGCCATATACAAGTTTAGAATGAATTTTGAAGGTTACCTGAGGTTTTGGTGTCAAACAGTTAAACAGGGAATCAAAGCTTTGCTATTTTTGTGTAATGTCATTATGACATGCAAAGAATAGCCTCAGTATTCTGTACTCTTTGTATATGTGTAGTTATACATGTATATGTTTGGGAATGGCAAACACTATTTAAGCTCAGTGAGCTTTATTTGCCATAAAATTGTTCATTACAAGGTCAATCTAATATAATGTGTTTCTAAAATAAACATAATAGATAATATGCAAATGTCACATTACATGACAAAGCTTTCCTGAACTAGGGATACGCCCAATATCTTTTAGCAGTTTTTATTTTTAAATAATGTTATTAATGCTTAGTAATTGGAGACTGATAGAAGACACAGTGGTCTGCCGATTTGCAGGAATGGTATACAGCCACAGAAAATGTTGGCCTCCCAGTTCTTGCACTGCTTTATTAATGCAAACACAATAATTCACCAAGATTGCATAAAGGAATAGGTAAATAAGGCAAATTAAGTGTTATTAATCCTAACTTTATTTATAGGAGTACTAGCAATAACTGGATATACTTTCATTTGAAACAATCTTGCCCATTTAAATTTCTGTACCTCAATGGCACTCATAGGATACAAAAGAGGTGTGGCCCTAACTAGACCAGCTGAGGGGACATTAGAAACAAACTTAGGTCAGAGCCGATATGGCTGAGAAGAACTTTTGGGATGTGTTTACCCATTATTTCTAATGAATTGCACAATGCAGATCTGTGGAGAGGCAGTTTCAATGTGGTTTTCCTTTTATACATTTTTACAATGTGTTTTCCGGGAATATGCTTGCTGACTGCTATATATTTAGCCTGGATAGTTCACAGAAGAAATGGCATCATATTTTCACTGGGGCTCTACATCTACATAATATTATGCTACATTGTGTAAAATCAGAATACACTAAAAACAATATTTTACATCGGGGGGATATATTAAGTGTCTGATCAATGCATGAGCAGAAAGATGCATTGCATACAGAGGGTGAGCTCTGATACAATATTCAAAGAGAATTTGCCACTGGTACAGGGTGTTCATACAATGAAGCCCACGAGGGTAAAGCGCAGTACCACAGAATTCTGCAGTAGAGTTACTGCAGCAAACCATGCAGTTTCAAAGGGAGTTAATCCCTTTTGTCATGCAGTAAACCTGTGACACTGCATTTCATCCTGGCAGGCTTCATCATTCCTGTTGACAATGTGACCCTGGACAGGATTCGCATTGCAGGCGGCTGCCAAGTCAGGTGCATCCCGGGTATCCCTGAATGAATACCTTCCAGGGGAATGCATGGCACATACTGGTGTGCACCGCAACCTCCAAGAGATATATTTAGCACAGGAATGCAAATTAACTAATTGAGGATGCAGGGAACAAAGGGGCCTTATGCATGCTCATTGCCATCCCATTTGCATGTCAGTATGAGGATGAATGCACCAGAACAGCTCTCGCCTCCAAGCCCCAACCCCAATCACTCCCATGTGGGACAGGCCCTGAAGTCTCTGGTGGTATAGTGGCACCCCGCACTTGTTCCACCAGCCCCTATCATACTGAAGACCAGGCTCTATCAGTTCCATATTGCAGGGACCCCAATGCCATCCCTAATTGCACCTGAATACCCCTAAAGTCCATGTCCATCGTGTAGTGGCCCCTGCTCCCCTTCAACAGTGCACAGATACCCCACTCCCTGCCCCCCTCCACATCCCATTGGAACAACTGGCTTTGTAATGAGATCATACCACTCTATCGGTGGATGGCGGAGTACTCGCAGTAGGATGCTGGAATGTGTTATACGTATGCATGAGCTGTGTGTGGGTGATAACACCCAGTGGCCATACTCCTCAAGCACAGGCATGCGAATCCATCATTCTGGTGTCATTGCACTGCTCAGTGTGGGTGACGCCAATGCTGTACCCACTCACACAGTTCCCAAAACAGGCATGTTACAGCTGACCTCCCATTCACTTATACAATTGGGGAACTACAGATGAACTCCCTATATCCTGAAGCATACACTGCAAATGGCATTACAGGAAACTGCACACCATGGCACCTGGGATAATTCAGCTGTCCAGAGGGTGGCATGTTACACAGGGAAACAGGGGATAGTGTGGACTTGCAATGGTGTATGACAGCAGGTAGATACAGTATCGGCAAGGCATGCATTGGAAGTATGTAACTTCCCTCTTCAGTTTGTCAGGGATGTACACATAGTTGCATACACTGGTGGATCCACAGCTGGCATGGTGTCCCAATGCATGGTATAGCCAGTTGGGTCATTCCAGAGTGCAGGTCCCCAATCCAGATTCAGTGCAGTCAATGGTTGGCCATGGCAGAGTGTGGAGGGCAGTGCCAGTCTTTGCAAAAGGTTGGGTATGGGGGGAGTGAGGGTGTCTGTGTACAAGGGTGGTGGATGGGAATCTTCTAGGCTATGGTTATGGACCATGGTTTCCTCTGGTGCAATCAGGTCTTGGGGGTGGCCCTACACTATGGAGCTCTTCAGGGATGGAGTTGGATAGATAGAGGATGGAATAAGGGTACCTCTAGTGCACCAAAGCTGCCAGGTTGCTGTGCACCTGGGTGCACATCTGCAGCCTGCCTGTGGGTGGCTGGCTAGGTAAGGCCAACTATTCATGGCCTAACTGTGGGCTGTGGTGTTCTGGACTGTGAGGGGTACATTCCCACTGAATATGTTGCAGCACAGCATATGCATGGGAGTGCCCCCCTGGCTTGAATGGCATGCCATTATGTGTGCCCTGGCCCATTCCCTTGCGGCTGGTGCATCCCTTATGTTTGAATTCATGCTGCTGTGCATTGTTGGAGTTGTGTGACACAGCTCCCTTTTCCACTGAGATGCATTGTGTATCTCTTTTGAATATGGGGGCCTTGGACTAGGTAGCCTAAATAAATACATTATAAAAATGATAAAATCTTGACCCCACTGAAAACAAGATATTGCATCTAATCTGGGACAGCCTAAGTAAATACAGTGCAAAATATGTAAATGAACATCCCTGTGACAATGAGATGTAGCATCTCCCCTTCCCTATCCAGGATACAAAATACAGGATAAGAAATATTCAGTGCTCCCAGATCCAAATAACTATTACTCTATAAGAAACTTTCATTTTCCCTGTGTTTTCCCCACAGAGGCAGATTCAAATCCTTGTATAAATCCCTGTAGATTTTTCCATAAGCCACTGGTTCCTTATTTATGATTTTGTTCTTTATTTATATCAGTGGCCTTTTATCATGAAAAGAGCTCTGATTTGCTGCTCGGTATTAATATTGTATGTCACAATGGCCTAGGAATGATTTGGATTTATATGCTATGCATAAGGCATAATTGGGGACTATATGAAATAACAAATATCAAGCTCATTATTTCATGAACTATACTCAAAATTAGTGATCACAAGTCAGACAATCTTTCAAAAGATACTAGTAATCGTGTAATCAAATTTAATGCAAATAGACATATATATATATATATATATATATATATATATATATATATATATATATATATGCTATTTTGCATCTTATAGTTGTTTGTTTTCAAATTCTTATAGACTTTGCTCTGTCCAGCTGATGGAATCTTGAATGAGTTAAGTAAATGTTATTATTTTATTAAAGCTCTGATCCAGCAATTCGGTAAATACACACTCAGTATATCATATTACAAAATACAAAAAACAGTCTTTTGTTTGCAATTGTTTGATTAGGAATTTTATAAATGGTATAAGTTATTTTTGTTACATCTGTCCAATAAAAGGTATCAAATCATTTGCTTCTTTATCACTCATGGTTTTTCAGCAGTTAATTCATTAGATGAGGTCTCCTTTGCTAGAGTTTGACTGTTTCTCCACCCCTCCCCCAAACACACACACACACGCGCACGCACTCTCTTACTATAAGAGATCTCAGCAGCTAGTATCTGTTAAGTCTGGGAAGCAGGCTGCAGCCCTTTCTGTCAAAAAGAAATTTATGTATTTAATCTGGGTAGCTCACTGAAGACCTGGCATTTTATTAAATAAATCTTGAGAGGTTAAAAAACAGTGTAAATCTTTACAAAATTTGCTGGGAAAGGGTCACATTTATGAGGTATCACTCTTTCTTGAAAGATATACATCCTCAATTGAAGTTAGTATTAAAACATGTTTAGATGCTAATCTTTTAAATGTGCAAGCTGTTGCATTTCTAAGGGGGTTAAAAAATTTCCAGTTTAATAGGTAACCAATATTTAACAAGTTGTTTCAGTTTTCTAACAGCCATCAGATAAGAAGCTTGGAGTTATGTCTCCATCATTTTAGAAAGAAAGAAGTATTTATTTTGTTTTAGTTGTCAAAGTGATTTGTAGATGTGGAAGGATACATTGAAATATCCCAAAAATGTGTTCCATAAAACTCTGTTTTCAAGCTACAGATAGCAAAATGGCTATGGGCTCCACCCACAGCCATAAAAAGGAATGTGAAGTGTACAAGCATCAAGAGAAACAAGAGGATGAAAGGACAAGAAAAGCAGAAAGATAGTAGCAAATTAGGATCAAGGGTCTGATGGAAGGGGGTATTCCTTAATGTCAGGAGCCTGGATAACTAAATCAGCAAGCTCCAGGCACTGAGGGTGGACACTGAGGCAGACCAAATGGCCATCACAAAAATGTGAACTTTGGAGAGTAACGACTGGGACCTGATTGACCCAGGGTGCTCAATGATTAGGTAGGATAAGTGAACTGGTAGTGGGGGAGGAGTAGCCTTTTTTGTCATGTATGGTATTAAGCTGGTGAAAGATTGGTGCATCAGGGGTAGTAATGGGGAGTCAAAGTCACTGTGGGTACAACTCATGGCAGTCTCAGGCAAGACAGTGCACTTGGGGTGATCTATAGTCTTCCAGGGCATGTGGAAGAGAGGGAAAGAGAGCTAAGGGAAAAACTTGAAAGAGGGGTGGCAAAGGGGCAAGTAGTAGTGGTGGGTGATATGAAAATGCCAGACAATGTTTGGGATGTTCCAGTAGCCAGGATTGCTAGACATCAGACCTTGCAGGTCACCTTCCAGGACTGTTTGCTGGTATAGCTAGTTAAGGAACCCACCAGGCAGATTGCAGTCCTAGATGTGGTGCTCACCAACTGAGATGGTAGGAGCAGTGAGAATAGGGGAGCCACTGGGGAACAGGGACCATAATTATATTTGGTCCAAACTGGCCCTTGGGTTCAGAAAACCCCAATCGAGAGCTGAAGTCCTTGATTTTAGAAGGGCAGACTTCAACAGGCTGAGGGAGCAGGTCAAGGAAAAGTTAGTCAGGGTGAACAGTATGGGGAGGTGGAAGAGAGGTAGGGGTCAATTAAGACAGCCATTTCCGAGGCATCTCAGTTATGTATGAGAACAATAATCAAAGAGAACAAATTTAAAAGAGAGTGTTGTGGTTCTCAGCAGGAATCTGGGAAGTGGTATGGGCAAATAAAAAGGCCTTCTACTAGTAGAAAGAAAAGTAGAGTGAGGAACAATGGTGATAATACATACTGAAAAACAGGGATGTTAAGAGGTGGTTAGGGAGGCAAAATCATACACAGAGCTGCATATAGTAGATGCGGTCAAGAACAGAGAAAAACTGCTCTTCCAATATATTAGGGAGAAAAGGAAGAAAGCAGGGGTAATTGTAAGGCTAGCTGAGGGGTGTAGAGTGATAGAGGAGGAATAGAAAAAGGCTGCAATCCTTCACCAGGGAGAAGGTGGGACCTTGCCAGACTGGAGCATCAAAGCGAGCACTCAGGGGGTCCCACAGATGAGACAGCCAACATTTACTAACAGAAAGTTCCAGAAAGGACTGGCAGCCCTAAACATTGACATGGCTCCATGACTGGATGGGTTGCACAAGAGGTTATTCAAGTAGCTGGCAGTGGTATGGGCCGAACCTGTTGTAGGTCTATTTAACAGCTCACCAAGGACAGTGATAGTTTTAAAGCGCTGGATGATGACAGACATTCTCCAGTAGTACTGCTCCATAAGTGGCGAATGAGAAACAAGCAGGAAACCACAGACCTGTCATTCTGACCTCTATTGTAGAGAAGTTGTAGAGAAGTTGGTGGAGTCAGTGGTCAAAGTAGACCTTGTGGACTATGGACAGCAATGGTCTCCAGGGTAATAAACAGCATTGATTTGTGGCAGGCAGGTCTTGTCAGACTAACCTGATAGTCTTCTTTGAGTGAGCGATGAGGAAATTGTATAGGGGCCACACTGTGCATTTGCTCTACTTTGACTTCAGCAAGGCTTTTGACTCAGTGCCTCACAGATGCTTGATGAAGAATATGGAGGATCTGGGTGAGGCTAAGATCATGGTAAACTGAGTAGGTAACTGGCCATAGGGGAGACAGCAGAAGGTTGAAGTCAACAGAATCAAATCAGAAGAGTGGGAGGTCATGAGCGTGTTACCGCAGGAATCTGTTCTGGGTCCAGCCCTCTTCAATATGTTCATCAGTAACACTGATGAGGGAATCCAGGGCATGACATCTCTTCGCAGGTGACACCAGGCTCTGTGGGAGGGTGGATAGCATTGACTGAATAAGGGAAATTAAGAGTGACTTACAAAAGACAGAAGGGTGATCTGAGGTTTTGCAGATGAAATTAAAAGGCAAAAAGTGCTTGGTAGTGCACCTAGGGAACAACAATACTAGGACAGAGTACTGCATGGGTGTGGTAAGACTTAGCACTACTGCTGATGAATGGAACCATGGAGTCATCATCAGAGACACCCTCAAACAATTGAGTTAGAGCCAAAAGGCGTATAGCAAAGCGAGTATAATGCTAAGATGTATGGGAAGGGGTACTGATAGCAGATGGAAAAAGGTAATACTTCCCCTATATAGACAGACCCTTGGTGAGGCCTCAACTGGAGTACTGTACCCAGTTCTGAAGCCTTCACCTCAAGAAGGATAGGAATACAATGAAGATGGTGCAGTGCAGGTTAATAAACATGATTCAGGGACAACAGAGCAGGTCCTCCGAGGAGCACCTCAAGTCACCAAACAAGTGCTCTCTGGAGACAAGAAGGCAGAGATGAGAAAGGATAGAGACCTTCAAGTTCCTAAAAGGAATTAACAAGGTGAACTTTGGGAAACTATTTAGCTTGAATCCTAGCTCACATTCATGTGGACATGAATGAAAACTGACAGGAGGAAGAATCAGGAGGGGAATGAAGAAGTATTGTTTTACAGAAAGGGTGCTGGAGCCATGGAATAGACTTCCAGCTGAATTGGTTGGTGCTAAAACCATTGGTGGTTTCAAGCACAGTTATAATAAAATGAAGAGTATAGTGAGGGCTTGGGTGGCAGAAACTGGGAGGAGAGAGGGGGAAGAGTGGAGAAGGCTAGAATCCAAGAGGGACAAGAATTCCCATGGATAAATCAGGAACCTGTGCACACTGGATGGACCATTGATCTTTTTCTGTTATCATTGTCTATGTTTCTATGATATGCTTTAAAGTTTGAAATGAATGTCTTTAAATCTGAGATAGGAAAAGTTATGGTTAATAATAATTAAAAGAGCAATTAAAGTACCCCCAACCCCTGAATAACCTTTCTGCATTATGTAACCATCATTTTGGACTAAGGGATGTATGCTTTAGAGGTCAGCATTTAGCAAAGGAAAATACCAGCTATGATGAAATGACAATAGCGTAGGAAGTGGGAACAGCTTGGATTGCTCATCCACTTGAAATTCGCTGTGCAAATCTATTGGATGTCTTTTTATTGAAACCAGCAAGTGAATTAATATTTAAATGTGAATGTGATTAAAATATACTTTCTTGTCATGTGTTATGGTATATTTTCCACATCAGTTGCTATGCAAAATCTACTGTATGGAGAATGATCTTGAAATACACTTTTACCTAATGTTCAATCTTAGATAAAAATAAGAGAGTCCACAGGTTCAGCAAGCATCCAAAAAAGTAATAGACTTTCTGTCCAAAATAACATCCAGTACACTACTAATTAACTAAATATATGTTTTGCTTGCAAACAGAATTTTGTTTAAACTAGGCTATTTTCAGTCAGAAAATCTATCAACTGGATGGAAATGTTTGAATTCTCTGTACTATGAACAATGCAATGTAGCACTGGTTAAAGGTGAGGAACTGACACTACTGAAAACTGAAGCCCTCTGTTTTAGCACAGGACCAGGTACAGTGCAGAGTAGGGACAATGTGGAATTCATAATACTGTAATAGAGTTTGTGCTGATGAAAACTAATAATCTGGCAGCAATAGTGACTTAAGCACTCTATTTATCTTCAAGCCAGGTACAGGATGGGAGTTGAATGAGGACTCATGGGTGGTGTGTGGAGGTTAGCATATAAGACACTAGAAAGGAAGCTGTCCATATGTGCCACTAGGGCTATACAAGGTACCCATTATGCTTATGAATGGTGGGGTGACTACATCTGTGGTCACCGTGAAAACAGTCTCAGAAAGTATAATGCTAGGTCTTAGTAGCAGATGTGGCAAAGCAAAGGTGCAGGTACATGCTGAGTACTGAGTGGGTAGGTACACTGAAGGCTTCTAACACTGTCAGGAAATCGGTGCTGGTAAAAGGTGAGGGAATAACAGCACTGTAGACTGAAACACTCCAGCTATAGCATGGGTGGGTAATGAACAACCTTCCCAACACAGTAATGAAATTGATACTTGAAGAATACGAGTCAAGTCAATTTTATTTTTTAATAAGCCAGTCCCAGAGGCTCTGGGCACTTTATATAATAGTGAAAAATAAATTGCAACAATGCAAACATTTTTAAATTAGAGTCAAACAATCTTAAAACATACAATAAATAATCATAAACAGTATCCTTAAAACTCAATTCAACTTCAGTTAAAATCAGTGGACACTGAATGCTTGATCAAAAGGATGTGTCTTAAGGACTGCTTAAAAAATTCAAAAGAAGGGGCCTCACTTAATGATTGTGGGAGGGAGTTCCATAGCATGGTCCCGTTACTTCAAAGACATGGTGTCCCGATGTCTTTAGTCATGCCCTAGGGTCCACCAGGAGGCCCTCTGCAGATGACTGTAGTCATTGCACTGAGTGGGCAAGTGTCAGGAGCTCTGACAGACAGCCCTGACCCGAGCTGTATAAGGCCTTGTAGGTGAGCAAGCCCACCTTGAATTCAATCCTCCATCTGATTGGCAGCCAGTGCAGTTCATGCAAAACTGTGGTTATATGATTGGACCTCAAAAGGCCTGTTAACAACCTGGCTGCAGCATTCTGCACAAGCTGTAGCCGGTGGAGGCTGCCCCCACTGACCCCGAAGTATAGAGTGTTATAGTAATCAAGCCAGGAATTGACAAAAGCATACACCAATGAAGGCAGATCTTCTGACAGGATTAAGGGTTTAATCTGGGTGACATTCCTTAAATGGTAAAAAACACTCAGGACAATGGCAGACACCTGAGCTTCCAGTTACAAGCTGCCATCAAGAATTATGCCCACATTTTACACATTAGTGGCTTCCACCTATGATGTGGACCTCAGGAATGACCCTGTTCCTGCTCCGGCAGTGACCACATCCTGCTAACGGCCAGGCTCAATCACTTGAGCCTCCATCTTGTCCTGGTTAAGTTTCAACCAGTTAGAGGAAATCTGGTCCTAGATCTTGGACAAGCAGTTGGTTAAGCACATCCACAGCTTCAGACGTCCTGGGGGCAAAGGACATATATAACTGGGTATCATCTGCATAGTAGTGAAAACCCAGATCGTAACTCCTAATGATATTACCCAGGGGCAGTATGTATATAGCAAATAACATGGGTGACAAGATTGAACCCTGAGGTACTCCACAGGTCAGGAGCTTCTGGCGCGATGAGAAATTACCCATCTTAACCCATTGCATCCTGCCTGTCATAAAGGACTCAAACCAGTTGATGACATTGCTGGTGAGTCCACAGAGCTCTCTCAGGTTATCAAGTAACACCATGTGATATACAATGTCAAAAGCTGAGAAGAAATTGAGGAGAATGAGAATTGACCATTCCCCTATATCATTTGCCCTGAATAAATCATTTTGCACCCTGACCAATGCTGTTTCAGTGATATACTTCTTTCTTAATCTAGACTGGAGTGGCTCATTTATGTCAAATGCCATCAGGTGTGAAAAAAGCTGCAAAGCCATCACTTTCTCCACAACCTTCCCCAAGAATGGAAGATTGGAATGAGGTCAATAATTCACTAAGATGTCAGGGTCGAGTGATGATTTCTTCAGTAGTGGCCTTTCCAACGCCTCCTTCAAGACATCATGGAAGACCTCCTCCTCCATGGAGAGTGAACACAGGACAATCTCAGTGAACACTGGACCAATGGACTCAACACATCCCACAAGGAGATGTGTCCAGCTCATGTCCAGTTCACAAAAAGTGGGTTGCAGCTTCAAAATCACCTCGATGTCCTCAGCCACCCCCACTGGCCGAAACTCATCCCATACAATCGGAATGCTTCTGTCCCTACCAGTCTCAACATTGCAGGACTGGTCAACCTCCACTGGAGATATCCCGGTCCAAATGGTCAACACCCTGTCAGAAAAGAACTGAGCAAACTCTTTGCACTTTGTGATTGAAACTGCTCTTTTTGGCTGCAAACAGACAGGACGTAGTAGCCTATCTGCAGTCCGAAAGAGCAGAGGTGGTCTGTTCCTTCCTGCAGCAATCTCCTTGGATAGGAACTCTGCCTTCTTATGGTTGATTGCCCTTTGATATTTGCCATAGTGAATTCTCAATGCCAGTTTGTCATCCAAGGCCCTGGTCCTCCTCCAGCTACATTCCAACTTCTGACCCCTGTTCTTCATCTCCTTGACAGTCCCATCAAACCATGGTGATATCAAGTGAGAAGACCTCAGTATATATGGAAAGGAGCAATGGTGTCAAATGCCTTGGTGACAGCATTATTATATGCTGCCACCGCCTCATTCATCCCCATCCCACATGCAACACTTACACCAGAAAAATCCACTACTGCCAGCAGTCCCTCCAGGGATAAACCCCTACAAGGGTGGTAGCAGACAATCTCAACAGGTGAGGGACTAATGGGATGGGGGTCCCAAACAAGAATTCTTCCATGCAATGATCCAACCAAGAAAGCAAATCAATTGTGAGATCAGTGATCTCAAGACCCAGTGAAAATGCTAAGTCCAAGGCATGGTCGTGGCAATAGGTAGCGGAAGCAACCACTTATGTGAGGCCCTGTTATGTCATTATCTGGAGGAAGTCTTTCCCAAAGTACAAGAATTTGTTGTTGACCCAGACATTGAAATCATCCAGAAACAACCATCTGGGTGACACCAGCACCCTGTCAGTGACGATGGCAGCGACCTCATGCAGGAATTTCAACCTTGTTCTCCTGAGGGAAGTAAGCAAGAAGGATCCTGCAACCTGCACTCGGAAGCCCCACACACAGCCATGCATTCAAATTATGAAATAGATTTCACTGGGTGCACGGAGAATTTCAAGTTGGATCTAAAACAGATGGCCACTACCCCACCCCTGCATTCCCTTCTGGGGCAGTGCACTACAGAGTACCCAGGTGGGATGTATGCCTCCAGAACTGGACCTACATTGTCCCTCAACCAAGTCTTTGTAATGCATGCCAGGTCGACTTAACAAATCAAGTTAGCCATAATTGCTGTCATGTTTCTCATCAACCTGGCATTGCATAGCACCACCCAAAGGGGACCAGTGGAGGCTGCCGGTACATCGACTACCTGCCCACTTGGTCCAGTGGGAACCCTGAGAATGGGAAACACATATGTCTGGCCTCTCTTATGGTCGCATTTTGCCCCAGGGCACCTCCTGGACCTGACCACCCTAAAGCAACTCACTTCCGCTACATTATCAGTGTACTACCACTTGCCTTTGTGTACTCTCACAATTACAACCACTATAGCATCTCACTGCTTTTGCTGTCATGCGGAGGTTAGTGAAAGGCTGGAGGTCATGCAGCTGGGACACCAAATATGTGACCCTGTCATAGCCCCTGCCCCAACACATCCTGTTAGAATCTCTGTCACATCTGCTGTCAAAAACTTAATTGAATTGACTAATAAATATTACCCCAAACACAGTAACTCTCCCCCTACTGACTCAAAACTCTAATCACCCACACTCTTTTACCCCTTATCTATATATCTTTCATCCACATTCATGCACAGTCATACACTATCTATCCCTCCACTCCAAAGCTATCTAATTACAACCAAACCACACAGAAATTAAAATATTGGCGTGGAGGATCCCACAGAGATCAACACAGCAGAAACGTATAAATTGTTTAAAAGTGATGAATGGTACTCTTAAAACCAGAGTAAATGTCCAAAGTGATGCAATATTTCAGTGCTCACACCACTGATAGATGTTAGAGTCCAGCAACTGATAAATGGGTGAAACTTTGATGGAAAAAGAGCTCTCTTAACAATGAAATCAAAAGTCAGATATTGAAGCCTCTCTGCCAGCCAAGTAGCATTAAATAAAAAACTCAAAAAGTAAATCTGATTTTCACTGCAGAAGTTCCCACCTCCTGCTTTACCCTAAACAAAACTTACAGTCTTGCTCTGAGGTTTCTTTGAACACTATCCAGTTCCACAGGGGTCCTTATGCCAGCAGTAGTAGTATTCCATACAGTCTAATATGCCAAAAAGATCTTGTCTGTACCACAGAGCTTTCACCTCCTGTGGTGCATTCAGCATCACAACATCTCTCTCCCAGTAAAGTCTTTGTTTTTCTCATGGTGTCTTCGGAATCATGCCCCCCCCCCCCCCGTAGCATCCTGATCAGACCTGGTGGACCATGGCTTCCCAGCATGCGGTTCCAGTCACAGCTTCCAGCTGCCAGGTCGTCCACTGGTTGTCTCCAATAAATTCAGTGGATTTCCTCTTTCAGCCTCTCAGTCTCTTTCCACAGTTTACAGTCCTTCCCACTCTTCTCCTCTGGCTTCTGCAGACTTCTGATAGGCTCCCCATTAGGTTCATCCTGAAAATTCACCTCCATCTATCAGTTGCCAGGTAAGCTACACAGATCACAGATGCCGCTATCAGCAGCAACAGATATTTGAATAATGAAAATCATTGCTCTGTGGAGCACTTAAGGAACCTCTCAAAAAACAAACAAACAAAAAACTAACTCCTAACTCTAATTCATTATATGATTCTAACTGACAGCACTATAATCTGAAAATCTCTGTTTGTTCACAGACCAGGTACAATATGGGCAGGTACATTGCAGGCCTCCCCATACTGTGGTTCATTCAGTAATGGTGAAAGGTGAGGGACCACAACTCTGGAGACTGCAGCCCAATATTTAGCTACATGGCCAGGCATAGAGTGCAGAGAAGTTACTCCAGTGTGAATCTGCACACTAGCAACCATGGACAGGTATGCAGTAACTGTACAAGCCCAACACAACTTACATTACTCTACAGACTAGTAATGTAATGCTAAAATCAACCCCTTGAGGGGAAGTTGTTGTCACAAGACTTCTGAGCTTAGTAAAATATATTTCCTGTACTACACTGTTGCTATATTTCATACTGCAGTGACTTGTTCTGTATCCACACATGGTAAGCTTGTTTGCTGGTTGAGTGATAGCAGACAGAGGGTGGTGGTAAATGGAGCTCAATCAGAGAAAAGGAAGGTGACCAGCGGGGTGCCACAGGGATCAGTTCTGGGGCCAGTCTTATTTAATGCCCTCATAAGTGGCATTGCGGAGGGGCTGGAGGGAAAGCTGTGCCTCTTTGCAGATGACACTAGGATCTGAACAGGGTGGACACTTTGAGAGGGGTGGAAAAAATGAGGAGGGACCTAAGTAAACTGAAGGAATGGTCTAGAGTGTAGCACCTGAGATTCAATGTGAAAAAGTGTCAAATCATGCAACTGGAGTGCAAGAACCCTGGGGAGAATTATATGATGTAGGGGATACTGACAGTCACCAAACAGGAAAGCGATTTGGGGTAATCGAATCTGATAACATAAACATGACCAAACAATGTGACAAGGCTGTCAGGTGAGCTAGTGGGAAGCTGGGGTGCATAGGCAGAGGTAATACCAGCAGAAGAAAAGAGGTAGCATAGTGATGCCACTGTACAGATAATGGGTGAGGCCTCGCTTGGAGTACTGTGTTCATTTCTGGAGTCCACGTCTGCATAAGGACATAGATAGGGTGGAGGCAGTTCAAAGAAGGGCAACAGAGATGGTGCAGGGCCTGCACCAAAAGTCAGTATGTATACCCTGGAGGAGAGACGGGAGATATGATAGAAACCTACAAATAACTAAAGGCCATAAATAGGGTACCTGAGGTTAGCATCTTTCAGAAAAGGAAATGTTCAGGAATGAGGGGGCATGACAAGAGGTTGGAAGGGAGTAGACTAATGGGTAACATGAGGAAGTATTTCTTCACAGAAAAGGTAGTGGATGCATGGAATAGACTCTGAGCAGAGGTGGTGGATGCAAATACAATGGGGGAATTCAAAAATACATGGGATAGGCATAGGGGAGCCCTAGCGATAGGAATGAGAAGGTAAAGTCAGAGATCAAGTTTGGTCTGCAGCTTTTTCTGCAGGTAGGTAAACTGGGCAGACTGGATGGGCATAGCGGTCCTTATCTGCTGTCAGATTCTATGTTTCTATTTCTGATAAGTGTTTGAAACATATCATTGATGCCACTTTTGACAGGCACAGTGACTGAGCTACCCAATGGCCTTTACAATGATAAGAGGTTAGCCTGTAATGTATTTTACCTTGTACTCAAGTTTGTTCTGTTTCCAGCATTGTATTTACTTCATTGATGTAATGTCCTATTTTTTGTGTTGTGGAACCTTTGTAAAGGAGTCCTTGACTCAAAGGTATTTTCCAAACCCTCAATAAATAAATAAATAAATAAAATCAGAACATTGCCCCCTCTTCCATACAGTATACCATATATGCACTGACACCACAAGACCAGCCTTGTTGGCACAAGCCAACTCCTGTTCCTTACTGCAAATACAGAGTTATCTTTCAGAGGAGCATGAGGGAGAAAAAGCTGAGAATAAAGAAATGCTCCATAAGCACTATTAAGACATAATCCACAGCACATTACTTTTTGAGAGGATGACTTTTCAGCAAATTCAGCATTCTGCTACAATAATGATCCATCTCTAATGAGCCCTTCCATGTACTGAAGCTTGGAACAGGAAGAATAGTGGTAACCAGTAACTAGACCGTTTCTACATCTTAATATTACTCACAGTTTTATTCTGTAAGATTTACTCAGAGAAATAAAAAGAAAAAATTGTACTTTGCCTTTTTGTGCCAATCAGATTATTATGTTATTTAAATGCTTGTATAACATTTATGACAAAAATTAAATGTGTTTATAAAAGGCTTCTTTAACCAAAGTATTTAACTGCTGAGATTGTTTTAAAAATAACAGTATAAAGAAGCAAGGGCTGTTGTTATCTTACTTAAACCAACAGGTGAAGCAAATATTGTAATAAGGGTGACTTAAGCAATAGTATGATAGCAGAATCACAATACAAGACAATATACAAATAGTAAAGAGGATGAAGTAGGAAGCCAAAGGCCAAGTAATTTATTTCAACAAGACATTTGGATTTCTGCCAAGGACACTGAATCAACTAACACATCGCTGATATGCTTTATGATCAAAAAAAAACTATTTTGTTTTGATTTTTTCAGTATCTCTTCTAATACATGTGTAAAACATGATGATGATGCCACCACTGATTGTATGATTAGTTTGTTAATTGTTGATCGGTTAAATAACCATTACAACATTTCAAATACTACATACAAAATATTACAATACATCACTTACAGTACAGAAGTAATATTTTATTTATTTATTGAATTTTGATGACCGGGTAGGCCCGCTGGGCCCCTAAAGGTCCCTTTTTCAGGGGCGACCCGGGTGAAACAACAACATACAGGTAACAGATCAGTACAGTCAGGAGATTAAATAGTTTTTAACAGTAAGAATACATATGTTTACGGGCAGCAGGTAGTGGAAGACATGCAGGCTGTAAGGACATAGAATTTACAAATAAAGAGACCATTAAACATTAAACATTAAACATCACTAATTATTGATTAGATTAAAAGTGCTCTGGAATAGTGAGCAGCAGCTAAAGACCTAAGATTAACTGCTGCGTGGACAAGTTGGAAGGGGGATAGATTTGGGACATAAGTGCACCCCGTCTGAAAGGGGAGGACTGTTATGCTGCCAGGATGGAGGTAGGGAGGGTCTATTGAGCTACCCAGGTGGCAGTATGTGGTCAGGTACTGTAGCAAAGACATGTGCTCCTGTTGAGCAGGTGTCCCTTAAGCTTAGTCCGGGGAGCTAGTAGCAGTCTCAGCCTCCCGTACCTCAAAGGGAGGTTATTTCCAGGTGGAAGGGGCTGTGTACGCAAAGGACCTAGACCCGGCTTTAGTCCTAATCCTGGGAACCGAGGAGAGTTTGGCCTGATGAGCGCAGGCACCGTGGGTTGGGTTTCAGCCTGACAGGCCCATCTAGGCTGGGGGGAGGTGAGGGACCCAGTAGCTTGAATGTAAGGCAGAGGGTTGGGTAGGAGAGGCGAGCATCCAGAGACGGCCACCTGATCCTGGATTGAGCCTCACAGTGGTGAGTCCTCGGGTGAGACATGGTGGCATAGCAGACTATCTTATTGTACAAGGTCTGCAGCCTTCCCTAACTCCATCACGGCCACGCCCTGGAGGATCGGGGCCGCGTATGTGAGCTTTGGGAGGAGTACACTAGTGGCAATGGCTACCCTAGCTTCCGGGATGATCTGGTCCTTTAGTCTATAAAGGATGCCAAGTTTCCCATGGATGGCTTTGGTGATTTGATCTACATGATTTTTTAGTGTGAGGCCTTGGTCCAGGGTAAGGCCAAGGTATTTGGTGGAGGTGACCACCTCAAGTTTTGCACCCCCCCTGGACTGGAGTTGAAGAAGATGTGACCTCTCTGTTCCCAGGGATCTAGGGCCAAAGAGCATTACCTTCGTTTTGTTGGTGTTTAAAACCATTTTGTTCAGAGTGAGCCAGTCCTCCATCTGATGGATGTCTTCTTGGAGGGCTGTCTGCAACTCTGGTAAGTTAGGGGAAGCTCTATAAATGACTGCATCATCCGCGCGTACTGGATGGTGCTGCTACTCCCGCAGTGTATATGCAGATCATTTATGTACAGTGTAAAGAGAAGGGGGCCGAGGATTGACCCTTGGGGTTCCCCTTCTTTGAGTAGGGCTAGCTTGGAGACTTTATCCTCCCACTTAACCCTCTGGGTGTGTCCAGAGAGATAACTCTTGAACCATCCCAGTGAGTGGGTGTCAAGGCCAAGAGAGCACATCTTTTGTGGTTGTGATTTACCAAGTCGAAAGCTTTAGATAGGTCAATGAAGACCACCCCTGTGCTGACCCCTCCGTCATTATTGCTCAGTACTTCTGTAGAGAATTTAGTTAGCGCAGTGTCCGTCCCATGCTTGGCCCTATAATCATATATACTTTAACTTACATCAATACAATGAATAATTATCCTAAAGTAAAATCTGTTGAGAAAGTAGTAAAAATTAGACCATTTTGCAATTGATTAGAACCCTCCTTAAGTAGGAAGGCTGCAAAGAAGAGGATTAATTCATTCTTTTAAGAGCTCAATTATACTAGCCATCCCAATTAGCACCAGTGGTCATCATACTGATTCTTAGGAAAAGAAAATCAGGACATCATAAGGCCCTCTGGGGGGTATCCAGATGTCCTACAGAAGTACTGTGACATTACAGATTGAGACCACATAGTCTCTGAGCTTACTGTTGGAGAATTTATGATATCAGTGACACCATCCCCTTTTAGGTAAGACTTCAGGTGCACCCTGCAGCTCATGCCACCCCGTGCTCTTTATCCCCAGATATGGGTGGATTTATACACCAATTACAGTGAGAATATACAGTGAGAATCACTTAAAGGTATACCCTGACCAGAGCAATCAGTCTGTCCATTCCTTTCCTCTCTATATTTGGACATCAAATCAACCCTTTATAGGATGATTAATACCATCAAATCCAAACCAGGAAGCAGATTCCTACCACCATAGTTGGAACCCTTTTAGGACTCCAGAACCATCTGTTTAAAGTACTCTATTCCAGACAAGGTCACAAGACTTCGTCTCCAGACCAGCATTCAGAAAACATATGTTGTCAATAATACCTTCACCTCTTTGGTACAACCCCTGGAGCACCCTGCAGCACATGCTGCTCCATGTTCCTGATGTTTGCCAGGTATGGAAGGATTTATAAACCAACAGCAATTAGAATTCATATGCTAGTTACCAGAGACTCTTTCTAGTTTCACCTGTCTACACATTCTCTTGTCACAATTATGCCCCCAGAGCCCATTATTAGGGCCCAACATGGCTACCAGTTTCAAGCCCAGTTAGAGCCAACAACAGGTAACTGGATATCCATGATGGTGATTTAATGTCACCACTGTAAGGTTATTGTCTATAAAGTAACTTTTATGATGTAACAGCTGTTGTTTCATTGACACTACAATGACTGCTGTGAGGTTTTTTTTTTGTAAGATAAACTGTTTATAGCTGTGCCTTCTCATAAGAGGAGAGGGTCCACATTAAGTATAATATTCAGTACTACAAGATGGTCCTCTTTTCTAATCAGAAGTCAAAGCTTCAGACAGTTTACCCTCAAGCAACTCACAACTACTATTTTACTCTCAATAAAAGAAGTCAGAGCTTCAAACAGGTTAGCCTCCAGCAACTCACATCTCTTATTTTATTCTCAATAAAATTACAGCTTTGGCATCATACCTGTCTCACAGCAACATCTGTCATACACACACACACACACACACACACAAAATTAACCAGACTCACACCACTCATCTGTGAGGAGAAACCACTCCACTCACCATAATCAAACCATAACCAAAATGTGCATTTTTACCAGAAACACTAATTGTGAGCTGGTTCTTTTGTGACCATCATCAGGATAACATCCCGCCTCCTACTGTGATCTGTAGCCTGATCATCATTTCCAAGATTATTTTTTGTTTTGATAAATTGAATCCTTTAATCACTCCCTGCAGCTTCTGGTAACTGTCAAATGTTAGTGACTGTCTGCTGACAGCATGGACTGTGTTTTGAATCAAACAGCTAAAGTTGTATACTGTAAGATTTGGGCCATGGAGAGAGGGTGCTTGGCAGCTGAATAATGTGATGGAGGGCACAATTTATCAAAACAAACAAACAAAAAAACCCAATATATATATATATATATATATATATATATATATATATATATATATATATATATATATAGAATAGTGGTGGCTCTATACAACAATCTATGGTAGGGAAGTGCTATAAAAAACAATAAGGTGGAGCATAGCAAAAAACTGCATTTGTTTGTTGGCTTGCACTTGTGCTCAAGTCAACATCTTGTGGTAGTAGCTGATTTGCAGGCGCGGTCACTGTTGGCGAATGCAGGGCATGCATCAGTAGGTGCGTTCCCCATTCCCCAATAAGCCAGCAGCAGGTGCTGACATCATGCATCCCTAATGTGGTCACCAGATCTAAGAAAAGGTCCACTGCAATGAGAGTGAAGCTATCATGCAGCGGGACCACAACATGCCTCCAACATGCATACAACATGGCGGTAGTGACTGCCGACACCACCTCTCACAATGCTGATGGGGAAGCCCACTCCCCATCAGCATAATGACCCCCCTCCCATTTAAAATGAATGCCAAAGGGGTGCCCAATCCCCCTCAGCATCATGCGCCCCCCAACAGTCTTTTTTTGCTGATGGGGGACCCAATCCTCATCGGCTTTAATCCCTCTTCCTCCTTTTTTGCCAATGTGGGAGCCCACTCCCCATCAGCATAATGTCCCCCATACTTTTGTTGTCTGCCGGGAGTGCCAAATCCCCTTGGCTCTTGTCCCCCCTTCCATGATGTGCTGAAGGGGTGCCCAGTCCCCATCAGCTACAGCATTCCCCCAAAAAAAACATTTAGATGGCACACTGGGACCCCACTACAGTGTGCCAAATTCCTGAAAAAAAACTGTCCCACAATGTTTTTTTTAAACCTGTAAAAGAAAACAGTCCCTCACAGTCTCCCTGCCCCACCCCTATCCATACCCGCCCTCTGTGCACCCTGCCTCCCCACACCCCCACCTGACTTACCTCCAGAGTCTGGTGCAATGATCTTCGTGGACCGGAACACATCTGCACTCTTCAAAGCCGACCGCAAACTGAAGAAATGCTGGTAAGCTGTATAATGGCATAAATAGGTTTTTTTAAACTTTGGTGCATATCTCAGCCATTTTTGGGAATTTTTGCACCACATTTTCAACATGAGGTTATTGGGACCCTTCCTCATGAGTTCAGGCACTGTCATGGTGTTATTCTGTCCCAAAAGGTGATTTTGTGGTCACTGTGCAGAATCACCTTTTGGGACTGATTAACAAAATGACAGTGCCACTGTTCATGGGGGGGCTCTTAAAAAGCCTATGTTGCAAATTTGGTGGAAAAAATCCCAAAATATCGCTATTTTATGAGCATGCATTGTGCAGTTTCCACGCACGCTCGTAACTTCGTGAATTTGTATTATTGTCACATCAGATTTTCAAAATTGGCATTTTTCTGCACCTCCTTATGAACAGTACAGCTGTCATTTTCCATATTGTGGCCAAAATGTGTTTTCACATGTCCGGCACAGAATAACGTGGTTGCTGTGTGAAATCAGTTTGCAGGACAGTTTGAGGAAATGACAGTGACACTGTTCATGAGCAGAGGTCCTAAAATGCCTATGTTGAAAATTTGGTGATGAAATTCCATAAAATGACTGGGTTACAAGTGTGTGTTGCACAGTTTCCACTCACCCTTGTAATTTCGCAAATTTGCAATGTTTTCATGCCAGATTTTCAACACTGCCATTTTTACACATCTCCTTTTGAACAGTACAGCTGTCATTTTTCATATCCTGCCCTAAATGTGTTTTCACACCTGTCATGCACAATGGTGTGATCACTGCGGGAAATCAATTTTTGGGGCAAATTAACAAAATCACAGTGCCAATATTCATGAAGGGAGGTCCCAAAATGACTATGTTAAAAACGTGGTTAAAAAATTCCAAAAATAATTGGGTTACAGATGTGTGTTGCACAGTTTCTATGCATGCTCATGACTTCACCAATGTTTCATATTTTCACTCCAGATTTTCAATGTTGCCATTTTTTTACATCTCCTCATGAACAATACAGTTGTCATTTTCCACATACTGCCCAAAATGTGTTTTCATCCCTGTGTCGCTAAATGGCATAACTGCTGTGCAAAACCACCTTTCAGCTAACAAACTGATAGTGCCACTCTTCATGAAGTGGGCTCACAAAAAGCCCATGTTGACAATTTGGAGTCAAAATGCCAACACACGCCTACGGTGTTAGGGTTTACAACTGTAGTGCCCCACTCTGTAGAGACTGACAGGCATTAGGGTTGTGACTTAGAATCATCGGCTTAATGCTCATGCCATTCCAGCCCCAGCCCCACCCCCACCCTGCAGCCAGTGACAGGCATTGTGGTGTGCCTTGCAGTGTTCGGTCACAAAGTTCACCCCATTCTCCTATACTGCATCCACCTCAACATATTTCCTTATGGGATGGGGTAAGTATAATGCCCAAAGACCCCAAAGCACACCATAACACTTGTCAGTGACTACAGGGTAGGGTGAGGTAAAATGGCGTGAGCATTACAGTTGACGACCCAAAGACACAGACCAATGCCTGTCAGTCTTTACAGGGTGGGGGTGGTTTTGGCCTCACTTTAATTCTTCATTGTCATTCCTATTATGCATCTCTAACTCCGGCACTACCAATGCCAATGCCAGCGAGACAACATTCGGCATTGACAAATGCTTGTTTAAACATGCACTATAATAGTGATAATATGATATGCCATCACTCTCCCAGGAAATAGTCTGATTACATCATGCAGATAAAGTACTTCACTTTTGGAATTAGTAATTATTTTGCTAGGTAGTGGGTCATAAGATGGGTGCCCCTGGGGTAGAGTAAGTAAGGAAACCACCATTGAGAACCATGCAGAGTTAGAGAAAGCAGTCAAGCAGGCCTTTAAAATAAGATGTTTCCTAAGCTTTTGTTTAAAGGGGCCTACTGAAGTTGCAGAGAATATGTCCTGCGGAAGAGAGTTCAGCCAGTAAGGAGCATGGTGAGTAAAAGCCCTCTGACCTATTGAAGTGCCACAGTGAGGAATTTTGAAAACCATACTGTCAGTGCTTCTGGTACAGTGGATATGTACACAGGGGGTAAGGAGTTTCTGAACACCAGGAGGAACAAGGCATTCCTAATCTTTTTGGCCAATAGACAGGTTTGGTACCTAAGTCTGCCATTGAACTGGAGCCAGTTTGCCTGTTCATACAAATTACAAGTGTGTGTTAGCCTTGTTAAACTGGTAGCCAAGTGGCATGCTTTGTTTAATGCTATTGTGATATGGTGGAGGACCATGGTCATTACTGAACCATAGATTACTAGTCCATAGTCAATAAGTGAGATCACTGAACTATGCATGGCCAGATTAAGAGCCTCAGGTGACATACTTTGATTGAGTCTATGAAGTATACCAATGTGTCTATTGACTGCCTTTGCAGTATTATCAATGTGTTGTGAGCAATACATGGTGTTGTCCAACATACTCCCTAAGTATTTAAAGTGTTGGACTAGTTTCAGTGGGATACCAGCCACATTAGTGATGTTGAGGATGTATGTACGATGCTTGTTCTGGGTGCTTGACAACATTATTTTTGTTTTCTTGTGATTCAGGATGAGCTTTTGTTCACCAAATGAAATACAGCAGCACTGTAGAGAAATAAAATACAGGAATGTGTAACTAGCAGCAAATTAATCACCGCAGTACAACAGGATTAAACAGACGCATATACATCAGGATTAAAACTGAAGCATCAACATCAGGAATGTGCAGCAGCATTTTAATATATTACCCAGGGGGAGGGGAGCAGGTACACAGGACAGAGGCCATCAGAGCAGTTTTATAGTGCATTTTGAAACCAGGGTGCAAGTCTAGAGAGCAGAGGGGGGGCAGGCAGATTGTTCCATAGTGTGGGTGCTGTGGTGAGCTAGCCAACTGCCAGTCATTATTTGCATATATATATATATATATATATAGATAGATAGATATATTTTGTGTGATTCTGTTTGCCGGTATATGTACATGCCACAAGAATGCAAGAGTTAATGCAAAGGATCAAATAGAAAGAGAGAGACTGGATTTCTTTTAAAACATTTTGACCTTCCTCTGTCCTGAGGGACAGCTGCTTGCCAGGAAGTTAAGGTTGCATTTCCAGGTCCCTTAACAGAGATATACAGATCTTTTCAAATGAATTTAAAAATGCATCCATATACTCCCACTCTTTAAATTCAGCTATTCATTTTGAATTTAACTAATACCTCCCACCCTAGAGTTTCAGGTTCACCCCTGCCACTTACCTCCTCTGGCATTTTTTATTGGAGTATTAGCTTCTCCAATTCGAATTCTATCTGGCACTTTCTTTCCTCTCTCTCAGCCTCTCTCTGAAGCTGTTTTTTTTCTTTTCTTTAGCCTCTCTCTGAAGCCATTTTTCCTTTTCCTCATCTTCTCCCCGACTTTGGCTTTCTTTTTCTTGTATCTCCAGCTAAAACTTCCTCTGTTCTAATGTCCTTTGCTACCGGGCTTCAAACCTTTTCTGCTCAAATTCCAGCTCCAATCTCCTCAACTCCAGCTGCAGGCTGATCCCTTCTGGCTCCAGCTTTATGGTGACCTTTCCCTGCCGCTGTGACTCTGGGTTCCCTCTGGTCTCATTATCTTCCTCCCTTGGACTGGACACTGCAATGTCCCTTGGCACCTCCATGCCCAAGGTCTGGTCCTTCTCAGTCACTGGCCATGACTCATGATCCTGGGCAGTCACTTGCTCATCACCTGCCACAAGAGCCTTTATAAGGTGCTTTTTGGTTGCCCCTCACACTGGATCCCTCATTCCTGACACAACTGCTTTAGGTAGTCTACAGTGCATTCAATCTAGATGGAAGTCATTTTCTTCCCTACTACTACACTAGCTTACCCCAGAGAAATACCAGAATACCCAAGGAGTCCTGGAGCTTCTAGCTATCCTCGCTACTTACTGGTAAAGGGCATGAGGTGCTAGGTCTAATGGGCAATCATGATAGCCAAGATTATGAGTAGATACATGTGCGTTTCTTGTTATGTTATCCCATATTTCTTGATACTTTCAAATAATTTTTTGTTATGTCTGTTTTTTTGTTTTTATTTTCGGGCCCAGATATTCAAACTTTGCCAGGCTGTGGCGCAAGCCTGGGCGCAGCGTAACTTAGCTGCGCAGGAGCGTTGACTGGGTGATATTCAACGGAACTGCGCCATAGCACAGCATCATTGAATATCACACTCTGGCCACCTGCAGTGTGCATGACGCAGTGGCACTGCACCAGCGCAAGTGGCCAGAGTGGAGCAGGGGAATGCGCTAGCGCAAGTTCTGTTGCGCTATGCGCAGTAACTGTGATATTCAAAAGTGCACATGCAAATGGTGCCATAATGTATACACGGCACAAATGGGGCCATTTGGATGTCATTATGGCCCCATTTGCATGCAGGTGTGCTGATCCCCTGTGACTTGTGCCTGGCACCCTGCCAGGCAGCTGACATCAGGGACCAACACCCTGTGCCCAGCACGGCAATGTGCCCCACAGCCCGATCATGGGCTTCAGTATAAATAAAATGATTTCTAATATCCCTGGTGGTCCAGTGGACCACTGTCAGCCTGATCACGGGCTATTGTAATAAAAAAAGAATTATGTCCAATATCCCTGGTGGTCTAGCGGTAGCCCTCCCCACCCACCCACTAAGCCCCACTGCCCCGCTCCCCCTGGTCAGTGGTGGGTGGGCAGCACCCCACCCGCCTGCTGCCCACCGACTGACATCGTAAGTAGGGCTGTATGCCCCTTGGTCCACAGTGTGAGCCAATGGGCATGCATCCTGTACCGTACTACACATTCCAGATATGTGAGTGGGCTGACAGTGGTCCACTGGACCACCAGGGATATAGGATATCATATTATTTATACTTAAGTCCATGATCGGGCTGACAGCAGTCCACTGGACTACCAGGGATATAGGATATCATATTATTTATACTTAAGCCCACGATCGGGCTGACAGCGGTCCACTGGACCACCAGGGATATAGGATATCATATTATTTATGCTTAAGCCCGCAATCATAAACTCCTCAGTTTTGTCCACAGAATTTGCTTCTACTCCCTCCCACCAATGTTTCAAAAACTGATGCTGCTTTGTGGCAAGTTCCTCATAGCTCATGTCAGGGCTTCTCTGGAACTTATGTAACTTAACCCTGTATGCTTCAGTTCTTAGTTCATATTTCTTACATAAAGCAGTTTTAAGTTTCACATTAACCCTCACTATTTCTAGCCTACAGGCTCCTCACCTCCATCAGTTACCATATAGTTGCACTGGACTATTAATGCATTGTATTATGTATAAGACAAGGCCTCCACAAGGCAGCTTACTATCAACTCATGTCATGCATTGCTTTAGCTACCAATTATATAGGTCTTAACTGCTCATTAGGTAAATATGTTGATAGCTCTGCCCAGTTTTAGCTACCAAATGTACAGGCATTAACCAGTGCTCATTGTGCTTATACTCTGTATGATTGCTTACACGCATTTATTCTATGTATGTACTATATGAATGTCTATGATTTATTCTGACGTGGAGCCTTTGGAAATGAGTCTATGACTCAGAGGACTATAATTCCAATGTCCTAAATAAATAAATAAAACATAAGACATAGGGTATTTTGGGACAATGGACTATCGTATACACAAGACATAAGGAGAGAGGGACAGGTGATGGGCAAGTAGCTTGCCGTTCCCCAGGGGTACCATGAAAGGTTGCTCAAGATCACTCATAATATCCCCATTTCTGGACATCTGGGAATCTCACACACCATGCAGTGATTGGCACAGAATTTATATTGGCCCCACTTCACCCAGCAGGTGAAGGAATATTGCAAGTCTTGTCACTGGTGCCAACAAATAGGGAAGGCATACAGTAAAACCAAAGCTGCCCTAATTCCCTTAACCATTGTGGAAGAGCCATTCCAGAGGATAGGAATGGATATTGTGGGACCTTTGAGTACCCCCAAGCTCTTCCAGGAAGAAGTTTATTCTGATGGTGGTTGATTGCACTACCCGATACCCAGAGGTGGCTGCCCTCTCCTCACTTAGGGCAGACAAAGTGGCAGACACCTTGCTAGGGATTTCCTCCCATGTTGGGTTTATGCAGGAGGTTATCACTGATCAAAGGGGGTACCTTCATGTCAGATCTGATGAAGTGTTTGTGGGAGAAGTGTGGGATGGTGCAGAGATGCACAACACCTTATGACAAAATAGCCAATGGGCTTGTGGAAAGGTTTAATGGTACCCTAAAATCAATGCTCTGCATATTTGCTGAACAGCATGGGAGGGACTGGAAGAAGTACCTTCCCCACCTATAGATTTTTCTCTTACAGGGAAGTGGCCCAAAAGACAACAGGGTTTTCACTTTGAACTCTTATTTAGATGTAGGGTGTGTAGGTCCCCAGACTTGATCTGGGAAGACTGAGAAGGCCAGCAGGCCACCCAAGGAACTCTCATCATGGAGCAAGTGCTGAAGTTTAGGGAGAAGCTGAAGGAGCTTATGGAAGTGGCATAAAGCAATCTGTCAGCTGGCCAACAGAAGCAAATGGTCTGGTACAACCACTGTGGAGCCAGAGCTCGCTTGTACAGTGTAGGTCAGAAAGTCATGGTCCTAATTCTGGTCTGGAAGGACAAGCTGCAGACCAAGTGGGAGGGACCATACAAGGTAGTGCGACAGGTAAATGAGATAACTTTTATTGTAGAACTACCTGACAGGAGACAGACCCATAGGAAGTACCATGTCAACATGATAAAGCCATATGCAAATAGGGTCGACATGGTATTTGCAGTATGTAGTCCTGGGATGACATGGACAATAAATACCCCTTGCTGGACTTGCTACAGGAAAACAGATGGAAGTCCTCTGTGGAGACAATCAAGCTGTCACCCCAATTGCCCCCAGAACAGTCCCAGGAAGTGAGGGAGTTTTTAGAAGACTTTGCCCCTTTGTTTATGGCCACGCCTTGCCAAAGCCCTTAACGACACATAATATAGACATGGGGATGCAAGCTCTCATACAGCAGGCAGCCTACCGGGTGTCTGAGGTCATCCTAAATGACAATAGGAGGGAGGTAGAGAAAATACTGGATTAAGGGGTAATCCAGAAATCCCACAGTCCCTGGGCCTCACTGGTAGTCCTCGTTCCCAAGACAGATGGCTCTACTCACTTTTGTGTCAACTATCATGGCCTCAACGCAGTCATGAAGTCTGACTCCCACCCAATGCCATGGATGGACAAAGTACTGGACAAATTGGGAGGGGCAACATATCTTACCACCATTGACTTGATGAAAGAATATTGGCAGGTGACGTTAACTGCCAGAGCTAGGGAGAGGTCAGCCTTCATTACTCCAGTACAGTTATTTGAATTCAGGGAAATGTCTTTTGGAATGAAGAACATCCCTGCCACCTTCCAAAGGTTGGTCAACCAGGTGTTACATAGTACTAAAGGGTACACAGTGGAGTATCTGGATGATATTGTCATCTTCAGTACTAGTTGGAAGGAACACCTGTCCCACCTGAAGGAAGTGTTGGGCAGTATTCAAAGGACAGAGCTCACTGTCAAGTCTGAAAAGTGCCAGGTGGCTATGGCAGAGCTGGTATACCTAGGCCATGTAGTGGGATGGAGGCAGCTTCATCCTAATCAAGCCAAGATTGAGGTGATAGAGACAAGGCCCAGGCCTGAAACACAGAAGCAGATTAGGAGCTTTCTAAGGACTTTCTGGTACTAGCTAAAATGTACCAAATTACAGTATCTGGTAGCTGCCCTATCTGGCCTGCTAAAGGAAAGAAAGCCCAAAATAGTAGACTTTGGAGCCAGCCTGTGAGCGAGCCTTTGTATGGCTAAAGGAAGTACTGTGCAGTGCCCCTGTTTTAGCCAGTCTAGATTACAATAGGCAGTTTGTTGTACAAACAGATGCCTTAGATGTGGGGACTGGAGCAGTCCTCAGTCAGACCTCTAGTCAGGGAAAAGATCACCCAATAGTGTACCTTAGCAAAATGTTACCTCCCTGGGAACAGGCATATTCCACAGTTAAAAAGGAATGCCTTGTGCTGGTGTGGGACCTGAAGAAATTAGAACCATACCACTACAGGAGGCACTGCAAGGTACAGACCAATCATAACCCCCTGGTGTGGCTAAATCAGATGGGTACAACAAATGGTTGTCTCTTAAGGTGGAGTATTGCCCTACAGGCCTGTGATATGACCATTATCTACAGGGCCAGATCGGACAATGACAACACAGATGGGCTATCTCACCAGTTAGAACAGTAACAGCATTTGTGAAAACCTTACCATGCATTGGGGGCGTGTATCCACAAATTCAGCCTAGGAGGGAGGGATGTTGGGAACTAGCTAACTCCCAGTCATTATTTGTAGATATAATTCTGATATATATATATATATTATGGTAGCACGGTAGTGCTACCATAGTTAGGGTTGAGGAGCCATTTCTATGTTAAACCCCAAAACTTTGCACCTTAATAACTTTGCAACCGTTTGATGGATTTACCTGAAATTTGGAATTTATGATCAAGAACTATAGGCCTTGGGGTCTGCCAAGGTTTGTACTGGTCGGATATACGGCTGTGGAGTTATTAAGTGTGATCTGTGCACACGTTTACGCTTTTCTGGAATTCTGTGGTCGTGCCTACAGGTCGTACGGTTTGTGTGACTGGCCCAAACTCTTCAGGGAACGTGCAGCCAGGGTCCCCGATGTGCCTTTCGAAGATTTGGTGAAAAAATATTAAACGGTTCAAAAGTTATTCAAAAAACAGTTTCCCATTATAAGTCAATGGGAAAAGTTAACAAAAAGTTCAACACTTTCGCAAATGCATTTTTACTTTCACAAATGGGCCTGTTACTTTTGCAAATCGGCCATTTTGTTTTCAGTTGGTGATCAGAAAAACGGTTGGCATTTAAATTTGGGACCCTCTAGCAACCTAATTTTTTTTGTATTCACCTAGTCGGGCCCTGAGGATGCTTGCCATGTCTTTATTTTGTGGTAAACACCCCAGAAATATGTTTTTCAAATTTCTGGAAAAAGTACTTTTTAAAATTACTTTCGTGCTCACAAAGTGGCGCAAATTTTGAAGCTTTAAATATGCACAGTAATTTTCTAGTCTGTGGGAAAATGACAGCAATTCTTTGGCACTGCACTGCAAAATAACCGTTGGGAGTTTTGGGCTGAAATTTGAGGAACGCAGCCGACATCTCACAGATGTGCCTTTCAGTATTGTATTGAAAAAATATTACATGGCGGCAAAGTTATGGCACTCCAAAGTTGACAGTTTTTCCCATAGGATAACATTACGGCGCCCGAAGCATTACAGGAATCCTTTGGCACCCTGCTGCAAAATAACGGTTTGGTCTTTTTTCCTGAAATTTGGAGGGAAGACAGCCAACAGTACACAGATGTGCCTTTCAGTAGTTTGGTGAAAAAATATCATATGGCGGCAAAGTTACGGCACTCCAAAATTGACGGTTTTTCCCATAGGATAACATTACGGCGCCCGACACTTAACAGAAATCATTTGGAGCCCTGCTGCAAAATAACAGTTTGGTCTTTTTTCCTGAAATTTGAAGGAAGACAGCCAACAGCCCACAGATGTGCCTTTCAGTAGTTTGGTGAAAAAACATTACAGGGAGGCAAAGTTATGGCACTCCGAACTTTTCTTTTTTTCCCATAGGATAACATTACGGCGTTCGCCGCGCCTTTCAGGGCCCATATCTCGGAAACAGTGCGAGATACGGACTTTTCGTCGGAAAATTTCTTAGCCCCACAATGGGGCTAAGATTTTAATTAGCCAGGACAGTTGTAAATAATATGAATTTTAAATTTTTTTTCTACGTCGCACGGTTCCTGAGATATAATGTATTTAGTATTCCAAGATCTCATTTTCTGCGCTGATACTCATTATTTTGCATACATTATTTGTACTCACTGTCTTTCTCAATGCAGGTTTTGGGGAAAACCAGCCTGTGCGCTTACATTACTGTTACTGTTGCCCTTTCTGCTTGCGGATCCGTACCCGTTTCACTTACCATTGACGTCTGCGCCACCATGTGCGTTATCCTTTGCGCTTTCATTTGCGCTATGCTTTCTGTTATTTTTGCCATTTCTGTCTACAGTACTGTTTATCTTACTGTTTCACTTTTACATCACCATGCCCATTGACATTTCTGTTTGCAGGCACCATGTTACTATGTGACAACACATCACGTGGCAGACCATTCCCGCTTCACGCCACCATGTGCGTACCCTTTCTGTTCTCATTTGTGCTTGTGTTACCATATGCGCCACTGTTAGCATTTCTGTTTGTGTTGCTGTCCCTGTTAGTATGCCACAACACATCATGTGCGGGAGCGAGGCCGCTCCGCCACTCGGACCCAAGCGCCCCGCCGCTGCATTACATTCACTATTTCTCGTTATCATTCTCAAAAAGAAGGAATTAGAGGCAAAACTCTGTTTAATGCATTAGTTGGGGTTGTTCCACAGTGACAACAGTGAGAATTCACTGTTGGGTTGAACATCTCTCATTGTTGCCTTTCAACCGCATTGGGTGTGCATTGGGACTGTGGGTCCCAACTGTCACCCCATTCTCCTATACTTCTGCTGCTTTACACATGTCATGGAGTGAGAGTTAGGCTGATTATCCCAATGTGCACCCCAATGCCGTTGGGGGTGGGTGGGGGCATAGGGGGTTTTCAACCCTAACAGCGAATTTCCTCACTTTTGTCGCTGTGGAACAACCCTAACTAATGCATTAAACGGAGTTTTTTGCCTCTAATATATATATATGTATATATATGGGATACATGATGGGCAGGAGTGAAATATGGAAAATATTCTCACTCCTGCAGAGTGAGCTCTGTATTTTCATGAGTGCCAAAGTCACGAGTGAAAATAAACAGCTCACTCTGCAGGAGTGACAATATTTTCCATATCCCATGATCTGACCATCATGTATGCAATTTATACCACAGGGGTGAGAGCTTTAGGAACATTTTTTTCTGATTCTGTGTGTTTCCTGCTCATTCTGTGTGTGCTGTCAGTGTGTGCATGTGTGTGTGTGTGTGAGTGTGTGTGTTCTGAATGGACTGGGAGTCAGGAACAAAGCTAATTGAGTGAGTTAGAGGCTCAGTGAGAAAGACAAACTGCTACAGGTAGCACTGAGAGAGGGAACCTGCTTTGTAAAAGAGTTCTGTTTAGAATTCTTGTTGTTTTGAAGCTGAGATCAGCACAGTAATGGGCTAGGAATGTTAGAAACACATTGAGACACATGTGAGAGTCATTTGCAATGCTAATTGAGTATGTTGCAGTTTCAGTGAGTAAGAGAAACTGTTTTCGGAAGCAGTTTCCTTTAGAATGCAAGTTGCAGTGCAGATATTCTCACTCTGGTGACATCAGCAGAGTGTGGATAAATGTTGATATCCTCACTCTGCAGATGACATCAAGATTTATCTTACTGAGAAAGCTCTCACCCTGTGGTATATATATATAGATAATATATATATATATATATATATATATATATATATATATATATATATTATGGTAGCACGGTAGTGCTACCATAGTTAGGGTTGAGGAGCCATTTCTATGTTAAACCCCAAAACTTTGCACCTTAATAACCTTGCAACCGTTTGACAGATTTGGCTGAAATTTGGAATACATGATCAAGAACCATAGACCTTGGCATCTGCCAAGTTTTGTACCAGTTGGATACATGGCTGTGGAGTTATTAAGTGTGATTTGCGCGCGCATTTACGCTTTTTCTGGACTTCTATGGTCACGCATACAGGTCGCACGGTTTGTGTGACCAGCCTGAAATCTTCAGGGAATATGTGGCTGGGGTCCCTGATGTGCCTTTTGAAGATTTGGTGAAAAAATATTAAACGGTTCAAAAGTTATTAAAAAAACAATTTCCCATTATAAGTCAATGGGAAAAGTTAACAAAAAGTTCAACACTTTCGCAAATGCATTTTTACTTTCAAATGGGCCTGTTACTTAGAAATCAGCCATTTTGTTTTCAGTTGGTGATTAGAAAATGCTTGGCATTTAAATTTGGGACCCTCTAGCAACCTAATTATTTTTGTATTCACCTAGTCGGACCCTGAGGATGCTAGCCATAGCTTTATTTTGGGGTAAAACACCCCAGAAATATGTTTTTCAGATTTCTGGAAAAAGTACTTTCACAAAGTACTTTCGTGCTCATGAAAGTGTCGCAAATGTTTGCGAAAGCTTTTGCAAATTGTGACAGTAATTTTCTAGTCTGTGGGAAAATGACAGCAATTCTTTGGCACTGCACTGCAAAAGAACGGTTGGGATTTTTGAGCTGAAATTTGGAAGGAACGTAGCTGACATCTCACATATATGCCTTTCAGTGTTGTGTTGAAAAAATATTACATGGCGGCAAAGTTACAGCACTCCAAAGTTGACAGTTTTTCCCATAGGATAACATTACGGCGCCTGACGCAATACAGGAATCCTTTGGCACCCTGCTTCAAAATAACGGTTTGGTCTTTTTTCCTGAAATTTGGAGGGAAGACAGTCAACAGCCCACAGATGTGCCTTTCAGTGGTTTGGTGAAAAAATATTACAGGGAGGAAAAGTTATGGTGCTCTGAACTTCTCTTTTTTTCCTATAGGATAACATTACGGCGTTCGCTGTGCCTTTCAATCAATCAATCAATCAAGTCTTTATTTAACCAGGCATTCATCATTGAGCAGAAGCTCATTTGCAAGATGGACCTGGGTGGAGCATGAACAATTGTATATACAGGTCAACACAGGTATTTACAAGGCAATACAGATAATAATTACAGAGAGGAAGAAAAAGAAGTTCATATGTACATAGAATTATACAGATATTGTACAGATTACACAGTATTTACATACATAGAAGTGTCTATAGGAAGATAAAGCAGGTTATCTAAGGTTGCAGGAGGAAGTAACAGAAGAAAAAATAAAAATAAAAATATACACCAGGTAGAGGTGAAGGTAGGGGGGAAGAGAGGGAGGAAGTAGGGGAGAAAGGCTAGGAGGGCACGGTGCACAGAAAGGAGTTGGTAAAGCTGGATGTAGAGAAGGTGGATGGAGAAAAGGAGTATGTGTGAGCCCCGGGATTGAATGCTATAAAGTACGGGGCATGGTAGGATGTCACAACCCAGGGTAGTGAGCTCCTCTCTGAGGTTGGGAAAGGAAGAATAAGGGGATGGATGGGCCTAGTGTTGATAAGACAGGGGGGTAAGAGAGAGAGAACAATTAGGCTGGTGAGGAGCAAGCTGGGGGGGTCAGTACTTAAAATTGGGTCTATCAGGGCCCGTATCTCGGAAACGGTGCGAGATATGGACTTTTCGTCAGAAAAATTCTTAGCTCCCACTTGGAGGCTAAGTACAAAACTAGCCAGGACAGTCATAAATCATACGACTTTTTAATTTTTTTTCTACGTCGTACGGTTCCTGAGATATAACCTATTTAGTATTCCAAGTCCTCATTTTCTGCTCCGATGCCCATTATTATGCATACATTCTTTGTGCTCACTGTCTTTCTCTATTCAGCTTTTGGGGAAAACCAGCCAGTGTAATTGCATGGATCAGGCCAAGCAACTTCTAAATATCATAGCACTACTGAGCCAACAATGACGTACCTGTATTGGAGATGTATATAGGATAGATTTTCCTGTAGGCACTTACTGAGTATGTTGTACCTGATAAAGACAATCTCATTGCATCTGTAATGACTAACTTATTCAAATAGTAATACATTTACTATTGTTGCAATGAGTGATCTGTGCCACTTATGGACACAGTGTAATTTTTTTTAACAGTTGTTTCATACTCAGGCTGTATGCCTAGTTTTTGGGTTTGCCACACTTCTGTCACTGATGCTAACAAAGTGATAACTATGTTAATTGTTGTACAACAGGAATCAAGTAGGTATAGTGTAGATATAAACAGAATGTCTTTTACTATTGATTTAACTCACAATGGGGTAAGTGTACTAGGATAACAGGGGTTATTCTCTATCACTGACTCTGTCAGTTATAATCACACTAAGGTATCGATGACTGTAATGATCAAGCTACACTGCTCATCTTCATGAGTTCATATTCACAGCTATTCTCCAGTAACTAGACAGTGTATGGTGTAACTGGGTGTGAAACTGTGTTGTAAAGCTGCTGTAGTGCCTAGCAGAGGGAGAGTATCTACTCATAAAGACAATTAAGCAATAAGGCATGACCAACAGTTATGTTAAATGGTCTGTTAATCACCCTGTAGGGATTTAATGTTGAATGAGGCATAGCCGAGTGCCACAAGTCGCTACACAGTGATAAACTGACCACTAACATAATACCTGGGAGTGGCTTATTGCTATCATAATAAACTGTTTTTTAAACAACATTAAACCATGTTCATCATATGGTTAGGCTCTACATGTATGTTAATAAAAACTAAACATAAGGCTGTTACAATGTTTACAGTCAATTAGAAAGCTGCATTTCTCAAACTCTTGTTATAATCAGAGATATTATACCTGTACAACTCCTTGGTTTTGCTGAACTCTATTGCTCAGGTGGCTCACAACATGTGGTGTGGTCTGGTGTGGGGCATCGGTAGGTAAGGCCATGCAACTACTAAGTGTGGTACATTGTGTGCAGCTGCAATCAGGGATGTGTACATTTGGTGTACATGACCTCAGTTTTGCTGTTGATCTCTGTACTCTCTTGCTGTAGGGAAATGGGCAGACTAGATGGGCCTAGCGGTCCTTATCTGCCGTCAAAGTCTATGTTTCTATCTCCACTGAGCATGCGGTACCTGGTCAGGTGGGTGGGGATGTCTCGTAGTACATTTAGACAATTGTTTGTTATTTCTGTCACCTGCTGCTGGATGTCTGTCATTGGTTGTGTTGACTTGGTCCTCCCCCATACTTGCATATGTGTGTGTGTGTGTGTGTGTGTGTGTGTGTGTGTGGTGCTGGGGGAGGATTCTGAGTTAGGGTTTTCAACCCTAACAGCAAATTTCCTCACTTTTGTCGCTGTGGAACAACCCTAACTAATGCATTAAATGGAGTTTTTTCCTAATATATATATATATATATATATATATATATATATATATGAGAGAGAGAGATATTTGTATGTGATTCTGTGCATACGTACATGCCACAAGAATGCAACTGTTAATGCAAAGGATCGCATAGAAAGAGACTGGATTTCTTTTAAAAATGTTTGACCTTCCTCTGACCTGAGGAGCAGCTGCTTGCCAGGAAGCTAAGGTTACATTGCCAAGTCCCTTACCCAGAGATATTACAAAATCCATTTACCTGTCATAAACCATGCACTTCAGAGATAAGATGCTCGGATTCAAGGAAACTATTATGGCATGTTGCATCGTATGAGGTGAGAGAACCAGGAATATCCTTTCTGGCAGACCTGTGTGAATTCTCTTACAAGTGAAATCAGCATTAATCTACAGATGTTATTGTAGGCAGGGGCAAGCATTGCTAAAAGTTTGGAGGGAGATATGAGTATAGATGGGGCACAGTAGTCCATGACTGGAAGGAGGTTGCTTTGAACAATGGCAATCCAGGCCTCTGGGGTCAAGTAGTGCTTTAGATGGAAGCTCACTGCCAGGTTTTGGTTAATCCGCAGTATGATGTTATTGATGTGCATGGAAAAAGTTAAAAAGGGGTCAAAGGTTACACCTAGATGTTTGAAAAAGGGAACATTTTCAATGGTGTGGCCATCTGGAGATAGGACTGTCAGGGTAGACTGAGTGCTTGTCAGTTTAGTGATCTTGGGTTTAGATTCCTGGAGCATGGGCATTGTTTTGTTTGAGCTAACTAGCAGCCTGTGCTCCCAGAACCAGTTGTGGGCAGCCCCGTAATTTCTGATTAGTGAGGAGGAGAGGCTAGTCAGTGATATGGTGCTGTGAAACAACACTAGGTCATCTGCATACAGGATGGCCTTGCATGAGAGGATTTCAGCAGGTAAGGGGTCTATAAAAAGTGGCAAAATGAGTTGGCCTGGGATGGATCCTTGGGGGACACCAGTGGTGACAGTCTTTGCCACTGAGGTAGCACCTCCAATGCCAACTGTTTGGGATCAGCCAGAGAGGTAGCTCTAGAACCAAGTAGCTGACCCAGTGGCTCAACAAAGGCTTCATAACCTGCCAAGGAGCAAGTTGTAGTCAACCAGGCCAAAGCCTTGCTTAGACCAATGAAGATGGAGCTTGTGAGGTCACCTAAATCCATGTTTCTGAGGACATGGTTTGTGAAATGGGTCATGGCAGATGAAGTACTATGATGTTTCCTAAAACTGTGTTGGTGTGGGCAGAGAAGGTTATATTTGTTGACAGCAGGAAACCCGAGGGGCAGCAGGAATTGGTGGTTGCTTTCTATATAATTTTGATATTGTAATTCTTAGTACTGTGAAGGTAAAGAGTACTGATGAATTGCTGTTGGGTTGTAGCTGTTACTGAGTAGAATCCTGTGCTGAGGAATTTAAGCAGTGCTGTTTGCTCTGCCTGCCTGATTGTTCCAGGTGCTGGGGGGGTCTTAGTCCCCACTTTTATTTATTTGGGCCATTGTGTTACTTCCAGCTGGGACACAGGTAGCAGGGACATAACCTACAAATAGCCAAAAAACTAAAATAAATAAATAAATGCAGAAGCAGGAAATCAAGGACCCAGTGATAGCTGAGGTTAATCTACTGTATCTACAAATAAGTAAATCAATGGCAAGTAAAGGGGAATACTAAGAGGCAATATGAATAACAATAGAAATGATGCAGGGAGTGGTGCAGTGCAATGTGTGTGGTGCAGCAGTGTTCAGGAGTGCTTTCTGAACACTGAAGTGCTGCCCTATTTGTAGGCACTCTCTGGGCTACAAGCAGAGGTGGATAGTCTCCAGGCCTAGCTGGCAGGTGTGCTGAAGACCTTAGTTCACAGCCAGGGCCACAGTATCCCTAACCATTGCCACAGCAGATTCCAAGGCACAGGCATGTGTGGACTACAGTGGGCTCAAGGAGAACAAGGAGGGTGGTTCATGAGCACATTCCCTAACCGGTCTGAGTGGAGAACAAATTTGCTGTTCTCATGGAAGGGGATACCTCCGATAGGGGGACCAGGGCTGAGACCAGTGAAGAGGTGCAGGACCACTGGAGGGAGGGAAAAGGGGCGAGAGCCAGAGGACCCCAGAGGAGGTGGAAGCTTCTTCTGGTGGGGGACTCAATTGTTAAGGAGATGGTGTTGGGAATACATGGGGATACAGACAAGGAGGTAAAGTGTCTGTCAGGTGCCACTACTCAGAGGGACACAACACAAATCCACAGGATCACCAAGGCAGTGGCAAGGAGGGGGAGTACATGTCATTTTTCACCTCAGGATTAACATCTTGGAAAGGGAGGGGTTAATGCAGGGACAGTACAGGATGACTTCAGGGTCCTGGTTAGTCAGCTTGAGGGGGTCATGAAATCAGTACTCTTCTCTAAGGTTCTACCAGTCAGGGAGAAGGGAGATGCAAAGAATCAATGAATCAGCAAATTCAACAAATGGTTAAAGGGATGGTGCAAGGGTAAGGGTTTTGGTTACCTTGAGGATTGAGCATCCACCTGGACAGATGCACGGCTGTATAAGGATGGTCTGCATCTCTCCAGGCAGGTGATGGCAGTACTCAATGAAAAATGTTGGTGCTTCCTTGCTGGGCATTTAAACTAGCTGGGGGGGGTGCTATCAGGGGGAATGGAAATAATACAGTCTAGTTCATCAGGTAGGTAATGTCAGCATTGGGAAAAGGAAGGACAAGAGTATAGCGAATACAGATAGAAAACAAGGACAGGGTAAGGGACAAAATGAGAAACAGAGGGCGGGAGTAGTAACAGATGCAGGTCAGGAACAACATTGGCAAGAACAAAAGTAGTGGCACAGGGAACAGGAACAAGAACAAGATTTGGATCTTAATGCATATGAATGTCAGAAGTCTGAGAAACAAACTCCCTGATCTAGTCGCTTTAATAGGAGAGGCTGACATAGACATAGCAGCCATAACAGAGACGTGGTACACTAATAACCAATCATGGGACACAACTATACCAGTATGTACCTTGTACAGGAGAGATAGGGAGGGAAGGAAGGGGTGGCACTTTTCATTAAAGAGACAATCCAGGCATCAGAAATCTGGGCCAAAAATTAGTAGACAGAGGAGTTGTGGGTTACCCTTGAGCCATACAATGGAACATCTGTTAGAACAGGAGTTACCTACAGGCCACTAAATCAGGGGGAGGGGACAGAAAAGTTAGTGCTGGAGTCAATATACAACATGACAGATAAGGGTAAGGGTCTGCTTATGGGTAATTTGAATATGCCTGATGCAGACTGGTCCATCCCAACAGGGGCCTCTAGCAGGACCAAGGACATTGTGGAGTCCCTACAAGGAGCAGGCCTAAGACAACTGGCACAGGAGCCCACCAGGGACAGGAATATCCTGATCTAGTGCTCGCCAAATGGAGACAGGATCACAGCTCTCCAGGTGGAGGGGGACCTGGGGTCCAGTGACTATCACATGGTTTGGTTCAAGTTGGACACAGGAATACAGGCCTCACATACAAAAGCTAAAATCCTAGATTTCAAATGAGCTGACTGCAGAGATGGGAAGGAGAGTTAAAGAGGAGTTGGCTAAGGGGGGTACAGAAGGGGACAAGGAGGAGCAATGGGCACACATTAAGGAGTCCATGATCAGGGTAACCAATCAATGTGTGAAGATGAAGAATAAGGGCAAAAGAAGGAGAAGGCCACTCTGTCTTTCTAAGGTGGTGGCAGACAAAGTCAGGACCAAGAGGATAGCCTTCCAAAAATACAAGGGGAGACAACTGGAAAACAGATTTGCGGAGGGGGAAGAATTGAGCTTCGCAACATTTTCAGAACAGAGCATCCTAGAGGAACATACAAAACTAAAGGTGAACAAAGCAACGGGGCAAGACAGAGTACATCTGTCCATTATGCGCTCTGCACTTATTCCACTCCTCCCTCTTCCCCTAACCCCCTTCTTGAGGAACCTGACAAAGAAGTACTTACCTTGCTTAACTCTTGAGCTCAACAAAGAAACATTTATTTCTGCTTAAATACTTCATTCATTCTTACATTGTAATCTAATTGTATGTTATACTTGTTTTCTTTGTTTGGACACGGGCACCCTGTAACACTGCACTTTTACTGTTCCCAGTGTTCCAATCCTGCAATGTATGTTATGTGTCTTTTGTTCATTTGACGTGGAACCTTTGTAAATGAGCTTCCAGCTCAAAGGTGCATTTCCAAGATTTCAATAAATAAATAAACAAACAAGAGGATGGGAACAGAGAAGAGTACCAAAAATATTGGAGAGAGGCAGGGGTAGCGGTGAGAAATGTTAAAGCACAGACAGAAGAAAGGTAGCACAGTCAGTGAGGAAAGGGGACGAGGCATTCTTTAGGTACATCATTGAGAGGAGGAAGTCCAGAGTGGGTATAGTCAGACTTAAAGGGGACAATGAAGAAAGAGTAGAAGGAGACCTAGAGAATGCCACAGTCCTTAACAGGTACTTCTGCTTAGTCTTTACTAGGGAGGGAGCGGTGCAGGGACCACAACTGGAAAGCAGATGTGCAGAGGGGGAAGAATTGAGCTTCACAGCGTTTACAGAACAGAGGGTACTAGAGGAACTTACAAAATTAAAGGTGGACAAAGCAAAGGGGCCAGTCGGAGTACATCCAAGGATCCCAAAGGAACTGAGGATGGAACTGGCAGCACTTTTGCAGCCTTGTTCAGTGAGTCACTGAACACGAGGGTGGTCCTGCAAGACTGGAGAAAAGCAAATGTGCTCCCTCTTCACAAAATTGGTAGCAAGGAGGATGCAGGGAACTACAGGTCATTGAGTCTCACCACAGTAGTAGGGAAGATCAAGGAGACACTGATTAAAGAACATATTGTGGATCACTAGTATCCACTGGAATGCAGGATACAAAATAGCATGGGTTCATGGAGTGATGGTGCTGTTAAACAAATCTGATTGATTTCTTTGACTGGGTGACCAAGGTAGAGGACCAGGAAGGTGCGATGGATATTGCCTACCTTGATTTCAAGAAGGTCTTTGACACAGTCCTGCATAGAAGGCTGGTAAATAAGCTGAGGGTCTGGGGATGGCACTCAAGGTGATGAACTGGTCAGAAATTGGTTAGTGGACAGAAGGCAGAGGTTGGTGGTAAATGGCACACAGTCAGAAGAAATGGGAGTCACCAGAAGGGTGCCACAGGGGTCAGTCCTGGGACCAGTCCTCTTTAATGTCTTCATAGCAGACATAGCAGAAGGGCTAGAGGGAAAAGTATGCCTGTTTGCAGATGACACCAAGATCTGAAACAGAGTAGATACTCCAAGGGGCATAGAGAGAATGAAAAGAGACCTGGAAAAGCTGGAGAAATGGTCTGAGGTATGGCAGTTAAAGTTTAAGGTGAAGAAGTGCAAGATCATGCACCTGAGGAACACAAACCCTGGAGAGAGCTACACGTTAGGGGGTGAGTTGTTGCCTGTCATCAGAGAAGAGAAGGATTTAGGAGTCATTATGTCAGATGACCTGAAATCCACCAAACAGACTTCAAAAGCAGTTGGGAGGGCTGATGGGATGTTAGGGTGTATAGGGAAGGGTATTACAAGCCATTGGAGGGAAGTGGTGATCCCACTGTACAAGATGCTGGTTAGGCCTCACCTAGAGTACTATGTGCAGTTCTGGAGGCCACACCTGAGTAAGGAATTGACAGGGTGGAAACAGTGCAACTAAGATGGTGCAGGGTCTGTACAAAAAGGCATATGGGGATATACTTAGGGACCTCAATATGTACACATAGGAGAGAGAGATGGAAGAGGGGGGACATGACTGAGACTTTCAGATATCTTAAAGTTATAAATAAGGTGGAAAAGGATAGCAACTTTCAGTATAAAAAGCACAATGGAACTAGAGGGCATGACATGAAATTGGAGGGTGGTCACATAAGGGGTAATGTGAGAAAGTTATCTTTTAAAGAGAGGGTGGTGGATGCCTGGAATGCCCTGCTTCACGAGTTGGTGGGAGCTAGTACAGTGGAGGGATTCAAGAGTGCATGGGATAGGCACAAGGGAATCATACATATGGGGGGGGGCATAGCTGAGGCCACTGACCTGGGAGCAAATTGGTAAAATGGGCAGACTGGATGGGCCTTGTGGTCCTTTTCTACTGTCAACTTCTATGTTTTACATTTCTATGTTTCTATGACATGCTCTTAGAGCTGGTGATGGATGTCCTTTTCAAGGAGCTTACTTAGATGTGGCAGTAAGGTGATAGGCCTGTAGTTATCTATGGACAGAGGATCACCAGCTTTGAAAATGGAGACCACCTTGATCATTTTCCATAAGGCCAGCATAGTTGAGTTGAATAAGGTGAGATTAAAAATTGAGGTCAGGGGTTTAGTGATACAGGGGACTGTAAGTTTAAGGAAGCAGAGGTATAGGCCATCACTACCAGGACTACCCCAATTTGGGAGGCTCTTGAGTAATTCATAGCTGTCCTAGGGGGAGATGGCCCTGAAATGGAAAGGTGGCTGTAGAGTGTTGGCCATAGGGGTTTGCATGGTGGGGTTTGAGGTGCTGGCAGGGGTGGATGTGGGCATTTTCTCAAGGTGGACTGAGAGGTCCGTGAACTTGTAGTTTAGGGAATTGGTAACATCAGTGGGGTCAGTTAACAGCCCTCAGGTGGTGTTGAGGTAAAAGTCTGGGTGATGGAGTTTTGGGGTTGTCAAGGAGCCTAAGGTTGACCAGAAAAGGTGGGGGTTTCCAAAGCTATCCCTCTGGAGTTTATGATTATAGCCCACCTTTTGGGTTTTTACCTGCTGCTTACAGAGGTTCCGCAGTCTCCTGCAACAATTTTAGGGTCTGGGGAGGAGGTGGCTTTGTGTGCTGCCAATTTTGTGTCCCTTTCTTTCACTGGGAACAGGAGTTCCTTAGAATTTATTTATTTACTTTTTGATTTATTTAGTTTTTGTTGACCGGGTAAGTGACTAGACAAATTCTGCCTATTTTCAGGCACAACCGGGGGGAAGGGGATACAGATGAATGCCAACTGACCTTGAGCCAGATTAAGCTGTTGGTGGTATTTTTAGTGAACAGGGGAAATTTGACCAGGGCACCAGCGGGTGCTTCCACCTCGCACACTGCGGGTAGTTTGAGGAAAGTACCAGCCCTGAATGCACACAAAGACATTGGTGAAAAATCCCATGGCTGAAGCTACATCCTGGAGGGAGTATAGCATTTCCCATTTTACTGCATTGACATCAGGGAACAGGTGGAAGCTGTCATAGCAGGTGAAATCTCTGAAAGTTAGGTATTCGGGAGGGGGGACGCCTGGATTTGGATGCCCAGATGACATAGGTTGGGAAGTGATTGCTGATGGAATCTGATAGGATACCAGCTTGAGGGATTCTGTCATTCCTGTTTGTTACTATCCACTCTAGCAAGGAGTGGTTCTGGGATCTGTTATTTTGTATTCTGGGCAGAGTTATGGGTTGAGTGAGGTTATGCTGCTTAAGTAGGTCACTGTACTCAGACTCAGACTATATTCCATATATTCCACTTTGTACTAAGATGGGATACACATTAAAACTGGAATACACAGAGGTGAGACCCTGGAAGAAGGATACATTGCACTAGTTTCCAGATATCTACTGGACAACATGCTTCTTATTTATCATTAATGTACAAACACCCAGGGGCTATTTTAAGCATTTACCTTAAGCCTCGGGTAATTGTCTTGTACTGTACTTCACTGCAGCCTTAAAACTTTAATGACAGTAGTATTCCTGACAAGTTGAGGTTCCTCAATTTCAACTATAGCTGTATCTATGTTGACAGCCAGTTAAGGATGTATAGACATGACAAGTTATACTTCTGGGCATAGTTTCATTTATCTAGACTTTGTTTTGCAACAGCTGGCAGAATATTAAACTCAGTGCTATAGTGGTAGTAAAATATTGTTCAGAACTATTATCCCTGTTATATAGAAAATATTACATTCTTGGTTTAGTTGCATTCATTGAAGCACATGTGCTATTATCATTCAGGGTCATTTTTGGTTGTCTGAAAAACATTTTCCTAGTATTTTTGTTTTTTGCAATTCTTATATTCAACTTTGCCAAAAAGGCTCACCCTATTTATTTTTGCAAATACTTTATATATCTTTTGAATGCATTAGAACACTTCTGGGCCCTGCTTTGTTTGTACTGTACAGTATTGATAAACAAAACAATAAGATCCAATTTGAATGATGCATCAAATCTAATATCCCTTTCAGTAGGATACCACTAAGTTTCAAATTTACTCATCATCTAATGTAAGGTGAGCTCAAAATTGTAACACTGTAATTGATGCAATAAAGTGGCCTTTTTTATGTTTGCTTGTGTATGTAGCATGAAGTAAACATGCTGTGGCTACTCAGGAGAGTAGAAGCTGCAGTAGTATGTCACTGTAGCATTCAATGCAATTCAGGCTGCAGGAGGCACACTAGTTACAACTCAACAAGGAACAGGCTGATAGTAATAAAGTTTGGTCTGGCTTATGAGCAAAAACCTTTTGTTGTTGAAAAGATGCAGCCACACCCATTAACATAAGGCTGCTTGCTTTTATCTACAACGTGTCACTCAGCAGCCAGCTGAGTGGTGTCATGATCAGCCTGCTCCTCATCCCCCAACCTAATGGCTTTCCTTAGTGTTCTGCCCATAAAAAAGCAAACATAAAAAGCAATCTCAGCTGCTTAGGCCACTCACTCTTGATTGCTTCTCCCACTGCTGCATTTATCCCTGATTGCTGCTCCTTGATAAAAGTCCCACCTGCTGTACAGCCCACCTCATCCTGATGACATTCCCAGGTACTCCAGTGGCCACTCCTTTATTTAAGTCCCACCCACTGAACAGATCACCTACCTCCTGACCACTTACTCCCATGCCCCAGTGACCACTCATTCATATATGTCCTACCTCCTACACAGTCCACCCACCCCCATAATCACTTACCCTGGGTGTACCGGTGGCTGTTCCTTCATATAAGTCCACCTGCTGCATAGCCCATCCACATCCTGATTGTGATGACTTCTGCCTCCCACACTCCTCCATCAGCAACCACACACCCCCAACCCCTCACTTATTCCCCGGTGTCCTGGCCAAATTTCCCTCATTCACTAAAAATACCACCAACAGCTTAATCTGGTTCAAGGTCAGTTGGCATTCATCTGTATCCCCCTGCCCCGGGTCATGCCTGAAAATAGGCATGATTTGTCTAGTGCACCTACCCGGTCAACAAAAACTAAAATAAAAATAAAATAAATCTATCTGGTCCACCACTGGTATATTCTGCTGCTTCCACCTCCATGTTCTGCTGCTTTTGAGCCTGATCAGTAAGTGACCAAACTATGGAAATTCAGTTAATAGCTTTTTAATGTGTTTTGAAATTTTACTCTTAACTCCTTAAAGTTTATACCAAAAATGTTAAACAGAGCCATTGTTCACACTTTATTATGAATCAGGTAGGGGAAATGTTTCAAATCTCACTTCAAACATGTTTTCACAGTTGCTGTGCAAAATCACATTTTGGACTGGATTTCAAACATTCTACCTGCTGGCTTCATAAGGTGGGGTAATGAAAAGACTATGTTAAAAATGTGGGGTCAGAATCTCAAAAATTAACAAAGTTATGAAGAAATGTTGAAATTCTTTAATGTACTCATAACTTTGTTATTTTTTTTCTTCAGATTTTGACCCCACATTTACATGACCATTTTTACCCAACCTCATGAACCAAGTAGGTGAAATTTTTTAAATCCACCTCAAATGTGTTTTTGCATTTGCTCTGGAAAAATCACATTTTGGATGGGATTTAAAAAATACCACTTGTCTTGATCATAAGGCAGGTTAATAAATAAGCTTATGTTGAAATTTGGGGTCAGAATGTTAAAAAACAAAGTTATGAAGAAACATTGAAATTCTTCAATGTTTTTTTCATTCCTTTGTTATTTTTCAGGATTTTCACCCAAATTTTTAAAGTGGCCTTTTGCTTAACCTCACCTTGTGAACATGGCAAGTGAAGTTTTTTCTTTTTTAAATCTTCTTCAAAACTTGTTTTTGTAGTTGCGCCACAAAATCACCTTTGGGAGGGGATTTACAACATTTCACCTGTGTTGATCATAAGGTTAGGGTAATAAAAAGACTCTGTTGAAAATGTGGGTCAAAATCTGAAAAAAATTACAAAGTTATGAAGAAACATTAACATTCTTCATTGTTTACTCCTAGCTTTTCAATTTTACCAGATTTTGACCCCACATTTTTAACAGTTATTTTTTGTGCCCCATCTCAAGAATATGGCATGATATTTTTCAAATCCTGTCCAAAATGTCTCACACTTGAGCAGCACTTGAGGAGGCAGTATAGTGCAGTGGTCTAAAGCTCTGAGCTGCAAATCTAGTGACATCCAGCAGACCAGACCTGGGTTTGAATCCCACAACTTCCACTTGCATACTGTGTGACCCTGAGCAAGTCACTTGTGCTCCCAGGTCGCTCCTGTAAAAAAGATTTCAGCTTAGTGTGCTATACCTGGTTAAACAACTAAATAAAAAAAAATATATATTTGGGGCAGTATTTCATGTTGTAAATGAGAGTTGTTAAGTTCATAAAGTTGTGCAATAAAAAAAAGACTATGTTGAACATTTTGGGATAAACAAATGTTGGCATTTTCCAAAGTTTACTCATAACATTGCAATATTTTTATGTTTTGAGCACATTTTCAAAATACATTTTTTTTTTAACCGCATTGACAGAACATGGCAGCTGTCATTATCAGATTCCCCTGCTCGATCTGTTTTTGTGGTCATTCCACAAAACGATGTTTCAGGTTACATTTCATAAATGAAGTATTTCTACTGCTGTGTGAAATGTGGAACTCCACTGATAGAATGGTCTTTCTGCAGATATTCTAACAGCATGCTTTTCATTGGAATGTTGTGTTTTTCTGCAGAATTCAGCTGGCTTGCCATTGCCAGACCCATATTATACCAAACTAAATTATTCTCTGGATAAACTTTCCACAAGCATAACATGCAGTTTGTATGGAATCAAGTGAGTGAATTTAAACAAAAATACACCCACTTGCTTCCTAATAGGGAGTACACATCTACCTGGGGGTCTGTAATGATGTTCTGATTGCCAGAAGTTTATTTTCTAACATAATGTATTTGGCCATAGTGGTCTCTGGAATATTGTTCCACCATTCATCATTACCTTGGAATAGTATTCTGCTGCATATTTAGGAGACTACTTTACACAGATATTCCACAGATGGTCAACTTTTTAAGTGTAACCATATAATGCATAATTTTCTCGGGAGATTCATTCTGTGGTTCTTGCACATTATCGCATGGACACATTATTCCATGTTAGTATGTTTTGGGAGGCAATGATTGAGCACCTGGCATTTTTTTTTTGTGGTGAGGCGGATCCTTTACAAAAACCCAATATTCTGTTACAATGACCTGTAAAAACATAGCAGCAGCACTCCAAATGGTCTGTCTACTGCATTTTCTGCTGAGGAGACCCGTTTATTAGTCATGGAGGTCTCCAGTAAGGCAACTGAACTTTTTGGTGTAAAATGCCATGATTATCTCATGAGGGAGGCAATTTGGGCTGCAATGCCCATCAAGATTTGCAGAGATGGGGAGATACAACAGAGGAAGATCAAGTAGCTGAAACATCACTGTGACAACTTCCAGAGGAAGGACGCACATATCCTGAAAAGCCTGGGTGGTGCTGTCACCATTCTGAAGAGGCAACAATTATGCTGAGAAACTGCTGGTGATGGTGAGTGTTAGTGTACTTTATACTTTTTCTCATACTGGTGTGGTTGAGTGATCTGAAGATGGCCCATGTACTGTGATGGTTGCACCTGACCCTCTGAGAAGCTGCTATAGGTTGAGCCACCCATGTGGCATGAGCTTTCCACCATCCCTGAAGAAGAAGAGAAATTTATGCATGCTCATTCTTTCTTTTACATGCCATCCTCCGAGTGACTGTGGTCTTATCCTATACCATTGTTGCCCTCTTGGCAGGAGGTAAGGAATCCAGTGTATGAGCCCTCTACACCATAAGGGCATCTTCTGGTTGCCAGATTTTCACTGTCAATTTCCTGAAATGTCACTGAAGACTGTAGAGCAAGGGCCCACATGTACACCTGCTCTCCTTAGACAATTTTATTTAATTAAGGGTCCCATCGGAATAATACCATGGTAATGATGTGTCTTATAATGTAGTCCTCTATGGATCTGTTGTGTACAGAGACATAGCAGTGTTGCAATTCTAGCCTGGTACTGGAGGACTCAATCACCTCTTGAGTCTCCAAAGTGCATTTCCTGAGGGATATGCAGTAGTAGGTTGCATCTATTTTTGATCTTGCTTGAATCTCGGAACATACCTAATGGATGAAGATTGATTTCTGCACTGTGTTCCATCTTATGTGCATTGGACATAGGACATATAATGCTGCTGGAGGAGTGCTGAGAGGACCTGGGCACATTTTATGAAGAGATTGTACCCGGCAGTGCTTACCCTTTTTTATCCCAAGTGCCACTTGTCCCTCATCGTACGCCCTACTTGAGAGCGCCAGAGAAACAACTCAGGGCACTGGCTTCATCTACGCATCTGAAAGATGCCCCCCTATTCCCTTGTCTCAGGCCACCTATGCTAGCACATATCCATTAACACTGTGCTACCCTTTCCTCTATCTTCTTACCTCCCCCTCCTCAACCCCTCTACCAAAACTGATCCCCAGCTCCAGGTAATGTAGCACACAATGGAAACTACCTCATTATCTTCTCAGACTTTTCCTTCTCCTCCTCCTCCACCTGTCAGGTAACATACACCCCAACCCTGGCCCACCTAACCCAACCCCATGTACCACTAAGAATAATTGATTCCTAACATTTGCTTCAATAAACATTGGAAGCCTCCTACCAAAAATGGATGACCTTCAGGTAAGGGTAACACAGCACAACCCAGATGTGCTTGCCATTAATGAAACCTGGCTGTCACCAAAAGTCTCTGACACCTCTGTCTCACTAGCAGGTTACATGCTTTTTAGGCACGACAGATCAGGAAAAAGGGGAGGGGTTGTGCGCTCTACATTAAAGGCTCACTCAAATGGCAAGCTCTACCCCATCTAACTACTGATAGCAAAATCACAATTACTACCTGTCAGGATCATGCTCAGCCACAATAGCAAATCAATAACTATACTATCCATTTATATCCCATGCCAAGAACAATCAGTGGGCTTTCAACTGGTCCTTGACTACATAGTCGATTGGCCCACTAGCAGTGAAGTAGTGATACTTGGGGACTTCAGCACAAACTGGCTGGTCACTGTGGCTGACCCGTTCAAGGATGTCCTTGCAGCTGTAAATATTACACAACTTGTAACTACCCCCACCAAGATCAATTACAGATCTGGTAATAGCTCACTTATTGACCTTGTCCTTACCACCTACCCGGGCAGGATAACCCGCACTGAGGTATTACCAGATGCACTAAGTGACCACTTCCCAATCATCTGCCACTGGTCGAAAAAAGCCCCCAAAGCTCCTGATAAGGCCCAATACCAGTGCTTGCTCAAGAAAGGGCAATTCAAGCAACTACAGCAACTCCTTGTACACACTGACTGGTCCTCCATGTACAACACCCACTGTGTAGATACTGCCTTCGACTACTTTATCCACTGGTTCAACAAAGCATGCATCATCTATGCCCCCTTTTGCAAAAGGAAGGTAAAGGGGGTAACCAACCCCTGGATCACTGCTGACCTATTATAAAAGATGAGCGATAGGGATAATATGTGGCACCTTGCAATTGCCTCAGGAAGACAAGTGGACATGCAGTGGTACAGGGGCGCAAGAAACCTATGTACCCTCGAAATAAGATGCACTAAAAGAGAGCATTTCAAACAAGAACTTTCAAATTCATGGGGCAATAGAAGGTGACTCTGGCACAACATTACAAATCTCACTAGGAAGGCCACAAAAGCACATCCAAGCATGATTGTTGTCGATGGCATCCTCACACAAGACCCCACTACTATAGTGGACACACTAAATAAGGCCTTCACTGACCTCACTGGCATACTCCCCATGAACTATCTAAAGTCAAGCAGTAGTCCACCAAACACATGCAAACCCTTCCAGGACAGTCCCCCTCCATTCTATTTTAAAACAGTCCCCATGTTGTAAGTGAAGAAATACCTCCAAAGGGTACTGGGTAAAACCAGGTACAGCAGCGACTCCTTGGACCTTAAACTCCTCAGCCTCACACTTGACTCTGTTCTAAAGCCCCTTACCACACTTCTCAACCTCTCCCTCACAGGTCAACAATTCCCTCAGCACTGGAAATCAGCCTCTGCTGTGCCAGTCTATAAAAGTGGCGACAGGACACAACCATTTAATTACCACTTTATTTCTACTCCCCCAAAGCATTAGAGAGTATTGTGGCAGACCAGCTCACAGAATACCTGCCCAAATACAACCTCCAGTGTGCAGAGCAGCATGGCATTAGGAAAGCACATAGTAATACTATGGTTTTGCTGATGTATGCTGACTTCCTACACAGTGCTCTCAACTGTGGCCAACTGGTGGGGTCAATCTCATTGGCCTCACCTAGGCCTTTGACATTGTGAACAACTCACTACCACTCCACTCACTCCAGGACACTGGTCTCTCCAATGAAGCTTCAAATTGATTCACCAGCTATCTTGGTGGTAGGAAGCAGCAGGTTAGAATTAATGACATACTGTCCAGCCACCACCCTGTAAGCTCTGGAGTTCCCCAAGGCTCCATCCTTGGGCCACTACTGTTCTGCCACTTTCTCAACACTCTCCCAAAAGCATGCCCCAACAAGATCATTCTGTGCAAAGATGATGCTTTTCTCTTCGCTACTCAGTCTGACCCCACATTACTCACCATTGACATTTTTGTTTGAGTATGTAAAATGCTGGTTCAGTGATCATAAGCTGCTGGTGAACTACAAAAAAACAAAGGTGATTCTTTTCGCTACCCTGCACAGCCAAAACACAGCAACCTGCCTTACCATATTAAACAAACTAAGCCTCCTACTCAAGCAAGTCAAAGACTTCAAATATCTAGGTATAACATTAGGCAGCACCCTGTTCTACTTTGCCCACATCAACCAAATGTCTAGAGCCATTAATTCTCACATTGGTGTCCTCTACAGACACCAACATTGCCTTACCACTGAGGCTCTCAAGCTACAGTAGCTGTATCTAGCTCAGTCATCTCCATAGTCAATTATGGTCTGATGTGCTATGGTGCAGCCTTAATCACTGCCCCAAAAAGAGTCACTGTTGCGATTAATAAGGCATGTCGGTTAGTTATGGGTGCCCACAGGTACACCCACACCTGTGACATTTACTTGCAAACCCACTGGCTGAATCTCAAAAGTAGGATCACCTACCAAACCTGTCTATTTGCAAAATAAATCTCCCTCAGCAAAGCTCCTCCAAGCGACCTGCCCCTACTGCTACTACCTGTCCCAAACCACTGCAACACACGCAGAGCATCTTCGATGAACTACTTGGTCCCTTACTGCCAGACTGCTCAGGGTTAGTGATCTTTTCACTACAGAGCGCCCTCCTGGCTAAATGACCTCCTCCCAGAGATCCTTAAAATCCCCTCCATTGACCCCTTTAAACTTAATCTGCACCAGTACCTCACCCAGCTATGCAGTTGTGACTGCTACCCCTAAGTCCCTGACTCAGCTCAGCTCTAGGAACTGACTCGCTCTTTGATTCCTCATCCTCTTCATATTCTTCCCCATCTCTGCTTATCCTCTCTCTTCAAGCCCTGGCTGACAAAGTCATAATTTCACTGATTGCACCACCCTCCCCCACTCTTTCACAAAAGTGGGAGCAGGACTGATGCAGGAAACTACAGACCTGTTAGTTTAACCTCAGTGATAGGGAAAATGATGGAATCACTTCTGAAGGAAAGAATTGTTGAGTACCTATAGGCCAGAGGGGCACAGGACCCAAGGTAGCATGGAATCACAGCAGGAAGGTCATGTCAGATTAATCTAATAGATTTCTTTGACTGGGTGACCAAAGTAGTAGACCAGGGAGGGGCTGTGGACATGGCCTACCTAGACTTTAGCAAGGCATTTGACACAGTCCCACACAAAAGATTAATATACAAGTTAGCCATCCTGAGAGTGGGTCCCAAGATGGTAGCCTGGGTAAAGAATTGGCTGGAGAACAGGACCCAGAGGGTAATAGTAAACAGAGTCAACTCTGAAGAAATGAAGGTTACTAGTGGGGTACTGCAGGGTTCAGTACTAGGATCGGTCCTCTTCAATGTCTTTATGAGCAACATTGCAGAGGGACTGGAAGGATAAGTATGTCTCTTTGCAGACAACACAAAGATCTGCAACAGAGTTGATACACAAGGTGGGGTGGAAAGGATGAGAAGGGATTTGGCAAGGTTGGAGGAATGGACAAATGTATGACTGCTTTGATTCAATGCTAAGAAGTGCAAGGTAATGCACCTGGGAAACAAAAACCCAGGGGAACATTACTTAATGGGGGTGAGATACTAACAACAACAAAAATGGAAAGGGACCTGGGGACAGTCATATCAGATGACCTAAAGGTGGGCAAGCAATGTGAGAGGGCAGTAAGGAGGGTTGGGGGATACTGAGATGCATAGGGAGAGGCATCATCAGTAGAAAACAGGAAGTTGTTATCCCTCTGTACAGACAGCTGGTGAGACCCCATCTGGAGTACTGCATGCAGTTCTGGAGACCCAATCTCTGCAAAGACTTAAATAGGATGAAGGCAGTCCAGAGGAGGGCAACTAAAATGGTGCAGGGTCTGCACGGGAAGACATATGAAGAGAGACTTAAGGAGCTTAATATGTATAGCCTCAAGAAAAGGAGGGAGAGGGGGGACATGATAGAAACTTTCAAGTACCTCAAGAGAATCAACAAAGTCCAAGAGGGTAGCATCTTTCAGAAAAAGAGGTGTACTAGAACAAAGGGGCACAATTTGAAGAGGGGGGGCAGCTCAGAGGTAATGTAAGGAAGTATTTTTTCACCGAGTGGGTTGTGGATGCATGGAACGGCCTTCCAGAGGAGGTTGTGGAGTCAAAAACAGTGGTGGAATTCAAGAATGCATGGGACAGTCATAAAGCAATTCTAGGGGGTTGGGGCAGGAAGAAGTAGGCTATTGGTTAACTAGGATCTGCAGCTTATCCATTAGGTAGGGAAATGGGCAGACTGGGTGGGCCAAGCGGTCCTTATCTGCCATCAAATTCTATGTTTCTGTTCCTGCCATTCATGTAATTGTCTTATGGACTGTATACCTACTGTAATTAACAAGCGTGCTACTCTGTATATTATGTAACTGAAAGTCTGTGCAACCACTGCCGACTGTTAATTGTTTGCCTTCCAGCCTTGTAATGTAATAGCCAAGCTTTGTATGTACAACTTCTGTATTTATACTCAATGCAGAACCTTTGCAAAAGAACCCTTGATTCAAGGGTATGTTAATCCAAGCAATAAATAAATAAATAAAATAAAACAGATTGTCAAGTATTTGCTGAGAAAGGGTGTTTTCCCTGTGGTATTGAAGAAGACTATGTTGAAGCCCCTCCTAAAAAAGGTGTCTTTAAACCCTTACATTTTGTTTCCTTATAGTCATGTGTGAAATCTTCCTTTTTAATAGAAGGTAATGGTAATAAGTATTAAGGCATGACAAGGGGTCATAGAAATAGTTTGTTAATCACCCCCCCAGAGGAGTAATGTGGAATAAGATGCAGCCGAGTGCCATTTTGCCCCTAGAGGGGTGATCAACTGACTGTTAATCTAGCGCTTGGGGGTGCCTTATTGCTGTTATAGAGACTGATTTCAAAGAAAAGTGTTAGAAGTATACATTTTGAATGTTTTCCTCATTGAGATGGAGATTTTTAATAAAATAATTTATCCATCAACTGTTAAAGAATACTGGTTGAGACTCAGAATGCATAATATCAGTCATTCAGCAGTGCTAGAGAATAGAATGCTGACAGGAAGAATCCATGCACCATGGTGATCAGGCTGCACATGTCATTGTAACAGAGATCAGTGTATGTCTATTGAAATGCTGACAGTCAATCAGAATGGAACATTTTTGAAACCCTTTTTATAATCATGAAGTGATGGGTAATACAGAAGTAGGTGCATCTGTAGAAATTTTGTATGAGCCTTTCCAGTCTTGTTACTGAAACTTTATTTCTCTCTGTCTTTTGGCTTATTGAAGAATATACAGTATGTAAATAATCATTCCTCTGGCTGATCTGACTTTACTGTTTTGTGTTAATAGATGTTCATCAAGCACATCAGTCAACACCAGTGTTGGATAAAGGAGTCACTGGGCCATTGGAGACAGCAGGTGACATGCCAGGAGAAGGTTCTGCATGACAAGAGGAACAACCTGGACCTGGTACAAGATTATTATGATCTTTTTATGCATTGATGTCAGATGATCATCAGTTTAATTTCAGCTGTGAATGAAAGTGACTTCTTTCTTACTCTGCTTGACTTGATGCCATACTTAATATGTGAAATAAGATACATTTCTGCATTGTTCCAATATGTGTAACTCATTATACATAGAAAGACAGCATCATAGAATTTGGCTGCAGAAGATGAACATTTTACCTACCAAGTCTGCGAGCCAAGTGGAGAAGTCTGGAAAGGACAGTAAGACATGGCAAACACCCGCTCTACGGTTGACTTAGCAAAAAATTTGTTAACTGTTCTGCAAAGAACTCTCAGATGTTTATTTCTTGAATTGTGAAGCAGAATCAGAAGTTGAAAAATAAAAGAAGTGCTTCATCTCTAACCCTATATATTAAAAAGTTTTGTACTGCCCTGTATCATTATAATCTTCACTGTTGTGACTAATTTTAGCAATATTTCTTGTTGCTATGTTGTGGTATCTCTTCCTAGACTGTGTAGGTTTTCTCTGCCTAAAATGCTATGTGAATTGTATTGATTGTTATTATTCTGGTTGCATGTATTCATTACTACTAACTGTTTTGACCTATGCTATTGTAATTTCATTGTACTCATGCTATGTACCTGTCTTTGATTGTTATACTTTCCTGGGTCGTGCCTGAAAATAGCCATTTCATGGCTAATGCACCTACCCAGTTAACAAAAACTAAATAAATAAATTATTAGCAACACTTTTGGGGTATATAAACTCACACTGACATCAGCCGTTTTCTTGGCTGACTGCCTAGCCAAGGCAGGCAGCTACCAACAATTTAAGTTGAGATTGAAAGTAACAATCCAGTAAAACAAGTGCAAGCCAACATAACAAAGGCCTATAGTGAGGCTTACAGGATGCTGTAGCGTATCTGAAGGTGTACTGACTGCCAGAAAAATCAGGTAATACTTCCTTTATATAGGTTACTGGTGAGGCTGCACCTGGAATATTGTGTTCAGTTCTGGAGTCCTCACCTCAGGAAGCATATGGACAGGCTGCAGACAGTGCAATACATAGTGACAAAGATCATTCTGGATCAAGAGGGCAGATCTTATGAAGATAATCTCAAGGCACTGAACAGGTACTCACTGGGGGCAAGGAGAGACGGGGAATCAACTAGCTTCATTGTGAGGGACCATTTTGCATGATTATTTTGATTATAGAGTTGATAACTGAAAGTCAGAAGTGAAAACATATGGGTGGAATGTTTAAGAGGCATGTGAAGAAGTTCTGTTTTTCAGAAAGGGAGATGAAGCTGTGAAACAGTCTGACAACAGATGTAGTGGGTGCCAAGACCATAAATAGTTTCAAGCATGGCTGGGACAGAGTGAAGGCTTTGGTGGTTGCTCAAAATGGTAGCAAGTAGGGAAGGGAGCAGGGGGTGTACTGGGAGGCATAAAACCCTTCATGGACAATGGATCCTGGGATAGATTTGGAACTCAGGGCAGACGACAGTATATTGCCCTTTTGTGTTTTTCTGATTTTTTTATTTTTATGTGTAGCCCACTTTTTCTGTTTGCTTGCATGCATGCACGCCACACATGTGCAAGATACATCTTGGGACAGTACAATACTTTATAGGTGTATGAATTTCTGCCCAATGCAGTTGATGCTTTACTGGGCTTGTCCCTCAGGCTCCAATGAATCAGTGAGCTGTCTATGACAGCAGTTTGAGAGAAGCGGCCTTCACATGAAAGAAAAGTGCAGCTCTAATCAGGGATTGATATGAGTTGACTCTTTATAGGTCTGGATCCTCTTGCAGCAATGAATCAGTGAGCTGTCTATGACAGCAGTTTGAGAGAGAGGACCGCACTTGAAATAAATCTGCCACTGCAGTGAGGGACAGTTTGCTCATTGCAGCAGGACATTCCACCTCCCTCACAACCAGGAACACAGACATACCTTCTTTCTGTTGGCAGCAGTTGACAAGACTCTGGCCATGCACATTACACTGCACAATAATGCGCATGGCCAGAGTTACAGTTCTTGTCGGCTCCTGCTGCCGAGCACCTTGTTTGTTCGGTATGCCTTTCCTGGTGAACCATTTCAATAAATAAATGAGCCGCATTGCAACTTTCCACATTGGCAGCTCCTGCCACCTGCCACACACTCCACAGAAAGTCAACATTGGGGTGCCCAATCCCCATGTCAGCATGTATCCCCCTCCCACCATTAATGTGACATACTGGGAGCTCACCGCAGTGTGCCAAAATAATTTTTTATTTATGTTTCCAACACAGGGATTTCCACTCCTGGCATCATATGATCCCCCCCACCCATGCAAATATTTCAAGTGCCAAGATTATGGTGCCCAATCCCCATGTTGGCATGCCCCCCCCACACACACACACACTATTGTGGCACACTGGGAGCCCACTCCAGTGTGCCTAAATATTTCTGGTAACCTGTAAAATAAAGAAAACTGTCCCTGAAGTCCTTCCCCGTAAAAAGAAAATGGCCCCTCGTCGACTACCCATTTCCCTGACCCCCACCCCACCCAACCTCTGTGGGACCACCTCCCCTTACCCCCTTACCCCATATTTACCTCCAGAGGTCAGGAGCAGCAATCTTCTATGAACTGGGACATGTCTGCACTCTTCAAAGCCGACAGGCAAACTGCAGAAATAATGGCAAGCTGTATAATGGGATTCAATGGGGGATTTCAACTTAGGTTGATATCTCAGTCATTTTTAAGAATTTTTGCCACAAATTTTCAACATGGGGTTTTTGGGACCCCACCTCATGAACACTGTTACTGTCATTTTGTTACTCGGTCCCAAAAGGTGATTTTGTAGTTATAGCATGGAATCACCTTTTGGAACCAATTAACAAAATGACAGTGTCACTGTTCATGACGTGGGAGTCCCAATAAAACCCATGTTGCACATTTGGTGAAAGAATTCCAAAAAGTAACTGTGTTACAAGAGTGCATTGCACAGTTTCTACGCATGTTCATAACTTCGCAAGTTTTAATATTTTCACTCCAGATTTTCAATATTGCCATTTTTGCACACATCCTTATGAACAGTACAGCTGTCATTCTTCTTATCCTGCCTAAAATGTGTTTTCATGCCTGTGGCACAGAATGGCACATTGACTGTGGGAAATCAACTTTCGGGAAAGATTAAAAAAATCACAGTGGCATTGTTCATGGGGGGAGGACACAAAATGTCCATGTTGAAAATTTGGTGAAAAAATTCCAGAAAATGATCGTGTTGCAAACATTTGTTGCAAAATTTCTATGCACGCTTGTAACTTCACCAATTTTTCATATTTCAACCTTGCCATTTTTTCACACCTCCTCATGAACAGTACAGCTGTCATTAGCAACATCCTGCCCCAAAATTTTTTTCACACCTATGGCACTGAATGGTGCAGTTGCTATGCAAAATCACCTTTCGAGATTGAGTAACAAAATGATAGTGCCACTGTTCATGAGGTGGGCTCCCAAAAAATCCATGTTGCAAATTTTGAGTGAAAATATCAACAAACACCCAGGGTGTTAGGGTTTCCAACCATAACGCCCCACCCTGTAGAGACTGACAGGTGTTGGGGTGTGACTTGGGACCATTGGCCATAATGCTTACACCATTCCACCCCCACCCCCAACCTGCAGCCAGTGACAGGCATTGAGGTGTGCCTTGGGGTCTTTGTCCCTAAAGTTTATCCCATTCTCCTTTACTGCATCCATCTCAGCTTATTTCCTTATGGAATGGAGTGAGCGTAAGGGCCAAAGACCCCAAGGCACATGGCAACACCTGTCAGTGTCTGCAGGGTGGAGTGAGGTGGAATGGCATGAGTGTTATGGCCGATGACCCAAAGACACATCCCCAAATGCCTGTCAGTCTCTGTAGGGTGGTGGTGAGGGTTGGCATTAGTTTAATACTTCACTGCCATTCCTGTTATGTATCTCTCTAACTCCTGCACATCCAATGCCAATACCAGTAAGCAAACATTTGGCATTGAAAAATGCTTGCTAGTACTGAGTCAGTACTAAAAATGGGTCTACACAGAAACATTGCAAGCCTGCTGCCTATACTCCTAGGTTTGTGCTTTCATCATTGTTAGTGTTAACCCAATAGCATGAATAATGGTATGTATGTTGTATGTCAAGATTGGTTAATGGAACACAAAATGTGACACTTTGTCTGGAGAGAAGGAAAAATAGGATACTTCCAGTTACTGGACCTTGTAATATTCTTTTATACCTTTGCTTACAGTGACAATAGAGATGCACCACTGCCACAAAAGGAAATCCATACTCATGTAGCAAAGCATCTGCAGGATATATAAAAAACACGCCTTTAAGGTTTCTCTGAGGAAGGGGGCTGCATCAGCTTAATTTACTGACACAGAACAGAGGGTGAATCTAATTGGGGTGTGGCTTAGCAATTTAGCAGTACAAAAGCAGCTGTCTCCAATTGCAGCTTCTTGCTGTTTTTGACAGAAGAGCTTTGATTTCAGAGCAAGATACAGCAGTCTAGAACTACAGATTTTTTTTATTGATAAATCACTTCTATCTCAGCAGGAGTCAGTACGTGTTTGGATTAAGCAAACAGATACTTTATTAGAAGAAGAGGTTCTCATTTAATTAAAAAAAGAAGAAAGTTACTGTGTGTTTCTCTGAGGAAGGGGCTGCATCAGCTTAATTTACTGAGTCAGAACAGAGGGTGAGTCTAATTGGGGGTGTGGCTTAGCAATTTAGCAGTACAAAGGCAGCTGTCTCCAATTACAGCTTCCTGCTGTTTTTTACAGAAGAGCTTTGGTTTCAGAACAAGATACAGCAGTCTAGAACTACAGATTTTTTTTTACTGATAAATCACTTCTATATCAGCAGGAGTCAGTACCTGTTTGGATTAAGCAAAAAGATACTTTATTAGAAGAAGGGGGACTCATTTAAGTATAAAAAAGAAGAAGAAAGTCACTGTGTATTTCTCTGTGGAAGGAAGCTGCATCAGCTTAATTTACTGAGTCAGAACAGAGGGTGAATCCAATTGGGGGTGTGGCTTGGCAGTACAAAAGCAGCTGTCTCCAATTATAGCTTCCTGCTGTTTTTGACAGAAGAGCTTTGGTTTCAGAGCAAGCTACAGCAGTATAGAACTACAGATTTTTTACTAATTGCCCTCCTTCCCACCCCTCTACCCTCCCACCCAAAGCCAGTTCTACTTTAATAGCCACTGAATTTGACTGACAACAGGAAGTTCCTGTTTGGCAGTAGGAAGGAAAGGGTCACTGAGACACATTAGTTTCATCAACCTTGAAGGAACCTAAAAAAATAACTCTCCCCCCCCAGCTGCTAGAGGTCTGAATCCAAGCATGGAAGAAGGAGACTACTGAAGACTGCAGAAAGTTTGTGTCCCAAAACAGGAAGGGCGAGAGTTTGTAAGGGCACATAGGCAGTAGGAAAATAAGTATAAAAACACATAGATGGAAGAGACAGTAAGCATACAAAGCAACAGGAGAGGGGACACAAAATAAGTCAAGATGGGAGTGGTGCAGTGCAATGGCTGTGGGACAGCAGTGTTCCGGGAAACATTCTGGAGGCTGTGATGCTGCCCTGTTTGCAGGCACCTCTTTGGTGTGAGGGATGAGGTTGCCCGTCTCCAGGCTGACCTGGCTAGGATTTGTGAAACATCTTCCCCCATGCAGGGACCACCAGGGCCACTGCCATTACCTCAAAGGTTGCCAAGAAAGATGAGTGGTTGGACCAAGATGGGTTCAGGGAGGAAGAGGGTGGTGGAACAGAGGTGCATCCCTCCAGTTGTACCTCTCCACAATTCTTATGCTGTTCTAGCAATGAGTGGTTCCTCTACGGAGGCACCTGCAGTGGAAACCAAGGAGGATGCTGGGAACATCCATAAAGGAGACCCACAGGAGGGTGGGATGAGACCCCACAGGGGAAGGAAAAAACTCCTGGTAGGGGACTCAATCATTAGGGGGTAGAAGTGTGGAAGGAAGGGGATAGGGAGGTAAGGTGCCTGCCTGGCACCACAGCTCGGAGGGACAGGAAGCAAATCCTCAGGATTGCGGGAGCAGCTGCATGAGGGAAGGAGCTGAATGTCATTGTCTGCCTAGGGACAAATGACGTGGCTGTGAATGGGATCAGAGCGGTGCAAGAGGAGTTTGTGGAGTTGGGGAGTGGCCTTAGACAAGTAGCATGTATGGTAACCTTCTCGGAGGTGCTGCCTGTCTATGGCAAGGATGATGCTAGGGTATTCCACACCATGGGAATCAATGAATGGTTGAAAAACTCATGTGGAGCTCAGGGTTTTGGCTTCATTGGGAACTGGGAAGCCACCTGGAGGGATGCAGGCTTATACTGGAGCAATGGTCCACATTTGTCTGGAGGGGGAACCAGGATCCTAGGTGACAGGTTTAAATGCTTCATTTGCAAGCATTTAAACTAGCCAAGGGGGACACTGAAAAAGAGTGGGGAAATCCCAGCAACCCCCCACAAAACACAGTAGTTAGAGAGGTAAACACCAAGGTAAAGAAGTCAGTAGGGAGTAGGACAGGGATAAATGCAGAAAAAGGTGGTAAGGACAGGGATGGGGATAAAAGGGGTAAGGCCATAAAAAAATAAATGGAAGGTGATGAATACCAATGCCCACAGTCTGTGTAACAAGCTCCCTGAACTAGTGGCCTTGATGGAAGAGGGATGCCTGGATATGGTGGTAGTCACTAAAACATGGTACACAGAGAACCATGACTGGGACGTCAACATACCAGGATACACAATCTAAAGGAAGGACAGGGTGGGTAAAAGAGGAGAAGGAGTAGCTGTCTATATAAGGGAAGGGATTAAAGCAACAGAACTAAAGAGTAAACAGGAAGTTTATGAGTCACTATGGGTCACCCTGGAGACAGGAAATGGCACCACAATCCACATGGGGGTTGTGTACAGACCCCATCTCAAGAGGAGGAAATGGACAAGGAAATGATAGAAGGCATCCTTAAAATGGCAGAAAAAGGGGAGATATTGTTGATGGTGACCTGAATATGCCAGATGTTAACTGGAGTACTTTTGACGCAGGCACATCCAAGAGCAGGGTCATTCTTAATGCCCTACAGGGGGCATGTCTCAGACATGTAATGTTGGAACCCACTTGGGAGGGAGCAATCTTAGGCCTGGTACTCTCAAATGGGGAAGGAGAAAGGATCTCAGATTTAGAAGTGGGTAGCCATCTGGGAATAACTGACCACCAAACAGTGTGGTTCACAATAAACACAGCCACAGAGTCAAGCCATACAAAAGCAAGAGTATTGGACTTTAGGAAGGCTGACTTTGGGAAAATGAGAGAGTGCCTCAGAAAAGCACTAGCAAACAGGTAAGAAGGAGGGGTGGAGGAACAATGGGGAATAATCAAAACAGCCATCACGAAGGCAACAATCCTTTGTGTGAAGCAAATCAACAAAATAAAATGAAGGAAAAAAACACTATTGTTCTCAAAAGAGGTGGCAGGGATGGTTAAGGAGGAAAGGATATCATTCAGCAAATATAAAGAAACACAGAAGGAGCAGAACAGAGAACATTATCAGTTAAAGCAGAAAGAGGCAAGGAAGACAGTCAGAATAGCAAAGGCGCAAACTGAGGAAAAGATAGCCAACTCTGTTAAGAAGTGGGATTAAACCTTTTATAGGTACATTAGGGAGCGAAGAAAGACCAAGGGAGGGATACAGAGACTTAATAAAGGGGAGGGAATGTGGGCAGAGGGTGACAGTGAAAAAGCAGGGATACGGAACAAATATTTCTGCTCAGTATTCACAACGGAAGAGGAGGGGGAGGTACCTAAACCAAACAAGAGAAAAACTCTGAATGGGGGGTTGATACCAGTCCATTCACAGAAGAAAGGGCTTTGAAAGAACTCTTGAAACTGAGGGTGGACAAAGCAATGGGGCCTAATGGGATTCACCAAAGAATTCTAAAAGATCTAAGAGTATAACTAGTAACACCACTGACTACTCTCTTTAACAAATCATGGGAGGATGGGGTGGTACCTCAGGACAGGAGGAGGGCAAATGTGATTCCACTTCACAAAAGTGGGAGCATGGCAGAGGCAGGAAACTACAGACCAGTTAGTTTGACTTCAGTGGTAGGGAAAATGATGGAATCACTTCTGAAGGAAGGAATTGTTGAGTACCTAGAGGCCAGTGGGGCACAGGACCCAAGGCAGCAAGGTTTCACAGCAGGAAGGTCACGTCAGACAAACCTAATATATTTCTTTGACTGGGTGACCAAAGTAGTAGACAAGGGAGGGGCTGTGGATATGGCCAACCTGGATTTTAGCAAGGCATTTGACACAGTCTCACACAAAAGATTAATATACAAGTTAGCCAGCCTTGGAGTGGGTCTCAAGGTGGTAGCCTGGATAAAAAACTGGCTGGACAACAGGATACAGAGGGTAATAGTAAACGGAGTCCACAGTGAAGAAAGGAAGGTAACTAGTGGTGTACCGCAGGGTTCGGTACTGGGACCAGTCCTCTTTAATGTCTTTATAAGTGACATTGGAGAGCACCTGGAAGGAAAGGTATGTCTCTTTGCAGATGACACAAAGATCTGCAACAGGGTTGATACACAGTGTGGGGTGGAAAGAATGAAAAGGGACTTGGCAAGGTTGGATGAATGGTCAAATATGTGGCAGCTCAGATTCAATACAAAGAAGTGCAAGGTAATGCATCTGGGAAACAAAACCCCAGGGGAAGAGTACACAATGGGGGGGTGAGTTAATAGCAACAACAAAAATCGAAAGAGGCCTAGGAGTAATCATATCAGATGACTTAAAGGGGACCAAGCAATGCGAGAAGGCAGTAAGGAGGGCTAGGGGGATACTGGAATGCATAGGGAGAGGCATCAACAGTAGAAAACAGGAAGTTGTTATCCCTCTGTACAAACAGTTGGTGAGACCCCATCTAGAGTACTGCATGCAATTCTGGAGTCCCCAACTTAGACAGAGTGGAGGCTGTTCAGAGGAGGGCAACCAAAATGGTGCAGGGTCTGCACCAGAAGACATATCAGGACAGACTAAAGCAGCTTAATATGTATACTCTTGAGGAAAAGAGGGAAGGGGGGACATGATAGAAACTTTCAAGTATCTCAAGGAAATTAACAAAGTACAAGAGGGTAGTATCTTTCAGAAGAAGAGATGTGCAAGAACAAGGGAGCACAACTTGAAGATAGAGGGGGAATGGCAAATAGGTAATGTTAGAAAGTATTTTTTTGCAGAGAGGGTTGTGGATGCATGGAACAGCCTTCCTGAGGAGGTTGTGGAGTCATGAACAGTGGGAGAATTCAAGACTTCATGGGACAGGCATAAGGCAATTCTAGTGGGGTGTAGGAGGAAGTAAGCTGTTGATTAGCTAGAATCTGCAGCTTATCCAGTAGGTAGGTAAATGGGCAGACTAGGTGGGCCAAGCGGTCCTTATCTGTCTTCAGATTCTATGTTTCTGTGTTTAAGGTCCATATTGATGCTGATGAACAGCAGTTTCAAGCAAGACAAAGGGACAGAGACACCAGAGGAAAATCAACAGCTTCTCCCACCGATCTGGACTCCAGAATGAAAGGTGTGGAAAAGTGACTACAAAAAATTGAGAAAAACTTAAAAACTGGGAAGCCACTCCAGGCAGACATCAATGCAATGAAGGACAGGCAGCAGGAAATAATCCACAGGCTGGATATTCTGCTTGGACAAGTGGCACCCACATTGAATGCACCAAACACCCCACTGTCACTCATGCCACAGGCTGAATAATTAATAATTGTAAATAGTTTTAGTATCTGTTTCTGTCATTTTTGTTGTTGCTTATTTATTTATAGTATATGGTGGAGTTTTGTTCTGTATAGAATTCCATCCCTTTCAAAATGCTGTTATACCACAGTTCAAAGGTCATGGAATGTGATTCTACCCTACTGTGGTAGAACAGCATTCCAGAACCTCTAGAGACTGCATGAGTCAGTTTCATTTTGAAAGCAAAAGAACTCACACACACATATTTCACACAGTACTATACACTATAAAAAATACAGAATGACCAACTCTATGCACAACCAGTGTGTTTTGCCACCTCAGGGTTCTGATTCTTATGGAGCTCTCGAGTTTTGCTATCAAGGTCAGAGGGATCAGAACCTCTCTGTGGCAGAACACACTGGTTGTGCATAGTTGCCCATCCAGTATTCTCTATATAGTAAACTTTTTTTTGAGGAAACAGTGTCTTCTTGAACATAATTGATGATGGTTATCAATAATGCTGCTATTGGAGGACCATGAATGATCGTGGGTGTTTTGGATTCAAAATACTTGGATCATCAGTAAAATAGATTCCTGGTTATATTGTCTTCATACTTTCTGCTCAGTGCAATATACACCACAACATACTGTTGCTGTAATAAATGAAGTAAGTAAGCAAATACCCATGACATGGAACTGGGTTATCCTGAATTAATGCATGCCTTGAGTGCATTGTGAGTCACAAGGATGAGGACTTCCTGGAAAATGCATTCATTCAGCATAACACCAAGTCCTGGAGTGTGTTATTGTGCTTATAAACATTTTTTTTTTTTTTTACAAATTGATAGGAAATTATGATAAACTGTTTTTAAATATTAACAAAATGAACATATCTTTCACTATAATAGAATAGAATCCTTCCACCTCATATGGGTTTCTGGTACTTCTTGCAGTTTTGTGTTGTGACTTCTGTAGTATGTCCTGCTTAGGTGCCCACTGCCCAGCTGCCCATACTTGTATTTCTTAAGGCAATTCTGTAGTTTGTAGCCCCCTTCCCAAGAGTTCCACTCCTCACCAGTTTATGCTCTTTATAATATTTTTTTGTACAAAGCACTACAGATAAGGGAATGGTTTCTACTCTGAGGTATATTTTATGTCTTGTTTCCGGTCTGAGGTGCACACTTTGTCCATCACATATTGTACTGCAGAGCAGCAGCTGTAAATGCAGCAATGAATTACAATTCTCCAAATTTAGTGAGGGAATGAGAACCCTGCTTAAGTAGACAGGGGCAGGATGATCAACTGAAAACATGGTTGACAAATGTTGCTTTTTACAATGATTCATTGCAAATTTAGATGTGATCAGCCCTGGTACCAGGATGACCATTAATGAAATACGAGAAGTAATCAATGGCCAGGTGATTGTTTTGTACCCATTGAGTTACCCAGATTTTATTAGCCATTTTATAAGTGTTAATATGCATGTCTCAAAAGCCCATATAATCCTTATCACCTTAATTTGTAATAGTCATATTTTATATGACAGATGGAGTCAGTGTTTTTCATGCATACTGTATATTGCCTCTTCCCGTTGCTTTGGTAGTGAGTGGTTATATGTGTGTGTGTGTGTGTGTGTGTGTGTGTGTGTGTGTGTTTGTGTTTGCATATTTACAGAAATGGATGAGGCATTAGCAAGCCAAACAGCAAATTTAACATTTTAAAACAGTAATCTAATTTCTACCCCATTGAAGAAAAGCATGGTAAATGGCAATAACATCAGTGCAGTCCTGGCTATCAGCTCACCTTTTTTTTCATTATTTGGAGTAGAAAACCCCCATGGAGGAGGAAGATACACAGTAGCATGGTCCAGAAACAGCAGCAACAACAGTGGCTATTAGTTTTGTTGTTGTTTATTTTTTGTGGCAGCAGAACACCATGGAAGAAAAGAAGACTTGGATTGTACCTGGAATTGAGGCTGCACTCAGCATGCCTTTCTCAGTTACCAAATGTTTAAATAAAATGTCCATACACTATTAAACATGTTGGCATCCATATAGAACATTTTGAACTTTTCTTTCAATGCTCCTGGTTGCAATAAAACTATCTATATGGTGAAAAAATAGGGTGTGGTTGACGCACCATCATTGATGTGCAAATGGAGGTGGTTGAGGCACAGGAGGATAGGCCAGCTGCAGTAGCAGCAGGGCAGATATTAGTTCACTTGGGGTTTGGTTCTTTGTGGCTTACAGGAGAGAGGTTCAAGAGGGACAGAGTAAGTATTATTTTACAGAAAGTGTCATGGAGCCATTGAATAGCCTACCAGCTGAAGTGGTGGGTGTTAAAACATTTGATGGTTTCAAGCACGGGTTGGGACTTGCTGACAGAATCAAGAAGAAGAATGGGGGAGGAGGGATAGTGCTAGGACCCTTGATCGACAGTATGTCCCAGGGTTACACAGGTAACTTTGGCAGAGTAGATGTTCCATTGGTCATTTTCTGCCATTGTCTATGTTTCTATGGTTTGGTTTTGATGTGATCTGTAGAATTCTATTCCACTGATTAACATACCTGCAATCCTGCAGATAATCTTTCCATGACCATTACATATAATTTCCATGGAATCAGATAGGGGAACATAACTTAAAAATGCACCTACTTAACTCATAATTGATTGGAAGCATCTACCTGGGGTTCATGAAGTTGTCTTGAGTGCCCAGCATTGTATTTGAATCATATACTGTAGTATTTTCCCTATTTAGTTCTGCTGAATTTTATTCTGTGGTGCATTAGAATCATGGAACAGTAATTCCCCACACATTGTTGATGACATTTTTAATGCACTGGAATAATATTCCATGGTTCTTAATCAATGTTCAGTGTAAACAAATGGAATTGGTAGTGTTATCTGTGGGATTGCATTCCACAGTTCCACTGCATCATCACGCATTTCTAATAGGAGAGGAGAGGTGTTTAAAACTAATACTGCTGAAAAACAAAACTACTCCATCAGTAAACAAGCCAAGCATCAACCGTGGCTGACAAATTTCCACCACTACCACCAGAAAGTCCAGGGTACAGTCAGCACCATATTCTCCTGAGGAGACCAGTATCCTGGTAAATGAGGTTAGCAAAAATGCAGCTGACCTCTTTGGTGTAAAGCTTCTGGACTACCTCTCGAGGGAAACAATATGGGCAGCTATTTCCATCAAAGTTTCAGAGGAAGGGAAGTGTCTAGAGCTCCAAAATAAACAAACTGAAGCATTGATTTTGATAACCTCCAATGCCAGGACAGTCACATTTTACAATGTTTTGGCAGACTGGTAACATTGGTGTAGGCTCCATGAAGATGTTGTCACAGTAGTGTCAGTGATTTTTACTCTACTTTATTTACTCCTGTTAAACAAATGAAATACTTCATGAAAAACTGTAAAGCAATCACAATACATGTCAGGGTTGGTGGTATTGGGATATACCACTACCCCAGGGTGTTTATTGCTGTCCACCCTGGAGTGTTTTTTTTTTTTTGGCAAAAAAATGTGTGTTTACATTTTAAATTAGTTAATTTCTGTATTGTCCACTGTACTTCTTGTGCAAGTTGTATACTTCTTCTGTATTTCTAATTCCTGGTCAGCCCTTAAAAACATTCTTTTACTCTCAGTGGCATGCATACCTGGTTCACAAGATGCAATAACTAAATAATTAATTGTAATACATAATCATTCAATATTACAAAATCACTTAAAGAAGAAACAAATGAAACCATATATTCTGGTAAAGTATTCCCTTTACTGGTACATTTGCCATTAAGCAGCGCTTTTTTTAAGAGATTTGTATTTGACTATTTGAGCACTGCCATGTTTTTCTGCCTTTATGCTGCCACTTTTGTTTATTCATCTTTCCTCACCAGCAGTAATCTGTGTTGGATTGCAGCTCCATCCCCTGCCTGAGATGTGGTCCTGTTTCCATGATAATACACAACTCCTGTTTATGGCTGTGGGTGGAGCCTACAGCCATCCTGCTTTCTCTTGAAAAAAGTTGTTTCCATGGAACACATCTTTTAGGAGTTTTCAGTGTATCCTTCCATTTTGCAGATCTCTGTGGCAGATAAAGAAATACAGTACTCCCTTCTTTCTGTTTAATTAGAATGATGGACAGAGAACTCTAAGCTGCTTTTCTCTGAAAGCAAATGTGTGCACCCTCCAAACAAATCAAAATATCTTTAAAACTATTCAAGGTGCACAAAAACACCCTCAATGAAAGTTGTTCAGTGCAAAAAAGGCCTTTCTTATGAGGATAGATACTAATCTGAATCCTTCAAATTTTGTAAAATATGGTCTTCCAAACAACCTCATTTATTTTCTGAGTGAACACAGAAGGAGTGATGCCAAACAAATGTAAATATCTCGGAAAGTATACAAGTTACCAATATACAAGCAACATAAAAGTTGTTCAGGACAAAATGACCTTTCACATGAGGGTAGTCATTAATCTGAATTCATTAGATTTTTTTTATAATATAGCCATCTGAAAGGTGAAAATGGTGATGAAAAAACAAAAATTCAGGTAATCAGATGGCCATAGTTTAAAATATATAATCAGTGCAGCTAAATGAATAGGCTCATTTGAAAGGTCTTGTTGTCCTGAACAACTTTCATACAGGTGTATTATCTGTAAATTGCATACTTGTAGAGATATTTACATTTGTTTAGCATAACTTCTATTGTATCTCTAAACAGCCTCAGCTTTACAAATTAATTTGTCAAGACAGGATTAGTTCCATCAAAAGAATATCCCACGGTCAAGTTTCACTGACTTGAATGTTCACTCCCTGACACAAGCTATAAACCAACTGAAATTTCATTTTAAAACCCTCTATGTGTGTCTGTGCTAGCATTAATAAATGACAATGATTAAAACACAAGGAAAAATAAGTTTAAAGAGCAGCTGACACCTTCAAGAGAACTTTAACAAAACATAGTATTTAGATAAAGTTCAGCTTGTATTTCACATTAGTTCTTTATTCCTCCTCCACATTATTTATTGCTGAGGTCATTTGCATGAAAACAGTTTTTTTTTTTTTTGCTCCTGAAGAGTTCATCTATTTCTGTTGCTATCTCCCTGCCTAAGGTCATAGTGCACTGCTTGTGACATCACAGTTACTCTCATTGCAACAGAGTGTGATGTCACAACAGAGCATTATGAATTAAAGTGGGGAGTAAGCTATAGAGGCAGATTAACTTTAAAGTAACTGCAAGGGATAAAAATCATGTATTCATGCACATTTTCACAGTAATAAATAATGGGGTGGAGACATCTAGAATATATATGGAATACAAGCAGAATTTTACTTAATTATTATGTTTTTCAAAGTTTTCTTTGAGGCATCAGTAGCTCTTTAAGCAATACATAGTAAATAATGTTAAAAGTCTTATAAATATGAAAATATACGTGTTAAGTAAAAAATAGGTTCGAAGACAACCTGCCTTACTGTAAGTTAAGCATTCACCAGCTGTTTCACACAGTGGTGTCAATCAAATTGTACACAGTGTACTGTTCAGATACATTTTTCTTAAACTCTGTGTAAAATAAGTCCACATTACTCATGAATAGTCAAACGTATACTATCTTAAACATAATATATCTGCAGCTCTTTAATAAGTAACTAGTGGATGTGTATATTCAAAACCCAAATCTAACATAGACCCCCTTGTAATTGAGTTACTATTATCCTAATATGTCCATTTATCAACATGTGTCCATATGTACCTAATCAGCTGTTGTATTAAATAACAATTCTATAAATCTAAAACCAAATCAAAACACAACTGACAGTTTCAGCTTTTATTCAGGCACAGTTAAAATAGGGATCCTTTAGAGATATGAATATAATTTATAAAAATAGAGATGTTTCAAACAGCTGCATGTAACTAATAATTTTCTGTCCCCTTCAACTGAAGAGGACATTTCTAAAATGTGCAGATGAGCATAGGGACCACTTTTTTCAGAGCATTCCTCCACTGGCAGCAACCACGTAAAGACTGCTACTACCTTCTCCTAATATAATCAGGGGAAAACCAGAAGTAGTCTACCAGCACTGAGATCAATATGGTTAAAGTACATTTACCAGAAATTACTGCTTAGAAAAGAATGAGAAAGCGACTGTGATGACAAGCAAATCTGAAACCAGATCTCTAGTTTGTTAATAGTTTCTCCTGAGTCTGATTTTTATGGTTGTGAGGGCCAAGCTCCACAGATGTTATGCCATCATCAGATTTGTAAAAGAGCACTGTGGAAGCATATAACTGGACTGCTGTCTGATTTTCTGCCCCAGTGCTCCAGCATAGTTTCCAGTGATTCTGTTTATGTAGACCTTCCCCCTCTGCAGGCCGCAAAACATATCCACTTTCTGGAGCATTACATTTCCTTTCCACAAGTGTGGATGTAACAGCCACCATGTGCAACATGGTGGTGCAGACTTTAACTGTGCATGCCCAAGTATCACGCATATGTATATACTGTAACCCCCCACCGCATCTTTGGCTAGCTGGCACCCCCCCAAAGAAACTACTGACAACTACATGGCATACAATTTACTTTTGGCAGAACTACACTCATAGTACCACCCCTAGCGCTGGAGTGTATACCAGGCTCATTATCTAGAGGGTGGGGGTGGGATACATAGTAAAATGGACCTTTTTATTTACAACCAGGTCCAGGGGAGAGGATGCTAGACATATGGTAGACCTAACTGCTGAGGAGCCCCAATAACGTTCACACTAGAAGCAATAAGCGGAACGTCCAAAGCAGTAACTGTGATTTTGCAGTATGGCTTTATTTACAGATGTTAGTTAAAGCAAGGGGGGTCCCCCAAATGGTTATCATTGCAATACATGCACACTCTTTTGCAGGACACTTTGCTAGGCAGTATTGTTTTCACAAAAAAAATATGTATCTCTCTTCCAAAGTGTATATCTGTGGGATGTGCCAAAAAATTAAACATTTTCCACAAATTTCCATTTCCAAAGTGTATATCGGTAGGATGTGCCACACACTTTAAAAAACTCCTGGTGCACGGTCGTTGCCCAGGGAACACTGGTGCCCATCCACAAACCACTTAGCCATGCCTGAAACTCCAGATGGCGTTCCTCTCCCTTTTCCCCAAGCAGCCTCTGCCATTCCTTCAGGGTTATACCAAATGAGTCTCCAGTCCGCAATGAATTGTGAAACATTCCCGACTTTAACTTTAAATTCAGCACAGTTGTGTTGAAATGGGTCCTGACTGGTGTGATCTCGCCTTATCTAGGGCACACACACCTCAGACAACTCCCTCACAGAACAGTCTCAAATTCTGTTTTCACAGATTAGTTGTTCCTTCCTCCCAGTCATGGAAGGAACAAATGGCACCTTTCTTTCTCTGGTAACTGTCAGATTCTACTCATTGTCCTTCCTTAAAGGGACACTGTCAACCCCATTTGGCCTCAAAGTGTCCCTAGTTTAAAAAACACATTTTATGATTGTTCTCATTCTATAGAGATGGCTGATGTAGCTGGTTGTTTGAGTCAGGCTCCTTTTTCCTTTTAAAAATGAGAAAAATTGAGTGTCAACCAGACTGGTGATACCACACCAAAACAAGTTTGTTTACATTTCTTGACTAAATACAACTGCATCTTTCCTGGACTCAAGAACACCCCCAACACTATCTAGCTACCCCTTGTGCAGTGGGGAGTAGATGAGACTATTGTATCACAAATGGCTGTACTGTTTGAGGGTGTTTCTAATGTTCAGAAAGTATGCAGTAAGCTTAAGTACACAATTTGGAGCAAAACAAAGCTGTGTAGAATTAAACATTTCCATGCATTTTAGTTCTAATAAGCAAGGAGGAAGATTAAACAACCAGAAACATTAATAGATTTTAGAGAAGGTAAGCAGTCATAAAATGTGGGCTTTTACCTTGAAATAATATGATACAAAAGAAGGTTGACAGTATCCCTTTAAGGCAGCTGCGAACTTCAGGAACTTCAGGGGATTGCCCCTTGGATCCACAAGAACTGCATTCCTTCTTACTCCCCCTGGAGTGAAACTAAAGAGTCCTGCAGGCAAACTGAAGATTTTACCAGACTAGAGTGAGAAATACCAGGGCTCCAATGACAGAGCCCTAATGGCAGACCATTTGCCAGTCTAACTGCCACATTTGAACATACTTATGAACATTCTAAGCTCTCCAGGAGCAGCTGACTCTAAAACGGTTATGCTGCTGTGAGAATTCTAAATGACATAATCATTCTTCTCTCAGGCTAGCTGAGTAAACAATGATGTCATTATGTAGAAAGCTCCTAATGACCTTCCCACCAGCTACCTTTTCCTACCTGCCTAAGACTAGTATTAATGGGATTCTAGTAACCTGAGGGGACTGGGTTGTTACACGTAGTTATTTCAGCACTGCCATGTTGCGCAATGCTGACTCCAGGACAAACTGCACATGTGCGAGTATCACGCATATGCAGTACTGTAGTTGCTGCAGTATTACAGCTGACTTCTGTGCAGTGAGAGCACAGCATATTCTGTTCATTGCTCATGCCACCCCTAAAAGCTCTCCACAGCCATATTGGCTCTGACTAGGGTTTGTTTAAGTGGTAGCTGTTTGATTAAAATGCAGCCATTGCAGTGCGATGACTGTAAATTACAAGTTCATTCTGCATGTTCTGTTCTGCAGTTCTGGTTAGACCATGAGTAATAACAATGGCTGTGCTCACTTAACTTTTAGTTATTTCTGTAATTATTTTACAAATAGCATGTACTGGAAAAGTGACCTGTTCTGCTATTACATTTTTTCTTTCTTTTTTGGGGATGGGTGTAGGATGTGGAAAGTGATAGGTTAGGGGGACAAGCAAGTTGTCAGTAGGGTAAGTAAATGAAAAATAAATGTCTGCCAGTTACATTTTTATTATGTATATGGCAGTGGCCTTAGTCCATCCAGCTGCAGGATGACTGAATCACATCTTTTTATTCTGTGGTGTACTTCCTGAGGCATGTGCATGGGTAATTACCACTGGTTTTGAAATTTGTTTTAATCTTTCATCATACACAATGACTGAAGCATTTGATTTCTGGACTGCAATCCACTTTCTGTGCAGTGCACCCGGTAACTGCTAGGCTGCTGGTGGACTTCCATGAGGACCTGTGCAGAGTTTGTCTTTATTTTGGTATATTTAAAAGTAAAATAATAGTAAAATGGCACTTTTTGATCTAATTATACTTTATCAGCTGTTCATCAACCTGACAAGAGACACCAAGCGATGAAGTCACTTCAGAAGGACAGCTTGGGCTGGGTATGGATTATTATGATGTTTTATGCACTGATGCCTGATGAGCTTCAATCTCACAATGGCTCAGTTGCTAGCATGCTTGCCTCTGTCACTAGAACATCAGAAGGTCCCATGCTCTATGCCCACATCACATACTTGCTACTTTGGGTAATATGGTACTAATAATTGCCTCTGTAATGCAGCATGGTTGAATAGATGCTACACTGTTGTGTTTCCCTTTTGATGAGACATTATTTTTTGAATATAGTATGCTTTTTACCCCTTGAGCCTGACTGCCCCTCCGTCAGTCAACCACACTACCCCGCCTTGTCACACACCATTCCCAGGACTTACCATCTCTCCTTGTTCCTCCACAGGTACACTTAAGTAGAGATGACAAAATTCACAGCAAAATTTCCAGCAAATGTAGAATGTTTATTCGTTCTACAAATAGGCCCCTAGCACCTTGGTAAACAGCATTCTAGGGGGGTTCCCCTGGAAAGCTTGTATGCCGAGGCACTAGCAGCCTATTTGAAGCCTGAATAAACAATCTGCATTTGCTGGAAATTTTGCTGTGATTTTTGACATCTCTACTCGAGTGCATTTGATTCAGTATCCTTATTACTTCGTCTGGGTTGGCTACCCGCACTTTTGCACTGGCTTCATACTGTAGTGCAGTGATTTCTGTCTGAAGACTGTGGACTTCCCCCACAGGTAACCTCCCATGGGAAGGCTGACTGGGGGCCCACTCCAAACCTCACAACAGAGCTGCAGTGTCAGTGAAAGATAAATAGCCTGGTCAGCAGTGTGAAACCTGTGACTGGTCAGCGATTGTCATCCTGCTTGGTCGGGAGATTTTCAGTACTGTTAAAATCCTGAACACTGGTACCTGGTGAGTCTGATGCCTAAGCATCAGAGCTGTGATGTTCCCCTCCCTTACTTTTGGATCCAGCCTGCACTGCTACATGGAGTGACTCAGATGGCAGTATTGCAGTGGAGATGAGGAACCTTCCTTTCTCTGAGGCATGTCCATGGTAAGCTCAACCAGCCACCTCCGACCAGCCCTCCAGCTACACAGACTCATTCCAAACCTGGTTTGTTGGCATCAAAAGCTGTAGCTCTACCACCATGCTGTCATGCTGGCTACAATCAGGCATTGTAAAATGGATCGTAAAAATCTTTTAATCATACTGGTTACAACATGTCACATGACCATGAGTAAATACTGCAATAGACAACCAGTAAACATCCCACTAGTCAAATGTTTACTTTCTTTTAACCAAATTGAGATTACTGTGTGGGAAACAGGTATGCAGGAGACAATCAAGACACTAGCTAGTGCCATGGCCCTGTTACAATTTCCAGTTGTGGGATCAAGTTAAATAAGAACGCACAAATTATCATGCCTCAAAGGAGACTGAAACTTAGTCTGTTTACAAGAAAAACTCTTGTAAAGCCAACTACTTGCATGAAGCACAAAGAACAGGATCATCCTTTTAGGGAACTTGATGCCTTTAACAAATTCCCTGTAGGAGGTAGGGGCCTCCAGTCCATCCTACTATGCATAATCAGTGCTATGCACCAAGTGGGTGGGGGTACAAAGAAAAGTCACGTACTCCACCCATGCCATTTCACACCTGCAGACAGGTACGCCAATACCAGCAGTCACAAATGCTGTCCATCTGTCTGCATCTCCTCCCCCCCCGGCGTGCAGGACTCTGCAGGGTGGCCAGGAGCGGAGTCGCAGACTGGGATGGTCATCCAATTGGATGCTGGTGCTGGGTCCAGAAGTCGATCCTTTGCACCTGTAGGCATGGGTCCAGGTCATGCATAGCCCCTGTGGGCACCTGGACCCCCCGTGATCACACTCCATGGACAGCCTGGCCCAGGAGACTGACCCCCCCAGCAAGGTGTTGCCATGGCCTGCCATGGCCTGGAGTATGTTGACAGACCCCCTACCCCCATGGCACAGACACCCCTGGACTCCGGACATGTTGCTGGTGCCACAGCTAAGTCGCTCCAGCCCTCCTGATCTGTCTCGTGGGCTGAGGTGGCACTGCGGGACATATCCCAGTCCTCTCTTGACCAGTGGGAGGCATCCGTGGGGTCAAGCTGAGGCCCTGTGCCACCTTCCACACCCATGTGGCCAACACTACGAGGTTTCATGAATACCACATAGTGCTGACATGCCCCTGGCATGGTGCAGTCCACAGACATGGGAGATCGGCTACACTGGGTCCGTGTGCCCCCATTTGTGCATCCTGCATGGGGGCACAATGGGTGTGGGGTGGATACATGCACAAGATACGTGTTACGTAGCCACTCTGCACCTTCATGCATAGCACCCATTGGGTGCTATCCACCAAGTGGGTGGGAGCATGCAGAAAAGCCATGTACCCCTCCCATGGCACTTCACACCTGCGGACAGGTGCACCCATACCAGCAGTCAAGAATGCCAGCCACCTGTCCATGGCTCCACCCCCCTGGCACGTAGGACTCTGCAGGGCAGCCAGGGGAGGAGTCGTTGTCCTAGGCAGGCATCCAATGGGATGCCCCCTTTGCCCTCCAGTGGATTACTCATGTAGGGAGGCATAGTTCTGTGGCTGTGCATGCTGATTGCAGGTACACCTGGACCCATGTGGCACCATCCTGTCCTGGTGCTGCCACTCCCATCCAGTCACAGGCACTCACCCTTTCAGCTGCCCCTGCCATCTCTATCTGCTCAGTGGTCAGGAGCAGCATGGAGAGCCCTGTCCTGGTCCCCCAGTGATTGGTGGCTATTGTCTGTGGGGGAAAGCAGTGAGTCATGGCAGGGTTCCCTCTGCCATAACCTGCGCCCTGCTCTGCACCTATACAGCCAGCACTACATGGGTTCCCGCACACTACATAGTGCTAGCACACCCCCAGAATGCCCCCTGCCTACCCCAGCACATTGCTGTCCATGCAAACAGGTGATCGGGTGCATAACCCCTGCATGCCCATGTCATGAATGCCACACAGCCACCACTCCATGGCATTCACACACACAATGCCAACGCACTCAGTTTACGCAGGCATGTTGGCATCGTGCATAGGGCCCTATGGCAGGAGCAAGGGATGGAAGACCTACCAAGATAGGGACATGCTGGGTGAAATGAACACATAGTGAAATATTAGTACCACCTTGGTAAGACTTACTTTCGAAACTATAATCTCTGTGGTATGTGCAATACCCACATAGGAATTATTAACAGCCCCAACAACAGATACAGATAACTTCTTGGAATATAAGGGCCACCCAGACAGGAACTGGATAGTCAATGGACTAGGGGTAGGAGGAGAGATTGTAGGGCTTGAACATGTACACCATTGTAATAAGGTGTATAAGGGGTAACCATGTACTGCAGAACCAGCCATGATGCAACACAGTAAATGACTTGTCACAAACACTGCAGAAACAAGCATTTGTCAATGCCGAATGTTGGCTTGCTGACATTGGCATTGGTAGTGCAGGAGTTAGACAGATGTATCATAGGAATGGCAGTGAAGTATTGAACTGATGCCAACCCACCCCCACCCTGCAGAGAGTGACAAGCATTAGGGTGTTCCTTTGGGTGTTTAGTAGTGCAGTGCGGGAAAACATGTCGGGCAGGATGTGAGAAATGACAGCTGCACAGTTCATAAGGAGGTGTAAAAAAATGCCAGTGTTGAAAATGTGGTATGTAAATATACCAAATTTGTGAAGCTACTAGGGTGTGTGGGAAATATGCAATGCACGTTTGCAACACTGCCATTTTATGGGCGTTCGGCACCAAATTTTAAGCATAGGCATTTTAGCACCTCTGCTCATGTACAGTGTCACTGTTATTTCCTCAAAGTGTCCCAAGAAGTGATTTCGCACAGCGACCACGCTTTTCTGCGCTGGAAGTGCGAAAACACATTTTGGGCACGATATGTCAAATGACGGCTGTACTGTTCATCAAGAGGTGTGTAAAAATGGCAATGGTGAAAATCCAGACTGAAAATATCACAAATGCATGACGGTACGAGTGTGCATGCAATCTGCCAACGCATGCTCGTAACACAGTTATTTTATGGAGTATCATCACCAAATTTTCAACATAGGCATTTTAGGTCCCCTGCTCATGAACTGTGTCACTGTCATTTTCATAATCTGGCCCAAACACTGATTTCCCACAGCAACTCGGCGCTTATTGCATAAAGCACGGAAACACATTTGGCAGGATGTGGAAAATGACAGCTGTACTGTTCACAAGGAGGTGTACAAAAATGACAATACTGAAAATCCGGCAGTAAAATATCTTGTGAATACGCGAGTTACGAGCCTGAGTAACTGTGCAATGCACGCCAGAAAACAGGCATTTCTTGATTTTTTCCACCAAATTTGGAACTTAGGCTTTTTAAGAGGGCACCTCATGAACACCGCCACTGTCATTTCGTTAATAGGCCCCAAAAGGTGATTTCATGCAGTGAATGCGAAATCACCTTTCAAGGCCGATAAATGCCATGACAGTGACAGAATTCATGAGGAGGGGCCCCAAAAACCCCATGTTGAAAATTTGGTGCAAAAATTCAAAAAATGCCTGAGATATGCAACAAAGTTTAAAAAACCCTATCTAGCCCATTATACAGCTTACCGGCATTTCCTCAGTTCGTGGTCGGCTTTGAAGAGTGCAGACGTGTTCCCGGTCCACTGAAGATCATCGTGCTGGACTCTGGAGGTAAGTATGGGGTGAGGGGCTGTGGGGGGCAGGGCGCAGGGTGGGTGGGGTGGGTTGTGGGGCAGAGGAGAAGTGCCGTGGGACCATTTTTAATTTGCAGGTTTTTTTAAAAAAAAAGATGACGCGGGACATTTGCCACGCTGGGGTGGGCTCTCAGCATGGCAGAAGGATGGCTGGGGGGGCGTGGAGCCGACAGGGGATTGGGCACCCCCATCGGCCATGGCATCAGTTGCCACGCAGGGGTGGGCTCCCAGCGTGGCAGCCTGTACTGGGGGGAGCACAGTGGAGCCGATGGGGGATTGGGCACCCCCGTCAGCCATGGCATCAGTGCCATGCTAGGGTGGGCTCCCAGCGTGGCACCCTGTACTGGGGGGGTGGCACGTAGTAAAGTGGACATAACTTCTAAACAAAGTGACACTGCATGACAAGCTTGTCTCTGATTGCAGCGGCACTTTGTTTAGAAGTTTTGTCCACTTTACATAATGTTAGTGTCAGCGATAGCATGGTGGCTTATTGGGGAATGAGGGATGCACCTACTGATGTATGTCCTGCATTCGCCCAACAGCAGCCACGCCCCCCAAAGCTGCACTCTCCCAATATGTTGACTGCCACACAAGCGCAGCAAGCCAACATAAAAATGGCTTAATTACTATTGAATTACATTTTTCCCTACAGCATAATGCAGCTTTTTGTCATATACTTTAGAAGCATGGTGTTGCATCCTAGCTGCCACCACCATATTTTGAAAAGTTCTGGCATGTATGATTATCAGAAAATGTCTTGTGTATGGTAATATATTATAAAATTACTGCCTTTAACCAATGCTTCACTGAAATGTTCTTTGTTTGGTGACCACCACTATTTGAAGTAAAGGTGAAAACTGATCCATGTTTTAACTGTGCTTTTACTAGCCCTGCTGTTCTATACACATATGTGTATGTTATCATCAGCATTATTAACAATGTGATACAGCATGTGAATAATATTATGTTGCATTTTGAGGTGAGGGTACATCATATGAGAGACATTGAGGTGACCTGTGTGAAGTTAAAAATGTGATGCTTTCATTCAGTGGATTTTATAACATCCTTTTTTTTACCTTTGCCTACAGTGACAAAAGACACACAGAAGGACCCCAAGGATCTCAGCACCAGGGCACCCAGACTGCCGGTGCAGATACAAAAGGAATTCAAGGCAAGGACTAATGCTGAGGATAGGGAGTAGGAATAAACTGGGGGTCCATCCTCTGAAAAAAAAAACTGAGGCCCTAAAGGCAGGACAGGACAAACTTATTGCTGGTCAGCAGCAAATAATGACCAAGCTGGATGCACTGCTTGCAGCCCCACTCATAGCTCCTGACCACCACTCCCACCACCACCACCACAGGTTAAGTAGGAAGTTTGATAGACTCAGCAAAAATAATGTTGTTCCTTGTAAATAGTCATTGTAAATCATTTTTCTTTTGTATTTTTCATTCAATTGTTCATTAAAGGAATAATGCACGACAGGGTGTGTGTCGTGCTGGGTCGGCCTCGTGCTTCCAACGTCCCAGGCGCATGCTATCCCAGCACGACACACACCCTGGAGTGCATTATTCCTATTATACAATGGCCCTTTTGTGTAAAAATAAGAAGTAGGACATTTTTTTATGCTTTTAAATGCTTTTAATGAACAATAAATAAGAAATATTCATCCGCAAGAAAAAGTAGTTCCTTAAAAGTTCATTGAAATGCTTTGTAATAATTTATGAGGTTGTTATCATACTTTTAGAAACGGTTTTAAATAAGGAGAAAAATGCTTTATAATTATTTTTTTTTTTTTCATTTTTAGGAATGGGTAGGATTACATATTAAAAAAATAGTATATATTTCTTGTTTAGTCAAAAGGTGAAGCTGCTGTGTTTTTGGTAAGGTTGTCCGCACCCCCAGACACAGACTTGCTGCTGAGAAGATGAAAGAATGATGTAGAAAAATATTTCAGGTAATTTTTACTGAGATAGTGAGTTTAGGAGTGAGGCAGTGCTGTGCCGTGACAGTTTGACAATGTGGTTGCTCGCTGAATGTGGATTCGGGTGATCTCCGGTCACGCGATGGACAGTTTTGCCTTCTGACCGGTTTAGTGAAACATTTGTGTTTTTGGTAATAGGAACCTTTCATTTTTTATTTTTATTTTTTATGTGGAATGGCTGTTACTTTGGGAGGCAAGTGAGGAAGAAGGTAAATTGTGGAACGAGTGAGCAAGAGCACTGCAGTGACTGAATACATCTGTCTCTCTCTGTCTCGGTATCATTGCTGGGCGCGCTCACTCCTTGAAATTCAACTGTATTAGTGATTTCTCTTTTTTTTAACTATGAATATTCATGGTTTTGTTGTAAAAGGGTTGTGGGTGGGTGTCAATTATTTACGATCTGTCATTGTCTGCCATCGTCATTTGTCAGGAATCGGGAGCAGAGCAACTACGCGTGTACTGTTGAAACTGCTTGTAGGCAGCGGAGCAATGTTTTTTTTTTCCTTTACATGCAGTCACTTATGTAATGGGACTAGATCCGTGGTGTTATGCCAGGATAACACCACGGCTCCAGTCCCATGCTGACCAATCACAGCCTGAGATTCCTTCTTGCCATTGTATAATGTTGTTTTTATTATCGTTATTAGTGTTGTTGTGTTTTTATTTTAGTAGTAAATATTTTTTTTTTATATAAAACCAGTCTTGTACTGAATCTGGTTATCATAGTATTAGTAATGATACGCCATGAGTGATGTGTTTTACACAATGCAAAACACAGGAAAAGGCAGCAAGAATGGAGCCTTCTGAATCTGAATGACTTCATAATTTCCGTTCAGTACGCTTAATATGACAGCATCAACATTTACATTGCCATAGCCTGGTGTAGCATGATGACAAGGAATCAAGTGCAAGCAAATACTTCACACAATCATAGAGAGATAAGACACGCATTTGTAATTAAACACATATTTTATGATGTGAGTGTTTTCCATGTAAAAAATTATTCCAACAATCCTTTGGGAGTGTGGATGGGTGCAGGTTTGCACTTTGACAGCAAATGGCATATTGAAACAGTCAACACCCAAACTGTACACTTTAAAAAAGGCAATACAACTTCAACCACAAGGAAGAGAAGACATGAAAGGATGGTCCAGATGAAGCAGTGGCAGCACAGCTATCAGTTCAATCAGGCTTTGTTCTTGGGGAAGCAGAACTCCATGGAGGTGGAGCCACCGGAGGATGGTTCAGATGAAGCAGCAGCAGCAGCAGCGCAGCTAGCAGTTCACTCAGGTTTTGCTCTTTGGGGCAGCAGTACACCATGAAATTGGACTCACAGGTCAATGGCCCTGATGCAGCAGCAGCAGCAAGGCAGCTCTGTCAGTTCACATTTGTTTTTTTTTTGTTGAGGCAGCAGCACACCATGAAGGTGGAGACACAGGACAATGGTCCAGATGTGGCAGCAGGAACAGCAGCAGCAGCAGCAGCAGGGCAGCTAGGCGAAGAGGTACAGGATTACAGGACAGGTGCAGCCTTACTGGTGTAGACAGACATATCAAGAAAAATCATGATAAAAATTGTTTTGAACACCCAGATAAAAGACATGAAGCCACCGACCCTACCATCTACCCCATACAGACTCGTAAAGCACAGTCAAATACCTTGCATTTCCCTGTATTAAACAACCTTTCCTAATCTGTTGGGAAAACAGAATTAACAGAAATAAAACACAGTGTGGCAAACATACTACTTACCTTCATCCATCTGATCACATGCCCGAAACAAGGCACCCAGCAGGGAAGAGAACAGGTTGCCCTCAGCAGGGTGGCAGCAATACCAGAGAGCCACAGACCTGTGAAGAGAATCATTAAAAGAAAATTGTTTCAAAAATATGAATTAAAGAGATGAAGTTCCACCCCAAATACCCCTTACATACTGCCATAGCACAAAGACATAAAGTTTCACTATTTATTAACCTAACAGGTGGGCTTCGCTTGGTGGATTAATTTGTGAATTCACCTCAGTTCACAAAGTTAATCCACTGTGCAAAGTCCAGACTTGCAGATCACTGATAACTCCATGAAATGTAAAGTGGCAACTCCACCACTGGAGTTTGCCACAGAAGTAAAGTTGCAACAATTCATTACCTGGTATCAACCCCATGTCGCGGACTGATGTTAAATAATAATCTGTCCCTGGTGTCTAGTGGTCCCATGCCTGCGATTGCCAATCCGATGTCAAATAGACACTTTCTCTGGTGTCTACTGGTCCCCCCTCAAGGATCGCTGGCCCGATATCACATGACACTTTCCTTGGAGTCTAGTGGTCCCCTCTGCCTATCACTGGCCCAATTTCACATAGCCACTTTCCCCTGGTGTCTAGTGGTCCTCCTGTTGATTGCTGGCCCAATGTTAAATAACAATCTCTCCCTGGTGGTCTAGGGGTCCCCCCTTACTATCCCTGAATCTGATGTGCCAGTGAAATACTATATATATATATATATATATATATATATATATATATCTACCTGCTGTCTGGTGGCCTCTCACCCACACCCCAGCAGGTAGTGCCCCACTACTCCAATCCACCCACCCCATCCCCAAGCTGGCAATCAGCACAGCCTTCTACTCTCCTCCATGTCTAGCCACCAACTGAGCTGGCAATGAGCATGAGCTTGTACAAGTACATACCCATTGACAGCTCAGTCAGCAGATGGCCATGGTGTAGAGCAGAAGGCTATACCAGTCACCAGCTCAGGGATGGGATAGGATGGGCGAAGCAGGGTGGTGGGGCACTACCTGGCAGGGTAGGAGTCCACTATACACCAGAGAAAGATATATATTGCAATTTATTGGCAGATCAGATTTGGAGATAGGGAGGATGGACCGCTAGATCACGAGAGAAGCATTCATTTTATTGCAAGGGGAGATCACGGAGAGGGAGGGGGGACTATTTGACCACCAAGGAAAGATTGTTATTTCATGTCTGGCCAGTGGTTAGCCAGCGGGACCACTAGACACCAGAGAAAGAGTCAATGTGACACTGGGCCAGCAACTGGCAGGGGGGCACTAGACATCAGGAAAAGTGTCTATGTGACATCGGGCCAGTGATCAGTGAGGGGGGACCACTAGACAACAGGTGAAGAGTCTATTTGACATCAGGTCAGTGATCAATGAGAAGGGAACCACTAGTCACCAGAGAAAGGGTCTACTTGACATAGGGCTAGCGATTGGCAAAGTGGGGCCCACTAGACACCAGGGAATAATCATTATTTAATATGGGCCGACAATTGGCAGGGAAGGGGACCACTAGACACCAGGGAAAGATTTTTCTTTAACATTGGGCAGGCAATTGGTTGGCAGGAACACTAGACACCAGGGAATGATAATTATTTAACAGAATGGGCTGGCAACGGCAGGGAAGGAACACTAAACATCAGGAAATAATCATTAATTAACATGGCCGTCAATCGGAGGGGGAGACCACTAGACAACAGGGACAGTTTTATTTTGCACTTAAAAATCAACATCTTGATCCAACTTCTCATTTGTGCACTCCAAGGAGAAATTACAAGGGAAGTTGCAATGTAAAATTTGTAAATGGTGAATTTCTTATCAAATAGAAAAACCCTTGTGAAATGATTTGTGGAGGCGAATTTGACGACTTCGCTGGAAATTTGCCAGTGAATTAAAACTTCACAACACCTCTAATCCTGAGTCATCTGTGGGCAAGTGTGGTGACAAAGAATATGTTTCACAGCAGACATGACCATCCTCAATGAGGGACAGTTTACATGAAACAATTCTATACCAGCACAGTATTGCCCACTACCCGAATGTGGTACGTAGGGCACGCTGTTGACCCGAGAATGGGAAGCAAGGTACTAAGTAAAACAACAGTGCCATGAGCCACACAACATTTCTTTGGATGTATGCATGTTGTTGCATCTATAGTGGTTACCAAAAATACAAAACATTTTACAAATATTTGGATGTTTGTGCTTCTGCTGATTAAAGCAATATGAAAAACAATACAGATGCAGCAGCATGATGCCATAAACAAATGAGACAGGTCCACTTAGACAAACTACTGCTCCCACTTGTACACCAAGTTAAACCCAATCAAGAGTAACTTGTGCCATCTCACAACAGCTCAGCAAAGACTGGAAAGCATTGGTGTCTGGAACTGAGAAAATGTATCCTGAACAGTTAGTCCAGAAGATGTAAGCTGATAACTCTTGGATGGGTTTTGGTATAATTATAATTTTGATGGTACCATCCATCACAAGAGTGGCTATACCAAATTAAAAAACCTATAAAGTATACGTAAATACTGGTCATCACTCATCCATACTTACCTTCATTCACGTGATGGTCGTGCCACGAATGCAACATGGCATTATCACCCATGGGGAGAACAATCACATCAGCAGGCTATACAGCAAACATGACAGCTTGAAAACTGCTGGTATTAATAATGTCCACACACTCCATCACTTTGCATGGTACTGCAAAAAAGCAGCAGCAGTGCAGCTATTAGTTCACTTTGGTTTGGTACTTTGGGGGAGTAGCATCACATGGAAGAGAAGGAAGAGGCACAGGAGAATGGGCCATATGCAGCAGCAGGGGTGCTAGCAGTTCACTCTGATTTGGTTCTTTGGAGAAGAATCACCCCATGGAGGAGGAGGAGGAGGAGACACATGAGGACAGGCCAGATGTGGCAACAGCAGCAGAACAGATATCAGTTCACTTTGGTTTGCTTGTTTGGGGCAGCAGCCTCATGTGGATGAGGAGGAGGCACACAAGAACAGGCCTGAAGCAGCGGCTACAGCAGCAGGGAATCTATTAGTTCACCCTGGTTTGGTTATTTGGGAAAGCAGCATTCCATGGAGGAAAAGAAGGAGGAGACACAGGAGGACGTGCCAGATGCAGCAACAGCAGCGGGGCAGCAGATCACCCCTTAGTTCACTTAGGTTTGATTCTTTAGGGAAGCAGCAACCCATGGAGGAGGAGGAGTAGACACATTAGGACAGGCCAGATGCAGCAGCAGCAGGGCAGATATCAGTTCACTTCAGTTTGATTGCATGGGGCAGCAGCCTCACATGGATGAGGAGGAGGCACATGAGAACTGGCAAGAAGCAGCTGCAGCAGAGCAACTAGCAGTTCACCCTGGTTTGGTTATCTGGGAAAGCAGAACTTCATGGAGGAGGAGGAGACACAGGATATCAGACCAGAGGCACTAGTAGCAGTAGCAGCAAGGCAGCAGGGCAACTTTCAGTTCACTCAGGTCTAGTTTTTAGGGGAGCAGCAACCCATGGAGGAGGAGGAGGAGAAGGCATATGAGGATGGGCCAGTTACAGCAGAAGCAGAAAAGCTATCAGTTCACTCAGGTTTGGTTCTTTGAGGGAGCAGCACCACATGGAGGAGGAGGAGGAGGAGGAGGCACAGGAGGGCATGCCAGATGCAGCAGCAGGGTAGCTATCAGTTTACTCTAGTTTGGCTATTTTGGGAAGCAGGAACTTTTGAAGGAGGATGCACAGGAGGATGGACCAGATGCAGAAGAAGAAGCAGCAGGGCAGCTCCCATTCACTTGGGTTTGGTGCTTTGGGAGAGCAGCACCACATGGTGGAGGGAGAGGCACAGAAGAAATGCCAGAAGCAACAGCAGCAGCAGAAACAGGGCAGTTATAAGTTCGATTGTGCTGGTTCATGAGGGAAGCAGCAATACATGGAGGTGGAAGAGGTACAGGGGGATGGGACAAATGTGGCAGCTTCAGAGCAGCTAGCAGTTCATCCTGTTTAGTTATTTGGGGAAGCAGATCACTTGGGGGGAGACACAGGAGGATGGGCAAAATGCAGCAGCAGCAGCAGAAAAGCTACCAGTTCACTTGGATTTAGTTCTTTGGGGCACCAGCATTACATAGAGGAGGAGGAGACACCAAAGGATGGGTCAGATGTAGCTCCAGTAGGAGCAGGGCAACTATCTATTCACTTGGATTTGGTTCTTTGGGGGAGCAGCACTACATAGAGGAGGAGGAGACACAGGAGGATGGGCCAGATGCAGCAGAAGTAGCAGCAGCAGGGCAGCTGTCTGTTCAATGGAGTTTGGTTGATTGGTGGAGCGACACCACATAGAGGAGGAGAAGCACAGAAGAAAGACTATATGCAGCAGGAGCAGTAGGATACGTACTAGTTCACTCAGGTTTAGTTCGTTGAGTAAGCAGCAACTCAATGAGGAGGAGAAGGAGGAGGAGGAGGCACAACGGACAGGCCAGATGCAGCAGGGCATGGCAGCTCTCAGTTCAATCTGGTTTGGTTCTTTGTGGGAGCAGCACCACATGAAGGAGGAAGAGGCACAGGTGCAGGCACCAGATGCAGTAGAAGATGGGCATATTTCAGTTTACTCGGGTTTGTTCTTTGGGGAAGCAGTACCTCATGAAGGAGGAGGAGGCACTGGAGGATGGCCCAGATACCACAGCAGCAGCAGGGAGCTATCAGTTTATTTGATTCATATGAAGAAGCAGCAATCCACTGAGGAGGAGGAGGAAGAAGCACAAGAGGACAGGCCAGATACAGCAGCAGAAGGGAAGTTATTAGTTCACTCTAGTTTGGTTCTTTGGGAGAACAGCACAACATGGAGGAGGAGGAGGCAGAGGAGGATGGGCCAGATGCAACAACAGGGCAGCTCGCAGATCAGTTGGGTTTGGTTCTTTGGGGAAGTAGCACTCTGTGAATGTGGAGGAGGAGGAGGAGGAGAAGGAGAAACAAAAGGATGGACCAGATGCAGCAGCAGTGCAGGTATCACTTTACTCAGGATTGGCTCTTTCGAGGAGCAGCACCACATGGAAGGGGCACAGCAGAATGGGCCAGATGCAGCAGCAGCAGCAGGGCACCTATCAAGTTCACTGAGGGTTGGTTGTTTAAAGAAGCAGCACCCCATGGAGGAGGAGGAAGAGGCACAGGAGGATGGGCCAGATGCAGCAGCAGCCGCAGGAGGGCAGCTACCAGTTCACTCAGGCTTCGTTCTTTGGGGGAGCAGCTCGACATAGAGGAGAAGGAGGCACAGGAGAATGGGCCAGATTCAGTAGCAGCAGCAGCCTCAGGGCAACTATCAGTTCACTTGGGTTTGGTTATTTGGGGAAGCAGCACCCCATGGAGGAGAAGAATGCACATAAGGATGGGCAAGATGCAGTAGCAGCAGCTGTAGAAGCAGCAGGGCAGCTATCAGTTCATTCAGGTTGGGTGATTTGGGGAAGCAACATTACATGGATGCACTCAAACGTTTTGCAGCTAAAAAGGACTTGTGTAAAGATACTAGTATACAAAGCCTAAATTTTGGCTAATAGTATGCAGTGGGGCATTAGAAGGGGTACTAACACAAGCGGAAATAAGGAGATGTTACTTCACCCCAGTCACTGTTGAGGCTGCAATGGGAATATTGTGCTCAGTTCTGAAGCCCTCACATAAGGAAGGACAGGAATAGACTGGATATAGTGCAATGCAGGGTGACCAAGATGATTCAACAGGGCAAATCTTATTAAGATCATATAAAGGCACAGAATGTGCACTTACTATAGACTGATATGATATAGCGATCTTCCAAGTTACTGAAGACCATAAGCAATGTGAAATGGCAGGAAATATTTTACCATGAGTAAAATACAGTGCTCCCTCGACATAACGACCAAAACCATAGCCATAACTGTAACAGGGCCTGTCCCTGCCACTGAGACTTGGGACCTTTATCTCTTCTTAAACCTCTGGTTGCAACCACTTTCCTGTTTCTCTTTATGCTGTCTCTATTTTTCTGTATGCAGGCAGGCCACCTCCTTACAAAACTCCCCTCTTCCCTTTCTTATCCCTGCTGTTTAAGTTTTCTCTTCATTTCCTGGTCCCTTGTCTATTCATGTTACCCTGAGTTCCTAAGTAAAAGAAACTCTATTACACTAGCAGCACATTATGAATAAAGGCATTTGTAAACTGCAGGTACCTGTGAAGAAAAGGCAGGCTAAAGGAAAGCCTCTATTGTGTAAATAAATTTCCCTAAAACAGTGTTCCTGCTCAGAAATGCCAAGCTAGCACTTGTATGGAAAACTCCTCTTTTTCTTAGAAAAATATCTCTGTTAGAGAGACTAAGCTATTAGCTCCTGGCTAGACTCTGTGTTTTAAAAAAAACACCATTTGGTGCTCCTTTTGGTGAAACAAAAGGAATAGCTAAGTTAGTTTGCTTAGCTTCTGTTGATAAAAAGCTGTTTCTGTTTAAGGAAACACAGAGCAGAGCTGCAGCCAGTTGTTTTGCCCCTTAAAATATGTTTGGAGATTTCAAACCACAATTGAAGCCAAACTAACTCCTGTGCTGCAAAACACCTGAAAAAGGAAGAAATGGTTACAGGTTTACTGTGTTTTAAACATTTCAGTGTCCTGGTAAACCAAAGAAAGTTTTGTTACTGCAAACCTAGAAAGAACTGAAACACTTAAACAAACAAGGAAGTTGCCAGAATGCTGTTGCTGAGCTGCTCCTTGGAAGCTAAGAGGAGGCCTACTTGCTAGCAGCTCTACAGCAAAATGAGAGCCACTATGGGGAGTGATCAGCCCCTAGTGGTCTATATTTAAAGAGGGCAAACTGTCAATCAAATGTTAGGTGACTGCTGTTTGTATCAAATCCTTTCTACAGAGTTTTTATTGTATAAAAAGTTCAAATGAAAGTTTGTATTGATGTATAAAACAAGATTATGCTAATGAACACTATTTTGAAAGGTTATTCATTGATTTTACCTTGTTCCAAAAGAATACTGAGTCACCTGACCAAGGAGATCGGTATATAAGCCCTACCTCTACAGATGGCAAGTTAGATAGGGTCAGTTCTTCCTGACCTAGCTGGAGGGAAGTTTCAGTCTGTCAGTGAAGAGAAATCTTTGGAATTACCATTGATTGTTTATTATTTTGTTTCTTTTGTTTTCTGTATTTATTTTTACTTTTTGGGTGCTGTAAATTGTTTATGAAGTAATAAACATCCCACCAAACAAACAGTGGGTTGCACCTAAACTGCTGCTTCTGTGTATGTTATTTGTCTGTCTGTAGACCCACCCTATAACAATAACGCATATTCGTTAGTAGCGTGTTCATTACATTGAGGAAGCATGGTCCCAGTTGCTAGTGTGTGCAAAAAAAGATGCCGGTTATGCGAAAATACATTTATTAAATGGAAGGGTCATAAAAGCAGTTATCACATTAAAAAACACATTTAAAAACAGTAATTCACTTGCACACAGTACTTTACAAGTCTCTGAGAGTCTATGAGGAAAAGAAATCTGTTACGGTGTGCTATATCCCTGGTGTAGGGCAGTAGCTGCCTCATTTGGAATACCTTTAGTGGGTCTACCTCTTGTGCTTGGAGCCATTTCAGTGCTGTCTCAATCCCAGCTACTGCTGCTTCACTCAGTGGAACATCAGAAACTTGACCGCAGTCATTGTACGACTCTGCACTGTCATCAGTGCTCTCTGCTCGCCCCACTATGGCTGCCATGATCTGCTCATTGGTGATCTGCTCAATGGTCAGCAGTGTGTCATCCACATAGATCCAATCTTCGATCACTTCAGTTGGAGATTTGCTATCAGAGATCAGATGGAGCTGCTCGGCTATGTCAGCTATCTCCGTCGTGTCATCTGGCTCATTCACTTTTAGCCATTTTTTTTTTGCTATAATGGGGTTCGTTATAGTGAGGCAGCACTGTAATGAGTCAAGAATCAAAGGTCATGAGCAAAAACTGGTGGGAGCAAGGTTTAAAGACATTCCCTGGTGTTTCAAATTCCAATTTTTCCTGATGCACTTGCAAAAGTTTTCATGGTTGTTTTCTGACACACATGCATTCTTCAATATATGGAAGCATTGTTATAATAATGATTTATCCTATTATATCATGTCCATCTAAGAATATGTACAGGATGGTAGCAAGGAAATTAGCTCCCACAATTGCAGCAGTTGGTATCATTCAAGGAGCTTTATCTACATATCTGCCTGTCTTTGGTTACGCTGTTTATTTTGTGTTTAAGTCCTTGCCATTTTGCATGTATTTTGAATTGTTTGAAAAGCTTTTTTGCAAATTTTAATTTTTATTGGGATGTTTCAATTATTTTTGTCCTGAGCTGACCACTTCTGAAGCTGCAACTCTGAAAACAGATATAGGCAAAAGCAGCATGGCAACCCTGATGTTTCTTTCATTTTCTATATTCCAAACCATATTCTACATCTATGAAAAATGTTTTATGAAAATTACATGGGTTTGAAATGGTTTTATGTATAAAAACACAAATATTTCCCCCATTGTTAAGAATATCAGTTAAGAGGGTGTCATAGTATTGGTAATTTATACGTTAGTTTTGCATTTGGGAGTTAGTTTTCCTAATAGTGTTCAAAATCACCCTCAGCATTATCCTCATCTGACAGGTCCTTCACCAAGACACTGACATCCTCATCTGCCATCCCCAACTCTGACAACTGGTTTAATCCTCCCTCTCCCTCTTCATGGTATCTCAATCTGATACAGTCAAACCTGGTTGGACAGTGACCTGTTAGTCCATTTTACTCATTATCCTTTTTTATTCTACACAGTGACTAAAAAAATGTGTTGTTAATCACCTCATTAAACCGAATATCTTGATATCCGTAATCTGTAATGGGCTACAGCAGTCAAGCTTAGCCTCTCCCTCTTTATGGTATCTCAGTCTGATACTGTACTAAATTTGTAACCTGGTGGGATGTGTTCTCAATTCATTTTAATTAACGTACACATTTTGACATTCTTAGTCAAAAGATATGCTACTTTCTCAGTAGTGATTGCATCTGTTGTAATGAACACTGTTTCAGAGCTTACAATGGCAACTGGGCAGGATATGTACTCAACAGCAAGTTTTGAAAGTGCAGGCCACACTGTCAATTTACTTTGCCAGTAAAAAAATGGTTTATTATCTGGCACCAGCTGTTCTGGGTCATCCATGTATGCCTACACAAGTGAGACAGAAAACATATCGCACTTTATGAGATGGAGCCACTTTTTTGCTGGATAGACACACTTGAGAAAGAACTACCTATAGAGAATTTAGGACACTGCTGCTGCTTGGTTGATGCTGCTGTTGAGTACCTATGAAGCTGGCAGAGGATGAGCATGAGGATAAGTTAGTGCTGGTAGTTGTGATAGATGAGGATGATGCTCAGAACAATGCATGCTGGGAGCATGCTCTTGCTGCTGCTGCTTGCTGTCTTTACCTTGCTGGATAATTGTGCATTTCTGCACAAGCCCTGTTAATACTTCAGTTTTAGTATCTGAATATCTGAATCTCCCTCATTGCTTAGTAACATGATGCCATTCTTAAAATGGGGATCTAATAAGGTTTCCACACCATAAATATTGGACTCCACCATACTGCACAAACAATGGTCATTGCACACATGTTCAATCATCTGCTCTACAAGATCACTGTCTATGCTATCTCCCTTCTAGTCAAAAGGCTGTCTGATGTTTAGTAGTGCCTGCTTTAGCACATGCATTATTGGTATTGCCTGGCTGATACAGGCATTTTCAGCACTAATACCTTGGGTATTATGCACAGAGAGCTGTAGAATTTGGATAAGGGTGTCCATTAGGCACCACTGATCCATAGTGTGTAAGAGAGTGAGAGAGAGAGAGAGAGAGAGAGAAAGATAGAGAGGATGTGTCACCATCTCTGTGCAGCATGGCGAAAGTCTGTTAAGGCCTTGTATTGCTGGAAAAAACATTCCAGCATATAAAAAGTGGGTAGTCCACCATGTGGCCACCTCCTGCTTTAGCTGGTGCTCTGGAATTCTATTTATTATTTGCAGCTTTTTAAGCTCATTTCTGGCCTTTGTGTAATGGCTAAAATGTCCACACAAGTGGCAGGCAGAGGTCAGTATAGCATCTATCTTCTTATTCCTGAAGTAGTTCTGTAAAATTAAATTAAGGCAGTGTGCAAAGCATGGCACATGAGTATATGACCCAATAACAAGATTCCTGCCATTGTCACTGGATCCCCCTGAAATCAACCATGCCCACACCATACTTAATGGTTCAGACATTTGAAATTTATTGAGCTAGCTTGTCACCAATTACATGTATAACATTTTTTTAAATCCATAACCACTCGTAACATATCTGCATTCACATTGTCCAAGGGGGTTCATTCTTTATTTACAATTTTAACAACTCAGTCCATTTATAACCATATGTATAGTTTGTCCTTCTTCTTTCCAGCCCAGGTGTAAGAATCCAATGCCCCTTCAATCCTTCCTCTTCTTTCTGAGATCAGGTGCCCCCAGCCCTATCCCCTTGAAGCGAATACCCCATGTGATGCTTGGCCAGCTGGTTATGATTATTGTATGATATTTGTAAAATAAAATATAGTATATGATTGTCTCACATAAGACATTATGTGCTTCCATGGGTGCCCCCCCAACCAGGTTTCAGTGAAGCTACAAGATATGTAACTGACCAGGAGACCTCTGTAATGTAATTAACTTCCTTGAGAAACTGCATTTTATGGCCCTTTTTATGACCTATTGCTGTTTTGAAGTTGGGAAGCTAAATATACAGTTTATTACAGGACAGGACATCATTTATCTGATTCCTGTTGGCTATATATCTCACTTGGGTGGCAGACTGCAGAGTTATAAAAACCTTTGGTGTTCCTTGGGAAAACAGGAATCAGCCACCAGTTCAAAAGAAAGGCCTGATTAAAGACTGCCATAATTTAGGAAATGTCTTTTTCCTTCAGAAGTCACATTATTTAAAATATCTCCTGACAGGAAATCATTTTTTGTAATTTTATATTCTAAAAGGAGGAGCTAGATGACTCACAGAAGGGATGTGGAGACACAGTTTAAACTGGTACTTGTGACTCAGATGAATGTCATATCTTTCTGAGCTCTTAAGAAACAAGATCTCTAATATAACGGCACTTACAGAGGTAATACATTAGATAGAAAATATCTGAATGTATTTTGGCAGGAGTTAGTTCTGTAGTTTTCCTTGTTTTTCTTTTATGTGATTGTGATACTCTTTGATACTTGTTCTGTATTTTATCTTACTGTTTTTGTCCATTTTTAGTAAACCTATTCTTAAGATACTTCCTGGGTGTCTGACAGTTCTTTTTTGCATGTGACGTATAAATGGTTAATTCTGACAATTGTTCAGGGGCTTGATGGTGTTACCAAACTGGCAAAAGGCAAAAATATACCTAAGGTCTCTTATAGAATTTTAAGGGTTCGTTTTGAAAGCCTGACTTGGTGCCCCTGGTGAAAGATTGTACCGCAATCCCCAAAGAGGGTACGTATCTGAGCCTGTACATTTAGGTATGCTAGCATAAGGTTCACAGTTTGAATCCCCCCAGAACTTTAGACTAAAGGTGATTCAGACCCAAAAGCAGACAGGAGGGTTACCCTGTCTGTTACCTGTTCACAGTATTGTGCTCTGAGGTTGGCACTGTGGGATCAGGGGGCCTGACCTGCTGAGTGTGTTTGTGACACCCCATAGAAAGCCCACCCCTGCCTTGCTGTACCCCCTCTGGCTGTTCTTCCCTTTCTTCATTTTTACCACTAGCCTATAAGTCAGCCCCCAGGCCAGCCTCTGAGCTTCCCCACTAAAAACTAGCAAACAAACCACCAAAACCCTGCCATTTTTGAATGGCCTCTCGGATAGCCCCATTGAGTGCCACATTTCCAGTGCCTGACAAATGCACCCCACCCATATGGTACCACCCCAAAGTATAGTGTGTGATGAGCTCGTGTTTTATATATAGGCCTTCTGTTTGTCTAGTCCACTCTGCCAATTTTCTATTTACTCTCTTCCTAGCTTTATCCACAGCCAACATGTCCCGGGCCCCACTTCAGCTCCTTTGCTGCACAATTTCTGACCATGCTATCTTCACCTCTGACCACCTGAACTTTATTCTCTCAAAGTCCCTCAGGATCATGTGGACCAAGACCACCCAGGGCAGAGTGCCCAGATGATTCCCCCCAGCATGCATGACAATCAAATCCAGAGCTGACATAGATCTGCTGCACTCTTCCAGCAGGGGCAGCAGTCGCCTCCATGTCAGGTCCCTTCGTTCCTTCCATTCAGTCACAGTCTGTTGCTGATCCTGTTCGAGCTGGTGGACCCTGGCCATGGTGTGCACCCATTTTTCTGCCCAATGGATGAATGAATGGCTGACAATCTAAACCACCCCATGATGCCTGTCCCCTGAAAAATATAAAATTATAACCATTAGCAGTTATGTCTGAATGTATCTCCTCTAAGCCTGGGAGGACCACCTGCCCACCCTTTTGACTTCCAAAGGGGGGAGCCACCCAGTCTGGCCACTTCTTAGTCTGCACCTATGCTGAATGATTGGGAGGTGAACCTCCCTAGTTCCTCCCCCAGAAAAGCCATCCCTTTCTTGAGGACCGCTGTGACCTGTGTCATGGTCACTGGGTCCCCGTTGCTGTGTCAGGAAAAAAACCCACTCCTTGTGGTTGCACTGCCCTATAGCTTTCTACTGTTGTGACCACCAGTGCACCAATTATCCTCTTTGCTAAGCTCAGCCATATAACCCTTTCCCTCCTGATCCATCTTGGAACGCCTCAGCCAAACCTTGGCTGAGTTCGCAGACCATGTGATATCCCTCTTCTGCAATTCCCCCAAACTGTTGCCCCTCCTTTGTGCCACCACCTCCCCTGCCTTGAAAACCCACCTTGTGCATCACCCAGAAAAGGACTGTGAACAAGTGTGCCTCATATGCCGAGGAACACACACATGGCAGAGCCGCTAGTATCCACTCCAACAGATTGCCCCATAGGCCTGCACCCGTGCACCCATCTAACCTCTGACCTTGCAACTGGAACCAGCCCTGCTGCATTCTGTAGATAGCCAATGCCCTTGTCGGCACCCCCAGCCCTGTAACTGTCAAATCATGCCAATGCTGGCTAAGTGGATGCCAATCATGGCTCCTGACATGCCTGCCTCCCACCTTTCCACCATATATAGAGACTTAGCTCGTGATTCCCCTCTTCTCTGTCCAGCCCATGGGATCCAACTTACAGGGCCACACCTTACTAATAGGCATAGGCTTTCCTTGGCTGTGCCTTCATCAGTAAACATTTTTATTGCTATCAAATTCGGGCTGACCTGAATCTGAAAGTTACTAATAGGCTGCATTAATCCAGCAACCCCACTGGTCTTCGGGCTACTTGAGTGGCTCATTTTTGAAGTACTATCATGTTGAGCACTATATGGCTCCTTATACTGCCCCTTCTTCTGCTAATACTAGCCGCCCAGCATTGGACACCTGAACTACCAGCATGTTTGGTCCACAACGGCACCTTGTGTTGTATGCCACATGGCAAGTGATGCTTTAATTGTTTCCATGACTCCAAGTACCAATACCTCGAACCCTGCTCCTAGACCACATATACCAGTAGTACTTATAACACTCCCCCACCACAAAACCCACCTTCTACCACGCTGACCTCTATCCCCACCCCCACCTATTGCAGTAGAGGCACTAGCTCTTGCAACAACAGGTCAGGCATTCTATGGTGGCTACTATCCAGTCCCTAAAAATACCAGCTCTACTAGGTGGGAGAAAGGCAGGAACTACAAGCTTATATTTAGCACTCTCAGAAAAATTCTACTTATCCTCCTGCTATGTTCAGGCAATGTAGAACTCAACCCTGGCCCCCCAGAAGCTATTGCTTCACCAGCAGAACTAGCAAACCTAAAAGGAATAAGCTTCCTGCATATCAATGTATGTAGCCTCCTTAAAAAGATAACCTTAATACAAACCTGGGTAAATCATACCTCTCCTGATATACTTGTGATTTCCAAAACTTGACTTAGACCCAGCACCACTGATAGAGAAGTAAACTTCCCCAACTATGCCCTGCTCAGAGCTGATAGGCATACCAGAGGAGGAGGGGTAGCTATCTACATTAAAGACAAATTCTCTGCTCTCTGCTTATACTTGGCATCTGTCACCAGTGAATTCAAATGCCTAATTCTCAAAGTGGAAATTACACAGACTACTGCACTTTGTGTAGTAGGATGCTACAGACCACCGTCTGTGGGCCTCCAGCTTGTGTCATATCTAAGTGACAAGTTGGGACAGGGGCTGCCTGAAACTATTATTTTAGAAGACCTCAACTTTGACTGGCTCTCCAGTGCAGCTGTCCCCCTTGCATCCTTCTGTAATGAACATGGGCTGACGCAACTTATTACTGAACCAACACACCCAAATGTGAAGAACCCCAGTAAAAGTACACTTCTGGATGTACTAATGGTGAGCAAACCCCATCTCTTCTCCCATGCCAGTGTCTTTTTCTCTGACACTAGTGACCACTGCTTTATTGCAGGAGTAAGATCCACCAACAACCCAGCACCTGTCAGTAAGTTCTCCATGAAGAGATCCTGGTGCCACTTCAATGAACATGCATACCTAAACGAACTTAAGTACTCCCCTCAGTGGCAAGATTTCTATCTGGCCAAAACGATCACGTCAGCTTACAATATCTTCCACAACATTCTATCGAGGGCCCTTAATAAATATGCTCACCTGATTAAAGTTTGAACTAGGACCAAAACCTGTAAACGGTTCACCCCTTAGATCAAGTCCTTGCTTCTAGAAAGAGATAAGCTCTGGAAAAAAGCATGCAGGCTGAACACTGCAGAGGACTGGAGCCAGTTCAGGAGACTACGAAATCTATGTACCAAAACAATCAGAGAATCAAAGGCCACCTTCTTCAAATCTGAACTTGACTCTGCCTCAAAGAGCCCAATCAAGCTCTGGAACACAATCAACGATCTGCTAGGTCACCCAAAGGAAATCCACTCCCGACCAAGATTACCTCTGGCAATTCGACTTTAACTGAAAAGATGGACATACTTGACACATTCAATAACCACTTTGCTACTGCAGGCATGGCATTTGATAACTCCCCTGCAAACATACTTCGCTCCCAGTCTGCCATCCAACTGCCTGAAACTCTGATAGCTTCACCACCCTTCTCGCTTCAACCTGCCTCACTGAAAGAGGTAGAGGACCTCTTGCTTCAGTTGGATACTAGAAAAAGTGCTGGGGCTGACACCCTTGACCCCTACTTCCTAAAAATTGCATGCCATGTACTAGCAATACCCGTCACCCACCTCTTTAACTTATCCTTGTCTCAGGGCACCTTACACCTATGTGGAAGACAGCACATGTCATACCACTGTTCAAATCAGGTGACCCCGGCGATCTCAATAACTACAGGCCAATTTCTCTCCTTCTGGTCCTGTCCAAGCTCCTAGAGAAAATTGTAAATGCACAGCTGAGGACTCACCTTGAGTCTAGGGAAATGTTAAACACTTTGCAGTCCGGATTCAGAGCTAAACATAACACTATCTCAGCCCTCGCCAAAGTTACTAATGACTGGCAGCGCAACCTTGAGAGCAAAAACTTTATTTGCGCTGTCTACCTCGATCTAAGCAAGGCCTTCGACACCGTCAACCACAGTCTGCTCCTCTCCTCCCTTCACACCATAGGTGTGGACCCATCCTCCCTGCTTTGGTATATTGACTATCTTACAGGGCTCCTTCAACAAGTTAAAGCTGAAGGAGGCCTGCCCCCCTTAAAAACTCTGCAAAGTGGGGTACCTCAAGGTTCTATATTAGGGCCCTTACTCTTTGTAATCAATATCAATAACATCGACTACTGTATAAAAGAAGCCAACATCCATCTCTTTGCAGATGTTACAGTTCTCCATGTGTGTTGCCCAACTCCTGAAGCTGCCTGCAATGATCTACAGTCAGAATTCAACCTTTTGCAATGTCAACTCCTCCAAAAAAAGCTACTCCTTAATGCCAAAAAAACTAAAGCGATGATCCTCTCCCCTTTCATCCATACAGCTAACCCTGTGTCCAGTGGGACAGTTCCACAAATTGCCACAGGTGAAAAACTAGAATTTGGCAAAGGCTTGGCCTGTTTTTTTGAATCAACCAATTTCTCACCAAAGATGCCAAGAAACAACTGGTCTAATCCATTTTCTTATCCTTGGTTGATTACGCTGACTTCCTCTACAGCCAATGCCCCAACTCTTACATGGCTAAACTGGACACACACTACCATCTAGCTCTGAGGTATACATCGGGACTTCCCTTCAACACGCATCACTGCACCCTATATGCAGCAGTGGGGTGGACATCTCTAAAGTTCAGGCGCCACAGAAATGCCGCTCTTTGGACCTATAGAGCAATCTCTAATAAGCTGCCTTACTATATCTCCTGCTGTCTTCCTCTCAGTACAATTGGGAATTATGCACTAAGAAGTTACTCAGCTATTACACTTAAAGTACCCAATGCAAAATCACGCTTCGGCAGGACAGCCATAAGCTTTGTGCTACCTACCTTATGGAACGATCTACAAAAAAACCCTCAAATTAAGCACTCTAATCAGTATAAATGCCTTCAAGACACTTTATTTCCGTACAATCATAGAAACATAGAATTTGACGGCAGATAAGGACCGCTTGGCACACCCAGTCTGCCCATTTCCCTACCTATTGGATAAGCTGCAGATCCTAGTTAACCAGCAGCCTACTTCTTCTTACCCCCACACCCTAGAATTACCTTATGACTGTCCCAAGCATGCTTGAATTCCACCACTGATTTTGACTCCACAACCTCCTCCGGAAGGCCGTTCCATGCATCCACAACCCTCTCTGTGAAAAAATACTTCCTTAAATTACCTCTGAGCCGCCCCCCTCTATCTTCAAATTGTGCCCTCTTGTTCTTGCACACCTCTTTTTTTGAAAGATGCTACCCTCTTGGACTTTGTTGATTCCCTTGAGGTACTTGAAAGTTTCTATCATGTCCCCCCTCTCCTCCTTTCCTCGAGGCTATACATATTAAGCTCCTTAAGTCTCTCTTCATATGTCTTCGGTGCAGACCCTGCACCATTTTAGTTGCCCTCCTCTGGACAGCTTCCATCCTGTCTATGTCTTTGCGGAGATTGGGTCTCCAGAACTGCACACAGTACTCCAGATGGGGTCTCACCAGCTGTCTGTACAGAGGGATAATAACTTCCTGTTTTCTACTGGTGATGCCTCTCCCTATGCATCCTAGTAACCACCCAGCCCTCCTTGCTGCCCTCTCACATTGTTTGCCCACCTTTAGGTAATCTGATATGACTACCCCCAGGTCCCGTTCCATTTTGTTGTTAGTATCTCACCCCCCATTGTGTACTCTTTCCCTGGGTTTTTGTTTCCCAGGTGCATTACCTTGCACTTCTTAGCATTGAATCTAAGCTGCCATACATTTGACCATTCCTCTAACCTTGCCAAGTCCCTTCTCATCCTTTCCACCCCACCCTGTGCATCAACTCTGTTGCAGATCTTAGTGTCATCTGCAAAGAGACATGCTTTTCCTTCCAGTCCTTCCGCAATGTCGCTTATAAAGACATTGAAGAGGACCGGTCCTAATACTGAACCCTGCGGTACCCCACTAGTAACCCTCAGAGAAGTATGTAACTGCTTCACCCAGTCAGACCCAGTACCATTGTCTGCACTGGTATACAGCCCTGCCTAGACCCAAGTTTAGCTGTGGACCCCCTGTTTCATCAACACTAGGCCAGTCCATCTCCTAATCCTTTCCCCCCCAAACTCGTACAAGAGCTCACTACCCCTGGGTTGTGACATCCTTGATGCCTGTACTTCATAGCAGTTGATACCGGTGCCCTCACATACTTCTTCCCCCATCTACCCCTCCACTTCCCATTCCACCAACTCATCTCTGTGCACCGTCCCTCCTAGCCTGCCCCCCCACCTCCCTCTCTTCCTCCCTACTGCTGCCTTTATTGGGTGTGTATTTTTTCACCTATTTTTCCTCCATTACTTCCTCCAGCATCCTTAGATATCCTGCTTTATCTTCCTATAGACACTTAGATGTATGTAAATACCCTGGAATCTGTACAATGTCTGTATAAATCTATGAACATATGAGCTTCTTTTCTCCTCTTGTAAACAGTATCTATCTGTATTGCCTTGTAAATATCTGTGTTGACCTGTATTTATATTTGTCCATGCTCCACCCAGGTCCATCTTGCAAATGAACTTCTGCTTAATGATGAACGCCTGGTTAAATAAAGACTTGGTTGATTGATTGATTGATTGATTGATTGATATATCACATGACCTGAGCTTCTGTTACTGGGTCACTTACTTCAAACCCAGCTCACTCCCAGAACCCCTAGAAACTCCTCCTTGTCACCTCATACACTTTCAATGTGTTTGTGGCTCAGGCACTCTGGAAAAGTAGCTGGGCTCAGTTCATCCAATCTCCCACAGTTGTGTGGGCACATGTGACCTCTGGATGGCCGCCCTTGGACCAGTGCATGGAACCTGTCCAACAGGAAATGTGAGAGACTGTCAGCTGTTTCTTTCTTCATTCCCTCCACATGCTAGTCTTAAAAGATAAGTTAAGCTGCAGCCCCTCCCACACTAGCATGCATGCTACCTGCAGCATGGCCTCAGTGGCCCCTGCTTGCCTATTTATGATGGTCATGATCGCCATGTTGTCACACCTATAAATCAGTTTCTTGTTCCTAAACCTCTGCCCCATACCACTAGGGTCACCCACATGGGAAACACCTCCAAAAAAGTGATGTCTCTTGTCAGCCCCATTTCTATCCACCTGGGAGGCCACGCTTCAGATATCCACTCACCCTGACAATAGGCCCCATGCCAAACCCCCCAGCTGTGTCTGTAAAAAGCTTCAGGTCTTCCCCTTCCTCCCACTGGTTTCTCCAAAACATCACCCCATTGTATTCTTCCAAAAACACCTCCCATGCCACCAAATCATGCTTTACCCCATTGGAAAGGTTGACCCAGTGGTGGGGAAGCTTGGCCTTGGTGGAGGCCCTGACCAAACGCCTGGTGAACACCATGCCAGGAGCCACCACCCAACAGGCAAAGTTCATATGCCCCAAAACTTGCTGTACTGTTTTAAGCTGAACTCACCTACACCCTTTAATGTCTAAGATGAGGCCCTGCAGTCTGACCACCTTGTCCTCTGGCAAGCAGTAGCATCGGTGGTCCAAGTTCAACTCTATGCCTAGAAACTGAAGCCTACAGCTAGGGTCTACTGTTTTATCCCTGGCTAGGTGTACCCCAATTTCCTCACAAATGCCTTCAAAAGCCATCAGCATGTCCCAGGTGTTCTCCCTGCCTTCACCTATAAACAGAAAGTCATCTAGATAATGAACCACTGCTTCCAGCCTTGTATTATGGTGAAAACCCATTGCAACTAAGTGCTGAAAATTTCAACAGTGGCACATACCACAGAACACCCCATGGACATAGTTTTGGCAAAATAGTACTTGCCCTGGAACTGGAAGCCCAACAATTCCCAATCCTGCTCCCAGACTGCAAACAGCCAGAAAGTTGATTTGATATCATTTTTTGCCACCCAAACCCCTTTTCTGGCTTTAATGAGGTCTACCACTTTATCCAAAGTGTCATATGACACAGTACTCCTCTCCTGTGCTATAGCATCATTCACTGACTCATCCTCTGCTTATGACAGGTGGTGTATCAGCCTGTACTCTCCCAGTGCCTTCTTTGGTACTGTGCCCAAGGGTTACACCCTAAGGTTCTCGAAAGGCAGGGCTGGAAAAAGGCCTTTCACCCGCCCACCTCCCACTCTTTCTTAATTTCCCCTTCCACTATATCCCCTTGCTCTTTGATAGACACCAAATTCTTAGGCCCCATGGCCTTCCTCACCCCAATGTAGTATAAGTTAAAACCCCGTATAAAACCCGCCCACAAGATTTCTCCTGCCTCGCGATCTGGGCAGTCTCCAAGTCCAGGCAGTGACCATCCCTGGCCTCACTGATGAATGTGCCAGGGGGAAGGCCAGCTCCCCCTGTACTTGAGCTTGGGTAGGCTTGTTGTCCCCCATAACCAGCCCAACCATTCTGCCATCTAGAACTGCCTCCCTGCCCATTATGTCCCCGGTTGCCACTTGGCCACCCCGAAAGGGCTGCACCATTACCGGTGCTGCTTGCCTATCCCCATGTGTCCTGCATCTGATAACTGGGTGTGATCCTCCACACCCTGAGCAAGCATGCCTATACTTGCAGTTGGATCACGTGCAGTTCGCCTTATGATAAGCCCAGCAGGCTTTTGTCCCTGCCCCACCAATTTCTTTCTTACCCTTGCTACCCAATCACCATGGTGCTGACAGGGTCCTGATCCACAGCTCAGAAATTGTCACATCCCACCTAACAACCTCATGTGATGCCATCCTCTGATGGAATTTTTCATCATAGATCAGCCACCCATATCCGCTTCTGACCCTCAAGGTATCCCTGTTGATGGCCGAATAAGTGAGGAGTGGAATAGCCAGCTCCGGCTTCTTCTGAAGCATGATGGCACTGCAGTGTGTGAAATCCTCCATTCAAGCCCCAAATGTCTTGCGTTTGTAGGTCACATCCTCACTGGTCTTACCCACAATGGCCAGGGCCACTGCCATTTCCGAGCTGCCCACCGACTCTTTCTGCTCATACTTTTTTGCTATATCTTTATCAATGAGGACAAACATGCCCACTTACTCCCCTTTCCATATTTTTTCCTTCAGCACCTGGGAGATGTGATTCCCAGTGTCATGCCTGGAGGCCAGCCGTATGTGCATTTGCTGGCCACCTCCCCCAACCCTGAGCTCCCTAAACCATGTTCTGTTTTCTTTTCCTCCTTCAACTCTTTCCACACTTTGCCTACCTCCTTCCAGCCATTCTCTTCTTGCTCCTTCAGAAAACTACCTACCACTGACAGGTCCACTGCAGGTACCTTACTATCCTCCAGCTGAGGCTCACCACCTTCATCTGGACTGTTCCTAGTTGACCTTTTGTTGATGCTCTCTTTCCTATTCAACATGTCCTTTCTCTTTTCAGCCTTCCACTCCTTCTTCTCCTCTGTCCTGGATTCCTTGAAGATGGCTTGCACCTGCGCCATCAACTCTGTGGCTTTGTGTGCCAGAGCTTCACTGGGCTTCTGTTTTGAGTTTTTCTTGGGTGCCATCCTGTAATCAAAGAACACCTGTTAGCTCCCTCATAGCCACTGTGTTCCCTTGCAGCAAGAATCCATCCCTGCCCACCCCCTGGACCGCTGCCCCCCCCGCGGCAGAAAACAGAGAGGAAGGACACACCTGCTCTTCCATACTTGCAGGGTAGCCCTGCATGCACCCCTCAGTTTTAATAGGACCAACGAGCTATTGAAAATAGGCCCCTGGGGAAGAGGGGTCTAACCCCTGACTCAACTGCCACAGGAACGTGGTCACTAGTGGAGTACCTCAGGGCTCAGTACTGGGTCCAGTCCTCTTTAACATCTTTATAGGTGACATTGCAGAGGGTCTGGAGGGAAAGTTATGCCTCTTTGCAGATGACACAAAGATCTGTAACAGAGTTGATAAACAAGGGAGGGGTAGAAAGGATGAGAAGGGACTTGGCAAGGTTGGAGGAATGGTCGGACATATGGCAACTTAGATTCAATGCAAAGAAGTGCAAAGTAATGCACCTGGGAAACAAAAATCCAAGAGAAGAGTACACAATAGCAGGGGAGGTACTAATAACAACAAAAATGGAACGGGACCTGGGGGTAGTCATATCAGATGATCTAAAGGTTGGTAAGCAATGTGAGAAGTCAGTAAGGAGAGCCAGGGGGATACTGGGATACATAGGAAGGGGCATCACAAGTAGAAAAAGGGAAGTGGTTATCCGTCTGTACAGACAGTTGGTGAGACCCCATCTGGAGTACTGTGTGCAGTTTTGGAGACCTCATCTACGCAAGGACATAGACAGGATGGAAGCAGTCCAGAGGAAGGCAACTAAAATGGTGCAGGTTCTGCATCAGAAATCATATGAAGAGAGACTGAGAGCGCTTAATATGTATACCCTTGATGAAAGGAGGGACAAGGGGGACATGATAGAAATGCTCAAGTACCTCAAGGGAATCAACAAAGTCCAGGATGGTAGCATCTTTCAGAAAAAGAGATGTGTAAGAACAAGGGGGCACAATTTAAAGATAGAGGGGGGGGACTGCTCAGGGTAATGTGAGGGAAATTTTTTCATGGAGGAGTGGTGGATGCATGGAACCGCTTCCTCCTGGGAGGTTGTTGGGTTTAAAACAGTGGGAATTCAAACATGCAGGACAGACATAAGGCAATTGTAGTGGGGGGGTGGCAGGAAGTAGGCTTTTGGTTAACTAGAATCTGCAGCTTATCCAGTAGGTCGGGAAATGGGCAGACTGGGTGGGCCAAGTGGTCCTTATCTACCGTCAAAGTCTATGTTTCTATATTTTTAATGCTTCTGACCTCTGGACCCGCAAAGGCCTGAAGACAGTACCTGTGGAGCCTGTCCTCCACCCCCCACATATTAGTCCCCTTTCCTGTTTCCTCTCTGTCATCATTTGTGTTTTTCTTTTTTGCTTTGCCCCCTTTTACCCGATCCGATGGTCCCCCATTGTATCGAAAAGCCCTGTTTGCAGGCCTAAACCACTGCATTCCCCATAAAGGAATCCCAGGAAGGACTCACAGACAATGCTCAAATCCCAGGAGTACAAGGCCACACTTTAATGCTGAACAAAAAGAGCCCATGCTGCTGTAGAGGTAAAATTGCTGCATCCTAAACTCCTGCCTCGCGAGGGGATGGGAGTACAATGCCACTAAAAGCAAGCTGTGCCAATGCACTTTCTCTGCTCTAGCTCATGCCCATGGTGGAAAAACTATCAAAGGCCAACCCATGCAATAAAAGGCCTCCCCATTGCGGCTCACCAAGCACGCCAAGAATGCTGCAGACCTTTATGGCCAAGGGACCCCGCCTCCCTACCATGTTGAACAATGGTGAGGTACAGGGAGGGCAGAAAATACCCTCTCAATTCAGGCCCACTCGGACCAATGCAGGCCACAGATCATACTGCACCATGCAGGGACTCCTCCATCGCTCCTAGGCCCAAACCACAGCCCCCTCATCATCCAGCCACCTTGCAGCCAAAGCCATGCACTGAAGCAAATCCTGTTCAAAATATACCCTTCCCATGCTCTTCCACCTCTGGCAAGGCCACAGGCTGAAAAACACCAACAGGGTGCCGCAACAGCCATAGGGAACCGCTCAGGGCCCACAAATCCATTGTCTCTCCTGTAAGCAGTGCCTCCCCTGTAGAGTGCACCCGACTGCAAAACTCCCAGGCCACCCAGGCTCCAAATCCCCTGCTCTTCCCGAAAGAAAAATTCAAAGGCCAGACGAGCACCCATGTGGCTGCATGCCATGCAGACGCCAGCAGCCTCCTAGCAGATCCTTTCACAAAGATGCCACATGGCCACTGCTCACTTCATTGAAATGGATCTGCTACTACCTGGTGCAGGAAAAAAAAACACTTGTCTGAGTAAACTATCTCCTTATTTATTCTTTTTTTTTTTAGAATACTTCACCCCCTCCCCTAACGGCGAAGGCTCCACCCGAGAGATTGCACTGCACCAAGGCCGTGAAAATCACCCGATACAAATGTCCAGTTGCAGGTATTGGGAAAAACAATTTAAACCGTTAAGCAAAATACCTTTTGTTCTCGGGCCCCTGACCCTGGAGAAATACTCACTTGCTATGCATGCCCCACAGCACACCAAACCTAACATACAGTGCTGCATAAAACCTGTTGCAACAAAATACAAACAATTAATGACCAACGGACTTCTCCAGTTTTCCCCCTTTTTTTCTTTTGGCACCACTAGAAATCAGAGTCCAATAAACAGGATAGCCTGCCCGCAGGCCTGCAGCTGGGGAGCCTGCTTCCATACTTTACTTGACTCTTGTAGATAATTCTTCCTTACCTCATAATGCCCAATGCAAATTGTTAACTTCAGCAGCTGAAGTAGAAAGAGGGATTCTCTCTCCCGGCAGCATCTTTTCTACCCTTCTATAGCCACTCCCCTAAGGCTTCCCTTTCCCCAATCAGATGGTCTGTCAATCATCCCTCCCAACTTGCCTACCTACCCACCTTGAGTGACCTCATAGCCCTGCTCCTTCTTGTGAGGTCACTCCCCCTCCTCCCCCTTTCTTCCTTCTGCCTGATTGGCCTTCACCTACCCCTCCCTTCTCCCATTTCCTGTCTCCTTGCAACTGTTACCAGGGAGACCATTGATAATCTGTTTTGCCCTTTAGTAGGACAACCTTTTTTGTCATGAGAAATAAACCCTGCTTTCATGCCCTGCAACATCAGCCACTCATAAATTTGAGTTTGCAGCTCACTCAATGTATTAATGGCAGTGTGCTGTACAGTGTTCATACAAGACCTGCCGAGTGTGGCGTGCTGTCGCATAGAAGTAAGGGGAGGGTAGTTTAGGCAGGAAGGAGAATGACAGGGTTTTGCAGACAAAGTATTTAGAGCAAAATGATACTTTGTGAGTGTCTGCTATGAAGCTGTTGGACAGCAGACTCTCTGTCTGAGTAACGTGAGCTGTTTGGGTATTGCATACTTGGCTTTGCGAGGCAGAGCCAGTTTGTTGTCAGCTGCCTAGCAACTAGGTGGTGGGAGGTCAGAACTGTAGTTTCCTGTGGGAGTAGGGAATGGCATGCTAGCACCAGATGCTGGAGGACCATTTTATTTTATTTATCAAGGCTGAATTATCTGTTATGTTTTAAATAGAAGGGTGAACTGTGCAAGCCTTTATTTAATTATTGTAATTCATACAGGACCAAGTTGAGGGTTGGGTGGTAGCAGCCCCGCTGATGTCACTTCCGGTCATGGGGCTGCAAAATCTCACTACAGCGTGAGTGGGATGAGCGCGCAAGATTGCATGGGGAGAAGCTGCATGCAGAGACAAGCACACATCTCTGCACTTGTGTCTAGCGTGTCCAGCAGGACCAGCAGGACAGGTAATTTGCTCCTTTGCTGTCTTGGGAACTTAGAGATTTTCTTGGAGAATTCACTTTAACCAAGTTTTAGTACAATTGAGGTAGGTTGGTTGGTTTATTTTTCAATCCAGGACACTCATGTAACATAGCCATATTTTGCTGGAACATGGCAGACTAGGAGTACTTAAACAAATACTGCTTCTGCTTTTATGTTTACAAACTATAAGTCTAGTCAATAATTTTCATAAGCCCCTGTATTGGGCCCCAGACCCTCCTTCCTATATTGGATTTTACCCTGGCATTTACACAGTGACTTGTGGTTGGGCTCCCATTAATCCAGGCCTATTAATCCAGGCAAAAAAACACTTAACACAATGAAATCTGAATTTACTCAATGTGTATCCTGGGAGAGGTATATTAAAGGTATCCATAATGAAACATATACATGCAGAAATTGTACATGTATAAGTGTACTACACGCAGAATTTACTTCTCTGAATAAGAGATTAGAAGTACAAAGTGAGATTTTCACTTTCGTATATGAACCAGATCCTCTCACTTAAGATCCCTCTGGTTTGATGGGGATCTCAAGGCTATGAAGATCAAGGGTCAGATGCTGAAGAATTGCTGGCAGAAGTTCCAGTTGATGGATGGCAAACTGGTCCTGCATACTCACTACAGTGAATACCAGGAGGCAATTTCCTGTAAGATCGCAGAATTTCTGTTTAGGGAAATTGCAGCATGGAAAAACAAACTTTCTCAGCTTTTTCAGACTATGGATAGGCTACTCCATCCTGCCTGTCTACAGCTGAGAAAGACCTTTTCATCCACTTTATATGAAGAGTTTGCTCTGTTTTTCTCTGACAGAGTGTCCTCTATTTGGTCGGTGATTTCATCAGTGAGGCAATCTTTGCTTCACAGTCATCGAAGTGGGAGGAACAGAGTCACCCCATCACTCTGGGAGGAGCTGAAACCTGTGGAGGTGGAGGAGGTCAATAAAGTGATCTCAGAGCTGAAGCACACTTATTGTGAGCTGGACCCAGCCCCAACATGTTTCATAATGAGATGTGATGGGACTGTTGGTCTGGTGTTCGTTAGGATCACCAGCTGCTCGATAGTGGACAGTGTCCTCCCAGCGGTCTTGAAAGAGGCCCTAGTGAGACCTCTCCTGAAGAAACAATCTCTCGACCATGATGTCCTAGTAAATTACTGTCCAATTTCAAACCTGCTATTTTTGAGCAAGATTGTTGAGAAACTTGTGACACAACAGCTTGAGGATCACCTTGTGTCCTTTGACATCTATGAGCCATTCCAGTTGGGTTTTAGGGCCAGACACAAAATAGGAACAGCATTAGTTAGGGTGAATAACAATCTACTCAGGGCTAGAGATAGAGGGGACAAGACAATTCTGGTTGTCCTCGATCTCTCTTTAGCTTTTGACACTGTGGATCACTTTGTGCTTCTTGATCGGCTCAGTGAGTGTTGAGGACTTGCTGGTATTGTCATCAAATGGTTTGAGTCCAATCTCTATGTCAGGGTGCAGCAGGTAGTGATGGGGAATTTCTCCTCCTCCCCACTGCCCCTGTCATGTGGAGTGCCCCAGGGTTCGATCTTGTCACTGATGCTGTTTGCAGTGTATATGCTGCCCCTGTGCAAGATCATTCAGCAGTTCAATGTAGAGTTTCATTGCTATGCAGATGACATCCAGCTGTATCTGTCATTTGCTCCTGGAACATCAAATGCTATGCTAAACACCTGCCTGGCAACAATCAATGACTGGATGTCCTCCAGCTGGTTGGGACTGAACCCCAGACAAGATGGAAGTGTTGGTGATTGAGCCTGTTCATGGGCGTGATGAGATGGCTGCTGGAACGGACACAGACTCTTCCTGGAGTCTGCTTCATTGGTGGCCTCCCAATGGGTGCACAACCTAGGTGTGATCCTGGACAGCAGACTGACACTCGAAGATCAGGTGTCTTCTGTTGTCAAAAGTGATTTTTACCTCTTGAAGAACATCGCTGTGATCAAGCCACTTGTTCTACTTGAAGACCTGCCAACACTAGTACATGCTTTTGTTACCTCTAGGCTCGACTACTGCAACTCTCTTTACATCGTGGTCATGGGAGGGGACCCTCCACAGATTGTAGCTGGTGTAGAACGCAGTGGCTCATTTACTGATGGGCCTGTCCTGGTCCAGTTATGTGACTCCAGTCCTGCATGCCCTGTACTGGCTGCCTATCAGGTGGAGGGTCCTTTTCATGGTGGGCTTGCTCACATTTAAGTCCCTATACAGACTGGGCCCGGGCTACATGTCTGAGATCATGACACCTGCAACCTCCATCCGCTCCCTACACTCCTTGTCTAGGGGCCTCCTGGATGTTCTCAGGGTTCAGCTCAAGACATCAGGTGACTGTGCCTTAAGTATCGCCAGGCCAACTCTGTGGAACTCGCTACCACCTGCAGTCTGGGAGGCCCCTTTGACTGAGGTGTTCAAACAGAGGCTAAAGACCCACTTTTTCCACCTGGCCTATCTGGAATAACTTGCCCTGCCTGACTGTTTTGAGTAATTATAAACACATATGATAAAGCTTTGATTATGAATCTTTATATTTTATGTTAATTTTAATGCTCTGTGTTTTGTATATCTTGTATAGTTTTTATTGCTAGGTACCCAGAGCTTCCAGGAATGGGTGCCATAGAAATAAAATGTGCCTTGCCTTGCCTAGAAAGATTTATTGATAATTCATTACTAAGAATACAAGATCCTGGGGATAATGAATTGATTGATGCTAATGAACCAATATTTCAAATAAAAGAAAAAGAACTTTAGATGAACCTGTTGATTCTGATGTGGAGTCTGTATATGAAGATAGGTTCAGAATTCATAGTGGGGTAAAATGGAGAAGGGATCAAACATTAGTTGCATTCCCTACTGAGCTGAGAAATCACTTCTCTGTATTAGAAATTAATGATCCAGAAGTCCAGAAGAAAATTTAGAAAAGGATGAACAAACACTTGCACACCAACAGTAGGTGACTGGTAACCCATCTGTATCACCCATTTGTCAGCAAACACCAGAAAATGTTAAACTGGATGCTGAAAAAGGTCATAAGGATACTGTAGTACTGTGGGATTCTGTTATTAAATACGCTGACTCAGTAATCTGCAAAGGTAGAAAAGAGCACTGTATGGTAGCATCTCTCTCATGGGTTAAGGTCTGTGATATTAAAAATGATCCAGATGGATTTTTACAAAGTATATATAACCCAATCATAGTTTTGCATGTAGAAACTAATGATACAGGAAGAAGAAAACCATTAGAAATACAAAGGGATTGAGGGTGCACCATTATAGTCTCAGAAATACTACTAATACCATGAGCTAGCAAATATAGTGCACAGGATATCTTCCAGATGAATGGGTGGTTACAAAGATGGCATAATTGAGAGGGATTTACCTTCCTACATAACTGAGAAAAGCTCAGTAGTCCATCACTTTATGCAATAGACTGACTGCATTTAAATAAACATGGTTTGCATCTGCTGGGTTTCAGGATCAGAGAAGCAATTCATCATACTTTCAACTAATTGGTAGGGGGCAAGAGGGAGGAATGTCTGTTGCTTCCAAAGATAGGACAAGCACAGTTACAAGTACAGATAGAGCTACCATGCAGAAGGCATGAATGTCTTATCGCTTAATGGTAGAAGCTTAAAAAACCAAAAAGATGAGCTGGAGCATATTTTACTTGGGGATAGCACTAAAAAGCAGCAGACCTTTCAGGATAACTTAAACAAAACATAACATTTGGAAACAGTTTAATTTATATTTCACATTTGTTCTTTATTTTTCCTCCCCATTATTTATTACTGAGGCCATTTGCATGAAAACAGGATCTTTGCTCCTGAAGAGTTCATCTAGTTCTGTTGCTTTCTCCCCACCTGAGGTCATAATGCACTGTTTGTGACATCGCAGTTACTCCCATGGCCACAGACTGTGATGTCACAATGGAGGATTATGACATGAAGTAGGGAGTAAGTTATACAGGCAGATAAACTCTAACAGATAAAGATCATGTATCCATGCAAATTTCCTCTGCAATAAAAGATGGTGAGGAGAAATATATAGACTATATTTGGAATGCAAGCTGACTTTTACCTAATTATTATGTTTTTCAAAGTTTTCTTTGAGGTGTCAGCAGCTCTTTAAGGTATGTGCAATTACGAAACATCAGCAAGCATAGCCAGGATTTGGTATGGAGAGGTCCAGACATTTTAGGAGTCGAGGGGCATGCCCCAGAAACATTTGAACATTTTAGAAGTTATATGGTGCAGTTTAGTATTTTAGGCAATAACTGTTGACAACAGTTATTGCCTAAAAATCCATTAAACTGCACCATTTAACTCATAAATTTTCAAATTTTCAAATTTTTCCAGTACAGCATGCCCCCAGTTACACAATCAGCTGTAAAAGCTGTTTTAACAATATCTGAGAAAACTAAAAATTTACAGAAGATGAATCTAGGGATATCAGAAATACAATTTTGCCCAAAAGCTAGACAATTCTTTGTTTGTTGACTAACCATACTGCTGCTTTGAACTTCAAAGCCACATTTCACCAGTGGTTAAAAACCCAGTTTCATCAAAGTCATAAGGACTGCAAAGTCTTGCATTTGTCAACAAAATTGTGAGAGAAATCGGTTTTCATGTGTATGGCAATGGACATCAACATCATAGGCCTCATCCATGCCCCCCTAAATGACGCTCCCAGCTGAGCTTTCCACACTAGCAGCTGTTCACAATCTTTTCAACTAAACTTCCCTCAGTTGTTTATGCCACAACCCCACTAAAAAGATGAGCCACATAGCTTAAATACTGAATGTGCTTGATACATTAAACAATCAAACTCTGTTAGATTAACCCTGTCCTACAAATCCAGCACTCATAGCCGGTTTTAGGCACCAGCGAACCCTGCGGTTGCTGGGAGCCCCTGTTCATGGGGGCCCCCATCCAGAGAAGTTTACCTTATTCATTTTAAACATTTTTTTATCTTAATATATTTTTAAAACATCAGTAAAGGACTGTGCCAATCCTTCTGGTTCTGTCATGAAATACCTCAACAAGCTATGATCAAGTCAATATAGTGGATAGGCAGCAATGGATTGGATGGGAAGAACAGCCAAAAGAACTGGCACTGCTGTGTCCTCCTAACATTTTTAAAATACTACAGGTTATATTAAAGCTACATAGAAACAAGGAAATATAGAATTTGCTGGCAGATAACTACTGCTTGACCCACCTAGTCTGCCCATTTTTCCCTGCCTATAGTATCACCACAAATAAAATCTTGCACTTATGAGCTACAGTAAAACACATGGGCTAAAGGTGGGCCAAGTAGAGAGGCGCCATGACTTCACTAATTCTGCTGGGGGCCCCCAAAAACCTAAAGCCGGCCCTGCCAGCACTACCTGAGCTGCTACTGTCTGACCGCTGGCTGTGATTACTAGTGCTAGGGACAAAGTGAAATGGGCACGTTCCTTGTCAGCTACTGTACAGATGGCTGAGCCTGCTGTCACCGATAAAACATACTCAGACTTCTCTACACACAGAGGACTATAACATCCAATATGAATCTGTTTATAAACCAGAAGAAATGTGCATCAGCTTACCTGGGAATTTGTTCAGCAAAAGGTCATCAGCTTTTAGGCTGATTCAGGAAACCCCCAATCTGCAAAGTAATCCTCAGACTGTTCTTCCAGGTTCAGTTGACAATTTTTAAAATAAAAAAAAAACTAGTGCAGATAAAAATTGAATAGTTCCTGCAACACAGAGTAAATCCTTGCTTGTTTTTTGCAAATGTTTTGATTTGCTAGCCTTATTCCCGTCTATCTCCCTCACCTTGCAGATTCTCACCTCTTTCCTGACTGGTAATTGCAGATAAGACAGTTGATTGATTGTTAAAAATTAAACCTACCACTTTGACTTCCACATTTTTTTTGTTCTCTCTCTCCCTATTTCTTCTTCACAGCTGTAAACTTCTCAGCTGAACGGGCATCGCCACCACTGCTTTTGTGCCATGCGGCCCATGTTAGGCACAGAAAAGAGCCCCAAAGTTGCCCTAAACCTCACCACCTTGAAGACTTCTTGAACATGTCAACAGGCATGCATGCTATGTAGGTGACATGTGCCACAATGCAAGTGCAGATGGGAATCAGAGTCCAGAGTAAGGAGTCAGCATAAATGCCATGTGACTAGTCCAGAACTGCATCATTATCTGTGGAGTTGATAAATATCAAGTCAAGCTAGGGGGGTTCCATGCACTCAGGAACCTCCCCCCCCCCTCCGGCTATGCCTATGAACATGGTGGAACTGCATTGATACTTGGGATAGGAATATTCATGGGTATAAATATTTTAGTAATCAAAATCTGTCCAAACCTAGAATATTGCTCTGGTGTGCAAGAAAATTATTAAGAAGGGAGAGAAAGACTTTGAATTTAAGCTGGCTATGAGGGCAAAGGACAACTATAAGTCATTTTTATAAATATATAATGTATGAACAGTATCTATTAACCTCTATTTTCAATCAGCTTATAATCTGATAATCCCATCGTTATGACATCAGTATGCTGTAAACATTGCTTATCTATGTCATATTGATGGGATTACAAGATAGAATGTCATCACCTGTCAAAATTCTTTGAAAGGAAAGGTGATCTGCTGCTTGGACAGTCATTCAAAACACATATATTCCATTCAGACAGTTACAGACCGACTACAGAATATTTTAAAATGGCTAATTTCAGCACTTCAGTTGCTCAACATTCAAACCAGAAGGCATTTATTGTCGAGTAGGAGAACAAATGCACATTGAAAAAAACTGTCTTTTTTCCACCACAGTGGCTAGTTTTTCCATACACTATAAAATACAATGCCTGAGTAATAGTGGTCAACTATGGAGATAATCACCTCTCGCAGTTACCATGACAACAGCAAACCACTTGAGCTGTGCTCTCGAGGTTTACTTGGTTGTTCTGGCAACTGCTTGAGATGATTTCATTATGGTTAACCACTGTTACTCAGGCATTATCCTCTATGTAAATCATAAGAGGGATAGCAATGCACAGGTAGGGCCAATGGAAGATGTGGATGGACATTTATTTCTGATAATGTGCATATAGCCCAAAAATTGAATGACTATTTTAACTCTTTGTTTACTGAAAAACCAACTGGAGTAATGCTTAGTTTTGAGGGAAATAATGCATTGTTCATAATTATGGGAGTAAAGGATATATCAACTAGGCTGCAGCAAATAAATCCAAGTAAGACATTAGGTCCTGATGGGGTACACATAAGAGTAGTCAAGGAGTTAACAGAAGAGTTAACTGGACCCATTACAAAGATATTTCAGGAATCTATAAATAATGGTTTAGCTATAAAATCCAGGAAAGAAATAATTGTCATTCCTATTTACAAAAAAAGGTCCAAGGAAGGACTGCAAGAATTATCGCCCAATAAGCTTGACATCAGTCCTGGGGAAAGTAATGGAAGGAGTATTAAAGGATTACTGTAGATTGAGGTCTTTATTAAGAGCAAAGGACTGGCTGACTAAACATAGCATGGATTCATTAAGGGCAGATCATGCCTAAAAAACGTGCTGGAATTTTGTAAAGAAGTCAGTAGAGCACCTGATCATGAACCACCTCTTCATGTGATCTTTACTGACTTTAGAAAGGCAATTGATAGAGTCCAACACAGACAACTGGTACAAAATTTCACTGATATTGGTCTTACTAATAAGATAGTAATTTGGATTGACTCTTGCCTCACAGATAGAAAACAGGTAGTCAATATAGGGGGAATAATATTAGTTCAGGCTGATGTCACCAGTGGTGTCCCACAGGGATCCTTTTTGGGACCTTGTCTTTTTTTCTATATCATCTATAATAAGTACTAATGGAGTATGGCTATTAAAATGTGCTGATAACATCAAAATAGGGTCTGTCATGAGTTCAAACTCTGATATTAAGAGTTTACAAGCTGAATGAAATAACCTGGATCAATGGGCCTCTAAATACAAACTATCTCTGAATATTGAGAAATGTGGATTACTTCATTTAGGCAAGAATAATACCATGAATAATTACTTACTAAAGGGATCTACATTAAGAAAAATGGAGGAAATAGACCTAGGTATATGTATTTCAGGTAGCTGTGGGTTCATGAAACACTGTAATATGATGGTGGAAAGTGCCAACACTGTATTGAACAGCATCAGAAAACATATTACTAGCAGAGACAGGAGTTTTGTGATGCCTCTGTACAGTTCTTTGGGTAGGCTGCACCTGACTTTCGATGTGTAGTTTTGGTCTCCAAACAATAAAATGGAGAAGAGATCTCTGGAAAGGGTCCAACATTGTGCTACTGAAATGGTGACAGAGGTTAGAAATCTTAGTTACTTGGATAGACTGGATAAATTAGGCTGGTAAATCCTTTACTATAGAAGACTCCAAGGTGACTTGAGTTTAGTGCTTGGGGCATTTGTGAATGAGGACTTATGGGTCTGTTTGGGCTTGAAGCTCACAGATCTACATTATACCACCAGGTCACATATTTTTCAATTTGGGGGGAAAACAGCCGTAGTAAAAAGAGGACCAATTGGTTCAATCAACGGGTGGTAAACATTGGGAACTCTCTCCCACTGGAGATTGTAGGCAGCAGCAGCATGCATGAGTTTAAAGAAAAACTGGATGCATACTGTCTAGAAAACAATATATGTGGATATGGAGGATAGCACTTTTGGTAAGATGAAATGGGCATGATCTCCCTTAGCTCATATGAAACCTATGAAACCTAAAGTAGGGAAACAAGCCCAGTGGGCTGCGATACACATACAGTATATGAGGAGGCAACCCCAGGCCCACTGCTTCACATATCTGTGGTAAGGACCACAGTGTCAACAGCACAGTTATTAACAGAATGAGACACGAAGGATTTCAAATCTGTATAGAGTTTGAGATCAATCTCTGCAGAAAAATCTGTTCAGGATGCAATATTCTACTTTCAAACTGCCCTACTCATTAGGTTATGGAAACCAGCACTTTCAACAAAACAGTAAGACAAAATATCAAATGCCAGCATGTGAGCCAAACATGGCATTGAGTTCATTGGGAACTGGATGGTTATTGTGATATTCTGTGTTCCTGGAGAGTGCCACAGACATTTCTGTTTACACTACTGGAGGGGTGCAGATAGGGAAAATGCTGTGACTGATGACTGAGAGATAATTAATACCTGGGGATGGTGTTGTGCTTTTCCCCTTTGTGAAATAGCCTGCAATCAAGTAGACTTTTTGGAAACTTTACCAGCAGGGGTGCTAATGTGAGGAACCAGTCTGGTGTTCCCAATGCTACTGCTGCTGCTTTCTATGTCCCTGATCACGGCCTCATCATCATCACCTAGTCTCCCATGACAAAAAACAGGTCACCTCAATCACATTTGAGCTTCCCTGTCATGCTGTTGCTACTTAATTGTTTTGTTTTAATGTGGCTACACTGCCCTGTAGTCCCAAGCCATGACCCATGTTTGCCACGGATGACTCAAGCTTTGAATCTCACAAACTGTGAGGCTCTCATCTGTGGGATTTGTGACAACAAAAAATTCACACAAAAGAGCAGGTTTGTGCCACTGGCTGCTGCTTCCTAACATATGGCATTTGAACATGGTGAGTGGATTTAACTGGGCCTGTACCTCTGACATTATTTCCACCCCCATCTTTCCTAACATATGACATTTGAACACGCTGAGTGGATGTTATTGGGTCTGTACCCCTGACATTACCTCTACTTAATACTTCAATGCTACCTTCCATAACACTGTCCCCATGCTGCTTACCATGGCCATGATGCTCATTAACTGATTTTCTAAGCTTGGGTGTGTCCTTATCAGACTTCTCACACTCTACTTTCTCTTCCTCCTGTTCCTCATATTCTTTGTTCCTTTTTCATCGATAGAATGAAATTTTGGGGGCCTTTCTTTCTGGCTCCCAGTCTATATCCAGGAATGGGTTGTCTAGACCTAAACAAAAATCACTGTTAACAGTATCTATATGCTGGACTATTACTTCACTCTTCTCCTTACTGATGTCATTCACTCAATTGTTTACCTCCTAGTGCCTCCATTCCTCATCATCATTCTCTTCTAACAACTCACACTGAGAATCATCCAAAAGGATTTCTGACTGAGTCTCAGATTCAACAGTTACCTGACTCTGAGAATTCTCCCCTCACTGTGATTGGGACATCAGCAGCTCTGCTGCTACATCACCTGCTGTTTATTACTGCATCTGTGCTGCACAGTTACATTAACCTCACTACCACTGCCTTCACTTCCAGTGTCATCAGATGGCACAACAGCAGCAATACACCTTACTGTAGCTGTGGCCAGCATGTGCACAATAGAAAGTTACAAAGCATGCATGTTGGATGCTGTTGTTGCTGTTCTGTTACTGGCCGCGTGTGCAGTTCTTTTCTTGCCCCCACCCCCGATAAATCTGAACTGTACAATATCAAACCCTGACTTGCAGTTCTTCATAGTGATACACTTGCTTTTCAAGGTCAGTAACACAAAAAAAAATGTAATTGTTAAGAGGAAAAAAGTATGTGAAAAAAATATCTTTAAAGCAGCAAACTGATTTCAGATGTCAAAAGTATTGCTGTGGTGGAACACCAGCAGCTACTCATTTATGTGTATATAATATATGTGCCAAAGAGACACAGTTCACTTTAAGTGAGAGTCTGTCTGACTAAAGAAATCTCTCACTCTCAACCTTTCACTGCAGCTATGATCAAAGCCCTTCCCTAATAACTTGGAAGAAAAACAGTTTCAAAAGACAAATAAAAAATAAACAATTGTAATCAAAGAAAATAATATAGATACCACAAATACTACTATAGTCTTCTTTACAAGCCTTTAGTAAAAATACTCAAGCTATTTTTTTTTCATATTTTACAGCAGTTTCTGTTGAATCAACAGCAGAGCAGTTCCTTCTCCCTCAAACCCCTATAAGATCTGCACTGAGCTCAGGATGACACATGGGTACTTTTGATGTGGAATGCAGCCACATGTCTTAATTTACTATCACAAGATTACTCACAAAATGTTATTCTATACATATATGTTACCCCCCCCCATTTGGGGGGCTTACCTGTTGTGCCTCTGGGTGTCTCCCACTGTCTTTTGGCATCCTCCCAAACCTCTGCGGCTCCACTTGCCATTCTCCCAGGTGTTATCTGTTTGAATGAGCCCTGTGGGGCTCAAAAATCCATCTGCAAGTGGTCGGCATGTTTTAGAGCCACTGCTCACATGTTTGCAAAGGCGCCCTGTACATCTGACTCCGTTGCAGTCAAAACCCGAATGTGTCCCTCTTCAGTGGTTCCCAGTGCTGTGTTAGGTTAAAATAGGCACCGGGGATAGAGCAAAAGAAACGGGGGAGCAATTTTAATTAAATAATCAGGCAACGCCTAAAGTGCTGCCTCCAGGGCACCACAGACAAGAGTCAAAGGGCAAAGGGCATTCAGGACAGCCCTTATAAATATTCATAAGCTTGCAGTGTGTTCCTAGGGGCAGTGTGTTAAGGGAGCTGCAACTCCCTGGAGGAATTGTTTATTTTAGTAAAAGTGGACTCTTTCACAAGAAAACTGTTCGGGGTACAAATAAAGGGGGAAAGTAAATTAAATTACAGTTAATCCTGGCTGCACCAAAATGTTGTGTGTGGAGACAGTAAGATAGACTGTGTTGGGAACTGCATGCAGCCACTATTTTAGCAGCCCATAACCAATTGGAAGCCAGGATTTAACAAAGGAGATCTTGGGACGATGCCAGAGATTTATGGGGAATTTACTGGGACTTATTATAGGTGCCAAAACAAAAGTCAATTAAGATCTGGGGACTGTTCAAGACAGTTTCAGCAGCCAATGAGAACCTTGGAAGTTAGTCCCATATAAAAGGTGATAAAAACTCATTTTCTTCAGATTTAGAGAAAACAGCCCAAGGGCTAGTGTGTGCCTCTGGGGAGCTTGCCAGCTCTTAGGGGTTAGGCCTGCCTGGCCTAGACTTTTTTCAGCCATCAACCCACGGGTCCAAATTGTTCCAGCCTAGGTAGCTGCTGTTTCTGCAGCTGCAGTTCATCTGTTCCATAAATCTGGGAAAAGAAGATCAACCTACATCCTGCCTCCAAAGACCTGAAAAGGACAGAGTTTGCATATAAATGTGTTTAAGTTCACAAAGTGTTTGCGCAGCTGAGTAATTCAAAATGTTTGGGTTGTATACTTCCTTGGCCAGTGTTAAGTTGTTCCTACAGCCTGAAGATGAGCATCTTCGATGAGGACTGTGACCGGGTTATGTGAGTAGGGTAAAACAATGAGTCAACGACACCAAAAATTCAGGTTAACACACCTTTTCTAGACGTGACGTTTATTTGTCCGGATGGACTATTTTTTTGTAGAAAAATATATCTTTATATACATAATGAAGAATCAATCATTTCTGAAATCAGTCTTAATCGTCAGACTTCAATATATATATATATATAAAAAAAATAAATCAAAAGAAATAAGCTCCTTTTTGAGCTCTCAGAACTACCCTTCTGTGGTAGTTCTGCCACAGAGTAGATAACCTTCTCTTACTGTTTCTATTATTGTCTGTGCTTTTGAGATAACCTCTCCTCACTTACTCTTAGGCTTATCTGTCTGATCTGAACACCAGGGGAGCTTTTATACAATGCACTATTACATCATTGGGTCAGCTGATCTGCCCCTTTCCTAGACAATAATCATTTTTTCTCTTATACAGACATTTAGGAGGATCTGCATGACTAGTAACTAGGTTTTATGCTTTCCCCCATCATTATCTCCATATAGTGATTCATCATTAACAGTACAGTATGAGATAGGAAGAGATAAAGGCTAATTGTTTGTATAATGTATAGCTCCTCCCCATCTCACCTTGAATGACTCCTGTCATTTACCATAAAACAGCCTCAACATGGGACGTCTGGCTCCTAAGAAGTCATTTTGCAGGACAGCTGTGTACAGGGAGGAACAAATTCATTTCAGCAATACCAAACAGTGCCAATATGTAACTTTATCTTATTTGGCCTCATACTGTTCCTAAATCATTGTGCCCATTTGACAAAGAATTATAAAGTAAGGTGTATTCACCAAGCACTTGTGCTATCAGCTAGCTGATTTTTCAAGCCGTCTGGGAATTGTTTCATTTGGGCCCCTTCTAGTTCCTTTCAGCAAACCTTCTTTTGCCCTTGCAGTGTTAGTGCTGCTTACTGTATTCTCTAACCAGTGTTTATATCTCTTAGCATTGCCCCCCCCCCACTTCTACATGTAAGTGCTATCATTAGCACTAAAGCAGGAAGTAATAGAGAAAAAAAAAACATACAATCGCACTTCACGGTTGTTTCAGAGTGTGAGCAGGCAGTGGTCTGTCATCTCCCTTCTTTAGTAGCCTGCACTGCTGGTTTCCTCACTATTCTTTATCTTGCACTGGAACACTATTTCTTTTAAAACTCTGAAAAACCCAGTGCAAATCGAGAGTCCCTGGAGGCGCGAGTCAGGGAAATAGGTTACTTTCACTTTCCCAACTCGGCAGGGCCTCTCCTGACATCATAACCACTAATTCTCTAGTCTTTGCAGCTATGGATGAAAATGTCTCTATTTCCTTGTTCTCCCGTAGCAGTTTACTGCTGACTCATGTATTTAAATCCCCACCGTGAGTCAGACAGTAATAAACACATCCTCTGCTCCTTCTATTTATTCTCTTTGGGGACCGTGAACATAGTGCTTATATTTTTACAAGCACCAGCAGTCTTAACTTACATAGATGGCTGCTCTTTTGTATGTCTGTTGGACATTTTGGCAAGGGATGGAAAAGGGAAATATAAGAGGGGCAGGCAAGAGAACAAAAAGATACCATTATGGGTGGCCTTCCCATAATGGTAGAGTGTGATATAATTAGAGAAATAGGACAGAAGAGTTTTGCTACTACAGTAGACTTAATTAGGGGAAGAAAATTGCCAACGTCCTTACGGGGGGGAGGAGCCTATCTATCACAAGAACCACAAGGGAATCCACCTCCAGCATCATCCAGCTTGTTCCAGAGGTCTTATTTCATCAGCTCATCATTTGGTCTGGGTAGAGTGAGTACACACAGGGTAGCTCCCTGCAACAAAGCTCAATCTCTGTGTGCCACCTGATTAATTGTTGGGTTATTGCAAGGGACTGAGCCACCTGGCTCAGGATTACAAATTTGAGTTAAAGTGCATGTTGTGGTGTTTCTTTCAGAAGGGCCCCAACAACAGCTGCAGTGCCGGCCTACTCCTGGCAATGCTCCAGGCCAGCCTGCTTAACAACTGGATACCCAGAATGTGTGTGACTGTGCTAGAGGGACTCTTAGTGCATGCATTGTTTAAACCTGTCTAGATCAGAACTCACAGATCATCTGCCAGATTTACTGTCCCATTCCTGTAAAATTCCACCCGAATAAATCAGATTATACAGATTATGTTCTTTCAGCATTTGCTCTTGCTACAGTGTGTATTTGTTGAGGGGATATTGCATTGTTGTTTTGTTGCTCTATCACTGACCTTATTTTACAGGGGGTCCTCAGGGTGACTGTAGTTGATCTGGCCCTGTTGGTAAGTGTGATCAGTGTAGACTCAATAGTTTATTTTCATGCTAAATGTGATTGTTTACCTACTGAATTGGTTAAGCCACTAGAGGGGTTACACAGGGATTATAGTGTCCCGGAGAGCTAAACTCATAGCATGTACACTACCCTCAAACCAACCCTCTGAGTGGAGGCACCCATTCAAAGAGCCCAGGCCCCTCAACCTGTATCTAGGCATGCAGGCAGGGGTAATAGCCCATAGGGTAGTGCCACCTAGGGGTTACATAAACATTTTCATATAGTAATACTCCTTGGATGATGATGCACTTTTGGCGATTTAAGTAATGTAGCAGAACAGAACTGTAAAACTTAAAGGACATAATTCATGATCAGATTACTCAGCCTCAAGCCTAAGATATTGAAATTAAAGAGCTAGTGTATCTCCTGGAATTAATAGTAATTTTTAGATACAGTTAGCTATAGAGATTCAGTGAATTAAAAATTCTCTGGCGAAGTGCCCACAAAGTGGGCATTTCGTGTTGTCACTCTGCTTCATGGAGTGGCCAATATGAAAGGCTCACTTCGCCTTGTAATTATTACTTTGCATTATCATTCCGCCTTAACGTGAAGTAAGGTGAAGTGACAACAATATTGGCAGCCACCAGCACACACAGTCATCAGAATTAATGTGCATCCCCAAAATGCTACTGTCTTGTGTCCAGAAAACTCCCCAGTGCTGATAAAGTGAAATGAGAGTGTAACAAGAAATGTAAAGTCTCCCAGAATTAATGGTGCACTCAGTCATGCATGCAGTGGTCACACAGAGTCACCAGAATTAATGTGCCTCCCCAAAATGCTACTGTCTTGTGTCCAGAAAACTCCCCAGTGTTGATAAAGTGAAATGAGAGCACAACAAGAAATGCAAAGTCTCACAAAATGAATGGTGTACTCTGTCATGCATGCAGTGGTCACACGCAGTAACCAGAATTAATGTGCATCCCCAAAATGCTGCTGTCTTGTGTCCAGAAAATTCTCCAGTGCTGACAAAGTGAAATGAGAGTGTAACAAGAAATGTAAAGTCTCCCAGCATCAATGGTGACCGCAGTCATGCATGCAGTGGTCACACAGAGTCACCAGAATTAATGTGCATCCCCAAAATGCTACTGTCATGTGTCCAGAAAATTCCCCAGTGCTGATGATGTGAAATGAGAGCATAACAAGAAATGCAAAATCTCCCAGAATCAATGGTGCACTGCAAATGAACAGACAGATTAAGATTGCACTGCACACTCAAGAGACGTAAACACAAAGGCACAACAATGCCTAACCAGTGCTCACAAGTCACAAATGCAAATTTAGAAAAGAATAATTTTTTCTGGTTGGGGGGGGGTAGTGCATGGCAGTAGCAGTCCACTACCAGTTAAGATACCACAAAGTAGTACAAAAAATTCATGCAGGTGTGGTGGATACCAAGTTAATGCTGCTGCAATTACTCTGTGGCACAATAAAAGATGTCTGATTTAATGGCACGCATCGCACACACACTCACACACACATTAAAAGTAATGCAAAGCAAATTGAAAACCTTTAGTAATATAACCGAATGTTTTAAACAAACTGAAATTATACACTGCTGCACCACAACAATCAGCAAACAAAAAATCAAGAATTACTAAAAATATTACTGTGTGTACATTAACATAGTTATACAAGAAAAATATAACCAAAAACAGAAATACTGCCTTTTTCTCCAAGTTAATCTACCTACACCACAGATGCGCCCCTCCCCCAAAGCACACTTCAATTGTCTACCAGTACACAGACTGACTGTTCTAAATTAATATTCAAAATCCACACGCAAACAATAAACACTCGATGGTATGAGCACAGGATGGTTTCTTACAATCGATGTACTAAATTTTAAGCAAAAAAATGACTCAAAAAGGCTTTTTTAACAGCTTTTAGAGGTTTTGAATCGCAGAGCTCTGATAGCAAACTGTCTCCAGCTACCAATACACACCCACTACCCAGAACGGAGGCTGTGCAGAACAATCTAGAGCCCATGTGACCTGCAATCCCATGAATCACTGCAGAATTTGCCTTGGAGCTCAATTACAAGGAAAAGTGATGCGAAGTACATTGATTTCAATGTACTTCACCTTAAAGTTGGTGGAGAAGTGGTTTGGGGAAGGCAGAATAATGCAAAGTCATTGGTTTCAATTGAATTCGCGTTCCTCATTATGACACAAAGTACTCCGCTTTGCGTTGCCAATTACTTTGCGGATTCCGCATTACTCTGCGAATCACTTCACAGAGCGAATTTTGTCCACTTCACCCAACGCTAGTCAGCTATCACTTCTTGTATCTCTAGTATCTTTCTCTTTCTGTTTGCTAATTAGAAGATTTTCCATCCAGCAGTACTAGGCTGATTTGTTGAGCAGCACTCAGTTTGGAGGCTAAAAAAGTCAGTTCTGTTCCTCCCACTACACTATTAAAAATGTTACTAAACACATGGAGGTACCACCACCCTTGCAGTCTGAGCAGTGACTTTTACAAGTTACCAATCAAAATGCAGGAAACTGTGATGTCACTAGTAACCAAGAAGAGCCATTCCCTACTACTTCATGTGAAAGAGAATGATCTGGCAGTGAACGATGATTCTCCTTGGTTACAAGTGATGTCACAGTCAGTGTTGTCTCAATGTTAATGATGTGCTGGGAGGAACAGAGCTGACTTTTTATTTTAGCCTCCAGACAGAATGCTGCTCCACAGACATCACTCCAGTACTGGCAGGTAGAAAATCTTCTAACTAACAAACAGAAAAGAAAAAATACTTCAGGTATAAGAAGTAACAGTTTACTACATCTGAAAGTTGCTATTAATTCCGGGAGCTACACTAGCCCATTAATGTATTTTTTAATTAAATTTGATAACTGTTTTACATGTAATCAGGGTAAAATGGTTGCAGACATTTTTCTGTGGAATATAAAGTGAGCTGTGGAATATTATTCCACAGTAATGGATAAAAGAACACATTCCACAATATTTCTGTCATGGAATTCTGACATTCTGCATTTATTTATTTATTTAATCAGAATTGCATACCTGTGAGTCAGAGACTCCTTTACAAAGACTGTACATCAGAAAACATACAGATATTCAACATAAACTTGACATATTGCAGTTAGTTACAAACAGTGACCTGCAGCTGCATGCAGGTAGCATTGTAATGACAGCATCCAAGTTGTACATTGCAGACAATTATCCATTACTTACCTTACATCCAGGTTACACAGTCTTATATACAGTAAAGTTACAACTGTCAGCAGGAAGCATGGCTGTACATCAGGCTGTACAATGAATATATTTATTCAAAATTACATTGCATATTACATTTTGTTCCATCAGGTATATAGCAGCTACCAGTTGTAGAGTAGTCATAGGTACTATATATAGCAGCTACCATTGTAGCTTAGACATAGGTATATAGCAGCTACCATTTGTAGCTTAGTCATATACAGTATCAATGGTCTATACTACAATATAATTTACCAAGCTGGGGTAAGGGGTAGGTTGGAGGGCTAGGGTTCCAAGTGTGCCTTAGCCCAGAAGCAGTAAAATGTATGGTTGGAATGTCTTTAAGTGGTCCTAAGGGCAGGGAGGCAAACCAAAGAGTATGGCTACAGGCAGCTGCATGCCCATTCACGTTGAATCTGTTCTCTAAGGAATTGTTTGAAGCAGCCAATTTTTGTTTCAGTGAGGATGGTTTTGGGGAGGGCATTTAGCCAGAGGGGTGCCTGTAATGAAAGGTTCTTTGGCCCATCGCTGATCTGCAGAAGGGGACCTGGTAACAAGTTTTACTGGAGCTACAGGTACATTTAGGGGCAGGAGCAGGTTGAAGTAGGGGTGAGAAGGCAGAAGGTGCACTATCATTAATGATTTTTTTTGTGAAAAGGCAGGTCTGGCATTTAAGCCTTCCATCAAAATCAAGCCAGTTTGTGAGGGTGTAGAGAGAGTAGTTGTGGGTCAGGCACTCACAGCCAGTGGCAAGGTGACAAGTCTTGTTTAAAGATATCCTGATTCTTTGAAGGGCAGTGGAGTCAGCAGCCCCATACACCAGTATCCCGTAGTCTATGAGGGACAGGATGGGTGATGAGATGGCAAACTGTTGGGCTTGTGGTGTGAGACAGTGCTTATGACAGTACAATAGGCCAATGTGTGTGTTTACAGTGGTGCTAAGGAGGTGGATATGTTCGTGATCATTAAGAGCAGTGTCTAGGGTTGCTTCAAGGTATTTGAAGGACATTACCTGTTCTAGGGGGACCTGGTTGGATTTGAGGGTTTGCAGGGTCAGGCCACTATGTTTGTTGTGGGAATTAGCAAATAGCATTTTTTTAGTTATTTTTTTATAGTTAAGAACCAAATGGTACATGGATAGTCCCAAAATTCCTTGGAATTCTGTTTCATTGAAATTTCAAAATTCCACACTACACACGTCATGTTCATTTGATGGGCCCATAAAATCTAGTTTTCTGAAAATTTAAGGTCACGATCTAAGAAAACAGTTATGTTATGTATGGTCTTCTTCATTTCCCAGTCATTACAATTTCACTATTATAACTTGTATTAGTAATTTATTAATTTTAGCCTCTTTACTATTGTAACCCAGGCACTGTGTACCGTTGGGCTACTGCCCCTGCTGAAGACTGCAATACAGATTGAGGGGCCTGGACTCTTCTGATGGTAACTGGGGGTTCTTTCCCAAAATAGAATATAATAGAATATAAATAATTTGTGAAATCAAATCACACCTGTTTAATATGATGTTGGATTCCAAATGTGTATGTTTTAATAATGCTTTTGTATTTTTGTACTGGCGTTGTGAAAAATTGTATTTTTTGCTAATCTGCTTACCACTTTACAGGGAGCACCTGCAGAGTTCAACTAAAAACACAATGGCTTTCCACACAATAGAGAGCCTTCTGGCAAGTCCCCTGGCATTTGGCTGTGGAAGTCTTAGGCAAATTTCCAAACTTTTCTCCCGACACAGTCCAAGCCCTCTTTACTCCCAGAGAGAGCCTCAGCCAGATAGCACTGAGCTGTAATTGTCCCTGGGATCTTAAGAGAGAATGGCAGCTTCTGATTAGCTAAATGCAGCTATCCATTATTAAAATTAATAAACATAAGGTCACCTGACACCTGATTGGTTGCTTTTTTGGGTGCCAAGAACACAGTATTCACTCCTTTCCCAGGAGCCGTGTCTCAGTCCTCCAGGGCTTCTTGAATATTGATTGGCTGACTTTGGGCCAAAGGTATCAAATGTAGCCACTGTATAAATGGTTTAAACACAGTCCAATGTTGAAAATCCTTCTGCAGTCAAACAATAATCTATTAAGGTTTACGACTCCCAGGGTTCAATAGGTGCCCCTCTGCCCTGCTGTCCATTGGCCAAGTGGAACTTTGATGGGGCTCACCCTGCCTGTCACTGCTTTCAAAATATACTGTCAACAGGTGGCAGGCAGGGCTTCGATTAATTATAGGAGCATCGGCTGCTCTTAAAGTGACCTATGCCCCTTTATTTCAATGGCGCTTAAGAAGGTTCTTTTAAATATTTAAGTTCATCTCCCCAAAGTCCCTTTATCATTTTTACATTCTCAGGGACCACAGCACATACAGAAAAAAGGGGCAGAACTGCTGCAGAGGCTTTAACATTAGAGCACCATAGTACAGCTTCTGCACATGTGCACACTCCACCAGCTTGCTTATTTAAGAGACAAGCTGCACGGCGGTGCACTTATCACCAAACAGGTGATTTACTTCATTTAAATATGGGCTCCTCCAGTCCCCTCTCACATGATCAGCACCCTGGGAGCCAGCAGGAGCACAGGACATGGCTCAGGAGTGGGACTGGTGGTGGTGAGTGGTGGAGAGGAAAGCCAAGGGATAGCCAAAGTAAGTCCCACCAGGAGGAGGAGAGTTCAACTCCCCCGTGCCTTAAAAGCTTGGTGTCTGTGCTAAGTCCATACCAGGGACCTGGTGCAAATAGTCATAAACCACAGCAGTTTAGCATACATGTTCACGTGTCTTATTAGACCACTGATTCCTAACTATCATTGGCAATCAGATACATTCTAGTAATTTTGAAACACCATAAGTACATGCGCGTCTCCTTTTCCTCTCTTTAGATTTACCCACTCTGGGTGGTTTGGCACTAGGTGGGCACATAACAATTCTGAGAAGAGGCTTGGGGAGACATATATGCTCTTGTGGACTCCATTCATAGGCAAGTTTATGGGAGCCCTTGGAGAGTCATAGGTTAGCTTTAGAATGGGTTTAACAGTTCTCTCACACCTGTGCAATAGCACTTGCAAGTCTTCAAAATTCAGGTGTGCACGTACTGGCTCATTGTCCACCACTGAAGCATCCTCAGACAAAGTGAGTGCTGCAGCTTTCTCCTGCACTTCATTCATTTCCTCTGACTCAACTAATCCAGGTGCTGCAGGTTCAGGCTCTGCAGGGTCTCCACTTCCTTGCTCTGTTGCCTCCTCAAATGTAGGCATTTCATCCATGGTTGCTATGTTGACTCTAGGTTCAGAGTCCACAGATGTTTTGGAACTTTGAATTGATGTAGGCAGTTCTATGGTGGGCATATCTGTCACATTACTTGGTGTCTCAGATGTCCCTTGTAGAAGTCAAGCAAGTTCTGGAGTGGGATAATAATAAGTTGGGTAATGCACTTATTCTCCCTCTAAACAGATTAATCTGGTTCAAGGTGACTTGGCATTCATCTGTGTCCCCCTTCCCCAGGTCATGCCTGAAAATAGGCAGGATTTGTCTAGTGCACTTACCCGGTCAATAAAAAAAAAAAAAAAATAAAATAAAAAAACATCTTCAGAACTTTCCTGCTTTGCTTACACATCCAGCTTTGCTGAGAGTACCCCAGATGGTCAGGCCCTGTGTTTATTTTGATGTCTGCATGCAGCGGTTCTAGTTTCAAGAGGCTTTGGAGATGAAGTCTCATTCTCTGTGTTCTCAATAGCGTTTGACCAATAGACAACAAAATATTTTTGTCAATAGTTCAGTAACCACTGGAATGTCCCTCAGGATGAATTTTGTATACAGGAATATCCTGTAATTTCTCACTTATGGGATAGAAGGTATTGTCCCATCTGTCAGCAATCTTATTTTTACCCTGGAGTCCTAAATTTCTCATTAATACTTAGTCACCAGGTACAAGTTTGTATACTTAAACTTTCTCATCGTATCTCTCTTTATTTGCACAATTTCTTTTTGTTGCAGTCTCAGCGGATAGCTTGTACACAGAATTGAGTTGATCTCTCAATTGCTGTGCAACCTCTAGGTAGGTCTCAGCTCAGGCACCATTAGGTAAGACACCAAAGCAAATGTCTACCAGAAATCTTGCTTCTCTGATGAACATCAGACAGTAAGGCAAAAATCCAGTAGCATTGGTCATGATATAATTACATGCATGCACAAGGGCACTCACTTATTGGCTCCATTTTCTTTTGTCTTTGGGGCCAGAGTTCCCAACATATCAAGTAAAGTTCTATTAAATCTCTAGGGCTATGGGTCACCTTGTGGGTGATATGGAGTAGTACATGATTTAAGACCCCAAAGAGATAGCAGTTCTTTTATTAAGCAACTGTCGAAATCTTTCCCCTGGTTGGAGTGAATCTGCTGTGGGGCACCATGGTGGATGAAGAACTTTTCTATGAAAACTCTGGCAACTGTAGAGACCTTCTGGTCTTTAATAGGTTAGGCTTATACCTACCTTGAAAAATGGTCAGTGACCACAGGTATGTTTGCAATATTTTTGGAGTCAGGCTCCAAGCTGAGGAAATCAATGCAGACAAGCTCTATGGGTGCACTAGTTACGATGCTGGCAAGGGGAATTTATTTATTTAGTTTTTGTTTACCAGGTAAGTGCACTAGACAAGAATGTTGCCTATTTTCAGGCACGACACAGGAGGATTACAAACAATGGAACATTGTACAGACAGGAAAAACAGTGGGCATATCACATCAAGAATTAAGCAAAATTTGAACAACAAACCAATGTTTACAAATGGACAATGACAGTTAAAATTGCAAGAAAAATAGAAAAATACATTAAGTGCACTATAGAAGAATGCTAACTATTTTTAGGCAGCAACCAGGGAGAGTGGCATGCGGCGGTACTGACAAGAGTACAGTATCCAAGTCACAGACTGATTTATGCAGCAGTGGGTCCACAAGACAGTCTGTTCAGTGGGTCAAACAACATTTTGATCTAATATTGAGGAGGCAGTACTCTGGCAGGTGATATAAGTACAGATATGAGAGTTAATCCCATTTAGTGGAGCAGGTATAGCAACTAGTTAGGAGGCACAAGAATGTCAGAGAACGAACAAATGTCAGAGTCCCTAAGGAAGGATCAACGACCCTTTTTAAAAGCTTGGTGGGATTTGGAGAATTTGACATTTAGAGGAAGGGAGTTCCAAGTTTCAGGTGCAGCTATCGCAAAGGAAAGTTCTCCATTTTTTATGGAACTTCTAGGAATTTCAGGATGAGAATGTGCAGAAGATCTCAGGGGCTAAGCTGGAGTGGGGATGGTTTAACATATTGGAAAGGGGCTCCAGAGCTTCAGTTCTGACTATGTTATCAATCAGACAGCCAGCAGTATAGAGCCGATGTGAGGGTAGGGAAAGCCAGCCTAGACGAGAGTAGAATTGACAGTGGTGAGTTAGTCTGGGTGTAGAGAGTACAAATCAGCATATGCTGTTGTAGCATGTGCTCCATTTTTGGAAAGTACCTTTGCTCGCATCAAGATAGGCCATAGAGCCATATGTTAGACAAGGACAGAGTATATCTTGAGCTATAGCAAGCCTGGAAGCAGAATTGAAAGAGGACCTGATTTTACAGGCTAGCCCCAGTTTTATGTTAATCACCTTACACATGACTGCAATGCGAAGGGTGAAATCAAGAAATGGGTCAAGTGTGACCCCGAGCTATCTGAATGAGTTGACTGTCTCCAGGGGCAAGCCTTCTGGCCCTGGATTGAGTGGGCAGAGGTACAGGATTTGATTTTAGGTGAGGAGCCAAAAAGCATGGCCACCATTTTCTTACAGTTTAGAAGAAGCTTGTTTAGTAGCAGCCATGCGTGTAGACCATCAAAATCAGATTGAAGATTGGCATTTATGGAGGGCAGGTCTTCAGCACTCAAGTAAAGTACCATGTCATCTGCATAGAGGATCCTAGAGGAGGAACAGGGCAGAGTTGGAAGATTGTTAATCAAAAGATTAAAAAAGGAGGTGGCCAAGGATAGCTCCCTGAGGGACTCTGACAAGGGTAGGGGCAAGGTCAAAAATTGCAGTTCCTATTTGAACGAATTGCTTTGTTCTTGAGAGGTAGCTCTCAAACCAAGAGATGGCATCCTGGGAGAAGCCAAGTGAGGACAATAGTAGTGGGTGATCTACAAGACTGAACACTTTTCTGAGGTCCATAAAAATGGCCTCTGTGAACATGCCCTTATCCATTACCATTAAGACGCCATTAGAGAATTGAATTAGTGTGGTTGATGCACTGTGCCCTGATCAGAAACCATGCTGAGCAGGGGATAGGAGCTTGTTTATATGGATATATTCAGTGACCTGGGTGGCCATGACCTTCTCAAGTAGTTTGTTAAGAGTAGAGATAATGGCAATCGTTCGGTGATTGTCCTTGTTTTTTGTGTCTCCTTTCTTATGAACAGGAATCACTTGAGCTATTTTCCATAAAGTCGGCACCATCTGGGTTATAATGGACAAGCTGAAAATTCTCGCAATTGGGGCAGCAAGGGCAAAGGCGTCTGATTTGATGAACTTAGGCAGTAAACCATCAGGCCCTGCAATTCCATGGGCAGGGATAGCTTTAAGTAGTTGCAGCACTTCCGCAGACGTGACCGTCCTTCGGTTAAAGGGTATTTGGGTGGGTATATTGTTACAGTGAGTGAGTTACAGGGGACTGACCTGAATTTTCCAGGTATGCAGAGAGGTCCAAGAAGTGGGCATTAAAAGCATTTGCAATCATGACTAATTTGTTGCAGTTGACATCATTCAGTGTCATTTCACTTATAGATTGCTTGAACCCTTGACCCATAAAACTTTTAATGTGGTTCCAAAACCCCTGGGCATCCCTTGTGGAGGATTGGAGAAATTTATTACAATATTCCCTTTTGGCCTCCCATATGTCTTTTTACAGGCATTCCTCAGAGTTCTGTACCTATCCCAGTCCACCAGCAGTTGAGACTTCTTAGCACAGGCCAAGGCCTTATCTCTTCGTTTCATAGAAACCAGAAGATCACTATGCAACTATCTTGTTTCAGAGCCACGTATTCTCCTCCTCTCCCTAATTTGACTGGAAGTACTATGGTAGGTGGGTCCTTTCCTGTCCAGTGGATCTCTGCTGCTAATTGATTGGGAAGTATGGTTGTGGGTGTATATTTTCCTGTCATCTGGATCCTTACTGTTTCTGGAGTTTGTATACCCTTTTTACTTGCATTTTCCATAGTCTTCTCAGTCCCTCCTCACGCACTTTCTCCTCTGATTATTTGCACAGTGATAAACACCCCTATATTTTCCCTGGAAAGTAGCTGGGCAAAATCATCTCTTCTTACAGTTTTTGCTTAATTCTGTGCTCTTACCATTTTAATTGAAGCTGATCTGCTTATGTTTCCCATACTTATGAACTTAGAGGCATTACTACTGGAATTCAAACCATCTCTGCATCTAGTTGCCTCTGCATTCAGAGATCTGCTGAACTGAATCAATCTAGCCAGTGAGGTATCTGTTTCCCTTAGTTGACTATAAATTCCAGCCTACCATGTTGGTTTCTTCAACTTGGCTAAGGATAATCCTGGAGATAGCTGGACTGTTACTTGCATTTGCAACCCTCTCCACCCTCACTCTTATGATACCAGCTTGTGATCCAAGGTCTCGCTCTCATGACAAATCCTCTTTTGTCTACTCAAATCTCCTGATTAATAAAACTTTCCCCAATATGCAACTGGTCCCTTAATGTCATTCGCTCTGCCAAACTAGGATGCTACCTGCACTCTCACCCTCCCCATATGCCTAAAAGTTTCAGGCACCTTTTTCAGTTCCTGCTAGACACAAGGGTTCCCCTCCTGCACTTATAACTATCTGGTAACATACAGTAGAACTAATCTCTGGCCCCTCCACTGTTGCAAGTCCTGTCAGCTTCTCTTACAGGTTCTCCACTAAGGGCAATAAAATTGTCCACATGAATATAAGAAGCTTGCCAGCCAACTTTCCTGAACTGGAAGCATGGGTTGCCCTACACTCCCCTGACATTTTGGGGCTAAATGAGACTTGGCTTAGGTCTGACATTCCTGATGCTAATCTAATCTAAATGGATATATAATCTAAATGGCTATAACCATATTAGATTTGACTGCCCCTCCCAAAAGGAGGGGAGTTGGGGTTGCCTTCTATTATAAAATGCATCTCAATGTCACTGTTTGACACTCTGAGTTAAGCGGCTCCTGTGAAACCTTGCACACTGTATTTGTATTGGGTGGTGCAAAGAGACTCAATTTGATATGTGCCAATAACCCACTAAAGGGCACTCTCTTTGGGCGTAACAGTATCGTGGACTATCTTTTTATTCTAATGGGTAAATTTGAAGTCATTCTACTGGGTGACTTCAACCTGGACTGGTCAAGGAGCAACTCTGGTACATATACTGAAGTCTTCCGCAAAACTTCACCTCTCACAACTGATTACTGGACTGACTAGCATCTCTGCCAACAGCAACTATCAATCTCTATTGGACTGGATTGTTACCGATAGAGCAAATAGGATCATTGTGGCTGAGCTTTCTTTTGTAGACATCTGCTGCACTTCTTGCAATATTTCTATATATTACTTGCCATGTAAGTTCAATAGAAAAGGGAACATACCAGGTCTAACGTGTATGCATTTCCAGGGGACCCATGTCATTGTGCAATGCATGAACTACAGTTCATTTAAATGTTGCTGGCAATATTAGTTGTAAATGAGGGCATCCTTGAGGACCTTGGCTCTCTTGATAAAGCAAGGTTTTTTTTTTCATTTTGAGCTTGGACCTTTCACTTAACATTAATTTCACATCCGGGTTATCTGTACTGACTTAGGTTACATCACCCCCTTCTGCTAGGATGTGGACAATCTCTTGAATAACTGGGTCTGACCTTTGTTTTTTTTTTGGAGCTTGAGTAGTAAGCTGAGGCAATAAACTTAGATCAATGAAAGCTAAGTTGCAGTACGCAGTTGGTAGACAAGCTCCAGACACAACAAGGGTGTCCACAAAATGATTTGTATTAGCAGTAGACATCGGTTCATCTGTTTCAAATGTTTTACAGAGGGCCTTTATCATTTATTCTGGTATCTTTACCTAAGATGAGTCATTTTTTCCAGGTGCCATTGCATGTCTGAAAAGAGCATCTGCATATATGTGATTTAGTCTGGGATGATATTCCATGCAATAATCTTAAATTGAAAGGGCAGACAGCCATCTGGATCTGGCCATATCAAGCTTGGCAGTTGTTTGTATGTCCATTAAAGGATTGTTATCTGTTCTTACTGTAATATGTGCTCTGTGCCAATACTCATGGAACTGGCCCACCATGGCCCAATTTAACACAAGGACTCCAGTTTATGCACTGCATAATTTTCCTCAGCACTGTTGAGACTTCGGCTAGCAAAAGCCACAGGTCACAGTCCTTCTGGGAAGCTTTCGTACAACACAGCTCCAAGCCCACTGAAGCTGACATCTGTAGGCAGGATATGTGGCTTCTCAGGGTCTGCATAGGTGAGTGCTGGTGCATGAATCAGATGATAGATTATGTATTTGAAAGCTTGGCCACAATTAGCAGTCCAATTGGCCCCAAATGGCTCATATGGCTTATTAAAGTATGTCTTGGGCTCAGTAGTCTTGTCAGCAGCTTTCTTGCCTTTCTGGGTAGGCAGATAGCCTTGAGTCAGATTCAAAAGGGGTCACACTACCCTAGTGTAGTCTTTGACAAAGTGCCTATAATATCTGCAAAATCCAAGAAAGTGCTGTAACTGTTTCAGGTAAGTAGGCTTTGGCTGAGTGGTCAGGGCTTCAACTTTGCTTGGATCTTTCTGGATAAATTCAGCCAATACAATATGTCCAACATATTTAACAGAAATTTGGAAGATCTGGCATTTACCCATGGAGAGTTGGAGTCTGAACTCCTCTAGATGGCCCAAGACTTTTGACAGTCTTGTCCCATGCTATTCTAGGGTCTTGCCGAATACAGTTACAACATCCAAATAAACCAAATATTCTAGCTTTCCATTAGTCTTTGGAAGGTAGCTGGTGCACCAGATATCCCTTGGGGCATCCTCAGGAATTCAAAAAATCCCAAAAGGCATATACAGGCCATCTTCTCCCGATCTTCAGGCTTCAGGGGCCATAGGTATCTGGTAATAGCCTCCCATGAGGTCAAGTGCAAAAGACCACTTAGTCCCATTGAGGTGGTCTAGGATATCTTAGATATAAGGCATGGGGTACTAGTCAGGGATGGTTCATTTATTGAGAGTTCTGTAGTCGACACATGCGCAAAGATCCATTCTTATTTCTTTTCACCACTGTTGGTGAGGCATATGGACTACGAGATTCTTGTATGATGCCAGCTGCTGGTAGTTCTTTTAGATGCTTCTTTACATCATCAATATCCATGGCCACCAGCTGACAAGAATTGTCCAGAAAAGGGTGTTTATCCTGCAGTTGGGTGGGATGCTCTTCCCCAGTCATGTATCCTACAGCTCACTCATGGAGGAAGAATACTTTACTTCTCTTATTTAGCTTTCTGCTGACATGAGTTTTCCACTCATCGGGTAGAGGGGAGTAACCAAAGTCAAACATGTCCGGATCAATACCAGTTTGAGTGCTAGCCCTACTTAATGTGGATTGCAGTGCTGTGTCTGTACAATAAACTCGAGCCAAAGTGCATCCTTTTCTGATGACAATGTCTCAGTCAGTAACACTTTTTACCTGGACTGTAACTCTCTTAATGTAAGCATGAGCTCTTACTGGCAACACACTGGGCTTCACTAACAGGCCTTCTGGCAAACCATGTCCTTGTGAGGCATCAGTTATTAGAATCTGTTTTTTTACATCTTATTTTAGGCATACCACACTACTGATATTACCTTCGGCATTAGAGGGCAGCACCACCACTTCTTCAGTGTCACAATGACATGCTATACCCTCAGGATCATCTTGAACTTCACCTGGGGTCTGTGTCTGTTGCTGGTAAGTTTTTTTCACCAGGGCATGTACACGTAACACTTTTCATTTCTGTTTGGTTTCTCTTTCCTGGCAAAGCTGAGCCAGGTGACCAAACATATGGTCATGAATGCCAAAAAGTACAAGTACTCTATCGTACATTCTAGACTCAGGACACACTAAGGCCTATGTCTCAACAGGTTCCCCTACTCCAGTTACTTGGGAGGTAAACACAACTTACACTTTGATGTACAACCAGGTGTGGATAGGATTTGATTTTGAACACCCAAATATTTAGACCTTTCAAGGGCAATAGCTTGTGATGTGACAAGTGCTGGTCATACCAGTTCTTGAAAATGATTGTTACTTGAGAACCATTGTCCAACACAGCTCTAGCAGGCACTTCTTCAGTGTTGATTGTCATCTTAGTAGATGGTCCAACAAGTTTATCAAGCTCAGGTAATACAGTTTCAGAGGCTTTCACCAAAAATGTGGCTACAATTGAGAAGCTGGGCTTGGCTGGGGCCCAAGTGTGCGTTTTCACTGGGCGCCACTGATGTTTTAATGCTTCTGGAACTTTTCTTCAAGCAGTTTGTATCTTACTCCGGCTGGGTTCTCCTGCAACTGGCAGTCTCTCTTTATATGATGTCTTCTCCACACTGGTGAAAGAAAATGCACACCCTGAATGGACATGGACCTGGAAGGGGCATCAGTGGAGATTCTGCCTTCTGGCCTATTTTGTTTAACAGGACCTGCATTCAGAACTCTGAGAGAGGTGCTTGTTGCCACACATTTCCACCCTTGTGTCCATTCTCTTGACCTGGACACAACATAAGATTTACAGCCCTCTAGCTCAGTTACCCATTTCAGTAACTGATCCATCTTAACTTTGAGATCGGGGTCTGCAGCAGGTGCCTGGGTTTGCATCCCCATGCCCATGACTGAAGGGTTTAGAGTGTCTGAGAGAGCCAGTAGGGACTGGCAGACATCAGAACCCTATTTGGAAACAGGACTAGGAGTTGAGCTGTTTCTCAGCTCCTGGATCTTGTTAAGTATCTCTTGTAGTACGGGGCAATCATGGGCAAATCCTTGAACAGGAGTCACAGTAGCCATAGCGGCACTGGGGTCCCATTCTTCTTTGTCTTCAGCCTCCCACACCTTTTTTATCAGCACTTGGTGGAAAGGAGGATCATTTCTTTGGTCCTGGAGCCGTAACATAAGCAACAACAAGCCAGAGTACCAAGCAGACTTGAGCACCTGTTCCAACCTCACTCGATTCAGTTCACTTGGGGCTACCTCAACTTTCAGAAAGACTTTCTGCAACACTTTCTCAAAGTGAGTCAAATAAGTGGACAGTGGTTCTCCCTTTCATTGCTTAGTTACTTTGAACTGCCACATAAGGTCATCACTAGACTCAGTACTTCCAAACACACTCCCCAAGGCAATCAGTTACTCTTGAGCAGGAGCATCCAGCTCTGTTGCCCTAATAGATAGAATGGCATCCAAAGCAGGTCCTCAGAGGCTTTCTCAAAGTCATTTTCTCTTTTCAGCTTCAGTGCATTGCCAGTCATGCACTAATGGAGCAGCATAGTCCATTCATGTTTCAAAATCATCCTTACCTGCTGGGGTGGGCTTTACTCTGGAAAATATTCTCAATCTATGAAAAGAGACAGATGGAGGTGGCCCATTACTAGACTGGGGCATGGCATCCCTTTCGGTGATCACAGTAGCATGTATCACTGTCTGTCCATGCTACATTGGAACCTTCTGGAATCAGTACAACAGACGTTCTAGTGGTGTCATCTGTATATTGGCACTCAATTAACACTGTTAACATCTTTGTGACAGAGTCTAAATGCTAACTTTGGACAGTACCTCAGCCCAGACACTTGATTACTGATAGAGCGTGTTCTAATTGATCTTGGTCTGTGCTAAGAGGGACTCTCAGGAGCAGGAGTACTTTATTAGGGTCCATATCCTCACCTTTACACCATTCATACAGTCTATTGTAGGCAATTATGTCAGCAACGACTTGGGGGTTGTGGGCTTAGTACTGTCCTAAGGAGTGGGGGTCACCATGTGGTGCATGATTGGTAAGCAAGAGATCCTAGCAGTGCCTTCAAAGATGTAACCCAGACGTCGTGTGGCAGCAGGCTACTACCCCTGCCTGATTACCTCAAAACAGGTTGAGGGGTCTGGGCTCTTTTCCGATGGTAACTAGGTGTTCTTTCCCACAGTGAAAAAATAAATAGTGTGGTGCCTCCACCCAGAGAAAAATTATAGTGGGTCAGATGTTTGCATAGTACAACAGGTTAGGATGCTCTACTTACCCTCTTCCCATTCTAGTCACCCCACACATGAAATACCACAAACAGTTGCAGTACTTTACTTTGCATGCAGTTAAGGACTATAGGTAATAATATGCTCACCAGCAGTTTCAACAGTAACAATAATAACTGTTTTATTATAGGAGAAGGGGAATGGGAATGCAGAGAAAATGGCAATTGCAATATTGAATGAACCGGCAAACCTACACACGACAACAATAATAGTGCCCCCCCCAACAGCAACAGACACACAATGTCCCACTGTCCCACTAGCACCACATTTCCTAAATAGTCCTAACTGGGTACCCAGGGTTAGTTGCAGACCTGTATGTTGCTGTGGGTTGGCCGCCATTGGTGCACTAAAGTTAAATCTTTAATTTTGGAACTAAACTCTGAGCAACTTAAATTCTCCCCAGGGTCAGTGCAGGTCCTGCAGTTACTTGTGGTTCTGTAGCACAGTTCTGGCAGGATCTGGCAATGGTTGCAGGTGCCAACAATCTAGCTGGGGGGCCTCGAGCTGGGCACACAGGTTTGCAGATAGCTTGCAGTGGAAGGGTCCTGCAACTTGTCACCTTCAGGGCTGTGCAGGCTGTAGCAGCTTATCACCTTCTGTGCAGTCTGTTGCTATATTACAGACTGGATCAGATGCTGGAAGAGTATAGAACTTGGGACTGGGGCCAACACACCTCTCAGGAAAATGATGAGCAGCATCCAGCAGTAGCGCTACCTGGTTGACTTCCCAGACCATCCTTGTTTGTAGTAGATTTTATCCTGGGGCTCAGAAGATCCCACAGTCTTTTTCTTCTCTGCAGTTCAAAGCAGTGGATACCTCAGGGAACAGCCAGCACACCCCCCAAGGCTAAGGGTGGCATACAATCTCTAGGCAAACTTCCAATTGTAGCATCAAACCACAAGCCATTGTCTCATTTCACACAAGCTGGCATTCCCCCAGACAATGGGGATCAACTACAGACATCTGCAGACTTTAGCTATTTGAACCCAGGACACTTTCAGGCCCTCAAACATGAACACAGTCCAACCTCCCTCATAGGCTGAGGGCTTTTCTCAGAATGCTGCAGGGTTCAGATGCAAACAGTCTGGCTTTCCAGGCAGTAGAAAACCTTTTGGCAAGTCTCCTGGTGTTTGGCTGTGGAAGCCTTAGACAAATTTCCAAACTTTTCTTCCAAAACAGTCCAAATCCTTCTGACTCTCACAGAGCCTCAGTCAGACTGCACTGAGCTATAACTGTCCATGGGAGCTCAAAACAGAATGGCAACTTCTGGTTGGCTAAACACAGCTGTCCATAATTAAAATTAATAATCATAAGGTTCCCATGATGCTTGATTGGCTGCTCATTTGGACACCAAGAACACAGTATTCATCCCTTTCCCAGTAGCCATTTCTCAGTCCTCCAGGGCTCCTTGAACATGGATTGGCTGGCTTGGAGTCAAAGGTATCAGATATGGCTGCTGTATAAACAGTTTAACCACAGTCCCATGCTCAAAGTCCTTATGCAGCTAAACAATAAAATATATCAAGGTTTACACCCCCCAGGGTTCAATAGGTGCCCCTCTGCCCTGCTGTCTGGTGGCCAAGTGGGGCTTTGTAAGGGTTTCCACTCCTGTCACTGCTGCCAAAATACACTGTTCACAGGTGGCAGGCAGGGCTTCTATTTACTCACAGCAGCCTTGGCTGCTCTTGTAGTGATCTGCACCCCTTTATTTCAATGGTGGTTAAAAGAACTCTTTTAAATATTTAATTTCATTTCCCCAAAATCATGACCCCCTTTATCATTGTCATATCCTCAGGAGTCATGCACATACAGAAACAAGGGGCAAAGCTGCTGCAATGGCTTTAACATTAGAGCACTGTTGTGCTGCTTCCACACATGCACGCACACCACCAGCTCACACATTCAAGACGCGAGCTGCACTGCGGTGCACTTGTCAACAAAAGGGTGATTTACTTCTTTCAAATGCGGGCTCCTCTGGTCTCCTCTCACAATATCAGCACCCCAGGGGCCAGCAGAAGCACAGAACATGTCTCAAGACCAGGACTGGCAGTGGTGAGCAGCTGGGAGGAGAACCAATGTAAGTACCACCTGGAGGGGTGTTACACTATCAATGCCAAACAACTACAAAGTAAATAAACCAAGCAGTGCTGGGATCTGGCAGTCCCTGGGTACATACTGTCCTAGGTCATTGCCTCGTGGCAACTCTCCTCTTAAAGCTACATATGCACTGAACGTTAGATCCTACCATGATCAGGCAGCCCTCCTGAGGATGACAAACCCTACAATCAGGTACAATAAAATGGTTTAAATGGGGAGATACTGTATAACTCTATTGGGGTAATGCTTTTTTTCTTTTTCCCTTTTTTTTTTTTACTTCATCTAGGTATAAAATGTTGCCTACCTAATACCTCAGGTAGTAAGATGAGCAAACGGGGCCTGAATGACATCAAGCAAAATAGAGAGGGAGGGGGAGGGAGTTGCCTGATCTGAACTCTGAGGTACCAAATGTGGGAAATACACAAGGGTCTTGATCGATGAGGTTCAGCCACCAAGGCTTTAAATGAATCACTGAGATCCACGGTCCCCAAGGCAGTTGTTGGGGTACCAATGCCTGATCATGTGAATGGCCTGAATATTATAATAATAATAATAATCTTTATTTATTATGCACTGTTCAATTATCAAGGAGCATTACAAAAACTTAAAACAACAAATGAAAACAGCAATATATAAATACACAGTAAAATCCAAGAATTAACCTTAGTATACAGTATGAATGTCCATGTTATGATTCCCCACGCTCTCGACTGCACCATGGGGTGTAGATAACAATGGGAGAGGGAGAGGGGTCAGTGTAGATCTAGGAAGTGCAAACAATAGGCTAATTGGTCTGTCACATGAATGCAACGTCATGGTCCAAACTGGATAGGGTGACTATGCCAAAAAAGCACATAATGCTCTAATTACTGGACATGGGTGACAGAACTGAGAGACTAATGCTAGTGCCAACATTTGACCAACAGCAGTTTGTAGCCCTTCCAGTGACAACCTAGGACCCCCTCCAACTGCGCCTCAGTGGGGGGTGCAGGTATCAGCCTGGGAGGAACAGGGATTGGAACTATAAATAAGGGACTGTCTCTGAACAGGGACTGTGGGAAATATGCTATGGGATGGATATAAAATGAATACAATTAGGGGTTACATTACAACAACATTAACATAGAAACATAGATTTTGATGGCAGATAAGGACCGCTTGGCTCATCTAGTCTGCCCATGTGGTGTGTGTGAGATCGTGAGGTGCAGCGGGGCACTGGTGGCATGGGGTGTGATGTGGACAGCCAGGTCTGAGTTCTGTATCATTTTTTTTAATATAAAATGTATTACTGTCTCTGCTGAAAAATCTGGTGCTTTTAGAATTACCTCACTCAACCCCCCCAGGTTTCAGCTGAAAGATGAAACCTATGAGAAACTGCTGAAAACAGCAAATGTATCACACACTCAGTTTTTAGAGACAATGTGTTACATGGAAGGCCTTAATCAGGGACCTCCAGTTTTTTCTGAGTTAATTACAGCTGTAGTTGATAAGATGGAAGATCATATCCATTTCATGACGTTGGAGGGAAAACCCAGCTTATGACACATGAGTGTGAAAATCATAAAGATGCTTTCATTTCCTGGAAGGAGGAAGCTCATTATGAGATCAACGAAGTGTCATTTGAAGGACATGAGTTATTCTGTGGTTGCAAAATGTAATACTTTGAAAAGACATCCTGTTTTTTTTAATTAGATATATTTTTGTAAATAATCTGACAGAGGAGGAGCTAGGTGACCTCACACAAAAGGGGTTGCAAATACAGTTTACATTAAGGAATAATTCTGTTTTACTTAGAGACTTTTACCTAGACTCTGGCAAGGAAAGATCGTGAGCACTTTTAAGCAGATATTTAGAAAGAGAGTCAAATCTAAGTACTGTAAGTAGGAATTTGCACTGTTTAAACCTGTTTTTTTTTTTTAAAGTGATTGTATGTCTTGGGATATAACAGTTCTGTATTTTGTGAGTTACATATTTTTATCTATTTTAGTAAAATTCTTTTTAGAACATATTTGGCCCGTCTTTGAAGTTCTTTTAGTTGTAAGAAAAGTATATATGGTTATAGCAGACATGAGGCATAGCTTGAATGGTGATACCAAACTCGAAAGAGGAGTGTTTTAAATCTGAGGTCTTTATTAAATTTTTAAGGGTTCATCTCTGTATACCTGTTAGGTGCCCATAGGCAAAGATATCTGGCCCCCAGAAGACAGAAATATCTGAGCCTGTACATTGGGTACGCTAGCAAGAGGTTAACAGTTTGATTCCCTCCAAGACTTGAGACCAAAGGTTGATCTGAACTCACAAAACAGACAAGAGGGTTACCTTGTTCTGTTAAACTGTTCACAAGACTGCACTCAGAGGTTGGCACTTTAGGAGTGGACGGTCTGACCTGCTGAGTGGGTTTGTGACAAGGGACACAGGCAATGCCCCATAGGCCAGTTTCCTGGGGCCAGGGAGGAGTCATAATGGTCTCTTGCTTGTACAGAGAATGACTGGTTTGCTTTGATATGTTGAAAGTGGGCAAAGGGGGGAGGGGGATGGGAGATGAACACATCCCCTTCCCACCTGGGTTAGGGCACCTAGGTGCCACACTGCTCAAATCATGAATGGAATAAATTAATGGGGATAATTTGCTAAATAATGCCAAATTTTATGAGACACAATATACCTCTGAGTCATTTCCAATGACCCTATAGATCCAAAGTGTGTTACAAGAGGCAAAAATAACCTCAATGGAAAAAGGGGATAGCAACAAGATGCATAAAGGAATGGAAACAGTGGAGATTAATGGGGCCATTAAACACCTGAGGAGGGTAGGTCCCCAGGTCCTGATGGTCTGCCTATTAATTTCTTTAAAATTTTCAAGAAGGAACTGGTACCCATACTATAGGCCACATATGAAGAAAGTATAAAAGAGGGGATGCTCCCATATTCCATGCTGTCAGCTACTATTAAAGTGCTACTGGTATGCCACCCTAACAGCAACATTTCTATGGCGAAATGCGTAAATCTTGACAACAGTGCCATGCTACTGTAGAAGTACCGCTGGAAGGGGGCAACCACTTCCCCTGACCTGCACCCCCTTCCTGAACTAACTCCAACCTGGAGTTAAATCCTTTAGTTCGGGGTGTGGGGGTAGAAACCCGCATGGGGCGTTTGGAGGCAAAGCCCCCGATGTAAAAAATAGAGCCAAACTGTGGGGCTCCATGTTGACTGCAACTTGCAGTCGACATGGAGCCCATCGCTGTAATGCTGGTCGCAATCTTTCTTTGTCATGCCGGCATGGTAGAGCCGGTGCCCCTAAGCCAGGTAAAGACCCCTCATTGTGTTTCTCTTACCGACCGATATCACTTCTCACTTCAGATTGTAAAATCTTGGTTAGAATAATTGCAGCTAGACTTAATAAACTGTTGCCATCTCTGATTCATCCAGACCAGAGCGGCTTTGTCCAGGGTCAACAGGGTAAACATAATATATGCAAAACTCTAAATGTAATACATAGCAAGGCCTTATCTCGTTGAACACATGGGGTTGCGGTACTAATGTTAGATGAGGAGAAGGCCTTTGAATGGGTGGAGTGGTAGTATTTGTTTGAATTGCTGCGGGGGTATGGCATGGGCCCAAACATGCTATCATGGATAAAAACTCTTTATACAAAACCACTTTCCCAAATATTAACTAACGGATCTTTGTCCCAAGGTTTTGAGCTGCATAGGGGTACAAGTCAACGGCGCCCCCTGTCACCACTACTGTATGTTTTAGTACTGGAACCACCTGCAGCAGTCATTCATAATCACACTGGGGAAGTGGGGTATGGAAAGAGGAAGGGGGGACATAAATTGGACATGTTTGTAATGACCTGCTCTTGTATCTCAGGGACCCTGTCATGGGGTTGACACATGTCCAGGAAATCCTCAATGAATACGCTTAAATATCTGGCTATAAAATTAACTGGACAAAAAGTGAGATCCTCCCAGCTGGTGACAGGGACAGGTCTAGACTAGCAGACAGTGATATGGGGATCTGGACTGTACCCCGATAGCTGGGGGTGTACATATCAGTTCAGGTCTCAAAACAGTTCTCGTTTAATTATGAAGGTCATCTTATAAGAACCACACAGGCCTATGAGAGATTGATGGATTTCCCGTTGACTTTGCTGGGTAGAGTGGCCACAATTAAAATGAACATCTTACTGCAATGTCTATACCTGTTTCAATCCTTACCAGTGCACATCCTAGACTTATTTTTTAGGCAACTGGATGGGATAATACACAGGTTCCTATGGAGGAAAAAGAGTGCCAGAATTAAAACTAGAGTCCTACAACTCCCAACTCAGAAAGGAGGTGTGGGCTTACCAATCTTCAAAATGTATTACTGGGCATCCCAACTGATGTTTCTGCCAATGGGGCATGACCCGAGCCCCTTGGCATGAATGCACATGGAGGGTAATAGGGGGATGCAAGATATGAGAAGGGACTTATTGTATACTGTACTGGGTCAAGGCAAACACCAGAGCTGCATTAACCCATTTACTAGGAACCTATTAAATGTATGGAGAAAGGTGCATAAACACTCAAATGTGCCACGGACCTCCTCACTACAATCTACCATGAGGCCCACAATGCAAGGTACAAAATCATATAATTTATTTGTACACAGTGCACTATTGAGATAGAAGAAAAAGGGGATTTTCTGCAACATACAATTATATAAAAGTGGGGGCCTGGTACCCTTTGAAAAGCTAAAAATAAGATGGACATTGCCCCAGAGTGACCAGGACATATATTCCCAAATTAGCCACAGCCTGACCAAACTGGTTGATGAAAACCGGGGAATGCAGGCACTAGATCCTTATGAAGAAGAACTGTTTAGGCTTCAGCCACTGTCCCAACCATGTCATTATACTATGGTATCCTGATCAAAGGGGGAATGACCCCTTGTGGCAAACAAGGAAGGTTTGAGAAGAAGATCTGGGCATTGTGATGTCACCAGAGATTTGGTCAGGGGCAATTAGACACCTTAATGATTGCTCCAGAAGAAATAGTCTGTGACAAACACAGCTCAAGATATAAAATTGAACCGATATCACACCACTAAGAATGCATGCATGGGATCCATCAAAAACTTCCTCATGCCCGAAGTGCAAAATTACTGAAGTTGTACATGTGACTTTGATGTGCCCAAAAATAGTAGAATGCTGGCATAGAGTTCACAGAATAATGACCATGGTACTGGGAGCAACACCCCCAACATCACCAAATGAATTTCTGTTTGGGGCTGATCCAACGTGGGGGAAATTGGGCCAAGACATCACACTGTGGTCATTGGCATTAATCAATGCAAGCCATACTATTGCACAATGCTGGATGTCAGATAATGAACAGCCAACACGAAAGTGGACTAATACCATGTTTCAGTGCCTCAAAATAGAGAAGGCCCAAGGTTTAATAATGGGGAAAGTAGCCCAATATAACCGGATAGGGCACAAGTTGGAAACATCTATGGCAGAGGGTGTCTTATGAATGTCTAAGGGACAGAAGGTACAAATGAAGCTCTGGCATTAAAGTGCTAAAAGAGGAGACCAAGAGGTTATGTGTGGATGTGATAGTAAAATGATATACAATACAAATATGGGATGCAATATGTCAGAGCATAACTCTCAGATCTGCATACATTATGAATATATTATGAAATTAATGAAAGACATGTATCCAACAGTTATGCGGAGCAGTTGTTGTAATGCTCAAAGTTATAAACAGTTCCTATTATCTGTAAAATTATGTTCTTATAATAAAAATATGTTAAAAAAAGAACTAAGGCTGTCGAAGGGGGTCAGGGAAGGGGGAAAAGGATTTTTTTCAGGTATATAAGAGAAAGGAAAAAGTGCAAGGATCAGATTGAAAGGATTAGGAAGGCATGAGGGAGAGCAGAGCAGGATACAGAGCAGGCAGAAGTACTAAACAAATACTTCTACTCCATATTTAATGGGGAGAGGGATGGGTCTCTACCCCAGGGGAAGGGTGGAGGAAGGTCAGGGAGAGAAGATATAATAGACATGGAGATCCCAGTCGGAAGGATGTTGGCCGGCCTTAGGTCCCTGAGGGTAGATTAGGTGCCTGGTCTGGATGGGATGCATCCTAGGGTATTCAAGGAGTTGGTAGGGGTCTTGGCAGGACCACTGTCAGGCTTGTTCAACACTTACCTGAGTACTGGATGTGTGCCCAGGGTTTGGTGGATGTCACATGTGGTGCCAATCCTTACGAGTGGGCCCAGTGATGAACCTGGGAACTACAGACAGTGAGCCTTACAGCCATTGTGGAAAAGCTAATGGAGACTATCCTTAAGGAAAGGCAGGTGAGTTTCCTGGAGGAGAATGGTTTACAGGATGACAGGCAACATGGGTTTGTATCTGGCATATCATGTCAGACCTACTTACTGACTTTTTTGACTGGGTGATGAGGTCACTGGAAAGGGGCCATTCAGTGGATGTTCTTTACCTGAACTTCAGCAAGGTGTTTGACTTCATGCCCCACAGAAGACTGACCAGCAAGTTGAATAGCCTGGGAGCAGGGAGGAAACTAGTGGGGTGGATTAAGAGTTGGTTGCAGGGCAGATAGCAGAGGGTGGTAGTTGGAGGAGAACTCTTGACACGCAGAGCTGTAACCAGCGGGTTCCTGCAGGGGTCGGTGATAGGACTGATACTATTTAACATATTAATAGCTGACATGTTAAATGGGATAAGGAGCAAGATGAACCTCTTTGCAGGTGACACTAAGATCTGTGCTGAGGTGGATGGTGAGAAGGGGGTAAGGTACTGCAAGAGGATTTGGTGACAATTGAGCACTGGACAGCCACATGGCAGATGGGGTTCAATGCTAAAATATGCAAGGTCTTGCACTTTGGAGCAAAAAAAAACAGCAAGCAGCTACTAGTTGGGGGGAGTGCAGTTAACCACTTTGTCTGAGGAGAAAGATCTGGGGGTGCTGGTGACAGGGGACATGAAACACTCAGCACGGTGCAGGAAGGCAGCAGCAAAGGGGAACAGAATGCTGGGATGCACCACCAGCAGAATCACCTCTAGCAGGGAGAAAGTCATTATGCCCCATACAGGTCCCTTGTGAGGCAACACTTGGAATACGGTGTTAGGAGGTCTAAACCTCACTTTCAGGTTCTTGGCAATAGTGGGAATGTAAGTAATCACAGACACATTGCATTAGAATAATAAACAAGTTTATTACCACCAGAGGATAAATCACAGTTGCCCTAAGCAGTTCTTACCAATACAAACCGGGAGCCAGTGCTAAGCATTCCCTATACCTTGAGGTTTCTCTGTGTCTCTTGGGGTCTCTCCTGAGGTCTCCGAGGTATAAGACTAGTGTATTACATTACATACCTCTGATAATTACTATGGTTACTGTAAGATAGAAACATTTCTAGTTACAGAGATGAGCTCTATTGGCTAAATTAGAGGTGGCTCCACGGTATAAGATAACATTATACAATTCTGTATAGTCATCAGTTAGTGAACAAAAGAGTTCTTATACAGAGTCTTACATAACTTAGCGTAGTAGTACAAATCACCAAAAGGTGGCAATGCTGACTTACATATCATAATTATTCCAAGGACACAGATGCCTTGGCATTTTACAAGTAAGGAATACACAGAAAATACATAGAAGAATATTAGAGTATTAGCAAGCAAAGTGTATTACAACAATATGCATTCATATCCTGACATCTACTCTTGTACGGTAGATGCCCTTAGCCCTATATGTTAGTATAACATATGCTTAGGTGCTAGCTGTCTACGGTGTACCTCTGAGGGTACCAATTAGGGTGCAGGGGCCTCGTGTAACAAAGGTGTGCAGTTTTGGTGCCCCTATTTGAAAATGGACATCAAACTACTGGAGGGGGTCCAGCATAGTGTGACGAAGGTGTTTCTGGGGATGGGGACAAAACATATGAGGAGAGATTGAGGGAGCTCAATATGTACACCCTTGAGGATAGAAGGGAGAGTAGGGATATGATTGAGGCAGTCAAATACCTAAAGGACATAAACAGAGTTAATACTTAGGGATTGTTTAAGTTAAAAGGGTGAGGAACACCAGGGTACATAGTCTGAAGTTGGAGGGAGGAAGGTTCAAAAGGGAGATGAGGAGGCATTCTTTCATGGAGAGGGTGGTGACAGGTTGGAATGCACTTCCAGAAAGAGTGGTGTCACCGCGGGGAGTGGGCAGCTGCAAGAGAGAGTGGGATAGGGTCAAAGGGAGGATCAAAACTATGGGGAAGATGGGGGAGATATGTCAGAGATGGCGAGGACTATTTCAGAAGGGAGTGCAGGAGGACAGGGGGCAGTTGTAGTTTAATAAACAGCATGCTGCACACTCGAGCAGACTAGATAGACCAAAAGGCCTGTATCTGATGGCAATTTTGTATGTTTGTAATGCATGTTTGGAGCAATGAGATAATAAAAAGAATCATTACAAAGCCAGGAGATAATGCAGGTTTTACTCTTTATAACCCTCTAAATGTAATAGGTGGTTACACACTGACTTATTTAGCAGCATTTTTTTTAAGAAACTTCAAGCTCCATTTATAGGTTTAATTATAGCTAAGAAGGTGTTTTCCTTTATAATCTACTGTACATCCAGGAATGACAAACTCTCACACTTGTATAATAAACCAATTTGAGATTGTGTGGGTGAGCATGCCATGAGCCTCCCTGTGGTTGTAAAGTTGATCTCAATTTTGCAAGTCGCATATGTAAGAGCACATTGTTCACTTAGAGAGCAATGCCAATTATGTCAGTTTCCAGTAGAGTGAAATCTACTGTACATCTTGGTGACATGACTCACTGGCCACGGAAGCAATTATTGTGCAAGATGGATACCAGCTACCAGTCTAATCTAAGGTGCTGGACTCTCCCCTAGCTATGCTTTATTTTTACACCATATCTAAATTTGAATTGTTCCTTGATTTTGTTAAATGAATTCTATCTACGTTTTTCTACTAAATAGAAACACTAAATTGAAGATCACTCACCAAAGATTATCACGTTCTGCTTTAACCCATTTTTATTTCTTTATCTCCACATATGCTGTAAAACCATTGAACAGTATGTGTTGTAGCAAAGCTGCTATTACCTTCAAGCTTGTTTCAGAAGAACAGTTTTTTCATCATGGCAACTCACTGATAAAAGCACTGTTGCACTGAAATCAGTCAGGCATAATATTAGGAATAATATAATGCTTGCCACCCATGCCTCTTCAGTTCTTTTTGGGTTAATCATATGTTGTTTTTTCTTGGGAAGCAAGTGTTAATGAAAATCTGTTGTGAGTGCCCTCTATTTTACTGTTTTATTCTTTGTAGGAAAGAAACATAGAAACATAGAATTTGATGGCAGATAAGGACCGCTTGGCCCACCCAGTCTGCCCATTTCCCTACCTACTGGATAAGCTGCAGATCCTAGTTAACCAGCAGCCTACTTCTTCGTACCCCCACCCCCCAGAACTGCCTTATGACTATCCCATGCATGCTTGAATTCCACCACTGATTTTGACTCCACAACCTCCTCCGGAAGGCCGTTCCATGCATCCTCAACCTCTCTGTGAAAATACTTCCTTAAATTACCTCTGAGCCGCCCCACTCTATCTTCAAATTGTGCCCTCTTGTTCTTGCACACCTCTTTTTTTGAAAGATGCTACCCTCTTGGACTTTGTTGATTCCCTTGAGGTACTTGAAAGTTTCTATCATGTCCCCCCTCTCCCTCCTTTCCTCGAGGCTATACATATTAAGCTCCTTAAGTCTCTCTTCATATGTCTTCCGGTGCAGACCCTGCACCATTTTAGTTGCCCTCCTCTGGACAGTCTTCCATCCTGTCTATGTCTTTGGGAGATTAGGTCTCCAGAACTGCACACAGTACTCCAGATGGGGTCTCACCAGCTGTCTGTACAGAGGATAATAACTTCCTGTTTTCTACTGGTGATGCCTCTCCCTATGCATCCCAGTATCCCCCCAGCCCTCCTTGCTGCCCTCTCAGGTTGCTTGCCCATCTTTAGGTCATCTGATATGACTACCCCCAGGTCCCTCTCCATTTTTGTTGTTGTTAGTATCTCACCCCCCATTATGTACTCTTCCCCTGGGATTTTGTTTCCCAAGTGCGTTACCTTGCACTTCTTAGCATTGAATCTAAGCTGCCATACATTTGACCATTCCTCTAACCTTGCCAAGTCCCTTCTCATCCTTTCCACCCCACCCTGTGCATCAACTCTGTTGCAGATCTTAATGTCATCTGCAAAGAGACATACTTTTCCTTCAGTCCTTCTGCAATGTCGCTTATAAAGACATTGAAGAGGACGATCCTAATACTTGAACCCTGCTGGCCCCACTAGTAACCCTCCTTTCTTCTGAGTGGACTCCATTTACTATTACTCTCTGTGTCCTATTCTCCAGTCAATTCTTTACCCAGGCTGTCATCTTGGGACCCACACCCAGGCTGGCTAACTTGTATATTAATCTTTGTGTGGGACTGTGTCAAATGCCTTTCTAAAGTCTAGGTAGGCCATGTCCACAGCCCCTCCCTGATCTACTACTTTGGTCACCCAGTCAAAGAAATCTATCAGATTCATCTGGCATGACCTTCCCGCTGTGAATCCATGCTGCCTAGGGTCCTGTGCCCTCTGGCCTCTAGATACTCAACAATTCTTTCCTTTAGAAGTGATTCCATCATTTTCCCTATCACTGAGGTCAAACTAACAGGTCTATAGTTTCCTGCTTCTGCCTTGCTCCCACTTTGTGAAGGGAATCACATCTGCCCTCCTCCAGTCCTCGGGTACCAACCCATCCTCCCATGATTTGTTAAAAGGGTAGTCAGTGGTGTCACTAGTTCTCTCTTAGTTCTTTTAGAACTCTGGGATGATCCCATCAGGCCCCATTGCTTTGTCCACCTTCAGTTTTAAGAGTTCTTTCAGAATCCTTTCTTCTGTAAATGGGCGGTATCAACTTCTGTATCCAGCGTATTACTACTGTTTGTTTATATGCCTCCTCCTCTTCCTTTGTAAATACTGAGCAAAAATATTTGTTTAGTATCTCTGCCTTCCACAGTCTCCCTCTGCCCACCCTCGCACCCCTTTATTAAGCCTCACTATCCCTCCCTTGGTCTTCCTTCGCTCCCTGATGTACCTATAAAGGTTTATCCCCCTTCTTAACTGAGTTGGCTATCTTTTCCTCGGTTTGGGCCTTTGCTGTTCTGACTGCCTTCCCCGCTTCCTTTTGCTTTAACTGATACAGTTCTCTGTCCTGCTCCTTCTGCGATTCCTTGTACTTCCTGAATGCTTTCGTTTTCTCTTGAACCTTCACTGCCACTTCCTTTGAGAACCATAGTGGTTTCTTACATAATCTTGTTTTGTTTATTTGCTTCCACACAAGGCTCGTTACCTCTGTGATGGCAGTTTTATTATTCCCCATTGTTCTTCCACCCTCTTCCTGCCTATTTGCTAGTGCATTCCTTAGGCACTCACCCATTTTGGCAAAGTCAGCCCTCCTAAAGTCCAGTACTTTTGTCTTTGTGGCTTGACTCTATTGCTGTGTTTATTGTGAACCATACTGTTTGATGGTCGCTAGTTCCCAGATGGCTACCCACTTCTACATCTGTAATCCTCTCTCCATCTCCATTTGAGAGAATCAAGTATAATATTGCTCCCTCTTGGTGGGCTCCAGTACTAGTTGTCTAAGGCATGCCCCTGTAGGGCATCTAGAATAACTGCACTCTTGAAGTGGCAGCTGCAACTGCACTCCAGTTAACATCCGCATATTCAGATCACCCATCAGCAATATCTCCCTTTTTCTGCCATTCTAAGTATACTTTCTATCATTTCCTGTCCATTTCCTCCCCTAAGAAGGGGTCTGTATATAACCCTATGCGTATTGTGGTGCCATTGCCTGTCTCCAAATTTACCCACAGTGCTTCTTCTCCTCCCTGTTTACCCTTTTGTTCTGTTGCTTTTATTCCTTCCCTTATGTAAAGAACTACTCCTCCTCCTCCTCTTTTACCCTCCCTGTCCCTCCTGTAGACAGTGTATCCTGGTATGTTTATGTCCCAGTCATGGTTTTGTGTGTACCATGTTTCTGTGACTGCTACGCTATCCAGATGTTCCTCCTCCATCAAGGCCACTAATTCAGGAAGCTTGTTACCCAGACTACGAGCATTAGTACTCATTGATCTCCATTTTTTGATGGCTTTACCTTCTGTTGCAGCATCCCCCACTGACAGTTCTACCTCAGTCTTTTTCTCATTTAGAACCCTGTTTTGTAGGGAGAGGCTGGGATTTTCCTGCTGCTTGTCAGTGTCTCCCCCTTTGACTAGTTTAAAAGCTTGCCAATGGAGCATTTAAACCAATTGCTCAAAAGACTTGTTCCCTTCCTGGACAGATGCAGACCATCCTGCCAGTATAGGCTGGTGTCCCTCCAGGTGGAACCCCAGTCCCCAATGAAGCCAAACCCCTGTGCTCCACACCATTTTTTCAACCATTCATTAAACTGCATGGTGCCAATTGCCCTCACCTCCCCCAAGTTTTTGACAGGCAGCACCTCTGAGAAGGATACTGTGTGTGCTACTCATCTTAGGTCCCTCCCCAACTCTGCAATCTCCTCCTGCACTGCTCTAATCTCATGATCAACCAAGTCATTTGTACCTAGGTGGACAATTACGTCCAGCTCGGAATCCCTTGAAGCTGTTCTCGTGATCCTGAGGATGCACTTCCTGTCCCTCCAAGCCATGGCACCAGGCAGGCATCTTACTTCATTTTTCCCAGCTCCCCCCAGTTCTATACCCCTAATAATTGGAGTCCCCACCAGGAGCTGCTTCCTTTCCCTTTGGTCCCTCTGCCTCCTGTCTGTGGGCCTCCTTGTGACAGATATCATCAGTCTTCTCTCGGGTGCATCCATGGGGAGCTATGCTCCCCAGAATGTGTATGGATTGTGAGTGGAACAATTGACTGGTTGTGCCTCTGTCACCCTCCTCACCCTCCCTGAGCCCACTGTGGTCCAACTGCTGTGCTTTCTTCGCAACCTCTGAGGTAGTGGTGGTGGCGCTAGTGCACCCTGGATGGGTGAGGTTCCCTTTCTACTGTCCAGTGGCCTGGGGGAAGGTTTCCTTACTACTGTCCAGTGCAGCCTGGGGGAAGGTTTCCTTACTACTGTCCAGTGTGGCCTGAATATGGGCAACTTCCTCCCTCAGGGCAGACTGTTGTCTGCAAATAGGGCAGCATCTCAGCCTCCAGAAAGACTCCTGGAAGACTGCTGCCCCACAGCCATTACATTGCACTACTCCCTACATGTTTATCTAGTTTTTTTTATTGTATTTGTGTGTGTGTGTGCACGCGTGCGTGTGTGATTTGTTATATAGAAATATATATATATATATATATATATTATACAATGTATGCTTATATTATCGGTGCAGTGTGCTAGAGAGGATATGACAGAAATACCCTTGCACTTGAGGAAATAATGTCAGAACCTCAGGTATAAAGGAACTATTTCCAGGGTGGGTGGGGTGAGGGGTGGGAAGGGTTGGGCCTAAACTGTCCTCACAAAACAATCGACTAAAAGCTCTCACCCACCGCCGCGATGAGTGCCTTCCGTCACAAGATACCCAACACAACAATTTGACAGAGAAAGTACCCTGCTAATCAAACAGAGAAAATCCAGACATCCAAGTCAGACTGAGTAAACCTCTCCAGCCCCAAAACAGCCTGGTGGTTTGTTAGCCACAAAGGAAAATCAAATATGCAGTTATTTCAGCCCTTCTGGGGATGCTGACAAGATAAGCAGTTTTAAAAAACCCGTTTCTGAATTAAAAACTAAAACAAATACCAAGCAATGCTACTTTATAAGTGAGGAAAACTTCTCTCAGATGTAAGCGAGAGAGAGAGAGAGAGTTTAGTTACAAATAATTTGTTCAAACTAGTAAAGCCCACGCAGCTTCTCAGTTGTCTCCAAGCACTCCGTACACAACTTGGAAGAAGATGGGCTTAGATGGGCGAAAGCCTAGTCTGATGAACATTTTTACAGTACTATAGGAGCAGAAGTGCTTATATGATAATTAGTGGTGCCTGTGAAGGTAACTGATTTGTTTGGCATAAAGAAATCACTTTTGACCACTATTGTTAAAACAATGTTGCAGAGACTTCTGCCCTTTAGAAAAGTAGGTATCTGCAGTATACACTGTTGTTTTTTTACAACATTTAGACTACTGGGATTCAGGATCCAAACTCCACAAATGGTCCTATATTTGCTTATACTCAGGCTCAAAAGGGATGCATTGTTGTATTGTTGTTTTTTTTCAGGGTGAGACACATGTAATCCCTAGTTTGCTCTCATGTCACTCTTCCCCTTCCTAAACACTCTTGCAGCATCACTGATTGTCCTGACTTTGGCCATTGGAGTATGGATGGCAGTACCCTTCATAACATCACAATGCCCTTATGATGCATGGTCAGCCTGTTTCAGTGGTGGTGTCTAAAACTTATAATCCACCTTTCTTAACATTTATAAGAATACTTCCTGTTTGTAACATTAATTATTTCTCCAAACAGTTGAACTAGAGGGAAGGGGTGTGGCTTGGACCCAAAGAAGATGGCAGCATAATCTCTCCTCTCTGCCCCAGCCTGACAACTAATCGAATGAAAACCGCCAAGATGCTGGACTGAAATGCTAATTTTTACTATGGACATACCTCTCCCACCTCTGTCACCACTACAGAGCTGCTCTTTTGGGGAAGCCATGCTCTTATCATGCTACATGCATAGTGCAAATATTGGAGCCATTTCCACCACTAGGCCATAAAGTCTCTAGTGCAGATTACAGGTTTTGCTGTGTTTCTCCTGTTCGGATCATTTGACCTATTACCTCCCCCCGCCACACGCTGGGCCGCGATTGATGGATATCGCTGATATGGAAGACACCACATTGTCTATGCAGGCATTAGAAGCTGAACCAGCTGCTAATTGCTCAGGGAACATAGCGGCAGGATGGAGCCTCTGGCTAGCAAAAATGCAGAATCTCCCAGCCAGATCGCATCATTAACCACTGATCAGGCCCAGGTAGGAAAGGAATTAGTGGATACTATAAAAATGCTTGAAGCCTTATTAGCCAGAGTGGACAACATTGACGAATCCTTAGTGGGAAATGTTGCTGATGTTCGCCGCCTGAAGGATCAACACAATGTCCTAGAACAGTGGATGGAAGAACTGGAAAAACAACATTTAAATGTGCTGCAAAAGCTTTGGGACCATGGAGCTAAACTGTTTCAATTATAGTATAAGGCGGAGGACCAGGAAAATTGCAGCAGGAGAAACAATATATGGATCCTAGGTGTGCCAGAGAGAGCAGAAGGCCCAAACATGGAAAGGTTCTTAAATGAGTAGATTCCCCAGTTATTGGGTGAGTGCTGGAAGGAGCAAGTGGGAGTAAAACATGCACATCATGTCCCTGGTAACCCAAACAATGTCAAAGGCCCTCGGACTATTATTGCTTATCTACTGCACTTCTCAGTCAAGGAGCGCCTGCTTCGTGCCACAAGGGACCTTGGGGAATTGGTCTGGAGAGGTAACACCATCTCTTTCTATCGGGACTTTACCCAGGAAGTAGCAGCCAAACGTAGAGCATATAACCCCCTGAAAAAATTGCTGATCGCTATTGCAATACAGTATCGTTTTAAAGGCCTTAATGCACTGTACCTGTCCAAAAATGGTCAATCCGTTACTGCTGAGTCGCCTTGAGATGCTGAGGCCTGGATCCAAAATCACTGGCCGAGTATGTTGCCGAGAACTATCTCTTCCTGATGCCTTTGGGAACCAAGGAGTCATGAAGAACAGGGAACCATCAAAAAATGAGCCTGCTCTTCTGGGGACAACAATTATAGCCGGACTGGTCCACTCAATAAGGATTCCCCCACTCGTAGACATTCAGGGGCTTCTCAAGCTATGGGAATTCAGCAACACCAGATTGCTTCTGTACCTTCCCCAGCTACTGAGGTGCCCAGTGTTAACCCGCAATTTAAACACAAGGACACCGCTGCAAATCCCTTTCCAGCTAGACAACGGCAGCACTCAAGAAGCCCCCATTCATTGTTACCAGGCAATACCACAATCTCCCCACCTGCTAAACTCCCAAGAGCTGACTCGCTTGCCATGGATAAGGAAGAACACTTGGACCATTACAAAGACGACACTGCTGACTTCATGGATGACCTGGTTGCCTTAGACTGGGCGACCACAATGGAGCAATGCGAAGAATCAGCTGCGGTAACTGCTGCATTGGTAAAATCGGGACTTAAGACATTTGTAGAGGCACTTGCCTCACATACTGAACATACTGGAGATGATCTGATCTGTAGAACCGGTGATGCCATGACGAAGCATAACAGTTAATTGTACAATAGACTTTGAATCACCCTGTACCCTATTCATACTAAAACTTCCATATACTGCATACTCTTTAGGAGAGGTGATCGGGCCTGCCGGTATAGCAGGCAGGGCCCTGACCTGAGAGGCTAAGTCTATATACTACAGGCATTAAGCAAAGCCATGGCATTTCTTTTCTCCCTTCTACCCTGTAGTGCATGCTCCCCTACTACCTGCCTATCTGCAGCCTGCAGGATCAGTGGTCTCCACTATGCCCCCCTCGCTCCCTCCCCCTTTTGCTGCTAAAGAGCACAAAATTCTTCCCATGGTGGTAGACTGGCCATGCAGTTATGAACATGGAGAGCAGATTCACCTGGGGAACAGAGATCATGTATGGTAGTATTCAAAGCATGTCTTAGAGCGGTATCATACCATATACTTTCTAAACATGCTGAAAGACACGGCACATATCTAGTGTTCCCAATAACCTTCAGAAAACACACTGTATCCTACTCCTGAAGTATCTCAATGAAATGGATGGTTGACAAAGGTTCCTCCCTCCCTCCTTCCTCCCCCTTCTTTCTCTCTTCCCTCTCAGATGGCCCCTGCCTGCTATTCTAGGGCCAACTTTGTCATCCCCTAGGATAGGGCAGGATGTGGTTGCTACACATGCCTGGACTTCCTAGATCTGGCCTTACGACTAGACATATTTAGTCGGGCTGGGACAGATCACCCATGTTAGGTATGACTTCCCCCATACCTCTTTTTGGTGACTGAAGCAGTGTGGCTTGAAGAGCTTTTCTGTGCCTCTTCTCACATGTACACCTCACACCAATAACTAAGTTAATGTTATTTGGTTACTGTTTTAGCATAGTTGTAGCATTAGACTGTTATTTGAATAGTCTGATATTGTTGGATATATACTAATATGATAAATAATCTTCATTTCTCTTACTTTGACCAGGTTTTGATAAAAACAGGGAAAACAAATAAGGAAAGAACACCTACTACTCTTAAACTTCTCTAACTAGTTCTTCTCTATGGTTACCAGCTACTGGCAGCTTACCATAAAGCAGTAATGGGCTGCTCCTTTTCTTTCTGCTGCCTTTTTTCCTGCTGCTACCTGTAGGGTGAGTATACTCTTCCTTATTTAACTGTCTGGTGGTGAACTTCAATGGCAACAGCTCCTGCTGCACCGAGGGGATGGAGGTGCGTCTCCTAGAATGTTAAGGGGCTGAATCATCCAGAAAAATGCACCAAGATCCTGCAATTTCTAAACTCTATGGGGGCTGATATAGCCTTGCTTCAGGAGACACACCTCACCAACCATACGGTGCAATGGCTAAATAAGCTATGGGTGGAGACCATACTGGCCAACTGTACCACCATAAAATCCAGGGGCATAACCATCCTCCTCTGGAGAACGGGGCCTTGGACGGTTGAAGCTGAACACCTAGACTCTCAAGGGAGATGGCTAGCAGTTAAACTTTCCTAACTGGGAGGCAAAACCATAGTGGCCAATGTGTATGGACATAATACCGAGTCAGGTGAAATTTACACTGAACTGAGCCAAGCCTTTACAGAACTGACAGATGGGGAGGCAGAAGTACCAATCCTTTTAGGCGGAGATCATAACTTAGTCTTAGATGTATTTATAGATAAATCCCTCTCCACACCACAATCCCACCCTAAAGTGCTAGCATCTCTGAACACCTTGGAGTGGGCATTAGGGGATCCCTGGAGGATTAATCACCCACAGGGAAGAGACTACACTACTCTCTAATGTTCATGGTACCCATAGAAGGTTTAACTTTTGGCTAACTAACCATGTAGCTATGCCAGGAGTGGGGGAAATGACCATTGGCAATATAATTATATCAGACCATGCCACAGTAACAAAAACATTTTCCCCACCGAGCCAAAGCCCTCCGTCTACAAGATGGAGATGCAATCCTATACTGCTGCAGGATACAGCTTTCTGGGACTATATAAAGGAGGAGGCACAATCCTACTTCTCTATTAATACCCCTGGGGAGACGAGAGTGACTACCATCTGGGAAGCCTTCAAGACTGTTATAAGAGGGAGAATCATCTCCTTTTCAGCAGCCAAAAATAAGGAGTGAGTAAAACAAATACGGGAGCTAAAGGAGGAGCTTACAGGCCTGGAGAAGCGGTTTAAAGCCTCTCACAAGAACCCACTTAACTCTCCTCTTCTGGCCAATATCACAGGTTTAAAATATAGGATCAATGTGCTGTTGAACAGAAAGGCAGAGTGACAACTGACTCAAGCCAAACATAGGTCATGGGAGGGTGGAGATAAGGGAGGGAAACTGTTAGCTTACTGTCTACGGAAACAACAGGCTTCCTCCAGGATTCTGGCCCTCAAGAATAGACAGGGAAAGATAATAACGACACCCAAGGGCGTTAACGAAGAGATGCATAGCTTCTATCAGGAGCTTTATCAATCTCAGAACACACTCTCAGATGATAAGCTTTCCCAGCTGATGAAGGCTTTTTGTCAGGGCATGTCACTCCCTCAACTCTCATTAGAACAATGTCGTGATCTGGATGTCTCAATCACATATAATGAGCTGAGCACTGCCCTATCCCAGATGGTGAAAGGGAAAGTCACTGGGCTGAACTGGGTGTCAGTAGAGCTCTACCAAGTATTACAAGAAGAAATTGCCACCCCATTGTTACGAGCTCAACAGGAAGCTCAAAAAGACACTATGCTCCCCCTTACCATGCGTGAGGCCCTAATAACTTTAATCCCTAAAATAGCCTCTGATATTCTACTCTGTGTGAACTTTCAGCCCATATCGCTGCTACCAGTAGACACCAAGATACTGGCTAAAGTCCTGGCAAACAGGCTGTCCCTAATCCTGCCTAACCTGATCCATCTCTCTCAGACCAGTTTTTCAAAAGGGAAGTCAAGTGCAGACAACCTGCGACTGGTCTTAGACCTTAAATGGATAGCTCTCCAATCTAAAACCCCAATGGGTGCCCTGACAATTGATTTTGCCAAGGCGTTTGACTCCCTGGAATGGGCGTATCTCCACAAAGTCCTTAGACTGTATGGATTCAGACCCTACTTTTGTTCTTGGGTATCCACCCTGTACCATCTACCAACAGCTAGAATAGTCACTAATAAGGATACTTCTCATCCTTTTTTACTACAAAGGGGAACAGACAGGGTTGTCCACTTTCCCCTCTGCTCTTTTTCATAGCCCTAGACCCTTTGATTAGAAAATCTATCAACACCCCTAGTATTACTGGACTTCCAGTGAAGGACTTATCCTATTTAGTCAATGCATATGCGGATGACATACTGCTCACACTCTACAATCCCCAGTCCTCCATCTCCACAATTCTGACAACTCTGAAACATAGAAACATAGACTTTGATGGCAGATAAGGACCGCTTGGCCTACCTAGTCTGCCCATTTCCCTACCCAGAGGATAAGCTGCAGATCCTATTTAACCAACAGCCTATTTCTTCCTACCCCCCACAAAAATTGCAAAAATACTGCATCCCACCCCAGCCCCAAACCCTGCACCCTCTCCACTGTGGCCAGCCACCCTCACCACTCCACCACATCACCAGCTCTGCAAGAACTTGCTTCTGTTTGAGAGCTAACAATGAATCAAAAGAAAACTACTCTCTCTCGCCTGAATGGGAAATGTAGCAGGCACTGTCTTGTTGGTACTGACATTACCTGGGCCCCACAAGGATTCCCCTACCTAGGCATAAATATTACTACATCCTGGAAAGATCTAGAGTCAGTTAATTTCTCCCCTCTCCTGGCTTCCCTAGCGACCGACATCCAACGATGGAGAAAACTGCACTTAACTCTAAAGGGCAAGATAGAAGCTATTAGAATGTTTATTTTCTCCAGAGTATCTTATTTGCTGAATAACCTTTCAATCCCACTTTCTCAAAAACCATTCAAAGCCCTAGACAAACTAATTTCCATTTTTCTGTGGGAGGGTAAAGCCCCAAGATGGGGATGGACGAAATTACAGTCCCACTGGACCAGGGATGGACTTCGGTGACCCTGGTTTATGAGCTATCACCTTGCCTTCAGAATGGCCCAGGCCACAACTTGGTTTATTCCCCGCTCTACCACCCTCTCCCCAATGGGTAAGTTTAGAAGCTGCTTTGTCAATAGACACACCTTTCTATTCCTTACTTTCTAGGAAAAAGCCTGTGGAACACCATCTTACACTTACTATGACAGAAATGTGTAAAGCATGGCAAAGAGCGATGGCACTCACTGAGGTCCCAGGCTCAGCATACCTTCCTCCCATCCGCTATGCCCCGATATGGAATAACCCACTTGTGACAGTAGATAGCAAGCCACTCAAATGGACCTCCTGGGCCTCCAAAGGCATTTGAGTTGTAGGAGATCTTCTCCTTCCAAATTCCCAAACCCTAATGTCTTTTGAAAAGATCTGGGGTCAGTATGGGCTGCTCTCATCAGAATTTTGGGAAATTCCTGCAGTTAAGGAGTGCATTAATTCCCTTCCTTAAGCACTCATCAACCCAGTCTACATGGCACTGCTTGAGTGCTCTCCATCAACACAGGAAGGGTCAGGCCTCATAGGTACCCTTTACAAAACTCTCAGAGAGACACTCAACCTGACACTATCCTATCTAGCAGAGCCACCTGGGAGCATGAGCTCCTCCACCCCATATCCCCACAGCAATGGTGAGTGTGCCTCAGAGCTGCCCACACATGCCTATGAGGACTTCAAGAGTCAGTTAATACAACTTAAAAAATCCTCCTTAGATGGTACAGGACCTCTTCAGTTCTGCACAGCCTCAAGATCGCTCCACACAATCAATGTTAGAGATGTCACTCTTCCCCTGCCCATCTAATTCACATACTGTGGACCTGCCCGAACCTACAGAACTTCTGGATGCAGGTTCTAGATGACTGCTCCAGGATAGTAGGCAAACCACTCTCTCTTCAACATTACTCTCTCCTGTTGGGGGATACTTTGGCATAACATCCACTCCCTTCCCCAAGCAAGACTTGGATCTTAGTGGCCCTAATGGAAACCAAATGGGCCATTCTATTGAGATGGAGACAGTCTGTACCCCCCCCCCCCTTGTTATCACAGTGGTGGGCAACTATGGCTAGACTTGCAGCCTTTGAGAGGTTTATAGTGGTGGCTAAAGGAGGGCTTAACAGATAGGAAGTTTGAGGCATATTTGAACTCCCACATTTGCTCATGTACGTCCACCATTGCAGAATCCCAAGTCTCCTGACTTATAATGTAGCTAGCCACAATAATAATAACAGATGGCCGTTGATTGGTCCCACCAACTTCTGTTTCATACTATGCTCTCCTTTTCATTTCTCCGCTATTGCCTTCTGATACTTGAAAGAGTTATACACTGGACGGTTAGGTACATGACATCTCAGCACATCTGATAATAGTTTTCTATATATAAGTATCAGTAGAGATGTGTTGTACTACTCAGCTGTGTTATATTCTAGTAATCTTAACTGAATATATGGAGATTAGGAAGGTTAGCCTGAATACAACCAACATTTGCTTGTCTCACAATGTATCAGCCTATTACTTGTTTTTAGGATAATACACTCTCATACCTAGGCTAATTTTTTTATGTTTAGAAAGCCCTGGTAGTGATTTGTATCCATGTTACTCTATGGTTTTATTGCTGTACCTGGAATATGTATGACTTTTATAGGTTGGTTGTAATTGGAAAAATCTCAATAAAATATTAAATGATAAAAACAAACAGTTGAACTAATCAGACTCTTATTCCAGTCAACCAGATTCACAGCCTGAAGCACAAGCTGATTATTACAACTGACGGCAAACCCTTTTAGAACACCCATTTCAAAGCAGCACCCAGGACTTGTAAAACCTCTCAACATTGCACTGTATACTAAAACAATTCAAGATTAACAATGAGCACTTTTTTCTGAAACAGGCTGTTCCTTACATAATACATAATTAGAAGCCCCCTTGCAGAGAAAGTAGGTAACCTTACATCTCATGAGTTTAGTGCCATCATAAGGACACTCAAGCTTTGTTGTCATGCCCATGATGTCACTAAGCTCACTCGATGTGAGTTTAGCAGCTTGTTCTGCATGGGGGGGGGTTCATTATTCTGTATATAATTTACAAGGGGTGGCACATTATAATGTACTTTACTCCTCCCTCCCAACAAAGGAAGATTTGTCAACACTTGAAAGCTGGTCAGCCACTTGGCAGCTAGGGTTCAATGCCAAGAAGTGCAAGGTATTGCACCTGAGGGCTAACAACCCAATGAACACCTACTGGTAGGGGGAGTGCAGTTGGCCACTTCAGAGGAGGAATAGGACCTTGGTGTGTTGGTGACAGGAGATGTGGAGCATTCAGCACAATGCAGGAAGGCAACTGTGAAGGCAACAGAATGCTGGGTTGCATCAGCAGGGGAATCACCTCTAGAAGGGAGGAAGTTATTTTGCCCTTATACAGGTCCTTTGTGAGGCAACATTTGGAATACCATGTGCAGTTTTGGTGCCCCTATTTGAAAATGGACATCAAACTACTGGAGGGGATCCAGCATAGGGTGATGAAGATGATCCTGGGGATGGGGGACAAAACATATGAGGAGAGATTGAGGGAGCTCAATATGTACACCCTTTAGGATAGAAGGGAGAGAGGGGATATGATTGAGATATTCAAGTAGCTGAAAGGCATAAACAGAGTTAATACTGAGGGTGTGTTTAAGTTAAAAGGGGGGAGGAACACCAGGAGACATAGTCTGAAGTTGAAGGGAGGAAGGGAGATGAGGAGGCATTATTTCACGGAGAAGGTAGCAGCAGGTTGGCATGTGCTGCCAGAGTGGTATCACTGCAGACAGTGGGCAGCTTCAAGAGAGGGTGGGATATGGCCAAAGGGAGGGTCAAAACTGTGGGGAAGATGGGGGAGATGTCAGAGGTGGGGGGCACTAAATCAGAAGGGAGGGCAAGGGGACGGGAGGCAGCTTTAATAAACAGCGTGCTGCACACTCGAGCAGACAAGACAGACCAAAAGGCTTGTATCTAATGGCAATTTTGTATGTTCGTAATGCATGTTTGGATCAATAAGATAATAAAAAGAATCATTACTACGCCAGGAGATAATGCAGCTTTTACATTTTGTAACCCTCTAAATGTAATAGGTGGTTACACACTGACTTATTTAGCAACATATTTCTTTTTAAGAAACTTCAAACTTCATTTATAGGTTTAATTATAGCTAAGGAGGTGTTTTCCTTTATAATCTACTGTACATCCAAGAATGACAAACTCTCACACTTATATAATAAACCAATTTGAGACTGTGTGGGTGAGCATGCCATGAGCCTCCCTGTGGTTGTAAAGTTGATCTCAATTTGCAAGTCGCATATGTAAGAGCACATTGTTCACTTAGAGAGCAAGTCTAATTATGTCAGTTTCCAGTAGAGTGAAATCTATTGTACATCTTGGTGACATAACTCACTGGCTACAGAAGCAATTATTGTGCAAGGTGGATTCCAGCTACCAGTCTAATCTAAGGTGTTGGACTCTGCCCTAGATATGCTTTATTTTTACACTCTGTCTAAATTTGAATTGTACCTTGATTTTGATAAAGGAATTCTATTGTCCTTGGTATAATCTGTACATGTTTTCCTATTGAGTAGAAACACAAAATTGTAGATCACTCACCAAAGATTACCACTCTCTTTTTTAATCCTTTTTCATTTCTTAAATCTCCACGTGTACTGTAAAAACATTGACAAGTATGTGTTGCAGCAACACTGCTTATACCTCCAAGCTTGTTTCAGAAGAACAGTTCTTTTATCATGGCAACTCACTTGATAAAAGCACTGTTGCACTGAAACCAGTCCGGCGTAATGCTTGCCACCCATGCCTCTTCAGTTGTTTTTGGGTTAATCATACTTTTTTTTTCTTGGGAAGAAAGTGTTAAAGAAAATCCATTGTGAGTGCCACTCTGTTTTGCTGTTTTGTTCTTTATAGGAAAGCCTAGTCTGATGAACATCTTTCAGTACTATGGAGGCAGAAGTGTGTATATGATAGTGGTGCCCATGATGACTGATTTGTCTGGCATAATGAAAACACTTTTGACCCCCATTGATAAATCAATGTTGCAGAGACTTCCACCCTTTAGAAAAGCAAGTATTTGCAGTATACACTGTTGTTTTGCTACAACACTTATACTACTGGGATTCAGGATCCAAACTCCACAAATAGTCTATAATGCTAATACTCAGGCTCAAAAGGGAACGTGTCCTCATGTGTTGAATTTTTTTTTTTTTAGGGTGAGACACATGTAATCCTTAGTTTGCTCTCTTGTCACTCTTTCCATTCCGAAACACTCTTATGGCATGGCTGATTCTCCTGACTTTGGCCACTTGAGTATGGATGGCAGTACCCTTCATAACATCTCAGTGTCCTTTTAATGCATGGTCAGCCTGTTTCAGACTGGTGTCTCAAACTTATAATCCACCTTTCTTGACATCTGTAGGAATACTTCCTGTTTATAACATTAATTATTTCTCCAAACAGTGGAACTAATCAGACTCTCATTCCATCCAACCACATTCACAGCCTGAAGCACAAGTTGATTATTACAGCTGACAGGCAAACCCCTTTAGAGCTCCCATTTCAAAGCAGCACCCAGGACTTGTAAAACCTCTCAACATTGCACTGTATACTAAAACAGTTCAAGTTTAACAATGAGCACTTGTTTCTGAAACAGGCTGTTCCTTACATAATATGTAATTAGAAGCCCCCCCCCCTTGCAGAAAAAGCAAGTAAACTTACATCTCATGAGGTTAGTAACATCATAAGGACACTCAAACTTTGCTGTCATGCCCATGATGTCACTAACCTCACTCATTGTGAGTTTAGATGCTTGTTCTGCATGGAGGAGGGGTTCATTGTTCTGTATATAATTTACAAGGGGTGGCACAGTATAATGTACTTTAGTCCTCCCTCCCAACAAAAGAGGATTTGTCAACACTTGAGAGCTGGTCAGCCACTTGGCAGCTGGAGGTCAATGCCAAGAAGTGCAAGGTATTGCATGGGGGGGGGGGCTAAAAACCCAATGAACACCTACTGGTTGGGGGGAGTGTAGATGGCCACTTCAGAGGAGGAGAAGGACCTGGGTGTGCTGGTGACAGGAGACATGAAGCATTCAGTGCATTGCAGGAAGGCAGCTGAGAAGCCAAACAGAATGCTGGGTAATCACTTCTAGAAGGGAGGAAGTCATTTTGCTCCTATACTGGTCCCTGGTGAGGCCACACCTTGAGTACAGTGTGCAGTTTTGCTTCCCATATCTGCAAAGGGACATCAAACTATTGGAGGGGGTACAGCATAGGGTGATGAAGATGATCCTGGGGATGGGGACAAGAAGTATTAGAAGAGATTGAGAGAGCTGAACATGTACACCCTGGAGGACAGAATGGAGAGAGGGGACATGATTGAGACATTCAAGTACCTGAAAGGCATAAACAGGGTTAATTCAGACAGCTTGTTTAAGTTCAAATGGGGGAGAGACACTAGGGGTCACAGCCTGAAACTGGAGGGAAGAAGGATCAGGAGAGAGATGAGGAGGCAATATTTCACAGAAAGGGTGGTGGCAGGTTGGAATGCACTACCAGATGAGGTAGTGACATTGCAGACAGTGGGCAGTTTCAAGAGAGGATGGGATAGGGTGAAAGGGAGGGTCAGAAATGTGGAGAGGGTGTGGGAAAAAAGACTGGAAATGGGGGGCATTTATTTGGAAGGGGAGCAAGGGGAGGGGGGCAGCTGCAGTCTAATAAGACTGCTTGCTGTACACTTGAGCAGACTAGATAGACACAATGTCCTGTATGTGCTGGCAATTTCATATGTTCATAAAATGAGCCCATTCCTTCAGTGATGCACATTCTCCTATCTGCCCAATGAACAGGAAATCTGTAGTCATTCTGAACCTGGACCTCCTACTTTCCAGTACCGTAACTACAGGGAAACTAATGGGCCAAAATCATGTGTAGATTTAACCAGGAGGCAATGCAGGCATACACACGACATAACACATGCTGCATGAACCAGAGAAAACTCAATAGTCAGTAATACCATTTTCTTTTTTTTTATTGTTTTAATTGACTTGGCTTATCCAAAACATAATTAGCAATGAACATATTACCATGCAGTGAGGTCAAGTGATATCTGTGTACACCAGCATGAGAACCAGGAAACTGCAGGTTTAAACCCAATTACAGTCAAATGACATCAAATATTTACTTATGTGACCTAGGACAAGTCACTTAACTCCCAGTGCTGCATTCCATCTGGCTGAGGAAATAATAGAAGCAGCACCCCACTGTTTAAGTTTATTTTTATTAATTCGATTATAAGTCATTATGATACAGATAAAAAAAAAATTACACAAAAAATATTTAACATCTTCGATAAGACAATGAAATAAAAATGTACAAGGTATACATAAAAAAGTTCAATCAAAACTGTGTTTCTTAAAAATGCCCTAAAGTACATGAATCAATCTTGAGGGAGCAAATTTTAAGCACTGCAACATATTATTTCTCCAAGGGTTGCGTACAGCTTCTAATACTTACTGTAGTGCTCTTCACAATTTCTTAATTATTTGGAATGAATAAAAATAATAATAATAAAGTCAATTCCATCAACTTCCGTCCCACACTTGTAAACTTAGAATTTGTGTTAAATTAACCATAAACATCAGGGGCCCGATTTTCGAAGGGGGCTGCATCTGGAGCAAACTGCTGCAAACAGCAGCTTGCGTCAAAGCCCCATCCACCAGAGACCCTGCACCACACTCTGGTACAGGACGGGTCCCAGCGCCTAAGTGCCCACACCTGCGGCAACCTCTCCCATGTGACAAACACCTGGCGCATGTAACGGGATTGTCAGAAGCTCCTGTGGACAGGGCAAGCAGCCTTGTCCCCCATTCCTAGTGATCTAGCAGTCCCAAATGCCTATTAACACCTGTAAAATAATATTCTATCCTGGTGGTCTAGTGGTCCCTCCCCCCCTACCAGATATGGCCAGTATTCGCTTTAAAGGTCATAAAGTTCTCTGGTGGTATAGTGGTCCCATCCCCCCACCCTGACATGTAGTGCCACCCGCTCCCCAGCCCGTACCCGAGCAGGTGCCAGCACCTCCTCTCACCACCTCAGCTAGTGCTGACTGAACTGTCAGTTTTGCACTTGTATTACAATACAGTACATGCATTATAGTACAAGTGCTCAATGACAGTTCAGTCAGTACTAACTGAGTAAGAAGAAGGAAAGTGTTGACTCGGACTATGGGTTGGGGAGTGGTGGGGTGGGCACTACATGCCAGGGTGTAGGGGGGTTGGACCACAGGATCACCAGGGTTATATGTAATTTTAAAAGAATGTGGCACAGTGCCCAAACAGGCTAGATGTCTCCAGGGTACTTATAAATGTGTCCTCAAGAGGACATCTGTGAATTTTATTTAGGGGGTTATGGCAGCTTGCGTCTGCCACATGCCCCCTAGTGCCATATCGCAGCCCATTCATGGGTGCATGGGTGGTGAAAGTCCTGTTTGAGGTAGGCAGCCTGTGGCTGATGCAGGCTGCCTTTGAGAATTGCTCCAAGGGTGTTTTCTGGTGCAAGGTGCCACTTGCACCATTCATGTTTGGTGCAGGCACCTTGTATCAGTCAAAGGGCTTTGTGAATTGGGTCCCAGGTATTTTCAAATATTTGAAAGATGGTTAAACATGATCAGGATATAGAGTAAAGTTTCTCCACCTATCTGTGGAATTATCTTGTTAAAACACTGCAACACAAATTTAATATTCTGCCTTGGGAGGAAGTATAGTGCAGTGGTTTAAGGCTCTGAGCTACAAATCTGGTGACATCTAGGAGACCAGACCTGGGTATGAATCCCCCAGCTTCCACTTACATAATGTGTGACCCTGAACAAGTCACTTAACTTCCCTGTGCTCCCAGGTTGTTCCTGTAAAAAAACTTTCAGCTTAGTCTACTAATCCTGGTTAAACAACTAAAAAAAAAAAAAAAAATAGTAATCACATCCAGAAACTTCTTGATAATGGTGAATCCAATAAACCCATAGTTTCTGCCCAGAGTCTAAACATGAGCAGAATTCCACACAAGTCTGTGTTCAATCCCATTGTTAAAGTAATGAATTTTGAGGAATATTATTTAATCAGAGTAAAAAGGAAATATAAACTCCATAGGAGTCCCTCCAGCTAAGGTCCGTGAGCTCCCCAAACAAAGCAGATTTTCAAAATTGTAAACACAAATTAATGAAATTATTTAGAACGTTGCAGTATTACATTATAACATTCATAAATATTTGTCCACATCCAAACCATTGTAACTCTGACTATCCTCTAAAAAGGAGTGCCACAGAGCACAATAGTTTCAATTCTGTCAACTGGATTTTCTGAATACTTAATTCCAGTGTCGAGTGTAGCCCATATCATATAAACAGTCAAAAGAACCCAAAAAGGAACATCTCCTACAGGAGTTAGTGTTCCACTATTGTTTTTTCTTTTGTAAAAGGTAATATTTATCGGAGATCCTACACAGACCCATCCAGTGAGTTCTAAATTTAGGATGTGGAGAATCAGTAACTGGCAGGGACTTATAGTGAAGTTCCCAAAGGCCACAGCTTGTTCCACAATAATTCCCAATATGTCTCAGCAATCCCAGCAGCCAAAACTGAGATTATAAATCTTTCCAGCCATCCCCAGTTGTTCAAATATTCTTGGAGCATTACATGAGAATTTTCAATACACTTACGTCAAGCCACTCCTGGTCATAATAGATAAAACGTACCTTGTGAGGTTCGTTATAGAGTTCAGTGGTAATGCACCAAACTCAAGCTGAAACAGCAGGCCTCAACATTGAGTTTACTGTTGAACTTACTGCAAGGGGCTTAAGGGAAATTTCAGAGAACTTCTGCATATTTCAGTACAGGCTCAGGGCTGCTCATCTTAGAAACATAGAAACATAGACTTTGACGGCAGATAAGGACCGCTAGGCCCATCTAGTCTGCCCATTTCCCTACCTACAGGATAGGCCGCAGATCCTAGTTAACCAACAGCCTATATCTTCCTGCCCCACACAAGAATTGCCTTATGTCTGTCCCATGCATTCTTGAATTCTCCCACAGTTTTAGACCCCACAACTTCCTCAGGAAGGCTGTTCCATGCATCCACTACCCTCTCTGTGAAATAATACTTCCTCACATTGCCCTTGAACCGCCCTCCTTCTATCTTTAAATTGTGTCCCCTTGTTCTTGCAAGTCTCTTTTCTGAAAGATGCTACCCTCTTGAACTTTGTTGATTCCCTTGAGGTACTTGAAAGTTTCTATCATGTCCCCCCTCTCCCTTCTTTCCTCAAGGGTATACATATTAAGCTCCTTTAGTCTCTCCTCATACGGCTTCTCTTGCAGACCCTGCACCATTTAGTTGCCCTCCTCTGGACTGCCTCTATCCTGTCTATGTCCTTGCGGAGATGGGGTCTCCAGAACTGGACACAGTATTCCAGATGGGGTCTCACCAACTGTCTGTACAGAGGGATAACAGCTTCCTGTTTCTGCTGCTGATGCCTCTCCCTATACATCCCAGTATACCCCCGCCCTCCCTACTGCCTTCTCACATTGCTTGCTAACCTTAAGGTCATCTGATATGATTACCCCCAGGTCCCTTTCCTGTTTTGTTGTTGTTACTACCTCCCACCCATTGTGTATTCTTCCCTGGGTTCTTGTTTCCCAGGTGCATTATTTTGCACTTTTTGCATTGAATCCCTAGCTGCCATCCGTCTGACCATTCCTCCAACCTTGCCAAGTCCCTTTTCATCCTTTCCACACCTCCTTGTGTATCAACCCTGTTGCAGATCTTTGTGTCATCTGCAAAAAGGCATACTTTTCCTTCCAGTCCCTCTGCAATGTCACTGATGAAGACATTAAAAAGGACTGGACCCAATACTGAACCCTGTGGTACCCCACTAGTAACTGCCCTTTCTTCAGAGTGGACTCCATTTACAATTACCTTCTGTGTCCTGTTGGCCAGCCAATGTTTTACCCAGGCTACCACCCTGGGACCCACTCCCAGGCTGGTTAATTTGACTATCAATCTTTTGTGTGGGACTGTGTCAAATGCCTTGCTAAAGTCTAGGTAGGCCATGTCCACAGCCCCTCCCTGGTCTACTACTTTGGTCACCCAGTCAAAGAAATCTATTAGATTCGTCTAACATGAACTTCCCGCTGTGCACCCATGCTGCCTTGGATCCTGTGCTCCACTGACCTCTAGGTACTCAACTATTCTTTCCTTCAGAAGTGACTCCATCACTTTCCCTACCACAGAGGTCAGACTGACAGGTCTGTAGTTTCCTGCCTCTGTCTTGGTCCCACTTTTGTGAAGAGGAATCACATCCGCTTCCTCCAGTCCTCGGGTACCACACCATCCTCCCATGATTTATTAAAAGAGTAGCCAGTGGTTTCACTAGTTCCTTCCTTAATTCTTTTAGAATTCTGGGGTGAATTCCATCAGGACCCATTGCTTTGTCCACCTTCAGTTTTAGGAGTTCTTGCAAGACCCTTTCTTCTGTGAAAGGACTGGGATCGACCCCCATATCAGGAGTGCTTCTGTTAATTGGATTAGGCACTTCCCCCTCCTCTTTTGTGAATACTGAGCAGAAATATTCGTTCAGTATTCCTGCTTTTTCACTGTCTCCCTTTGCCCACCCACTGTTCATTCTATTCAGCCTCACTATCCCTCCCTTTGTCTTTCTACGCTCGCTGATGTACCTATAAAAGGTTTTATCCCCCTTCTTAACTGAGTTGGCTATCTTTTCCTCAAGTTTGGGCCTTTGCTATTCTGACTTCCTCCCTGCTTCTTTCTGCCTTAACTGGTACAGCTCTCTGTCCTGCTCCTTCTGTGTTTCCTTATACTTCCAGAATGCTATCTTTTTCTTCCTGACTTTCACAGCCACCTCTCTTGAGAACCATAGTGGCTTTTTCTTTCATTTGATTTGTTTATTTGCTTCACACAAAGGCTTGTTGCCTTTATGATGGCAGTTTTGATAATTCCCATTGTTGCTCCACACCTCCTTCTAGCCTGTTTGTTAGTGCTTTTCTGAGGCACTCTCCCATCTTGCCAAAGTCAGCCCTCCACAAAGTCCAGTACCCTCACTTTTTATGGCTTGACTCTGTAGCTGAGTTTAACGTGAACCACACTGTTTGATGGTCACTTGTCCCCAGATGGCAACCTACTTCTAGATCTGAGATCCTCTCACTGCCCCATTTGAGGTACAAGGTCTAAGATTGCTCCCTCATGAGTGGGTTCCAAAACTAGCTGTCTAATGCCTGCCACCTGTAGGGCGTCAAGAATGGCTCTGCTGTTGGATGTGGCTGCAGCAAATGTGCTCCAGTTAACATCTGGCATATTCAGGTCTCCCATCAACAGTATCTCCCCTTTCTCTGCCATTCTAAGAATGCCTTCCATCATATCCTTGTCCATTCCTTCCCCTGACATGGGGGTCTGTACACAACCCTGTGCGGATTGTGGTGCCCTTTCCAGTCTCAAAGTGACCCACAGTGCCTCCTCTCCTCCCTGTTTACTCTTTTGTTCAGTTGCTTTTATCCTTCCTTTACATAGAGAGCTACTCCTCCCCTCTTCTCCCTGCCTGTCTCTCCTGTAGGTTATGTACCCTGGTATGTTAACATCCCAGTCATGATTCTCTGTGTACCATGTTTCTGTGACTGCTCACGATATCCAGGCATCCCTCTTCCATTAAGGCCACCAGCTCAGGGGAGCTTGTTGCCCAGACTCAGCATTGGTACTCATTACCCTCCATTTCCTGATGGCCTTACCCCTTTTGCCCCATCCCTGTCCTTCTTGCCTTTGTCACTTTCTCCATTTACCCTGCCCTTCTCCTATCGACACCTCCATGTTGGTGTTTGCCACACTTACTACCGTGATTGTTTGGGGGCTAGGATTTTTCTGCTCCTTTCAGTGCCTCCCCTTGGCTAGTTTAAAAGCTTGCCAATGAAGCATTTAAACCTATCACCTAGGATCCTGGTTCCCCTCCCGGACAGATGCAGCCCATCATGCCAGTATGAGCTTGCATCACTCCAGGTGGACCCCCAGTCCCCAATGAAGCAATCCCTGGGCTCCACACCAGTTTTTCAACCACTGATTGAATCCCATAGTAGGAACACCCTAGCCTCTCCTATGCCATAGATGGGTAGCACCTCCGAGAAGGTTACCGTCGTGCTACTTGACTAAGGCCCCTCCCCAATTCCACAAACTCTTCCTGCACTTCTCTAATCCCTTTCTTAGCCAGGTCATTTGTCCCTAGGTGGACAATGACATCGCTCCTCCCTGTGCAGCTGCTCACGGCAATCCTGAGTTCGCTCCTGTCCCTTCAAGCCATGGCGCCAGGCAGGCACCTCCTCTCCCTTCCTTGCCCAGTTCTACCTTCCTAACAATGGAGTCCCCACCAGGAGCTGTTTCCTTCCCTGCAGGGTTCCTGCCACCCTCCTGTGGGTCTCCTTTGTGGAGGTTCCCAGCATCCTCCTTGGTCTCCACTGTAGGTGCCTCCATAGAGGAACCACACTTTGCCAGAATGGCATAGGAATTGTGGAGAGGTACAACTGGAGGGATGTGCCTCTGTTTCCCCACCCTCAACCTCCCTGAGCCCACTGTGGTCCAACCGCTCCTCTTTCTTGGCAACCTCTGAGGCAACGGCAGTGGCACTGGTGGTCCCTGGATTGAACAGGAGGTCCCACAAATCCTGGCCAACTCAGCCTGGAGATGAGCAACCTCCTCCCTCAGCCCAGAGAGCTGCCTGCAGATGGGACAACACCGCATCCTCCAGAATATCTCTCGGAAGACTGCTGCTCCACAGCCACTGCACTGCACCACTCCAATCATGTCTTATTTCTGACCCCTTAACTGTTTGCAATCCTTACTCTTTCGTGTTTTTTTTCTCTCTCTCCTTACTTTCTGCCTGTGTGCCCTTTAAGCTCCTGATTGTCCTGTTCTGAGATAAGAATATCCTATATTTCTCAGTAGACCACTTACTTGTTCAGAGGCAGACCTCCAGCAGCTAGAGGGCAGGAGGCTACTCTTGCTCTTCAGGATGGTGGGTCCTTGGTGGTTCTGTGATCACTCACTTCCTGCCCCTAAACAGGAAGTTCCTGTTGTCAGTCAAATCATGTGCCTATAAAAATAGAACTAGCTTTGGGTGGGGGAGTGGAGGGGAAGGAAAGAGGGCAATATAGTCCCAGTAGAGAAGTTCAGTCACACAGCAGTCCTTTCTCTTGGTGTCTTCTGCCAAGCTATTAGCAGAATCTTTCTAAGGCAGTCTTTAAATGTAGCTTCCTTCTAGCTAAGCCACTCCCCCTACTTACCAGATCTTTCTACAAGTAATTTAATCTTCAAATTCTTTCCTCCCCTGATATCCTATAACACCTGTTTGCAGGCAATCCATGGATCAAATCCAAATTTGTGTCTTGCTTCCTTCTTTAATCTGAAAAAGAATCAGAAATCACTTCTCTGAGCATGGTAAATTGAGCCCAAGGGCTTGAATTCCCTCTGGTCTTTTTTTAATTAAAAGTGCACCTTACCACACTTTCAGTGCAAGTATCCATAGGTGCAGATTCATGCAGATAAAGCTCTTTCCTGATCTCCTGTTCTCAGACCATTCAGTTTGGCCCTCTTTTCCCATAAAAACATTATAAGAAACTGTAAGACTTCTAACTCACAAGCACTCCTGTTCTGTAGGCCCCTCAATGGTTCCATTCATTCAGGAGCCCCTTTCATTTAAGACAAAAAGCTCAAAATATACTTTAAACACATCACTATATAAAATAGCTGAATGCTTTTTAACCCATATTACTTGCTTATCATGCTTCAATGTAGCATTTAACAGTTAGAACACCAAACACCAGCAGATGAGTAGGCAAGTGTTCAGAGGTAGAACCACCTAATGAGCAGGCGAGTGTTCAGGGGCACAAAAACACACTTTACAGCTGCTTACTCCTCCCAAAGAGGCTTATCTAAAAGCAATTCAAATAACACAGGTTTTATTCAGGAGTCTAACTTAAACTTTCTCCCATAGTCTACAATCAAGCAAACAGCAAGCATAGCGCAGCAGGGAGCGGAGCAGCACCACGGCCATCTTGCCGCTCCCCACCCCAAAACTCTTTGTAGGTCTACTCCATCACCCCACTGGAATCAAAATGATGCATCTCAGCTGGACTGTCCTAGGTAAACAAATAGCTAAAAAGCAATTATGCACCAGTTTAAAATTAGTTCACATGTCTTGAATGTCCATTATAGAAGGCAAAATGATCTTCCCTTGGGCTGTGCAGAATGGGGAATTCTGCCATCAGAATTGGTGTGGAATGTAGAGTTGTGTGAAGAAAATCTTCTGCTGGTGGAATTTCTATAAAGGTCAGACTTTTGCTTCCATGGCAGTTCAGAAATCAAGTTAGCAACATTCACAGAAAATCTGACTTTATTCTGATGCCCTATTTAATATTTCTGTTGTATCTAGGGGCACCCCCCCCGCCGGTCAATGATTGCTGCCAAATGTCAAACATATAGGATTTCCCTGATGTCCAGTCCCCCACTCCACCTAAAACCTTGCCCAAAATAGAAATTAAACCCCCTGGTGGCTAGCAGTCCACCCTCCACCTGATCTTTCACCCTGTATATAAAAAATACATACCTGGTGGCTAGTGGTTCCTCCCCCAACCCGATCACCCAACATCATATGCCCTGATACCCAATGTAACCCCGTCCCCATCCTGATCCACTGTATCATTATAAACATTTTCCTGGTGGCCTATTAACCCCCCTTCCTATCTCTGATCTCCAGTACATGAATTCACAAAGCTATTCCCTGGTGGTCTAGTGCACCACCCACCCCCCCATGTCAGTAGGTAGTGTCTCACCACCTCACTGCCCCATCCTGAATCCAAGTGGAAGACCAGCACAGCCCTCCACCACAACCATCTGCCCACTGAGCTGTCAGTGAATGAGCATTTACTTGTACAACCACATGCTCATTCATTGACAGCTTGCACAATCACACTCATTCATTTATCTCTGTCAGTGGCACAGACAAGAGCAGAGGGCTGTTTCATTTTCCAGCAGGGAGTCTGGATTGGAGGAATGACATTGTGGAGCCTGCATCCACTGTGCTATTCCCCATCATCCCAACCCCCCATTCACAAATGGAATACCCTCTGCTCTTGTCTGCACCTCCAACAGAACTGTCACTGAATGAGCATGATCTGACCTGTCAATGAATGAGCGCATGCTTGTACAAGTATGCACTCATTCATTGACAGTTCAGTGGGCAGCCAGCCATAGTGGAGAGTGGAGGGCTATGGCAGTCACCCTCTCAGGTTAGGGATGGGGGAGAGTGCGATGATGGGACACTTCATGATGGGGTGGGGGGCAGGGGGTGCACTAGACCACCTGGGAATAGCTGTATGGATTCTCATTCTGGGGATCGGGGATAAGGAGGTGGGTTCACTAAACCATCAGGGAAATGTTTATAACTATACAGGAGAACAGGATGGTAGGGTTATACTGGACACCAGGGCATATGAAAACCATGTCCGGCAGCTGTTTGGCTAGGAGGAGGGACTGCCAGCCATCAGGGAAGTATTTTTTATATATGGGGCAAGTGATCATGTAGGTGGAGGGACGCTAGCCACCAGGGAATTTTATTTCTATTCTGGGCAGGGTTTTGTGTGGGGGTCGGGACACTGAACATCAGGTAATTTTTTTTTTTACTGTGTCTGAGCAGAACAGGGCAAAAATTCACTCAGCTCATTCAGAAGATTTCCAATCTGCCATAGGCAGGAGTTTAGAAACTTCTGCAAAAGTTGTGAAATTTTGCGGAAGTTCCACTAAAGCAGACATTGCAACTTTCACTCAGCTCTAGCAGGATGGCAATTAAGCTTCCAAAATGCTTTCCAGAATTGTGTTTTAAATTCTCTGAATTTCAGCAATAATCTGTCATTTTGCATCAGGAGTGGATACTAGCGAGGGTTGTCCCTGTTCAGTATTCACAAAAGAGGAAGTGGGGGAGGTGCCTAATCCAATTAACAGAAGTACTCTGGAGAAGGGGGTTGATCCCAGCCCTTTCACAGAAGAAAGGGTTCTGAAAGAACTCATTAAACTGAAGGTGGACAAAGCAATGGGGACAGATGGAATTCACCCCAGAATTCTAAAAGAATTAAGCAGAGAACTAGTGACACCGACTACACTTTTTAACAAATCATGGGAGGATGGTTTGGTACCTGAGAACTGGAAGAAGGCGGATGTGATTCCCCTTCACAAAAGTGGGACAAAGATGGAGGCAGGAAACTCAGTTTGACCTCTGTGGTAGGGAAAGTGATGGAATCACTTCTGAAGGAAAGAATTGTTGAATACCTAGAGGCCAGTGGGGCACAGGACCCCAGGCACCATGAGTTCACAGCGGGAAGGTCATGTCAGATGGATCTAATTGATTTCTTTGACTGGGTGACCAAAGTAGTAGACCAGGGAGGGGCTGTGGACATGGCCTACCTAGACTTTAGCAAGGCATTTGACACAGTCCCACACAAAAGATTAGTAGTCAAATTAACCAGCCTGGAAGTGGGTCCCAAGGTGGTAGCCTGGGTAAAACATTGGCTGAACAACAGGACACAGAAGGTAATTGTAAATGGAGTCCACTCTGAAGAAAGAGGGGTTACTAGTGGCTTACCTCAGGGTTCAGTACTGGGTCCAGTCCTTTTTAATGTCTTTATAAGTGACATAGCAGAGGGACTGGAAGGAAAGGTATGCCTCTTTGCAGATAACACAAAGATCTGCAGCAGGGTTGATACACAAGGAGGCATGGAAAGGATGAGAAGGGACTTGGCAAGATTGGAGGAATGGTTAGAAGAATGGCAGCTTGGATTCAATGCAAAGAAGTGCAAAGTAATGCACCTGGGAAACAAAAACCCAGGGGAAGATTACACAATGGGGGGGAGGTAGTAACAACAACAAAAATGGAAAGAGACCTAGGGGTAATCATATCAGATGACCTTAAGGTTGGCAAGCAATGCGAGAAGGCAGTAGGGAGGGCTGGGGGGATACTGGGATGTATAGGGAGAGGTATCACCAGCAGAAAACAGGAAGTTGTTATCCCCCTGTACAGACAGTTAATGAGACCACATCTGGAGTACTGCACCCAGTTCTGGAGACCTCATCTCCGCAAGGACATAGACAGTATGGAGGCAGTTTAGAGGAGGGCAACTAAAATGGTGCAGGGTCTGCAAGAGAAGCCATACGAGGAGAGACTAAAGGAGCTTAATATGTATACCCTTAAGGAAAGGAAGGAGAGGGGGGACATGATAGAAATGTTTAAGTACCTCAGTGGAATCAACAAAGTCCAAGAAGGTAGCATCTTTCAGAAAAAGAGATGTGCAAGAACAAGGGGACACAATTTGAAGATAGAGGGGGGATGGCTCAGGGGCAATGTGAGGAAGTATTTTTTCACAAAGAGGGTGGTGGATGCATGGAACAGACTTCCTGAGGAGGTCGTGGGGTCTAAAACTGTGGGAGAATTCAAGAATGCATGGGAAAGACATAAAGCAATTTTTCTGGGGAGGTAGAAAGAAATAAGCTGTAGGTTAAATAGGCTCTGCAGCTAATCCTCTAGGTAGGGAAATGGGCAGACTAGATGGGCCAAGCAGTCCTTATCTGCCGTCAAAGTCTATGTTTCTATGTCCCAGTTTTCAAAGGGGCAACCCTAACTGGATAATAAGTTTTTGTCCAGTCATCCTCCTACCAGTAGTTTCAAAAATATTTAAACAGCTGGTGGAAAAACAACTTCAGTTCCACTTAGAGTGCAAGGGTTACTGTTATGATATTCCAAGAGTAAGTAAGCTAAGATGGGTAAAGAAAAAGAGAATGGGGTGAGCATTAGGGTTTGCAACCCCAAGGCACTCCCCTCACTCCTGTCACTGCATGCAGGGTGGGGGTGGGCTGTTAGGGTTGGAAACTGAGGGTGGGGGTGGGATCGTAGGGTTGGGAACCCAAAGATGTCATTTCCCTACTTCTGATGCTGCAACCCTACTGGTCTATTAAAGTTTTTTGCAGAGAATTTCCCTACTTTTTGAGAAAGTGTAATCGTATGGAACCCTAATGGTGTATTAATGACCTCCCTGCTGAAAGCATCACTTACAAGGCCATTCTCTATGCTGATGACCTAGTCATATACCACAGAGATAATTACTGGTTCAGGTCATCACTGAAAAACCAAGGCACAATGCCAAAACAGGGAACCACTCCACCCTAGATTGGGTACTGGCATCTAATTCTTTAAACATTCAAGCGGCTGGCACTCTGGCGGATGCCTTGAGTGACCAATCCCCAATATTCATTATATGGAAGAACAAGACACCCAAGGTTTCTCCCAGGCTCCTCACAGCCAGAGATTTTTCCAAATTCTCTGCAGATGCCTTCCAGGGGTACCTAGGCAATCTGGACTGGAGCCCCATCCAGCTACTCCCTAGCCTAGATGAAGCACTGGAGTATTTCCAGAACTCCTTTATCTCTACAGCCAACCTGTTCGATCCATTAAGAAAACTTAGAACTTAAGGTTGCTGCTACAAGTGGATCACCCCAGAGTTGAAAACTATGATGCTAAGGTGGGACAAGACATGGAAAAAACATAAGATCTCAATCCTCTCAGAGAACCTGGTGACCTATGGGACCCTAAGGAACCAGTGCAAACAAGCAGTGAAGGCTGCTAAATGGGAGTATGTCAAGATCCTCCTACAGAACAATGTGACTGACGCAAGGTCCTTCTGGTCGCATATCAATGCCTTGATAAAAGGCAGTGGTAAATCACCCCAAGGCCCAATAGAATACAATGGCCAACCACCTAATGATGGCCTGAAGATTGTCTCTGCCTTCAACAGGCTCTTCACTAATCTAGAAGACTAGAAGATGAGTGTCTCCCCCAAAACCTTGGAGCAACTGTGCCTTAAGACACCCGACCCTCCTCTCCCACACTTTCACTTAAGGCTAGTGTGAGCAAAGGAAGTTCTTCCCCTCCTAAAGTCCATCAAAGTGAAAGGCTCAGCTTGCCTTGATGCTAGGCTTCTCAAGGCTGCCGCACCAGCTATAACATTACCTGTCACATGGCTCATTAACAGATCCCTGCTTGAAGGAGCTGTGCCTAACAAATGGAAACAGGCTAGCGTGGCACCCATCCATAATGAGGCCCCAGGGAGCCTATAGGTAATTATAGGCCCACCTCCCTACTATGCATTCTAGCCAAAATTCAAGAATGGCTAATCTGTTGCCAACTCCGAGACTACTTGAAGGCAAACCAGTTTCTGGTGCACACCTAGCATGGATTTAGGTAAAACCATGGGACTGATAATGATAATAATAATCATACATTTTATTTATATAGCGCTCTTCAACAATGTATCAAAGCACTGCACAACAAAACAACAATTACAACAATAAAATATTAAAATTCAATAATTAATAAACCACAGTACCATAAAATAATCAATTACAAAACGGCACCAAATGCCAGCTGAAATAGATAGGTCTTAAGGGCAGTCTTAAAGCTTTCCACTGCCAGGCACTATTGTACCCAACGAGGCAGAGAATTTCACAGGGTAGGGGCCACAAATGAGAATGCCCTGGCTCCAGATGTTTTTAGCTGTAGCCTGGGAATCTCCAGCAGTCCCTCGTCAGTTGAGCAGAGCAGCCGGAGAGGGTAGTAAGGATACAGGAGAGTTTGCAGGTTGCTTCCTACTCCCTTGATACAGCTCTCATCAGATTCTCTGCAGATGTCCTCACAGCCTTAAACAAAGGCACCCCCACCAGGGCTGTTTTCATAGCCCTGACCAAGGCTTTTGACTTAGTAGATCATAACCTCCTGAATAACAAACTGGGTAAACTCGGCCTTGGTTGGCACTCATTAACCTGGTTCAGAAGCTATCTGACCAATCGCTCCCAACAGGTCAAGTGGAGAGGTGCTACATCTGAATCATTCCCTGTCAAGGAAGGGGTACCATAAGGCTACCTACAGGACCCCATACTTTTTTCAATGTTATCTAATGACCTGAACAATCATTGTGGAGGCAGCTCTGTTGTCCAGTATGCAGATGATGCAGTTATATTTAAATCCTTGAATAGCTCTGCAGACCTGGAGCCCCAGCTTCAATTGAACTTTGAAACCCTAGAAACCTGGCTTTCTGAAAATAGATGGGTTCTAAATGCCAAAGAAACAAAAGCCGTGTTATTTGGACAAAGAACCCTAGGACAGGATAGAAGCTCCCTGCTCCTCCTGGTTTCCTTATCAGGCACATCAACAGAGGTGGTGAAGTCCTTTAAATACCTGGGCCTGATGCTGGATCGAGGATTCACACTGAAGCCCCATGTGGATCAGATGACCAAAACTATACATCAAAAACTTGGCCTTCCTTACCGCCTGAATGCCCAGTTGATCCCTGAGACCAGGATTACCATAGCTAACTGCATTTTCCTCCCAACCTTGTCCTACGCTGCTTCTGTAATGCAGGGAATGGCAAAACAAGAGCACAGCAGGATGCAAATACTATATAATAAGATTGCTCGCTTCACTACAATGTCTCACCAGAGGCAACATCACTGCTAATCATTGGCCTCCCTAAACTGGCCATCTCTTAGCAACCTCCTGCAGTTTCCCCTACTATGCAATGCATTCAAGCTCATCAACAACCACCCCCCTGATAGTCTAGTTGGCCTACTGGTACCAAAGCAATCATGTAGGCAGCTCCGCACCACAGGGAGAAATCTCCTGGAAGAACCTGTGGTACGGACAACTGCTGGTAGCAAATCCTTTGCATATGCAGCACCTGTACTGTGGAATAAGCTCCCTATAGACCTCCAGGACGTTACCTCCCTGGAAACCTTCCATAATGGGCTCCATGAGCACCTTCTAGATATAAGCCCATGCTCCTGCACCTCAGCACAGAACTACAAAGTTTATATCCTGGCCTACCCTGGCCCTGGTCAGTCCAGAGAAACCTCTCCAATCCAGGAGATGCAAGTGTACTGTGAATTGTCCTGTTCTGTACTAACTCCACAACCTGTTAAAGATCTGCTCCATCCTAATCTTGATTATACATTGCATTTGTCTTGTTGAATGTCTGTATCCTGCTGTGTACTGTATCTTTGAATCCTGCTGTGTATTGTCTTGATTGTAAACAGAACCTATCAGTTCACCTATATACTGTATATGTGAAATGGTCTGACTGTGTAACTAATTCCAGGTCACCCCTGAAAAAGGGACCTCCATTGCTCAGTGGGCCTACCCAGTTATCAAAATTGAATAAATAAATAAAATAAATAAATAATTCCATAGAGTCCTTTTCCACCACCCTCACAGCAAACTCTGGGGCTGCATAGAGATGGTTCCTCTCCAGAAAACTTCTCATTAATGAGAAAAAGACAAAGGCCATGCTCTTTGGCCATAAGCCATTCCTAGCAAAGGTAGCCAGGTCAAAAACCCCACTCTTGATCGCTACACCTGCTGGCCCTCCACTTGAAACTGTCCCTACCTTTAAATATCTAGGTGTCACCCTAGACCCCTCCCTTACTTTTAATGATCACATCAGTAACACTGTGCTGAAAATCCACTAAATAGGTGCTGCCTACCACCAAAATTAATTTCTGTCCCCTGAAGCTTGCCTAGCCATTGCTCAAGGAAACCTTCTGCTCCTCCTTGACTACTGCTCCCCTGTATACTCTACTGCGTCCTCTTCCCTATAGACCTGCCTATCTATCACATACAGCTCCATCTGCTGCTTTGTCCTTCAAGCCCCTTTTACCACCCACCACTGTTTGCTATACCAATCCCTAGGGTGTCTCTCTCTGCAGGGTTGTTTTGACTTCACTATGGGCAGCCTCATTGACAGTGCTCTCAGGAACCATCAGCTGTCCCCCTACTCCTCCCTCCCTACTCACTGACAGAGTGACCTCTCAGAGTCTCTGGGCCTCCTCCATTCCCCCACTGGAAGTCCCTCACGCTACTACTACTATTATGGGTAGTAACATTTTCTCTGTCTCTGCCCCTTCCCTCTGGAATAGACTTCCTCTGTCCATCCAATCACCCCCCCCACCAGTCTTTCAAGGCAAACTTAGGGGTGTGGTTCCTGGCTAAGGATGCTTGTACCTGCAGCTGTTCCCCAGGTGGTACCAGGACCTGTATCCTGGCATAGCACCTATTCATGCCCTCACCCTACCTCCAGTACCCCTACCCTCTTGCACTGTTCTACTCCTCTGTTCAATCTGGATATGACTACCTGTTTTACTCTGAACTGTTGGCAGGTTCTGCAACTGAACTTAAGTTGCATTTCTGCCTATGACTTGTGCCTATACCACTCCTGGTGATAGACTGAACCTTCATTTTAACTATATTTATTTTCTTGGCACCCCGGTGACTGTATGTACATTGCATGTAATACTTTACCATAATCACCATGTTAAGTCTTTTATATTGCATAGCCGGCTAATGTATGTCACTACACCAGTATGTACTGATTTCTCTGAAATATTTGTACTATGTAATTGACCTCATACCAAGTGTACTCGGCAGTAATGTTTTGTTCTAATTGTACAGTATCTCTGTATTGTATTGATATTTGTTGTGTTTGCCACCTTGGTGGCCTGGGTTGAAACTGAAAACTGTCCTCTGGATCAGTTTGGTCACCCGGTTATCAAAGACATAAATAAATAAATAACGTTTTTTACAGAGAATTGTTTTACTTTTTGAAAAAATATAATCAAAGGCTTATTTGCTTGTGGGAACACAGGGCCCCTCTAGCCTTCCATAATTATTTTTAACAGATTGTAATTGTATCCTTATTTCTCTGTGGGAGCACAGGGCCCACTGGGCCCTGCTCTCCCATCACTCCATACTCCTCTGCATATTTGTCTGTGAGAGGCCCTACGATCTCCATGCATCAGTCCCTAGCAGTATCCATATTTCTTTCTGGGCCCTGTACTGCCATCCATGCATTACTACTTAATAGTATTCATATTTTTGTGTGGGTGCACAGGGCTCCAATCCATGTATCAGTCCTTAGTAGTATTTGTATCCAAATTCACAAACATCTTTCTAACACTAACCCAAACAGCTATCTCTAACCCTAAGTCTTGAGCAAGTAATATTTAATGGGGGGCATACATGACAGAAACCTGAACTACATCAGATATATGCCCCATTAAGTCCAAAAGACACATAATCTAACCCTAACCTTACTCAGGAACAAGTAATATTTATTGGGGGGCATACAAAACAAAAGGTGTAGCTCAGAACCCTGAACAATATGTAAGTAATAAGACATGATGGGGTGTGCATTAGACAGTTCTAATGCACGGCTGGGGGACGTAGCCATGCATTAGAACAGTCTAATGCATATCCCTGGAGTGGCTTATTGCACTTATAAAATGGGCCTGTGTATTCTAAATGGGGTTCTGGTTTTAGCTGAGCATTAGACACATCTAATGCATGGCTAACAACCAATTAGATTGCTTGAAATCCTTTGCCCATTTTATAACAGATATTTTCCCCCTCTTTACTCCAACTGACATATAATATAACTTGCACCCAAATTCAAACCCTA